>OU612097.1:31096218-31740309 GCA_914767995.1 Thecocarcelia acutangulata
AAACTCCCCTATACACTACACAAACACACTGTACAATGCCAGACTTGAGTAGTGTATGGACGACATTAGATGCATTTACTTTTAGGTTTTTATAATCTTTTCACAAAATTTTATTTTTGAAACGAACACTTCTACTGTGAATAAAGACACTGATCGTGCGATTCTGGCTGCCTTTACGAAATCACTTCAAGATGGCCACACTATAATACAAGTACGTCTGCAATAATTTATATACTTAGTAAAGTAATTAAAAACTTGTATTACCATAAAATTTTACATTATTTGAATTTATTTCTCGAGGCGCCAACAATATTCTGATATTTTTCACAATATATACCACACTGATCGCACAGAAACATCATATTATAAAAATTTTCATAAAATGTTACAAATCGCACGATTTGTCAAAAATCGGTCACACAGTTAAATTTTTAGTACTTTTTCAGCACACTTGTGAAATTTGATAGATCGCACGATCGTGTAGGCTAGTGTATCAAGGCCTTTATAGTGAAGGGCCAATGTAAGCGGCATGCGGCAGCGGGCGGCAACAATGTGACCCATTTACAAAAAATTATATTTTTTATAAAAATATTCGTACATCAATTTCAACATATTGAATTTAATTTAATTTGGCAATGCCGTTAAAGGCGTTCGAGCGGCAAAGTTGAATTCAGTTTAACTTTTCATTTTGCCGCTTCAATTTGTCAAACCAAAAAATAAAGGAAAAAAAATAGAAGACAGAAATTAATTCTCGGTTTTGAAATTTCAACAATTGAATTTGTTTATTTATTTTGGCTTTCAACAAAATCAAAATGTTTTTTTATTTAATCTTCGAAGCACAAATTTTTCTTCAATTAGCCGCGTTCATTTGCCTACAACAAATAAACTCAAGCGGCAAATAGAACAGGTGGTTGCCGCTCGTTGCCACAAGCCGCTTGCATTGGCCTTTCACTATTACGAGTAGTATTATTATGTAACAAACTTTTATATAACTAAAATTTCCTACAGGCCTTGACTAAAATGCAAGATTGTTTTACAAAATTTTCATACTTTTTTTTAAATTTTAAGCTTAATTTACCTCATGATGAGAAAGCTTAAAATATTGCATGTTTATACGAAGACATAGGTACATATACATATGTATGTTTAAATATATTTTTGTTGCTTAAGTGAAAATTATTTATAACAAATTTGCTTATATACGAGTAGTATGAATTGGATGTGCGTGTTATTAAGATACATATGTATGCAGATGTGTATGCATACACATGTGCGTGTATGCATATAGTATATGCATGAGTATTTATCTGTATTTTGGGAAGTTGAACTTGTACTCAAAGCCTAAAGTGTAAATTACTTTTTGTTATTGTTGTAGCTTTGCTAAACATCACGACAAGTATGATCAACTTTTTTGATGTTGCGAATGACGTCTATCGTTTGTCATCCGTTCGGTAGCAAAAATGAAACACTTTCATGCAAACAAGATAAATTACTCTGAACAAATCAAGTGTCACAAGTATTTGTTAAAAGCCCGTTCGAATCAACAACAGTGATGATCAAAATTTAAATCATAGTTAATTTTAACGACAAAGCTTGTTTTATACGAGTACTTAGGTGTACAGCTTTGTTTCCGCGGTTTGGTTCCAAAATTTGAGGCTTTATTGTAAAAAACTGGTTATACATTTATGATTTAAAGTATTGTCCATCACTGGCTACTACTGTCTCCCATCTTGCGGGCAGCGTACGAATTACACGTCGAAAAAAACTGGTTATCTTTTGAAGCAATCCACGATTCAATCCAGGCCAGGCCGTGTGCCATTGATTGAAACAAGTGATAGTTCGAGAGAGCAACTTGTGTTGACGTTGCAAGGCAAACACGAGAGATATGATAAAGTAATTTTACAGTATGACAATGCCCGACCTCATGTTGCGAAAATGGTCAAGACATACTTGGAAATGTTGCTCAAGAAAATCAATGAGAAAAATTCATTTAAGATATTAAATCTCGAAAATCGCACCCAAGCCCACTGTGCGCAATTTTTTTCTTTCGATTTTTTTATTAGATAGTAGACAGAAAAGGAAAAGCAATGCAAAAACTTATGTTGTTCCGACTAATATTGAAAACGTTATGAGTATTTATTCGGGCACGGTTTTCTTATAATTCTGTTCGACATCTCTGAAAGCATAAGTCAAAAAAATCTGTTAAATTGGTGAAATGTGCTGTTTGAAAGCAACATCAATACAGTAAATAATAAAGAAAAACAAAAAAATTTTTTCTTCGTACTCTCCGATTTGACTAGGATTGCCGCCCCATGTATATTTTCAATATCAAAAAAACAACAATCTGGAGATGTCATGACTGATGTAGGTGCAAACGTAAATTTCCCGGTTTCAATTATCTCTGGCTGGTCGATGTAGACTAGTGGAGTTAGAAAACCTTACAGAAAATAATCTAATGGTGCTAAAGTGGGTTAGGCACGATCATTTTGATCTTGCTTTCTTTATGAGACGAAAACTTAAAACAATGTCGCATGGACATCGCTCAAAAGCTGTTGAACATCGTCTACGATGATCCAGATTTTCATAAAAGAACTTTTGACGAATAATGGCTGTGTGGCTATGATATTGAAACCAAAGACCATCATCTCAATGAAAGCGTCCAGAAGATCCAAGACCTTCACATTTGAACGCCAAGTTCGTTCAAATGTGAAGGTTTTGCTCACTGTTTTCTGCAATGGCATGGTGCACTATAAATTCTTGCCTCAAGAACGGTCAATAAGAAATACCACCTAGAAGTCAAGCGCCATTTGCGCAAAGCAATTCGCCAGAAACGCACAGAATTGTGGAAAAAACAATCATGGATTTTGCACCATGATAACGAACCACCTCACACATCAATGCTTGTGTGTGAGTTTTTTGCAAAAAACAAAACCGTTATCATGCATCAACCACCGTATTCACCGGACCTGGAGGATTGAGGAGATAAAAGAAAATTTGAAACAGGAGCTGCTGGCGATACCAAAAAGCGCGTTTCAGAAGTGTTTAGAGGATTGGAAAAAATGCTGGCAAAAGTGTATTATATCTGAGATGGACTACTTTGTAGCGAATAAGATAGCTATTGATGAATAAATAAATACTTTTTGAAAAAATTGCAAATAACGGGTATTTTTTGATCAGACCTCGTATATAGCTTTGGGGTATGTGCAGTGAATCAGACCCTGGAACGGCCTGGGCTTCGATTTTCTCCCTTAGAGTAAGCAAGAGAAGGTTTTTAGTCAACATATGCTATATGCGAAGTCCGTCACACCTCAGAGGCGACGGTCTCTGGAATACGTGCATAATGCATTTTTGGTTAAAAAAAAATGCCTTAAGTAAAATAATAACCCCATTTTTTTAAAAGCAACATTGGACTTGGAATCCACTACTCGTATTTAAGTGATTACAATAATATTTAAACAAATTTATATATTATTGAAGTTAATATAACAGCCTTTTTAAACTATTTTTATATAATAAAAATTTTGCTAATGCTAGGTTTTCTTTAATTATACTATAATTTCTAATATCTATTAAAGCGATTTAAATAAAATCTTTACTATAATTGTGGATATCTTTCTAATGCAGATAAGTTGCCACATAAATTATTCCCAAAACGCTAGATAGCAACTTGCAATTTATTCTTTTAAAAAGTGTCGTTGCACTGTTTTGGTGCAGTGAAGATACCGTTGTCTCAAACGTAGCAGGTGTAGTCTGAACTGTAGAAGTTACAGTTTCTAAAACGAAAGATATTATTATAAGGGATTTTTCCAATGGTGAGGATTTTCATTAATTTTGAATTACCTGGCACTTGTGTTTCAATAAAAGCATTTGTTTCGCCGGCATATGGCGAAGAGAATATATATTCCCCTTCAGTGTACATTTTTAGATCCTCTTTCGTGATAATATTAAAAATCCAACTTATATGTGGCATTAATGCAGTGTAGTAAGCTTTTAAGATCCTATCCTTACAGTCGCTAGCATTTTGCCAGGGCAAAATAGTCGACAGCAGTCCTATTAACTTATTTCCACAAACCAAACCAGTGCCTCGATCGGCATTATCTGTATTTCGGATAGTTTCATGTGCCTGCAAATTAAATAAAATAATGTAATACGAGTAATTTCTCGCAATTTCTAGTAAATCTAACTTACATTGCAATCTAGATCGCTTGGAACGTAATATAGAGAACAAATATCACTTTTCCGTTTAATCAGTTTTTCGGATGCAACTCTACACGACTCATGGTCCAGAATTGGCATTTGTTCGGTTTGAATATAGTTCGGCGTCCCTTGTGGAGACTGAAAAGAATTAAATAAAAGTTAAAGAGATAAAATGTTAAAAAAAAGACTGTTCACAGTTCACAGTTATGTTGTGGCGTCATGGACTAAATAAAAGGTTAAGTGTGTATTTTGGTTTTTAGCCTGATCTACATTTTTATTACTTTAGCATTTTGGAATTTTATAGTTAATACATTTCAGTGAGTTTTGCAGCTCTTTTAGTAATGCCGATATGTATAGTAAAAGTACCCGCACGAATTGGTGAGTGGACGTATTTAATTTGATCACAAAGAAACAAATTTCACCGGAATAAGTAACAAGCAACAATATGCTTATAAAATACCAGCAACCATTAGACATGCATAATGCTGAGTTTGTCTGTCTTTGAATTAAATTTAAAGTCTCTTTCCACTTCGAGTTTCTTTACAGAAGCCCAGACGCGGGGAGGGATGTTACTTTCTCTGGTTGCAATGTCCTCCGAGATTCTATATCAAAGATACTGGACAGTTACTCTTGCCAGGAAATCGTTGTTGCTGGCAATTTCAATGTTCACAGCTCATCTTGGCTTCGTCATTAGAGTCAGAACTCCAGAAATCCAATAAATTGAGTTATTCGCTGCTCATAACCACTTTGCGCAATTAGTGAACAAACCTACGCATATTCCATGCGTTGATGGCCACCACCTAATCACCCATGCTCATTCATGCTTTCTCACTTCAAACCCTCTAGTATATGAAGTCACAGTTAGTGCACCTGTCCGCAATTCCGATCGTTTTACTATTTCTGCCTTTCTCGTTCTCAGAACGTCATAACGTTTCTTAAGCAGCTACAAAACGCTTAAAATATATTTATGAAAGGGCTCATTAATTGGAAATTTTGCTTTCTTGACGATAATACTGTTACGTTTTTGCCTCTAAAAACGTAAATGAAATAATGAGACTCACATTTGACTTACGACTGTCTTGCACGAAGCTTAAAACTAAACTGACTTGTTGCCGCCGACCTGCCTACTATTTATTCATTATTCATTACCATCTTCTACAATTGTCAAGATTATTCTAGATATTCAAAATTCTAGACTCAAATGTATTAATATATAATTCTTACGCATATACACATTCATACACATACTTGCGAACAATAAGCAAGTCACAACAACAAACAATAATAAAATGAATACCAAGAATACAAGAAAAAAAAACATCATTTGTAGTTGATTTACTTGGAATTTTACGTATGATCATGTATGTTAGTTTGTTTGTGTATTATGTTTTCAGTTTTATGTTGTTTGTGTGAATGTTTTGTACATTTATAATAAGCAGATCAACAGCTGCACACTGGGTTAGATGTGACAAAAATTCTTAACCCTATAAAAGCTTCGGCAAAAATAGTCGGAAATATCATCTTGCTACGGATGAAAAAATTTATCTCCTCCAAGCAAGCTTCGATAAAATCAAGAACGATAAGACGTGCAAAAATGCAGTTAGGACCAGAGAGGAAGCTTTAAGTATTTGGTGTTCAACCAAAAACCCAGATACTGATTTGCTACGCAAAAAGAAAACGTTAATTTTTGTGTCAGCGCAATTAGGCCTGAAAAGTTTATAGACGTGCAGCCTCTTCGCTAAAGTTCTTACCCTGCAGGGGGCAGTAAGACGCTTAACATATTAAATCAATAAAATATATATTATTTATATACGAGGGCGGATTGATATTGAAAAATATATTTATTTTTCAAAAACAATTTATTTCGCCTCTTAGCTCAATACACTTAGTAAGACGATATTCCAACTCTTTTATACCATCTGAATAATACGATTTTGAGAACCTCTCAAAATACGCGTTAGTTTCCGTAATCACTTCTCTGATTGAGATAAATCTATTTCCTGCGATCCATTTTTTCAAGTTTGAAAACAGGAAAAAAAAAATCACTAAGAGCTAAATCTGGATCAACCAATTCGAAGTGTATTTCACGTAATTTTAGCATCGTATCTAATGCTGCATGAACCGGTCCGCTGTCTTGAAGAAAGAACACTTTTTTTCTTCCTTAAATGTGATCGTTTTTTCTTGATTGCATCAATCAATTAATCCAATACTGCACGGTAATACTTTTTTGTTATTGTGTATTATTTTTAAAGATAATCGATGAGCAATATTCCGTGTGCATCCCAAAATACTGTGGCCATAACCTTGCCAGCCCATGTCACTGTCTTTGCCTTCTTCGGACCACTTCCACCAGCTTCTGCCCATTATTGCGATTGATTTTTGGTTTCAGATGTGCAGGGGTGAACCCATGTTCCATCAACAGCTATTAATCGAGGCCAAAAATCAACAGGATTAGGCTTTGCCATGTCCAAACACCTCTGTAAAGTGATCTGACGATCTCGTTGTTGTTCGGTACTGAGCAAACGCGACACCCATCTTGCCGAAAGCTTTTTCATATCAAATGTTCATACAAAATGTTGTGCATACGTTCATATGATATATTTACTATTTCAACAATCTCACGTAACTTGACTCGTCGATCATTCATAACGATATTGAGGATTTTCTTGAAACTTTCTTCAGTAACCAACTCTTTAGGCCTTCTTGTTGATGGTATTGTTGCAGTGCTTGTTCGACTGCGCTTAAATTCAGTAATCCAATATATTACCATATAATCTGATGGAGCAGGCTCACCGTAATCACTGCACGAAATTCACGTTTTTCCATTTTCCAAAAAACGCAAAAGTTGCTTACTTCAAACGACTACACACAAAAAAACGAATCGATGACTTTGGCTGAAAATTTAACGTTCTACAGATCGCAATTTCAAAAAAAAAAATATCAATCCGCCCTCGTACAAAATTATGGTTTTTGGTAATCCAACAGTTTTGGATAAAATTTTTAAAGTAATTTGCTTTTTACTCTTATTAATCCAAGATCTTGTGGTACATGTTTATTATTAAGTAAAAACTAACAAAATTTATCGAAATGAACTAAGCCGATCAAAATCTGAAAAAGGTGCAGCAAAATCCATCTAAATATAAATTCGTAATCAAAACCATTCGTAACCAAAAACAAAAACTTGCTTAAAAAGCTAAACAAAATATTGACAAAATACGTAGTTTTATAACTTTACTTGTTTATATTTATCTCTCTTAATACTCATATCTTCATAAAATAGATAAAACTTTCCACACAACCAGACTACTTTATACTTTTTAATTCGCTGAAATTTTGTAATGTTTTTTTTTAATTCCATTTAATAAAATCGTAAATCAAAACAAATGAACCCTTTGTTTAACAAATAGAGATAACATGATTAAATAATTGCCTCAACTCACATTTCGTTGAAGGAAGTTTGCCAAACAGGGGTCATCATATTTTTGATCATCTCCCAAAGTTATCCAACTTATATCGTTTCGCGTGTCCAGCGGTAATATGCCATTTAAACGCAGCAAAGCCAAATCATTTGCACCTGTTGTGTAATTAAATTTATCAGCTATATAAACATCCGCAACCAGCAACGTCAACTCGTCATGAAACTTCGTTGAACTGCCACTGATAACACTAATCATGCCGGGATCCAGAGAAACCACCGGACCATTGGGCGAGCTTTTGTAATAAAGGCAGGAGGCTGTGGTCAAAATGAGACGACTTTGTACAACAGCGCCATTACAGATATGTGAGGGCGGTTTCTGCGGATGTAAATGAACATATAGCGACACTTGGTACGAGGGCTGGTTGCCACTAATTAATTTTACTGAGAGAACAATTAAAACTGTAACAACTTGCACGATCTTTAAGAAATATTTCATTTTGCAAAGACAACAATTAAATATCTCACTAAAATATTTATACAATTTTTGTTTTTAACTTTCCGTGTTTTTCTCAAATTTTAAACCGTTAGCTTTGAATTGTGTTCTACGTTTAAATAAAATATCGTCAACAACTTAATAAATATACATATGTATGTACTACTCGTATAATTACAATAATATAAGACAAATAAATTTTAAAAAATGCTTGCCTTGTTTGCTGCTTGATTAATATTAACTGACATTCAGAAGAATTTAAGTCTGTTCGGCGAAATATTTGCTTATTTTTTCAAGTTCTGTGTTATCACTGATTATCTTGCGTTTATATTATATCTCATAAGTGCGTTCCCAGTTTCGGCATATTGAAATCATCATCAAGTCTGTAACCGTTTTAATATACTCGTAAGAATACAGCCATGTCGCAGAGTTCGGTTCTTCTAAACACAAATTTTAATTGCAAGTTACAGTACTAATAACAGCCGTATTCATTAAAAACACTAATCAGCATTTTAACAACTTTTTAAGGCCGTGTAACATTATCATACACGATCGTGCGATCTACTAAATAAATTTTCATAAATTTTTTCAAATCAAAAATTTATGAAACCTTTCAAAACATTATGGTTTCTGTGCGATCAGTGTGGTATATATTGTGAAAAATATGACAATATTGTTGGTGATTCGAGAAAAATATTTAAGCAATGTAAAATTATTATGTTAATAAAAGATTTTAATTATTTTATTGTGTATATAAATTATTACAATTATACTTGCATAATAGTGTGGCCGACAACGCCATTTTGAAGCGATTCTTTCAAATCGGTCAGACTTTTGGTTTCCTGTGAACGGATCGTACGATCATCAGGGCCTTTAGTACAACATTTTAGCTAAATATCATTTTATTGAAACTCTATATTTTTGACTGGCATCGTATCGTATACAATTGTCTTCTAGACAATCAGAGCGTTGCATTAAAAATGGTTATTAGTTCACATTAGAGATGTGCCGACTCGTTCATTTCAGCCACTTTCGTTCAACTACAAAAGACTGGTCGATTCGTTCATATCGTTCAATTGGTCATTTTGAACGGCACGGTACCAATACTACAATTTTCCGGTCATTTTTCAACACATCTCTGTAAAATAAAGAAAACAAAATGGCGAAACAAAAAGTGATAAAAATTTATTGTTGCATTGAGGGGGGATTTTTGGGATTCACGAAGCCGAATTTGGGAACCCCAAAAAAAATGTGAACCTAATCGGTTTCGGCGCGTGGAACATGCATCTGAACTATAAACGGTCATTCGCTTAAGTGCGAAAATGGATGTTGCCGTATTGCTTCTGAGGAAGTGGGGGTAATTTGACGTTTCATGAAGCTGACTTTGGGAATTCTCAAAAAAATCGGAACCGCTTCGCTAACCGCATCGTAACCGGTTTTTCAAATTAGGTGCGCAATTTGGCCGTAGAACGTGTATTTGATATATTAACGGCAATTCGATTTAGTAAAAAAATTGAAACCGATTTTGCGAATGCAAAAAAAAAAAACTCGGAACGCGTTATACAGATCTGGTTATATGGATAATTAGTTTGATATCAAAGTGTGTTTTTTAGTTTTTAAACTGTATTTATTCGTACTGAAGGGCATTAAAGATGCGACTAAGCCATTATTCTTTACAAAACTTATACTTTTATTTTTAAAGATAAATAAAATAGGTTTTTCACTATTAAAAGCAACTTTTGATAAAAATATCAGCATCTTTTGACGACTTTAAGGGGCTTGAATTCATGAGTAACTAAACTGCGTAAAAAACATTTTAAATCAAATACAAGCAAAAATAAAGAATTTATCTTTTTGTTTTGAGTTAAGAAAAAAGTTAGAAAAACTATTTAATAAGAAATCTAATTATAAAAATTTTAAAACTAAATAAATCGTAAAACAAAAAAAACGTCTGCACGTTTTTCCTCTAACAACAATATATCAATAAGTAAATTGCTTCAATTTAAAATGAATAATTATCGTGATGACTTACAATTTTGTTTTATGTTCATAAATATAATTATTATGTATTGTACAATATTGTTGAATATGTAAGTACGTATGTATGTGGTTGGCATTTGTTAGTTCTTATTTTATAGTTTAGCAAATAAAATAAATAAAGCAATTTGCTTTTAAAGTTTATTTTTATATTCAAGGATATTTTAGTGTATTTTTTTATTTAGTACGACGTTTACAAGGTAAATAAAATGCAGCATTTAAATTATAGTATGAAGTGCTAACAAAAGAAATATCGGGTGGTTAAATTTCAAGGGCCGATGTTGAATGTGAACCACACCTAAACGCCAAGTTTTTTTCCGAATTTTATTTGACATTTCTCTATTTCAGACTTACTCAATTTGAACCATGGAGAGATACACAATCCAACAACGTGTTACAGTTATCCAGACTTATTATGAAAATGATGATCAATCTTCGAAGAAAATCATCTTCAGTGATGAGGCACATTTTCACCTCAGTGGATTCGTCAATAAACAGAATTGCCGCAATTGGGCGAATGACAACCCAAGAGTGACTGTCGAAAAACCAATGCACCCACAAAGAGTGACTGTTTGGTGCGGTTTATGTGCTGGCGGCATCATCGGGCCGTATTTTTTCCAAAATGAGGCCCGTCAGGCAGTTACTGTGAATGGTGTTCGCTATCGTGAGATGATAACGAACTTTTTATGGCCCGAATTGGAAGATATGGATGTAGACGATATGTGGTTTCAGCAGGACGGTGCCACTTGCCACACAGCTAACGAAACAATTGCTTTTTTGCGCAACAAATTCAATGGCCGTGTTATCTCACGTAATGGCGATGTCAATTAGCCGCCAAGATCATGTGACTTGACACCGTTGGACTTTTTTCTTTGGGGTTATTTGAAAGAAAAGGTGTACGTCGATAAGCCAGCAACAATTCAACAGCTAAAGGATGAGATAATTCGGCACATTAACGGCATAGAACTTCCATTATGCCTCAGGGTCATCGAAAATTTAGAACATCGGATGGAGGTGTACCGCAGTGGTCGCGGCGCCCATTTGGCCGATATTTTGTTCCATACATAATTGAGTAATACCAATATATCATAATAAAATAAAATTACAATAATTTCCTAAATAGTTTGTGTTTTATTCAAAATCAACATCGGCCCTTGAAATTTAACCACCCTTTAGAATATACATACCTACTCGTACATATGTATGCATGTAGGTATGTAGGTATATTAGAAGAGTTGCTAAAAAATACTGGTGTACAAAAGCTGCCTTCTTAAAAACATCTGTTGTAACAAAACCATCGGCTGTTGTCTACACTAAGTGCTAGGTCAGACACAGCAACTTTAGTTGGACAATTCTTCACCTTATATCGTGGTTAAGTATTGATGTTGAATGTGAACGTGTTGAATTGTATTTGCCTTATAACCCAGATCTTGCCCCTTCTAGCAACCATGTGTTTCGATTGATGCAGATTGATCACTTCAGAACAGGGAATCAGAAATTGGCTTGATACATTCTTTATATCAAAACTGGATTAGTTCTTTTGGAGCGAAGTCCGTATGCTGCCAGAAAGATGGGAAAAAGTACTGACAAACAATGGACAATACTTTGAATAATATATCAACTCATATTGTTATTATAATAAATTTATTTTTAAGCAAATAAATCGACATTATTAACGTTACTCACGTTACCCATCATTTTCATAAAATTTCTTTTTTATCTGGCGATCTATTTAATCACATTACTTTGTTATTATCAAACAGAAGCAACATATAAATGTGAATATCTTTTTATGTTATCACTTTTATTATTTAGTAAAAGTTAAAATTTGATGATCTACGTGTGTTCTTAAACATACATATGCCATATAAGAGATAATATGCTTCCGTCATAGTAGACCAACGTCAGGGACAATATAATAAAAGACAATAATGTAGATTTAGATGCAATTTTTATTAGGATGCTAAATGGAAGGCGAAAAATATATACCTTATATTGTCTAGTATGATTTATGACAATTATCTGCAGAGTTGTATTTACATAGGTACACACCATATGTACATATACTTATGAATATAAAAGTTTATACGTTTGATGGCTTGCTACTGCACCACATAAAATAGGTTACACCTTGTCTACAACGGCGATTAACTCTGATATAACAGGTCTTCAACAAAATCATAAACGTTTACAGCCTTATATTTAAACTTTAGCAAGAAAACATTTCCATAAAATTTGTTTTTGTAAAGAGTTTGACAGCACAAACCATCACGCGAGTCACAGAAATTAGTTTCGGTTGAAAAAGCTTCTGCAGAAAATTTAATTCGATAAATTTTCTCGATTGGATTTTAGCATTTTATTTTAGCGATTGAATTGGAAGTTTATATATGTAATAGCAGAAAAATAGCATAAAATATATCTATTCCTATAAAGAAAACTATTTTTTAAACTATTAAAAAAACTTTAATTAAGTGCTGCCATACTATTTTTTTAATCGAAATCAGAATAGTGAAAGGACAATGGGCGGCAAACAACTGTTATTTGCCGTTTGAGTTTATTTGTTGTAGGCATACGAGGGCGGATGGATATTGAAGCTAGTTGTCCACCAGCTGAAGATTTGATTATTATTTTTTCCTGTCTTCTTCAATCAAAAATTATTGATCACAGCAAATTTGTATTGTAAAAAGTCCTTCTTAAGAAAAACTTAAGAAAGGAAAAACTTGAACTAAAACTCGATGTACAAAAACTAAAAAACTAATTTACAGAAAAATTGTATTTGTGTTGCAATCTAATGCTAGGTAGCTTCAATATCAATCCGACCTCGTATGAAGGCGGCCAATTGAAGAAAAAGTTGTGTACCAAAAATGAAACAAAAAAAACCTTTCGATTTTTTTTAACGCAAAATTCAAATCTGACAATTTCTTTCTTCCATTTTCGCTATTTTTTGTTGCTTTATTTTTTTGCTTGATAAAGCAAAAAGTTAAACTGAACAAGGCGAATTAAGTACCAGGTGGCCTCGTTAGCGTAGCTGATCGACAGCTGTTTTTTTACCCAACTATCAAAATTTGTTTATGTTTTCATATTTTTTCACATTGTTGTACTAAGAAGGCCACCTGTTATGAATTCGCCTTGAAACTGAATTCAATACAAGGCGAATTCATTACCAGGTGAACTTAACAGCACAGGTGATTATTTTTTGCTTCTCGCTTTTTTTCCAATGAGACTGTCAAATTTTGTTTCTTTTGTTTACAAACTTTTTCGCGCCTTTTTAATCTGAAGGTTTTTTTGCATGATTTAGTGCAATTTCAAGAAATTTGTGTGAATTTAAAAGTTAAAAACTAATATAATCTGTGATTTTAATTACAAACAATTATAAAAGCTTATATTTAACGTTTATATAAAATTTTTTCTCTGCTGAGCAATCTTAGGCGAATTTAGATTATGACATTCACGATATGTATTACAATAACAAAATACATAGTACTGAATTCGCCTTTCCGCTTGCATTCACCTGTATAAAGTCGCCTTGATTCAATATTGCCGTTCGGCCGCCTTTACCGGTATTGCCAATTAAATTAAATTCAATCAGCCTTATTCAAAAAAATTTTACTTTTGGTTTCATGTACATATTTATTACCAAATGATTAAAGTTTAACAAACTATTATAAAAAATTTGTATTCAGCAAACACATACTAACTGATAAATGATGTAAGCAATTTTGAATTGGTAGCAGTATACACAAAATTGCCGCTTAAGTTCCATAAAATTGTGGCTTATATTCTAGTGATGCCAAAAATATATATTATGTTATTCGGTAGCCGTATAATAAACATTTCGTTTTACTGAACAATTATAATGAAAAAAGTTAAAAAAATGTATTGATAAAGCCAAATTGAACATATTTTCGAAGGCGAATGAGTTGTTTTTCTTTCATTATAATACGAGTAATAACTATTAATTTTTTCTTAATGCTGAATTTTTGTTTTCTTATTTTGTAATTATATCATTTAACTATAAAATGGAAATTAACTTTTGTATTATAATGCAAATTCGATTAAATTTATGTGTTTGTCAATTAAAAAAAAAATCATATTAATTTTGGGTTTTTGCGCATTTGATAGCTTTTTGAAAAATTTTGTTCTTAAAAATTTATTGTTCGTAGCAGCACTGTTTATATCTATCCAAACAACTCAGATTCAAAAAAATTTTTGGTGCTAAAATTGAATCAAAATAGTGCTAAAAACAAATTTTAAGTGCTAAAATTTAAATATCTTAATTTTAAGCAACTATTTTTTTTGAGAGTTCATTGTTTTATCATTTATGTTTATGTGGCCTTAGAAATATTTATTTTTCTTGATTAATACACAATTAATGAAAACAATAAATTACTTTTATATAATATATTTTAAATAAATTATTAAAAAATTGCATATGTAGTAAGTTTTGACATTTGTAGTAAACTTTACACAAACAAAAAGCATTTATTTTTAGGTGTTATTATCTCCCAACAAAAACAAAAGAGCTTACCAATCATCACTTTTTCACTACAATTAATGAAACCGAAGTAGTGCAAAATTTACTGAAACACTGATGAGTTTTACACTTGTTTGACTTGCTAAAAATTGCTAAATGAACATTTGGAAAGTACTAAAAAGTGCTAAAGTGATAAATCGAACATTTTGCTGCTAAATCAAGAAAAGAAGTACTAAATCTTGCACCGAAAGTGCTAAAATGGGCACACTGTCCATTTTCGAAAATTATGTCAGACAGTGTGTTTATAAAATTGCTTTTATGCATTCCCAGGTTTTTTATTTGTGCTTTAAATTGCAATGTAGCAATTAATTTTCATACTAATATTTTATTTTGCGCAAATATTTTTTTATAGCAAATATGAAATATGAGTGCGCACTAGAGAACAAATATGATTAATTTAAAGTATTTTGCGATAAAAACACCCAACGAAATGATAAACAAATACATTTTTATTTTGTCTAATATTTGCGTGTGAAATAAAAACGAATATTCAGACTAGTTCGCGAAAAAATAAACAAAAACATAAAGAGTTTATTTTTGCATTTCCGTTCTGCAGTAAAAAAAAGTTGGAGTTATCTCTACCTATGCAAACTAAATCCTAATAACGAATAGTTTTGCATGAGAAATAAAAAATCTTATGGTTTTAAGAACACTTTGCATTTATTAATATGATAAACGTTGCGAAACGCGTTAAAACTAGATAGTTCTGGCCATATTTGTATTGAAAACCAAGATATTTGTAATCTAGAAAATGCTCATTGTTATTTTGTTTAATTTTCTCATAGTTCTTATATAGGTGCATAAGTATGTTCTGAATCAGTATTGATAGAAAAATCGATTAAGCGATGTCCCTCTCTCCGCCGTTGAAATACCGTTACTGCTAAAACCATTAGACTTAGAAAGTTTTTTCTTTCACCATTATATTACTCAATTGATTTATGGAATCGCCCTTGAAATTCAGTAAAACCGGTTCAGGTATAGCTGAGATATATCAAAAAGTCCGAAAAAAGCTTTTTTTCTAAATACTTGTATTTAGATTTGTGAAAAATATGTGTAGAATAAAGGAAATCTTACTGTGTAAAATCAATATATATTCTGTAAGAGAGAAATCCAAATGCAAAAATTGACAAGCGGTCGGCCAGTCTTCATTTTTTTGACCATTTCAGAAAGCTCTGTATTCCCATTGCATAAGAGGTGTATATTTAAACTTGCATTGGCAATTCGAGTATTTATTGAAGTGGTACATCATTTAGAAACTCAAACAATTGCAGTTCAAAAATATTGCATATTGTTATTGTATATATTGTAAAATTGTAACTATCAGTAATAATACTTTGCTTTAACTTATCCTACAAATGTAAATGCGCAAAATACTTACAACATATTTTTGTTTGCTGTTTTTAAGTACGGGGAGAATTTTATAATATTTTGCTCCCACAAAATTTAAATCTTGTATTACATGTAAACGAGCCTTAAGCATAATTAATTATGGAATAAATGGCAACGCTAATTTATAGTTTCCAACCCGACTGCAACCGTTGGTTTCATAGTAAGCTGGTAGCACTTAAAAGGTGTAGCAACGCCCATATAAAAAGCTGTCAGAGAATACGAAATATGAAAACAAATTTGTAAATAATGCGGTTTTTGTAAATTCTCTAATATATATAAACAATAAAAAATATTAGCTTATGATACGAAGAACGTGATTTAATAAAATATCATTTATTTGTTTATTTGCTTAAAATTATAGAAATATTATAAATAATATTTGTAAACTGTTAAATGAAGCGTCATTGAAAAAATTTGCCGGTTTCCCCTCTATTCGATTTGTACGTAGCTAGATTGGCAGGTGACTGAATTCTCCAAAAAGTACCTGGATATTCAAGCTCACTTGGGTCCTGAAGGTCGTGCCATTTAAGATTCGTTAGCTAAGTGCACAAAGCAATTTTTTTTATAAATTGTAAAATCTTTCTTTAAATAAATAATTGAAACCGCCAAAGCAACATGTCGGATGTAACTGAGAAAAATAAATGGCTTTTGAAGCCAGTAAGTGTGACACCGAGTATTGAAGAAAAATGTAAAGAAATTTCTGAGGATGAAGGGAATACTGATAGTGTTATAGTAATAGAAGAGGAGGAAATTATGGAAATAGAAGAAATGCCACAAAAACATTTGCAGCCCAAAAATATGGTTGTAGAAAGCACCTGCCAAGTAGAAGAGAATGCTACCAGAGGACACCTAGAAAATGATTTTATTGACGAAGAAATATGTTTACTCAATAAAGAAAATGAATTATTTGAAAATCCTTTAGTAGAAGTAGGAAGAAGATTATGGCCTTCAACGGTAAACAAACAACATTATACTAAGGGATGTTTATGGTCCCCAGACGGAACATGCTTATTGGTGCCTGTGCATTTAGATGGTAAGAATACTTAACGGTAAAATGTAAATGTTTTAATCAACGATTGTTTTGATAGGCATGCATATTGTGGAATTACCAAGAGATTTGTATACTTTTCACGAGCTACCATGTGATCGAGATTTATCTTATTTAGCTACAGCGGTTCACGTTAAAGAAGGAGGTACTGTTTACGATTGTTGTTGGTACCCGTATATGAATAGCGAAGAGCCAGCAACTTGTTGGTAAGCTAAATTTAATACAAGACTTAATATTTGACTAACTGGTTTTATTTTTAGCTGGCTGGCAACCAGACAACATGAACCCATACATATGTGGGATGCGTTTACTGGCGAGTTAAGATGTTCTTATCGAGGATATGATGAAGTCGATGAAGTTGAATCAGCAATTTCGATTATATTTAGTACTGATGCAGAAAAGGTTATAGGGGGATTTAAGAAAAGTATAAAAATATTTGATACAAATGTGTAAGTCCTTAAGTTAATTGATATATTTAAGAGGTACGTTATTACATTAAAATTCTTTAGACCTGGACGTGATTGTAGCAATATTCCAGTTAAACAAGCAGTATCTTGCTTTGCTTTGACAACGGAAAATGATAATTGTGTAACAGTTGGAACATGGACTGGTTTTATTAATCACTACGACTTAAGAGCTCCAAAGCTGGGAACATTATTTACTTTAGGTGGTCACAATGGTGGAATTACATGGCTAAAATATTCACCTACTATAGATAATAGCTGGTATTTATTCAGCGGAGCTCGTAAGGATAACAAAATTTTGCAGTGGGATATGCGCAACTATACAGAACCAGTACGAGTTTTTGAAAGGAATGTTCAAACTAATCAAAGAATATACTTTGATCTAACACAATTTAAAACATGGTTAGCAAGTGGTGATACTGAGGGTATAATAAAAATATGGAATTTGAATGATAAAGAACGGACTTTCGAAGTAAATATTAATGCCATTTTAATACATATATTATTTGATCTGTTTTATTTGTCCTTATTTTTACTAATCCTTTAAAAAAAAAAAAAAAACAAAGTAACTAGAATCTTTAGCTGCAAAAATTAGGACAAATATTAATTCATTTTTTTTATTTTAAAACATAATTTATATTTTATTTCAGTTGCCTTTACATCAAGACTGCTGTAATGGTATCAGTATGCATCCTTCTCTGCCTATCATTTCTACGAGTTCAGGTCAGTTTCATTTTGTAGATGTAACAGAGTCGGACGATAATTCCAAAGAAAATATCATCGATTACGAAAACTCTGTTTTGATGTTATGGTATGGCCCTTCAAGGGAACCAAATTAAAAATGTTTAATAAAATATACTTAGTTACAAATTATCGGTGGGTTTTGGATTTTACGGCGACATTTTGTGTCACACTAGAAAGAACATTAAATTTAAACTGAATTATGTTCGAGTTATTGGTTGTACATTTAATTTGTATCCAAAAATATAAATTCCAGTAACAACTCCGGTTATAATAAATTTTTTATTAAGGATTTTTTTCCAATTTACTTTTTTTTTTGGGTTTCCTTAAAATATTACAATACTTAAAATAGGAAAATGCACATACGAAAAGAAACAATGAATACATTGAACAGAAAATACTTTCAAGTTTAAGAACTTTCTCAAAATGCTCTAGCTTCTGGGATATTTTTTTTAGAATCTTTTCAAAAATTCCTCCGCACAAGTACGTGCCCTGGCGTTTACAGCCAACTTCATTTCACTTATTTCTTTATCGATTTCCTCCATAAAGCTTATAACAAAATCAACAAGTTTATGTTTATACATTTGTTCGGTATGGAAATTGGTTATCAAAAAGCTTATGTCGTAGCCCTCAATAGGTTTGCGTCTCAATATAATAAATGATTCGGCTCGACGCATCATAAAACGGGTGAATTTGTGGCAGAGAATTTTCTCAATTTCATCAGCCTGCTTGACAGCGATGCTAACACGCACCGAATTTATAGATGGTTCAATCAGCACGCGTTCTCTTTCGTTGCGGGATATAACTACGGGAGTTAAAATCAATTCCTTACTGGAACATACCTCAACTTCGGGTTTATTATGCCTTTCCACCACTTGAGAGGCAAAATCCTGCAGACACATTGCAGCCGTTAAGGAGTGTCGCACGGCAGTTAAATATGGTTTTAAAGTAGCAGCCATAATTGTTGCTTATAGTAAAAGTTTATAAATGTCGGTATTTTTACTTGTTTATACTTTTTTTTTTACCAAAATGAATCACTTTGAGGTGTTTTTTTTATCAGCAGAAATTAAAATTATAGAAAAGAACCATTGACAAAGAAAACGTCATTAAAAGAAAACATAATACAGAGTTGCATAAAAATACTGTTTTTTTGTGAAAAGGCTGCCAGACTCCTCATATGATAAATTAATCGTTGCTGAACGGATTTTCGAAATCCTCAAAATTTTGCAAGAGACCACAGAAAAAATTTTCCTTAATATTGCAAGCAGCAATATTTTTTTCTTTTAAATATTACAATAAAATATCCGTAAAAAAGTGAGAAAATACAAAGAAATTAAAGCACCGTTTCAACTCAATTAGCTTCTAAGTCAGTTGTTGTCTAAATCAAAGCGTTGGTCGAAGAAAAATCAAAAGATTTCGATTCTTCAAGTTGGCTAGTAAATACTTCAATTCGATTTACAAAATTTATATTTGTAGTCTTTGTATTTTTTAGACTTGAATTTGTCCTTGGCGACACCAATGAAAGAAAGGGGTATGAGCCAAGGCGAATTCATTATTAGGTGGATGCATCGGTGAATTCAGGCGAATTCGATTAGTATGGCGGCACTTTCTCTGTCAAGTTTTGTTTACCTTTTTCGGCGCCATATAAATTCTTGTATATGTTCGTTATCAACTACTTTTGACAGCTTAAGTGTGAATTCGCCTTTTTACACAAACAAAATACCTGTTGTTTTTTTATTGTTGTATTGTTGTAGCGAAGCGGTTACCTTGTTTTTTGTATCATGGGTATGAGCCGTTTAAGGTTTTGTCACTTATCAGGTATGTGCAACAATACAACAATAATAAAAAACAACAGGTATTTTGTTTGTGTAAAAAGGCGAATTCACACTTAAGCTGTCAAAAGTAGTTGATAATGAACATGTACAAAAATTTAAATGGCGCCGAAAAAGTAAACAAAACTTGACAGAGAAAGTGCCGCCATATTAATCGAATTCGCCTGAATCCACCGATGCATCCACCTAATAATTAATTCGCCTTGTTCTAAAACAAGTCGTAAATGTCAAAAATTAAATTCGCCTAAGATTGTTCAGCTGGGAAAAAATGTTATATAAACTTTAAATATAACCTTTTATAATTGTTTGTAATTAAAATCACAGATTATATTAGTTTTTCACTTTTAAATTCACACAAATTTCTTGAAATTGCACTAAATCATACAAAAAAATCTTCAGATTAAAATGGCGAGAAAAAGTTTGTAAACAAAAGAAAAAGAATTTGACATTGAGCTGTTAAGTTCACCTAGTAATGAATTCGCCTTGTAATGGAAACCAATTGTTTTAAAAAATATCGTTTTCAGAAAGTGTGAAACAAGGCTGCTGTAATGCGGTAGCGGTATAAGCACAGCTGTCTTTCCTTTCTTTGCGTAAATTTGTCAAAAACGCATAACCTCCTTGCTTTTTCAAACAAAATTTTGACACTGTAAATGCTACCTACAAAATACATGTTGATGTTTTATGGTGATGTATTTATTGTAATCCTGCCACTACCTATTAAAGCTGCCTGGAGTGAAAGAAAAAGATTTCTTTAAAAAATATTTTATACATATATGTATGTAGATGCTTTTTACACTAATCAACATCTTCATGAAAAGCGTGGAAGATGTTGAAAATGTGAAACACCATTTACATTGCTCACATCTAACATCCACTACCAATCAATAATATTATTTCAATTTTGAAACAAAAGCACTAAAAATTTTTTTGAAAAAAATTAAGTTGGTAAACAAAAGAGGATTATAAAATATATGTATGTATGTCTATAAATAAAACGTAGGTTACATAAAAAATTTTAGCAAAAACACGGAAACAAGTATTACAGAAAAAAATTATGGAAGAATACACATATGGAGACAATTGACACATAATAAATAAATAAATGATTTTTTTCAAAACAAATGGCGTTTTTTCAGTGATGCCAGAAAAGTAATCGACAATATTGCCACTTTTCTCGTGATGACACTGAAATTATCGAAAGATGTTGAATGGAATAACGTGAGATAGAAACATTTTATACAAATGTTGAAAAATTTTGATTTTTAGAATTAACTGCCACTTTCTCTATTTCGAATAAATATTTTCTTTCGCATAAATACATTTAAAACAAAAACAAATTTTCAAATTTTGTTTTTGTTTCAAATGTTTTTATGCAAATGAAAATTTTTATTCGAAATAGTGGAAGTAGTAGTAAGTAATTCTTATGGGGAGGTGATACGAGAAATGTGGCAGATGTTAAATGTTGAACCGTGTAAAAAGTCTATTACGAACCAGTTTTTAATGACTGATTTTTGAAACCACACTATTATATAAATCAATATTACTGTTGAAGTAGCAACTAAAAATAACTTTAAAATTTTTTTTTCAGCAAACGTCTAGACACTAAATAATTCGACTTGTGACGGCTTCCGAAATCGTCGTGCGTTTGTAATAAATAGAAATTCGAATATTTTGTCTTAAGTATATTATAAATTCTCGAAAATGTCAATTGTGGTAACTGGTATTAATTCATTAAAACTCTTATTTTTTATACTAATAATTTAATTCGAAAAATTATCATAATAAAAGTGAACAAATAAATAAGTGATATGTTTGTCGTTTGTATTTGTATCATAAAGTAACTAAAATATATTCAATATTATAGTAATTTAAAAAATATAAACAAAAAATAAAAGTAAAAAAGGAAACAAATCTTTTTAAACGCACAAGTTTAAGGATTTGCATTTGTTCGAATATAAAATAGCGAAAATTTATAAGCGATTAATTTACAAAATAAGGATGATGGTAAAATAATGTTAGCTAATTTTTAAAGCGCCATCTGGTTACTTTTACTTGCTTGTTGTAGCATGACAAACACATTACTGCTCTCCTCGACTTTTTGGCATCCACTGCAAATAATTTCTTTGTGTAGCTGCTTCATACTCTTGACTTAAGCAATCGATGACATCACGTGAATTATCTAGTTCCGATAAGTCATCTTTAAACATATCCTCTCGACGAAATTGATCCAAAAATGCTCCCCTTTTACGTAATTTATCATATTGTACTAAAGCCCGATTAAACAAAGAACTGATGCCAGTATGATTGGCAATCATCAGTCCAGAAACTTTATGATTACTTTGAACATAGGGAGAGCTACGCGAGAGAGCAACTTGTATGCTAGCCGGACCCCATGGTATAAATTGAGCCAACTTGCGCTCACGTATCCGTTGCAAAGATTTGTGAACTTGTGTTGGATCCACTTCTCCCTGAAAAAATGAAAGAATTTAAAATAATTCAGATTTTGGTATTGCGGAAAAAGCCGCCTACTTGTATAATATTCAAAATTGAAATATAGCAATGCCGATTAGTTTTATCAGGACCTGTGGAGACCATCATATTTTTGGGCTGCAATAAACGCCTCATCACATCCAAAACTGTTGTTTTACGTACGTTTAAACTTGACTGCAATAAATTCAATGAGTTTCATATATGTTTTTTTTAATTAAGAAAACGTTTACCTCGCTGTCCGTGATAAGAGGTGTATAACCAGTCATAAGGAAATGCAATTGGGGCGTTGGTATCAACGATGCCGTCAAACTAATTAAATTATTATTCATATAAGATGGATAACGTAGAGTTGTAGTACTGACTGACATTATAGTCGAGACCAATGTATTGATCTGGGTAAAGGTGGGATTCTCTATATGCAGACGATCTGTAGCAATACGATTCAAAGCAGTATTATCTAAGACTACTACACAATCCGCACAATTAGTTAATCTTTTTAATGTAAGCATAGAATTGTAAGGTTGTGCTACTACATCGCTTATTTCATCTTGATTGGGAAATACACTATACGTTTGTAAAAGCTTTTTGGGAAAACGGTCGGATAAATGTTCCAACATATATGAACCCATACCGGATCCCGTACCACCAGCTATTGAATGACATAGAACAAATGCCTCCAAAGAATCACTGCCCTCTGCTTCTCGGTCAATTATGTCAAATACTTCTTCATGAAGTTTTTCACCTTGGCTAAAACCAGAAGCCCAATTGTTACCAGCGCCACCACCATGCTTTGACAAATAAACATTTTCCGGATTATAAAGCTGAAACAAAAAATGTTTAAATTTTAATAAATAGTAACGAATGTCAGGAGTTGTGCAAATTAAAATGCCTAAACCAATCTTTTAGATTGGATTGGCCAATATTTTCAACCTTAGCGTGAGATGATGTCATGATGTGATTTATCATACGTGGTTCCAAATCCAAAGGCACAGCTCTTGGTATGTAATGATTGTCATCGGCTTGATAGAAAAAAACGTCTTTACGATCTAAACCGTCAGTAGTGAAATCCTCCAAGAGCCCGGTAGGAGATATTCCATGTTCTAAACATAAACGCTTCCAAAATTCAAAACCAACTTAAAGGTAAAACAAGTATTTAGTTTTGTACTATATTATTGTTTTTAATGTAAGTTAAGTTAAATATACGTTGATTTCCACATTGTCCCAATTGAAGAGTTATAATTTCACTTGGCATTTTTTCTGTTCTAAAAAAACTATTTTTTTTTATTCAAATTTTTACAAATATAAATTTAATATAACTACACATGTGCATATGGATTCATACCTGTATTTATATTTGTGTTTATATTATAAAAAAAGTATAATGAATAAAAAAATTCCGTTACAAATATAACGAATTTGTTTTTGCAATTTTACTGGATTTTATAAGTGCTCTCCTATTAAATAATGTTACCAGATTCTTGGACAACAAATCTCCGCATTGGGATTGTTAATTTAATATGAAATAACTATACATTTATGTACATATTTATTCATTTATTATACATAATAAAGATAGTGAAGTATAATTGTATTAAATAGTTATTTGACTTATTGTTGTTATTTTTAATTTCTTGAAAAATATCTGCCCCGCAAAGTTTTTTTGAAGTTAAATCACAGCTACCTATAACTAATTATCTTTCTATTTACTTTCTGGTTTTGTGTCATTGGTCTATCACACACGAGAACAGTTGTTCTGATAGTTTGATGGATTTCTCTCTCATGCTCTGTCAAAATTGGATTTTCCAATTGCAAAGCGTTGATGTCGCGCTATTTGGGTTGGTATCATACATTCTGTATGTATATGAAGATTTTTGAAAGATAAATTATGATTGACGCACTAATTTAGGTTGCGCTGTTGAAAGACTATGCAAAGAAAATTACATGTTTATTTTGTTATTAGTCTTTTCTCATGTTTGACAGTTTGTTCCACAAACTCTGTTGTTTCTTTAATTGTTGGCTTGGAGTTTCGCTTCTATTTAGTATATTATTGTAACATGGCTCTTATTAGGTGTGTTTCTTTACTCTTCCTCGCAAATGAGATTAAGCACAAGTTTCTTTCAAAAAGGGATAAAATTTTCCGAAAGTAACTAAAAATTTAAAAATGCTTTGTTTCGATGTTGCAATGAAAATCATCATTTAGTTTTTCACACTTATGGGTTTTTAAGGTCTTTTGCATATATTTCTTATTTAATATTAAATTGCACAAACGTGCGTTCTACTAAATAAATCATGTGAGCTGAAAAAGTACTAAAAAAATCCAACTGTGTGATAGAGTTTTTGGTAATTGGTGCAATTTGAAAAATGTTATGAAAATTTTAAAAACATTATGGTTTCTCTGCGTTCAGTGGGGTATATATTGTGAAAAATATGAGAACAAAATTGAAATAATGTAAAATTGTTATGGTAAAAAAAGTTTTTGTAAAGCTGGCAGACTTTTAAAACATTATCCTGTGAATGAATCGTACGATCCTGTAGGATAGTGTAACAGGGCCTTTACTGATGAAGTGGCTTGTATACGAGTTGACTTTATAATTTTTTTTCTTTGTTATTGTTTACTTCTCAAACAGCTGACTACTTAATTACTCGAAGAAAATGTGCGGGATATTTCATGCAAGATGAGGAGGCATACGGCTCTCTCCATAGCGCTCTAATTTGCCCAATTGCAAAGTACGAAATTGCTTTTCGTGCAATTTGGTATCATGCGGGACACACCTATAAGATTCTTGCGATGAGATTTCTCATAAGAATGCTCTCATAAATATTATTATAAGACGATTGTAACACTAATGTTAAGTCTACATGTGCCATAAATCTCTCTGCGATTGAATTTGACTTGCTCATCTTAGAATTTATGGCAGGAACGAACTATGTATGGTGGAAACTATGTAAAACAAAACAAACAAAAAAATTTATACTAGGTGTGTTTCTTTACTTTCCGGGCAAGTTTCGTGCCAAAGAGAGCATGCATAAGTTTCTCTCAAATACAGATAAAATTTACCTCAAGTACGGGAACGCTAAAAGCCAAATTTCTAGCCCCAAAAGACACATATACTGTGTTTTGATGTGGCAACAAAAATTGGCATTTGGTTTTACGAAAAAATACTGTGATATTTTACACTTTTGGAATTTAAGGATTTGCACATTCCTTTTTATTTAATGTTTATATAAAAAACAAGTAAAATGATTTGTATACGAATTGATTCAATTGAACTTTTTTTCTTTGTTTTTGTTTTTTTTTCGAACAGCTGATTGTTTACCTACTTGCCCAAACTAGCCCGAAAAAAATACGGACTGTTTGAGCAAGAAGAGAAAGCATACTATTCCCTCAAAAGCGCTCATTAGCTGAATTTTAAAATACTGGAACGCTTTACGTGCAAATTGGGATCCCGCAGGATCCCAAAGTAGAGTAAAGAAACACACCTATTCTTTTAATGTGACACTTATCTCAAAATTTTATTATTATTTTTTTTTAATTTTAACTTTCTATATACATATGTACATACATATGTATATTAAATTCAAGTTCTGTTTAATGCTGTTGACTTGAGTTATAATATTGAATAATTTATATTTTAGAAAATAAAAAATTTTTGATGCATTTCTTTTTTGTCCCACATATATTTTTTTATTTATCCACCTAAACAAGTAAATAAAAACAATAATTTGTGTAATAAAATCAATAAATCTTCATCCAACAGTTATGGGAAAACCCATATTTGACAAAAAGGCTAAATTTGCTGAAATAGAATAAAAAACTGATTTAATAAATAATGAGATCAATTGTTGGCAAATTGTTAAACTGCAATCGTTGCAACAGATACGAGAATTAACATTTAAATAAATTGTCATTTAATATAATTTATGAATTTTTTGTTAAATAAAAATATTATAAAACGTACAATTTAATATTGTTTGCGAATACTGAACCCAACATTATTGAGTTGGTGATTTGTAAAGCAGCACTCCTTTTTGGTAGAGGTAGTGACGTAAAAACAAAGTGTTTTTTATACAATATATAAACAAATGTACCCTACGCGAAGTCGAATAAATAATAATTAGTGTTTTTAAATATCATATATTGCAAAATTTTTTAACAAAAAGGAAACGGCAAACAAATGTGCCAAATGTAAAGCAGCTGATTCGAATATCGGTTTTACTTGCGTTCGAAAATAATAAAACCGACTGGTTTGTATGACATCAAATGAAAACAATGTCGGTTTGCAAAACCTATTTCATTCCTGAATATGCCTATCTTTAATTTCAGCACAGAAAAAACACATTTCTTTTAGACATGGCTTTGAATCATCGTGAAAATTAGCTCTAAGCCATATTAAAAAATTTATACATATCGCTCCTTTATTGCAACATAGGCATATCTCAAAAAATTAGCTTTTCTAGTTAAGAATGTAGAATTGTTAACAGTACTAACTTCTATATTGTGCCAAAAATTTATTCAAATTGCTTTTAAACTGTTTCTTTTAGGAGATATTTTCTAAAAAAATTTGCTAAGACTTGTATGGAAACTAAAAATTTTAAATGCGTTTTTCTCGAAACAAGCTTTTTTGAGATATGACCATGTTGCAGTAAAGGAGCAATATGTATATGTATAATATATGTGTGCTTTGTAAGTAATTTTGTTTTCAGTATCGTCTCAGATGGGCGATATATTTTGCACCGATCTGAAGGAATCCAGTTTTGCTTATTATTTTGATTAAAGTCAATGCGTTGAAAACCCAAATTAGAGATCAGCTGTTTATTATGTTGTCGCCGCATCTTACAGGTTGCACTCTAAAAAGGCTTATTTTTCGAAGTACTCAAGCATTTGGGCTTAAAAAATATTTTTTTGAAAGGTACATTTTTCAAAGGTACTTTTTTACAGTTTCGTTTAACACGTTTTTCTTTGTGGAGTAAAGTTATTATCTTCATGGGTCTTCAAAAAAATCTATATCTTTCCAGAACTTCTTTTTCAGGAAAACCTTATATCTTTTTGAACAATATATATTTTGTTTCAGGCTGTTTCCGTCATCACATTGTTACATTTTCTCTTTTTGCTTTTTTCTTTTAATGGCCGCTCCTTTATGTCGTGTTTGCATCAAATCTGCCTGTCTTGCGCAGTAAATCATATTATTTTTTCTTGAAATAAAATCTATAACAAATAACTTGAACAATTGTGATGAAATATTTTCACAATCTTTTTCAATATTGTTTTATTTTTCTTCTTTTGTTTTTGTGTTTCTTAGACTTGGTATTAAAAAGAAGTCATGTCTCTGGTTGTTGTTGTAGACAAGAAAACCACATTTAACCGTTTTAACAGTTTGAACATTTCAATATTTTTTTCATTACCATTTTTGGTGTCAAAGATAAACGTGATATTATTGTAAGATATTGTTTTTTTTTCCTATATTCTTCCATAGTTGTTGTTATTTGTTGTAGTGAAAAATAGAAACAATGGAAATATTAAGCAATTAAAGCCATGAGGTTCATCTGTTTGTTGTCTTTAAATGAAAAAATCATTACAATCGCGACGCTGAGTGATTCTGTTAATCACTAAATCTACACTTCATTTGAAAACAATAACAATTGTGTCATTGTGACACTCATGTTGTCATCGTCATCATCTGTAAAAATGTCACTTTAACAAAAACAAAAAGAAGACAAATAACTGCACCTTAAAAACATATGAATACTCGTACCAAAGAAGTTTAATCGTCTGAAGGAGTCTTATTAAAAACACTACAACAAAAACACTATGCAACAACATATAAACCACTCATTAATTTTTTCAAATACACTATAAAAAATATTCTGAAATTTTCTTGTTTGTCAAATAAAATGGAAAATGCCCAAGAAGAAGAAACGGGAAGTGTAATTAATTACACTCCGGTTCACTTATTTAAAGGCACTAAAAATTCCATATTCAGAAGCCTGTATCTTTTGAAATTCTTCACCGATTGCAGAATTTTAAAATAGGAATGAAAGCTAGACATCTTGAGATACGAGTTGAAGTCACAAAGTTGGTGTGCCGGAAGTCGCAATCACAATAAATTTTGCTATTTCAACTAGCCAGCAAATGATGAGATGAACTCTAAGTTAACTTGCTCATAAATAAAATTTGACTTGTTTTATGTATTTTAATCAAACAAATTTATAATTTTCATATATTTCAATAAAAAAATGCTAAGAACACAACTGCGATGCACGACGAATTTCACCCATCGCGACGAATTCGCCGGCAAATATTCGTTGTATAAATACGTCGTGTGAAGCACAATATCATGATACAAAAAACAAGGTAGCCGCTTCGCTACAACAATACAACAATAAAAAAATCAACAGGTATTTTGTTTGTGTAAAAAGGCGAATTCACACTTAAGCTGTCAACATTAGTTGATAACGAACATGTAAAAAAATTTAAATGGCGTCGAAAAAGGTAAACAAAACTTGACAGAGAAAGTGCCGCCATATTAATAGAATTCGCCTGAATTCGCCAATGCATCCACCTAATAATTAATTTTGACAGCTTAAGTGTGAATTCGCCTTTTTACACAAACAAAATACCTGTTGTTTTTTTTATTGTTGTATTGTTGTAGCGAAGCGGCTACCTTGTTTTTTGTATCATGGTATTTTGTTATTGTAAAACATATCGTGAATGTCATAATCTAAATTCGCCTAAGATTGTTCAGCTGGGGAAAAATTTTTTTATAAACGTTAAATATAGGGTGTTTTTTTAAGCTAGATAGAACTTTAAATTGTAAAAAGTAACACAAAAAATTAAATTTTGATGAAACATTTTTTTTATTTGTTTCAGTATACTCTGACAAATCATCATGAATAGACTCACGCTTGAACAACGCTACGAAATTATCCAAATTTACTTTGAAAATCAGTCGTCGATTCGCGCGTTGTTTTATCGCAAAATTGTGTTCAGCGATGAGGCGCATTTTTGGCTTAACGGGTTTGTTAATAAGCAAAATTGCCGCATATGGAGTGAGACCAATCCACAAGAGACCCTACAGACTCCATTACATCCAGAAAAATGCACTGTTTGGTGCGGTTTTCATGCTGGTGGCATCATCGGACCTTATTTCTTCAAAAATGAGGCCGGAGCTCGCGTTACGGTCAATGGAGATCGTTACCGCACCATGATCAATGATTTTTTGTTTGAAAATATGGATGACATTGATCCGGAGGAGATGTGGTTTCAACAGGATGGCGCTACGTGCCATACGGCGAACGCAACCATCGACTTACTGAAATCAAAATTTGGCGATAAGTTCACTTTCAAAAATGTAAACAATGCATTTGACGTAAATAGCTTTCTATATTGCCAGTAGCAAAAAATTGTCACATGCCGTAGTGCTGCCATCGTGTATACGTTAATGCACCTTGACATCACAGCAGCACGACTTCACAACAGCATTTGCTGCTGCTGCCAACTTAGACTAATTTCTATTTTCGTAAGCAGCAAAATGTAAATGCAGTGCTGCCGCTAGAATTATAAATTGGCAGCAATAATAACTAAAATTTTTAATAATAAATAAATAATTAATAGAAATAAACATCATATAAATAAAATAAACAAATAAGTTGATTAGTTTTTACGTGATATTATTACGTTTTCAGTCAGTAATTTTACTTTTATTCATGTAAAATATATATATGGCACCTTTGAAATTTGCATTGTTTAAATACACATAGTGCTGCTGCTGTCTTTAAAATAATTATGTTGCTGATGAGATGGCAGCATTTGAAACTAACTTCATTTGTAGTCGTGAAGTTGTGAAGTCTGCTGTCATCTAAGTGTTTATAGCTTGATATATACCATCAGTGACAATATCTGTCACATAACCTCCTAAGTCCGCTTTTACATTTGGACAAACGAAATTTGTCGATGGGGTAGAGGAGCATGTAGTACACGACTCTCTGTACTAGACATTTGTGGACATTTTGTGTTTCTCTTTTTAACTTTTTGCATTTTTTATGTTGTTGCTTCATATCATTATTCTCAAATCAACATCAACTTCATATAAGCTCACTAGCTGTGCTTAAAATATTTTGTACTCTTTTCACAGTTGCATTTATTAGTAAATTTTGTTAACTTTTAATAAAAGATTTTTAGATTTTATGCATTGAGTTCTAACTAACTAAAGTATTTTAAAGAAACTATTTGCATAAATACATATAACATACTGGAAAATACAACCCTGAAAGCAGTAATTACTTACTTTTGCGTATTGTGTACCTGAAAATATATTTTGTTAAGTTTTAATAAAAGATTTTTAGATTTTATGCATTGAGTTCTAACTAACTGAAGTATTTTAAAGAAAACATTTGCATAAATACATATAACATACTGGAAAATACAACCCTGAAAGTATTAATTACTTACTTTTGCGTATTGTGTACCTGAAAATATATTTTGTTAAATTTTAATAAAAGATTTTTAGATTTTATGCATTGAGTTCTAAATGCCTGAAGTATTTTAAAGAAAATATTTGCATAAATATATATAACATACTGGAAAATACAACCCTGAAAGTATTAATTACTTCTTTTTGCATATTGAGTACCTTAAAAAAATGGTCAGTACTCCAATACTCAACTCTTTCCCAACACTATCGTACTGCAATATTTCTTTGTATGGAAGGCGAATCACAGGGTGACTCGATGGCTGATTTAGTAGACAGTCTCGAGATCGCAGGTGCGATTCCAGCCTCAGACTCTGGGTGGAGGCAACCAAAAAACCTTCCAACACTAAATAAAATCTTCTTTTTCTTTACTAAAAAATCTATTCAAAAACGAAAACTTTTACCAGTAAATGAGCGATATGTTATCATTAAACTTAACAACTTATTTTTAAGTTTAACCATTTTTTTTCTATTTTTTTTTAACGATTTTTAAAAGCAATTTTATGTTTATATTTTTATAACTTTCAAATGAATTTTTTATCTTTAAATATGAATCTTAATGTACAATGACCATTATTATTTATTCCTTTTTCTTGGACATCATAATGAAAATAAATAAATTAATCGGTAACTTTGAAGCTTTTTTGTTAAGATTTATTTTGGCTTTTTACTCTTTTTTTCTAAATTATATACGTGTTTTTGATTTAATGGAATAGATGAGAATTAATAAATGCATAATCATAACAAACGTGATGTTTAAAATAAAAGTATTGGTAATTGTTAATTTTAATAATGTGTTTTCTGACAACTACGACTTGATTGAGAAGAAAATATTTTTTTGGCAACTGGCTGAGGAAGTTTTCAAAAGCGCACTCAGGAAAAAGCTCTGTACCTGTTTACGAATAACGAACGTTTGCAATATAAACATTTTTGTATGTTTTTGGTTTAAATGCAATTTTCCAAACAAACAGGGCTGATTTTTTTTAAACTAGCTGGATAATGCAGAACTTGTATTTTCGATGAATTATGTTTTATAACGAGCTTAGACAAAAACTTTTTTAATCGAAGCTTAAAAAAGCTTTGTCGAAGCTTATAATTATGAATTAATCTTTCTGGTATTTTGTAAACATGTACTAATCGGGTTTTAGTTCTTGGATTTCCTTTTTTTTATATTAAGAACGATTTTTTCATTATAATAACATACAATACAGAATGGGAAATTGATTTACATCAGCACTTGACTTGATAGTCTTATCTCTTATCAGCACTTGACTTGATAGTCTTATCTTATCCATGGGGTGAGTTAGTCAATAGCTCCCCCATATGTCTTTCAAATATCATACAGGTCGCAAATAGCCTTAAGTTTGCAGCCATATAGGCAGACCCCTTGCTGAAGAGTTCGCAATTACTGGTGAATAATTCACTCCGTGGAGTTGAGTTTTCATCAGATTACGCAGGCAGGGCAGGCAAGGGCTGATGTAAATCAATTTCTACATTCTGTATACCAAGTAGCTTCGGCTGTCTACGCTGTATTTCGGAGATATCCAGATTGTGGCTAGAGTACAACTTTGACGGCGTAGGCAAACCCTCTACCGTTGCTGTAACGCATACGACTTCCTGGAATATCCGTTTCTGTTGCACACCGGGGACGACTCCTAATTACAGTAATAGAAGTCTATCTATACGAGGAGATACGCAGAACCTGAGGAAAGTTCTTCAATATTCAATTCCAGCTTATGCCAAACGCGAACATGAACCTACCCCGTGTTAGTGCGAAGATATATAGCCGACCGCGAATGGCTTCGTGAGCCTGAACCTATCATTGTTATTATTATAAATATATAAAGTTGAATGTTTGAGAATATCTTTCAAAAATTTCCAAAGTCTACTGATGATTAGGGTAGTTCCTATGAAATGTCGACATATAGATAGCTGGGAAACATAGAAAACAAGCTATTTATAATTTTTTACTAATATAAATGTTAGAAGCTTAAATAGCGAATAAAAAACTTAATTGTTTGAATTTTTGTTCTCTGATTTTCGATACTTTCAAAAAGCAAATCGTAGCAACCAACGGTTGTTCATTTGTTTGAAAGGTGTAAAGAAATGTTAGAGACGTTTATAAATAGAAAAGCTTGTTTTTTGTGTTTTGACGGATATTATTAGAGCATTTTTCTTTTTAAATTCTCAGCAATTTATTTGGATTGTTGGGATATAAAGTTGAATGTTTGAGAATATCTTTCAAAAATTTCCAAAGTCTGCTGATGATTAGGGTAGTTCCTATGAAATGTCGATATGTAGATAGCTGGGAAACATAGAAAACAAGCTATTTATAATTTTTTACTAATATAAATGTTAGAAGCTTAAATAGCAAATAAAAACCTTAATTGTTATCATTAATATTATTATAAACAAAACTTTGGATTATTGTAAGCCACAAAAAAAAAGAAAATGGTCTTGTTATTTACTTAAGTTTCATGGATCTATAGCTAGACCCTGAACGTCACTTTACTATTCCAACCGACGGCAAAGCCATGTTACAACATAATGTCATCCAGAATTTCCGTTGTTTTCACACTCAAAATTAGAAAGCTCTTAATGAAAGATTCTTTATTATAACATTTCCACTGTTGCTTAGTGTAATAGCAAAACATAAATGTCACGGTTTAAATAGAACCCATCCATCTTTCTATGGCGTGGCATGAATATTCCACATGTTCAAGGCATCATTAATTTTATTGATCATTATTATTGCTATTAAGTAATCAAATCGAAAAACTGAGTCAAGAAATTAATTTCCAAAATATAGTTTCTGACAAAAGCGATAAGTCATTGAATGTGTTAATTTGCAACTCCTGTTGTTTTCAATTTCCTTATAAATCTTCATCTTCAACCGCATGATCATATCGTTGCTATTAAAAAGAATTGGCACTCCAAAAAAAGAAATTTTACGATAGACCATATTGGGAAGTCGAAAATTAACTTAACATAAACATTTATTGTACTACTTAATGACTCTTAACCAAATTAAACAATAAACTGCAAGAAATTTCACCAAAAGCCATTTAAAGAAGAATATCATGGAGTTTACGAACAGCTATAATAAATATAAACTTTTTAAATAAGTGTTTGTGGATGTTTAAGATAAATACTGGCAATAAAAGACATTTTTTGTAATATAAATTAAGAAAAAATATCAATTATAATATGTGGAATTGTGGGTAACTTTTACAAAAACAGAAAAAAACACTGTAGTACTCGTAGCACAGAGGTAAACAGGGATGGAAACGGTGCATACAAAAAAAAATATATATATATATAAATAAAATTGTAACCTCCCACTGGGAATGTAAAAACAATTCGAAAATTAGTTTTTTATACTTTCGCCACGTCTACAAAATAATAAAAATAAATGCGAAAACAGGACATTCTGTTTTTCGGGTAAAGATGGTGTAACGAACATTGATCACCAAAAATCATGTTTTTGCTTGATTAACTCATACACTAAAATTTGTAATCAAGAAAAATCTGGCAACAAAGCTCAACGCTGAGTGAAATCAACTCGCCTTGTAAACAATCTGAATTTGTAATCGACAAAAATCTAGCAAAAAAGCTCAATGTAGAGTAAAATCAACTCGCGAGTACTGAATAAAATCGGCTAAACGTTAGAAAAATATTTACATACATATTTTGTATATTAGTTTAAAGGGCGAAGTTAATAAAAAAAGCCCAGTGAAACGAGTGTAGTTTTTGTTATATGTATACCATTGTGCTTTTTACCTGTTTTAACTGTTGAATACATCACTGCATTGGTTTTGTTCCTTTTTTTTCTTCCAAAACAAATATTCAAACAACACAAGAAATGAATGCCGCTATGCGCTATATGCGCATTCATTTATATTCAAGCACGATCCTTAACGATGATTTCACTCACACTGCGAAGTTATCGCTCATTGTGTTTACTGATTAAAAATCAACTGCGCATTTGTGCGGCTGAATACAAAATCGTAGTTGAACGAAATGAAATGGTTTCCATGTTGCTAAGCAAATTTTTACAATCACTCAAAGTTGTTCTCTGGTAACGAGTTATCTTCGTTTGGTTGGTTTTGTTAACAACGCTGTTTCAGCGTTGCCCAATTTGATTAATATTATTTTTTATTTATTCATAAGCTGGTGGTAGCCTTGTCGAGGTGGCCATTTGGTTCTAGATTTTTCTGCCGAGCACGCCACAATTAATTGAAGCGCACAACCCACAAGCCTGTTGGAGTTAGAATTGTGTAAGTTTTGTGGATTTAACTATAAATGATTGCACCTTTAACAATTAATGTGAATTTTAGACATATATATGTAGGTAATAAAATCATACTTACTACTCCATTCACTTCATTTGGCGTTTTATTGTAATTCCCTACTTTGACAGATTTACTGCCGCAACTGATAGCCGCCTTCAGAATAGATGGGAAGGAGTCCCTCGTTTGTTGTTATAAATAAAACTCTAGGTAGCCTCATGACTTATGTTGTGTTGGCTTCGGAAACCTTTAAGGCCTAAACATAATGTGCATAGATTGGCTTAAGCTTTTGCCAAAATTAAACGAAAAGCCTGTCAAATTCATGTGTGAATGATTCTGAAACGACTTTTAGTTGGCCATAATGTACTTATATGAACTTAATGATTTTAAACTCATTGTTGCACAACTTCGTAATACTTGTGTCTTTTCTGAGTAAATTATATAAAAAAGTACTAAAAATAACAACAAAGTATTTGTATGCAATAATTTCTAAACAAAAAGTAAAAAGAATTTTGTAGTAATGAGTTTATTTAAGAATTGAGAAATAGCTAAAACACATTTCTATTAAATTAAATACAAATGTGTTTGTTTCAATTTTTCGTTATTTTAATAATTTTTGTAAACACACACACACACAAACTTCTGAAAATAAATCATTCCGTACAGAAGATGCATTCAGTTTCGTACTTTGCTTAAGCAACTAACATTAGACGAAACTTAACGAAAAGTTTCATTAAGTACATTATATTTATACACATTTGATTACATTACAGTTGCTTACAGTGGCTTGAGCCAGTCTATGCACATTATGGTTAGGCCTTAACCAAGAGTATAAATTGGCAGAACGGAGATCAGCTTGCCAACGGGTGGTTCTGCTTGTAATTTAACCCGGGCTGATCAGCTGGAACACTCTGGCTGTGGTTGAAACCTAAAACGTAGGAGAAAGGTAGTATCCCTGATAATTGTTTGGTGCGTGGCTTTTTTCGGCGACTAACAACCTGCCGAGGGTCTGTTGCCTTTACAATAGTTACCTGTACTGTAAGTAACCAGTGGTGATGGTTGACGGGGGAGTTGGTTTAAGGGCAGATGCTCTTAGTGGGTTTCGGCCTACCAACTCATTAAGCCTTGTCTTCCATTGGTTGATGGGAAATTGCATACAGAAGAGATTAGAAGGCCCCAGCCTTGTTGATGCATCCAAGCGACGCATCAACAAGGAGTGATTGCTTGGTGGGACTTATAGCTGGCGGCGTGATTGGGCAGTAATGCTTTGAAAATGATATCGGCCAAGCAGTCACCATGCAAGGTAACTGCTTGGCCAAAACTGCTATCGCAAAATAAGAAAGAACTTGGTGTTGCCGTGCTATCTCACGTTATAGCGATTTGATTTGACCTCAAAAACGTAACGTATAAACGTATAAAAATTCTTAGCAATTCATAAAATTATAAGTCAATTTCATTATAGAACAAAACACAAAGCTGTTTTCTTTTGACTTTCTTAGGTAAATTTATCACGTTTTAAACGAACCCTTACTCTTATTCGCAGAAAATAAAGAAACATACCGAATGCCATGTTCTGTCTTTATGGAAACTTTTCATTTTATTCACAATTAACATCGTGCGTTTTGGTTGGACCACACTTTGTTATAACTTATTTTTGAAATTGGCAGTCATCATGCCTCTTATGAAATATTGCACAAAGATCTTCACTATCTAATAAAATTAAACTTAACTATTGAAGCAAAAAGCATTTTTGCTCAGAAAAAAAGTTAATTTATGTTTTGTTTAAATGTGGGCGTTATAGGAAATTATTTAAATAATTTCTTAATTAATATTGTCATCTTAAATAAAAAGAAAAATAAACAACCGTAAAGACCTCTCGATTTGTATGCTGGAAAGAAATTTTTTTTAATGAATTAATGAAAGAAAATAATACAAAAAATAATCCTCTTTATATAAAATTAAATTTTGAAATTTCAAATTATTTTTGTGTGGGAACAACACGCGTTTCATGAAATCAATTTTTATTAGCATCGAAATCTCTCAGGTCTAGACAAATATGTTTAAAGAGCTTTACTCTATAGAGTAAAAATACAAAACAATTTTTTATATAGTACATTTCTAGAAAAAAGAGAAAAAAATATACTTATATAAAAAATTTAATTCAAGAAGATAAAAAATTGTCAAAGTCTTAAGCCAAGCTTAAAGAACATACAAACTCTTTTACAATGAAAGTAACAAAAGCCTGTTTGGGCGTAGATTAATGTTCATTAACTGATGTACAATAGAGCCAAACAAAATACACCAAAAAACTACAAAACAGAAGAAACACACATACAATTGTTAAACACTCAGCTTTATGGAGCTTAATAAAAAATTCAGATGATTTACATATGACATCATTTTAAAAGATTTTTGCGCTTAGACTGAGAGGAGCCTTAAAAAATCAAAAGATGTGCACACACATATAACAAATAAATTTGTTTGAATAATAAATTCAAAGGTTAGTTTTGCGAGGGAGTTAATTAAGTGGTATAAAGGGTGTTTTTATAGTAGTATACAACTTAAAGTTGGCAGCACTTTTTTGTAAACTTGTAGCCTTTTTGTTGGAAGTTAAGTGATTTAAGTTTAGTGTGGCTGGCCTTTACAAAGCAAATGGATTGTATTGTGAGAATGATGTTATGTTATGTTATGTTATGTTATGTTATGTTATGTTATGTTATGTTAAGTTATGTTATGTTATGTTATGTTATGTTATGTTATGTTATGTTATGTTATGTTATGTTATGTTATGTTATGTTATGTTATGTTATGTTATGTTATGTTATGTTATGTTATGTTATGTTATGTTATGTTATGTTATGTTATGTTATGTTATGTTATGTTATGTTATGTTATGTTATGTTATGTTATGTTATGTTATGTTATGTTATGTTATGTTATGTTATGTTATGTTATGTTATGTTATGTTATGTTATGTTATGTTATGTTATGTTATGTTATGTTATGGTATGTTATGTTATGTTATGCCATCTATTTCTCTTTGAGTGTCTCGATTTTATTATTGGAAAACTTTTGCACTATATGACACTAAGAACCTATCTGAGCCCTCTTTAATTAATAAAATTCATATAAGCTATCATGTATGTATATATGTTGGAAAGTTCACATTTATTTCAACATTCCAAAACTAAAAAATTCATTAGCAGCTCAAGTTTAAAAATCACCTTTTAACACCATTAATACGTCATTTTCATTGAAGAAACAGACAGTTATTAAAATAACGACGATTTTTCATAACGGCGACCACATTACGGTAACATTTAACTGGATTGTGCCACCACAAAAACAAAACCTCATTAAAACTTATTTAAAGTTTATTTGGTTACTTTTTGTTGTTGTTATTGTTGTTGCTTAATGACAATAAAGTTAATGTAAACTTAAGTGGAGTCAAGGTTATACATTTACTAAAAACTACAAACAAAGAAAATTGAATTAAAACAATTACTCCGAAAAAACATAATAAGAATTATTATACAAAAGTTTTATTTAGGCTGCAAAACATAAATTATTTTCAACTAATTCAACTAAAAAAAAGTTAACAAAAATCAGTAAAACATGATACCAGCGATTCTTTTAAACTGTATAGTTTAATAGATTATAGTTGAATCTAAAAAAGTTGGAAATTTTTATAAAATGAGTTTATTACAATCACAGTTACGGCTTTTGATGGGCAAGTAAGCAATTACTCATTTAATTTAAATAAAGAACAGTAAACTTGCAGTCACCAATCAGCAGGCAGCATTTGCTGCACGCTTTAAAAACATATTTTACACGTTATCAGTTTTATTGTCACTCATGTCTTGCCACTGTGTTATAGTTAACGGCAGGCAAAACGTTACAATGGAAAAAATATTGCAGTTTTTGTTGCGATAAATTTTAAACATAAAAATTAATGGCCTTAAATCGTCGGTATTTCCTTGTAAAAATGTGTAAAAGTATTTCACAATAATAATGCAAGAAAACAAAAAAACAGAACTTTTTCATATGAAATGAATAGTTACAAAACAAAAGACTTAAAACACCAACTTGATTTAGTGACGATGAGAATAAATAACTGGTTACAAGAGTAAACAGTAAAAATAGGCCGAGCATTTTATACGCAATCAAATATTACAAACAGTTTAGAATCATTGTTTTGTGAAACAACTCATTAAAAAAGTTTTTACATACTCCATTTTCAACTCGGAATTCTAACGAAAACAATTTCGTTCAAAACAGGTAATTGATAAGAAAAATGTTTATAGGCAAGTCTTCAGATTCCAACAGCCACTTAGATACAATTTTAAAGGCCTTATACTTATTGGTTATTTGTAGGTAAGAAAACGTGTATGAATATGTGCAAAATAAATAAATGAAACCATACAAATGCATAACATAGTCATGGGAACCTAAGTATGGTTGCGTATGGTAGAAGATCTTCATAAGTACTGGAATACTCATACCCATTTTCATTAAATACGTACGTTAGTAATTCAAATGTGTATTGGGTATCTTCAATACTTAAACATATTGTTCATATTGACTTATGTCAAATGCAACAAGAAAGTTAGATGCCATACGACTTTAAGCCCAGAGATGTTGAACTTTTAAAAATTTTTTTTATAAACTATTATACTCTGCTATTCTTATACACATTTGCTGTAATATTCCTATGATGCCAAGTTTTATTTTTATAACTTTACACATTCTACATTAAATTTTTTAATCTCAGAAACTTATATAACTTTAAAGCGTTAAAGGCCGGGGCACATAGAATCCGTTGTACGTTATACGTTGCCTTCAACTGACAACAAGTTAAAATACATGTAGTCTTATGACTCTTATACTTCTAAAGCTTTATACCTTAAAACTATGATACTTTCAAACTCTTATACTTTTATACTCTAATACTATTATACTCATATACTAAAATACACTGAAAATGAAATTGAGTTAAATGTTTAAAAATATCTTTCAAAATTTTCCAAGTTTACTGGTGATTAGGGTGGCTCCTCTTAAATGTCGACATATAGACAGCTAGGAAACTTGAAAAGTAATCTTTTTGATAATTAAAAATCTTAAAAGTTTAAATAACTTATATTTAAACTTAATTTATATTTAAAATTCAGATTGAACTTGAATTTGCAAACAATTACTTTAACAATTATTGTCCAGTAATTAATAAACAAGAAATAAAGTAATAAATAATAATATGATTTTTTTAGCAGTCTCTGAAGTTTGACTGAATAAAAAGTGCGTGCAAAAAATAATCAATATCATAATTATTAAAAAAAGGCCTATAAGATATTATACTATTGTAATGAGTATAATTTTCAACAAATAAAATATTTAATTTATTTCTGTTGTATTCCATTTAGTATGCAATTTGGCGTTTTTGCTTTTGCATAAAGGTCAAGCCCAGTAGTCATGCAGTGCGTAAACTAAAATTTATTTATTGTGCTCATATTATAATTATTGTGTATTGTGTATTTGTAGTTGTTACTGTTTTATTGAAATGGTTTATTAAACTATTGTTTACTGCGCTTAAAAGTGATAAGGAAACTTTTTCATGATTGGTGTTTTGAAATATAAAGTTTTGATAAACCGCAGTTTTAAAATAATCTCAGATTTTAGACGAGTTCGATGTCTTATTGATCACGGCGATTATTGTTATAATAAATAAAGTTTAAAAACTGAAAAACACGCTGTAAAAAGTAAGAAATAATTTTAAAAATAAACTTAAAGAATGGTGAATGAAAAATGCTAGTATTACTGCGAGTTAAGCATCGGTCGCTCGATATACGAAAATTATGACACAAAGCGCCCCACGCTTAATTCACAATAATACTAGTATTCTGCATTCGCTATTGTTTAAGCTTATTTTTAAAATTATTTCTTACTTTTTAGTTTGATATCGAAGCAGTGTTTTTTAAACTATGCTTATATTTTACTTTTTTAGTAAAAGTCTGTATGATTGCTCGAAAGGGATTTGATTATTGGGTAATTACAGCTTTCTATAAAATAGAATTCTGATTACGAAGTGCTTTACATTTTGCTTTAATAAAAATAACTTAAAAGTAAGCTTAACAAAATAGTGAAAGAAAAACACTAGTATTATTGTGAAAAATCAAAAAAAAAAAAATTTAATTAAAAAAAAAAAAAACGGTAAAAACGAATAAAAACCGGATAATTACCCGTATAACCGGGTCCAAAATGACCGTTAATAGTTTAGATAGATGTTCCACGGCAAAAACGAGCTCCGAATATGAAAAACCGATTTCGAACCGGTTGCAAACATGTTCCAAGTTTTTTTGGAATTCCTAAAATCGCCTTGGGGGATCCTCAAAATCGCCTCGCCTCCCCGCAAATAAAACGGTAACTTCAATTTTCAAATGAAAGACAATTATAGTTTAGATAAACGTTCATACACATGAAAACCTGGTTCTGGACTGGTTAGCGAAGTAATTCTGGGTTTATGGAAATTGTCAAAATCGTCTTCAGGAATAACCAAAACCCCCCGTTTCCCTGGAAGCAATACAGCAACTTCAATTCTCACGGACACATGTTCCGAGGCAATAACGCAAACGGATTGTGAAAAACCGACTAGGAAATTTTTGGAAATTCCCAAAATGGGCTTCGCGAATCTCCAAAACCCTTAATTTCTCTAAAAGAAATACGGCAACTTAAATTTTCGCACTAAAGCGAATGGCCGCTCATAGTTTAGATACACGTTTCACGGCTAAGACGTGCACCGAATTCGAAAAACCGATTCCTTACTGGCTAGCGCAGCTATTTTGAGGTGTTTTGGAATTTCCAAAATCAGCTTCAGGAATTTCCAAAATCTTGGCACTTCCCCAGAAGGGAATGACCGTTAATAGTTCAGATATACGGCAAAAACGCACAGCGAATGTGAAAAAACGAAACCGAACCAGTTGGCTAAGCGGTTGCGAGTTTTTCTATTTTGAGAATTCCCAAAATCGTCTTGAGGAATCGCCAAAATCCCCACACTTGCCCGCAAGCAATACGGCAATTTTAATTTTTGCCCTAAAGCGAATGACCGTTTATAGTTTAAGTACAAGTTCCTCGTCCACTGAATATGAAAAACCTGATCCGAGTTTTTTGGACATTTCCGAAATCGGGTTTAGGAATTGCCAAAATCCCCCAACTTCCTCGGGGGCAATACGACAACTTCAATTTTCATACTAAAGTGGCAACATTTTATATACCTAGCTATGTAATAATTTTGAGGGCCGATGTTGATTTTGTATAAAACACAAACTATTTATGAATTATTATCATTTCTTTTTATTATGATAGTATGGCTGACGCGACTTCGGCGGTACACCGATTATGACATATAATTGAGATTCTATGCTGTAAATGTGGAGAATTATCTCATCCTTTAGCTCTTGGTTTACCGACTACACTTTTTCTTTCAAATAACCCCAAAGAAAGAAGTCCAGCGATGTCAAGTCATATGATCCTGTGGGCCAATTGACATCTCCGCCACGTGAGGTAGCATGGCCAGTGAACTCGTCGCCACCAGAGCGGCCTCATTTTGGAAAAAACACAGTCCGCTGATGCCGCCAGACCACAAACTGCATTAAACAGTCAGTCTTACATTGGTTTTTCGACAATCACTCTTGGATTATCATTTGCCCAAATGCGGCAATTCTGCTTATTGAGGAATCCACTGAGGTGAAAGTATGTCTCATCACTAAAAACGATTTTTTTTTGAAAATTGCTTTAGGGGGCAAGAAATGACAACAGGGTTTTGACGTTTTTGATTGTTAACGAAATAATTGAAAAATAAATTTATAGATGATATATCTCTTGTAGTTTTTAATTGTTGCAAAACAAGTAACCTTATCAGTTTATCGCACACTTCATCTTCTTAAACATGTTTTTATTTCAACAATAATTGGTTTTTATGGTACGTGCTTTTCAAAAAGCAAATAATCATTCGCTTTTTTTTGTATTGTAGAAAACACAATTTAAGCCTGATTTAAATAAAAGATAAAAACATAACAAAATTGAATATTTTTTTTGTTTAATTTCCAGTTGCTTTATGTGTGGCCTGCTTGAACTGCACAATATTAATTATTTGTTTCTATTTCATCATTTTAATCATTAGATATTTTAAATGGATCAATTGTTTTGAATATTAATAGTAAATTTAAGCAATTGCAAAACTCAAAATAATTTTGATACTAAAATGGCAACTGATTACTATCTTTTCTTGGCGTTTATTCAAAATAATAAGTAATAAAATCGAAACCATATTTATTGCAAAATGATATTAAATTAAAATTTAAATGTTAATTCTTCAACGTGTGCCAAGTGACCGATATTTATACCATATAAATTAAATAGGAATTTTTGCTGATAATCAACTCACGTGTGTCTCCAGTCCACAAGTAAAATAAACTGTCTTACAATTCTAATTTATTTGTAAAAAAATAAAAAATAAAAAAAATCTCGTTGGTTGTATTTTGCCAAAAGTCATACAAAGTGTTTGTATAATAAATTGTTGAATTAATGGCAGAACAGCAGCGTTTCTTAAACTAATTCTAGTTCTTGTACGCCAAAAATCGTAACGTGTTCAAAAACAGGCTCTTAAGCTCTTCAAAAGCCCAACTGCTCAGCAGCACGCTGATAAGCCTGGTTTTTATATTCTTTAAAAAAAGTATTGAGATTCCCTGCCTCTAAAGCGTAGATATCTTTATTTTTTATTATTTGTTTGTTTTTTTTTTTAACTGTGTCAATTACTTTATTTATTATGCATTCTCCTTTATTTTATAAATTGTTTGTATTAAAACATTTTGTGTATTGTAAAAATATTCTACCTGTTCGCTTTTGTGTTTCGAATGTATTCAAGTCTTGTAGTTGTTCGCTTTTAAGATAAACTCATGATTTATTATATGGAAATTAAATTAAAAGAAAAAACTCCAGCAGTAGCCAATATGTCTTTAATAAAATACTCTAAACAGATATTAAACACAATTCCTAAATAATGTAGGAAACATTTAATTAAGCAATATTTATGTACACACATAGATATATTGTTTTTTGTTTTATAAATTTATAGATAAAATTAATTTTAGCAAAACATTTTATAAGAGACATTAATTTATTAAGACTTCAACCAGAAGATCGTGAAATGCTAAAAAGCCGTTCAAAACGAGAAAAAAATACTTGAAAGTAAAGTAATTGGCTTGACTTTCAAAATAAAAATTGAATTTAAATTTATTGTGTATTTTTAAGACTCATTCAGACGCCAAAAACAATTCGATTTTTTTTTACAGATTTTAGAGAAATCTAATCTATTAGAAAATCAATTATAATCGACTATAAAATCGAATATAAAATCGATTATACCCGTAATCTATTTTAAAACTGATTAAAACTTCGATATTATTATATATCTATTATAAGAATTTTTTATAGATAACACAAATTTTTTATGCAAAATATGTCGATAAAAAGTTTTCTATAGAAAATTTTTTCGATAATAAAATTTTATTTAGCAAATTGCTCGATAACAACATTTTCTACAGAAAATTTTTTCATAATATAAAGTTTCGAAACACATTTTTCCATAATAAAAGTTTTCTATAACAAATTTGTCAATATCAATAGGGTTCTATAGAAATTTTTTCAATAACGAAAATATTTATTTATCGATAACAAAATTTTTTATAGAAAATAGCAAATTTGTCAATATCAATAATTTTCTATCGAAACTTTTTCAATAACGGAATTATTTATTTATCGATAACAAAATTTTTTATAGAAAAATTTGCAACCATTCATCGATAACAAGATCGATAGCAAATTCATCGATAACAACATTCTCTGTAGAAAATTATAGAAACCTTCGAAAAACTTTTTTCCATAATAAAAGTTTTCTATAACAAATTTGTCAATATCAATAGGGTCTATAGAAATTTTTTCAATAACGAAATATTTATTTATCCATAACAAAATTTTTTATAGAAAATTTTTCAACAATTGATCGATAACAACATCGATAGCAAATTCATCGATAACATCATTCTCTATAGAAAATTTTTTATAATAGAAAGCTTCGAAAAACTTTTTTCCATAATAAAAGTTTTCTATAACAAATTTGTCAATATCAATAATTTTCTAACAAAACTTTTTACAGAAAAAATTTTTTATAGAAAAATTTTCAACAAAAAAAATTCTATAATAAAAATTTTCTAAAACAAATTTGTCAATTTCAATAGGTTTCTATAGAAATTTTTATTTATCAATAACAAAATTTTCCAATAAAAAAAAATTTCGAAAAAGAATTTGCCATAATATAAATTTTCTGTAGCAAATTTGTCAATATCAAAAGTTTTCCATCGAAATTTTGTCAATAATAGATATTTCTATGGAAAATTTTGCGATGAAAAAAAAATTTTTTATTGGAAATTTATCAGCAATGAAAACTATATATTGAATTTAGTCTCTAGTAGAAACTTTTTTTATAGAAAATTTATTAATAAAAAAAATTGTTTATTAAAACTTTATTAAAAATAAAAATTATTGGTACCAGAAAGTATATACATAATTAATAATTTAATTATATTATATTATATAAATATTTATTAAACAGAAATTCTTCATAAATATATTAACGATACGAGAAATTTTCTCTAGAAAATTCATCTGTAACAGAAATTTCTTATAGCAACATTTTCGACGAAAGAAAATTTCTATAGCAAATTTGTCGAAAGCAAAATTTTTACTACAGCAATTTTCGATGACAAACATTTTATACATAACTAAAATTTTTTTAAATTTTTTAATATGAACTTTTCCATAGAAAATCTAAAAATAACAAGAACTGTCTACATAATATATGTGGACAACAGAAATTTTCTGTTAAGCACTTTTTGGTAAAAGACACTGTTTTAAAATATGTATCTTTAAGAGAAATTTTCTATAAAAACTTTGTGATAACGACTTTTCTCTAGAAAGTTTATTGGCAAAAGAAAGTATTCCATAAAATTTTCAACGCCAACAGATATTTTCTATACACAATTGTTGATAAAATGTTTCTTTAGCAAAAATATTCTATAGAAATTTTTTGATGATATCAAATTTGAATAGAAAAAATGATCAGTAACAGAAATTTTTTCTTGAAAAGATATCGACAGACATTTTCTATAAATGTCTTGAGAACAAAATATTTCTAGAAAAAGTAAACGCTAACACAATTTTCCATAGAATAATTAAGATAACAGAATGAATTTATCGAAAACTACCGGGTTTGCATAAAATTACGGTGTTTGCATATAATAAATCTATGTCTACAATTATTATTGTTGATTAGCTTTTTTTCAATAACATAAATTTTTTCGTTAAAAACTTAACGAAAACAAGAATATTCTATAAAGTAAAAAATATTTGTATATAAAAATAAACGGTAACAACGGTTTTCTATAGAGGAATTATAGTTTTCTTTACAGGGTATTTCGATAAAAAAAGTTTCAATGCTCTTTTTTCCGCAAACTTTGGTTTTTATAGAAAATTTAGCGATAACTAAAATGATAACTGATAATAAATTTTTTTGCAAATAAAAATTTATTGAAAACAGGAATTTTCTGTACAAACGTTTTATAACTTTGTTGCCGTTAAATTTGTCTTTGAAAATTTGTCAACAGAAAATAAAACATTAATTAAAAGAATATAAAATTATTCTTAGCATGATTACATCACAGACATTCAAACTAAAATTTTATGTGTGTGTGTGTGTGTGAGAGTTTTTATGCAAATTGTCGGTTGATTTTAAACGCTTCAAAGCATTATATTTCACCTAAGTGTAAAACTTAAATTTTTGCAGACATGTCTACAAAAAAAAAAAAAAAAAAAAAAAAACAACAACAAAAAAAACTCACTTTATTTATTATTTTAAAAGTTTTGCGACACCGGAAGTGTCAGCATGGTTTAAGAGACCAAGCGCAGTTTATGTTTTTTTTTTCCTGCTATTTTATAAAAGTCAGATGAAGTGAAAAAAGAAGCAATATTTAACAATTAGTCAAGCATGCAAATAAACATTTGTTGCTTTTAAAGGGTCTTTGAATGTATGTAAACAATACTGTTTCAAGTCATAAACTACACGACAAATAATAAATTTTGTGCAAATATAGAAAAAGTAGGAAAAAAATTGAAAGCGTGCTTTATGATTGTTCAACATGACCAAAGGCAACTTAAAATCAAACAGTAAAAGAAAAAAATATGTTTTTTTTTTTTTGAGTAAATGCACGTGCGACTTTTTGACTTTGTTACAAAACTGTGGAAATTTGTTAGAAACTTTGAAAGGAAAAGAAATGAAATAAGAGGATTAAAAGAGTTTAGCAATCAATTCAAATTGGGGAATGTTGAAAGCTTTTAGATCAGAAGATACAATTTCCTGCATTAAATACATATACTATGAGCATCAAAAGTGAGTCAACATCAGTGATAGTTTTATATTTCGTTTTATTACATTGCTATTATAAGACTACCTGATGCTCATTTAACCAGTTTCAAAAAAATATATAAAAAAGGGACCAACAATTTTTTATAATAACTTTTAACTGAAACTGTCAAAAATTACGCTTCATAAGTGAGTAAACAGTTTCTTTCCCATTTAATTTTTTCGCTAAAACCGGTAGATTTACAGGTATTTTTATGATGATTTTTTTTTTTTTTTTTGAAAAAGACAAAAAATATTTGTTTTAGTTGATTGATCAACAATATCCGTTGTGGAAGTGCCGGTAAAGTTTTATAAAAGCCGTGAAAAACGATGGGAACGGAAATTTCAGTAGAAACAAGAAGAATTATAAGAGAGCTAAGAGAAAAAGGCAAATCATTTCGAAAAATTATTCAAATATTAGAAAGACACAACACCTCTTAAAAAACATTGTGGAAAAATTAAAAAACTTTAGGAAAATAGACGATTTTAAGCGAAGAGAACGTCCAGGGCTGTTAACTGAGAGAAGAGAAAGAAGGATTGCTGCCATAGTTACATATAAGCCACGTTCTAATGTGGTACAAATTGCTAAGAACTTCACTACAGAGTCTGATAAAGCAGTTAGTGACAGCACAATACGTCGCACTTTGCATAGATATGAATTTAATAACAGGCGTCCGAGAAATAAGACTGCTTGATCATATATTATTGACTCTTGATCATATATTATTGACTCTTTGTTGTGCAGTATAAAAAAGAAATTATAGTTAATTTCAGGAATTTTTCTTATTATAACGTTATACATAATGTTTCTAATATTATATGATGGTATCATTCGTCTGGCTCAAGTTCATTCCTGGCTAAAGCCAAGAAATTTGTTTATTTTTTAATAAAAACAATTATATTATATAGTTATAAACAATGAATAAACAATTTTGCTATTGTAAGTAAAATCGATACACGCAAAGAAAAGACGGTTTGATATATGATTGCTACAACATGAGTATATATTCCATAACATTGTGTATTATTGTTAAATACTGTATATTATCAAATTAATTATAGTTTGTTTTTCTATAAATATGTCATTATTTGCATTTCTGTAATTCTATTGTTAACATCTATAAATTTCAAGATATTTTTTTAAAAACAACAATAGCTTTTATCACACCCAACATCAAAATATATGTTTTTATCATATATATAATCCGCAAATTCATATGCAACAATAGTAAGTTTACAGAATATATTTACTAGTGTCGTGTTTCACAATATTTTCCTTCTAATCGTTGACATATAATTTTGTTTCAGTTTGATATTTTCTTTGGAAACAATAAGATGTTTTATGTGTTTGTTTAAAAATTAAAAATATTTGTTCAGCTATATAAAAAAAGTGAAATTGTAAAACAATACATATTGAGAACATAAAAAGGTAAGTATTTTCTAATATTAAGATGAAAACATTCCTACATATACTTATATGGTGCATCCAACAACACATGCAACCATGTTATTATGGTTATATATGACTTTGATTGAAATACTTAACAAATATTTTTTATTTTGTTGCATCTAATGGATATATCAATATCAAAGAGGAAATTCTGCATTAATTCCGTTGAGATGCATTCCGATTATTATTAGTTTTTATTAATTGTATTTATTTTACACGTATTACCAAAATGTATACAAAAATATGCTTCTATTACAATAAAGTTATTTATGATATAAGTATGGTTAGTTAATGAGAGTATATTATTTATTATTACAATACACCAATGTTAAACCAAAATATAGTATTGTTGCTTCGAATACTATTGTTACAATACTATAGTGCATACACTAAATGGCGTTTTAGTGTAACAATATAGTATTATCAAGTGCAACCATATAATTGAACAATAGTATGTTGCCCTTAAAATATTGTTGTATCAACCATATATTTTTTTCTACGTGTATGTACAATATATAATTTCATTATACTAAAAAACAAAACACACTACTGGTGTTGACTCACTTTTGTTTCTCATAGTACGTTAAAGCGACTCACCAAAATAAGTGCTCGATATACCCTCTTAAAAATGAACCTTGAACTTCTCTAAGATGACATCTAAAACATTTCTGCTCCAGCTTTGACCTCTCGTGAGCTGGGCCATTTTGAAAAAGGGTCTATTTGTGCATGTTTTGTTAATTTGAGAAGCTGTTTTTTTAGCAACATTAAATATATGGGTATCATAAGTCGCGTCCAACTGTATATGCAATTTGTCCAAGGACGTTCATCCACGCCATTTTTCTTAAGGATATTCTGTAAAAAAAGAACGGGGTTTGAATTAATTGTTTGGTGTTGTTTGTAATAAAAATGCCAAATTAACATATTTTAATTTGTAGTAGATTTAATTAAATACGGGTCTCCCCTTTTTTTGAAATTCGTGCTTTGCCAAAAATGCAATAGGGTGGTAACCCTTCGTTTCAAATAGGGCAATATGGGTATTAATTTTTTTCTTTTCCAAGTCCGTCATCTTTGTATGTAAATAATTTAGATTTTTGCAATTTTGGACCGTGTTCTATACGTATGTAGTGATATAAGCGTCGATGCACATATGGACATACGCCCTATCATCCTTATTACCTGCATGGCAACCTTAACATACTAATAAACATATGTATATAAACTTATAAGAGATATAAGATATAAGAGAACGAAATTGAATTGTTGTTTTGAGTTAAGTATATATTGAAAAATAAAGAAGGAAGTTGTTCCGTTCTTTGTAAGACTCAAAAGAAAGCGTTTGTTTCATTCGGAAACATTACTATATACGAGGGCTGATAAAAAAATCCCGTTATTTTAAATTTTATTAAGAAGTATTTATTTATTCATCAATAACTATCTTATTCCCTACAAAGTAATCCCTCTCAGATATAATACACTTATGTCAGCGGTTTTTCCAATCCTCGAAACACTTCTGAAACGCACTTTTTGATATCACCAACAGCTCCTGTTTCGATTTTTTTTATCTTGGACCAGTACTCAGGGGATAGCCTCTACATATGCAGTGCATTGTACTGGAACTAGGAAAGTAGAGCATGAAAAGGGGAAATAAAGGGGGAGTAATGTTTGTGAACTTAGCACACGTAACACCAAAACAAACCTTATCACAGCATTTAGAATGTTGAAATTAAATGAGTTATAACTGATCAGTGCCCGGTGTATTTGCCTTCGACACTGCTCAGACTAACAAAAATTAGTTCAATACCGCGCACACCTTAAGGTAATAAAATACATAAGATGAACATAATAAAGAAATGAATAATAACAAATAGAGAAAAAAATAAACGGCAGTAAAAAAATAAAATAACTCCTCAATCACACACTAGATTTGCTAACCTTTCAGACTTATGATTGTTTCAAAATAAACTCCGTCTCTGCCGAACATCTGTCTGCTATTTATACTTCTTATCTTCTACATTGTTGACGAGGCTTATAGTTAATGAGAATTCCAGACTCAATGGTACAACTACAATTGCTACGCACATACACAGACACAGGCGTGTGAAACAATAAAGCTGAAAGTCCATACCACGCGTTATATGCGCTGCACTTTTTACGCGTTCAAAACTAAAATTTTTGCTAAAATAAATCAGGTTACATGCAACGCTTTTAATGAGATACGTTTTTTGCAATGTTTGGATTATTTTTTCAATAAAAACATTTTTTTAACATAAAAACATAAAACAACAATCCACGGCACAAATATTTTTGGCGATAGCTTTGAAAAAATAATAAGAATTGTGATCTGCGGCTCTCAAAAACAACTGACAGATTTTTTAATGCTTATAACGCGTGCAGAAGTAAAAAGTAAACCTATTTTTCGCGCCGTACGTGTTGAACGCGTCCTACGCCTTGTGCTGTGTAAGCTCTCACATAAAATTACACTGATTCTACTTTTTTGACAGACGTTTAGAACGCGGTGGACTTGCAGCCTAAAGCAGCCCATACACGTTCCAATTCAATTGTCAATTGAGTCTTCTAACTGAATTGATTATTGCCCACACACTTCATAAACTGCATTGAAAGATTTTAATTCAACTATTAAATTCAATGAAATTATAGACAATTTCAAAAATATATAACGTTCTCTTTGCAAAAACACTACAAATATAAATTTTGAGACCTGATCAAGAGACTCGAACACTCACAACACCGTCGAATTGAAAGACTTACTAGTCAACTTGAAAAAATCAAACATTTTAATTTTTCTTCAACCAACTCGACAACTGCCAAACTAATCAACTGACAAAGCCATACACGTTTTGATTTGGACACAACAACCGACTCAGTTGCCATCTGAGTTGAAACGTGTATGGGGTGCGTATAAACGCTACAACAAACAATAAGAACGCAACAACAACAATAAATAATAAATATACCTATGAAAAATAATAACAATATCAAACATTGTGGTTGATATAAGTACTTGGAATTCTGCCTACTTTAGATCATGTATCTTTGTTTGTTTGTGTATTAACTTTTCAGCTTTATGTTGTATGTGTGCATGTGAAAGCACATTTATAACAATCAGATCAAGGGCTCGCACATTTTTTTTAGATATGATAAAAATTCGTCACAATATATATACTTGATCAATAGGAGTAACTAGCTACATAATCTCTTAGCCGATTTAGCACATTTACAGCTTTTTTTTAATGTTCACATAACCTTTTTCTTTTGAACTTTTTATTTTGCAACTGAGTATAAAGCTACGAGTACGCCTTCACTTAGCAGTCTATTCACATATAAATTAATCATCAACAGTGTCATAAACAACTTAATAAATATGTGAGGTCTGCAATTTGCAAGGTTTTGCCCTCCTTTTCATTAATAAAATAAAAAACATGTATGTGCTTACGTTCATGTATTTATTCCATTAATTTGTTGACAATTTTACGAGTGAATTATTTAACTATTGGAAGTCTGTGTGTTTAATGTTATAATTTATGTATTATTCACTTGAATTCATAATTTCATACAAGTCAGATAGAAAAGCAACAAAAAATTAAATATATTTGACTGATCGCTAATGACGAGTAATAATTTAAAAGGTGTCATTAAAGCAGAGAGCGTTTATAGAAGAGTGTGGTCTCCACCAGAAGAGAGCTTTAAAGCATTTTGTATTAAACACATTCGAAACAGCAGGCTTCCAACTACCACCAGTCAAAAATAGTATACACATATTAGTATGAGAGCGATTATTTTGAAAACAGCAGGCCAGCACGGCTACAGGTTGTTGTCCATGCTGATTTTATTGCCGCAGTCAAAGCGAATTCATAACAGGTGAAATTGAGAGAGCAGCTGATAACTTTGTTTTATGTCCTCTCTAATCCGGCTGGCCATTTTCACCTTTCCAAGTTCAGATCATACAGACTTTAATTTTCACGAAATTATTAAAAGATTCACGAAAGATTTTTTTTTTTTTTTAAGCATTTTTTTATTTATTGAATCTTCAAAATGAACTAACAATAAGTATTCAAATCTTAATACTAAATTTAAAATTAAAAAATGTAATTCTTAAGTCCGGCCAATGCTAGACAAAAAGTTTTATTATGCGGGAGCTATTTCGGTAAAATCACCTATTGAGCAATCTGATGGTGGCAGCGGTATCCCTTCTTTTAAGCCGAGTGTGGCCGCCAAAATTAAGTATATTGCGAGCAAGAGGGTTTGGATGAAGTTCCAGTTTACTGATATACCTTGTCGCGTACTTAGAAAATTCCTCTTTTACCAGCGGAACACTCAGATCGTTATGAATTCGTGAATTTTTTACGTACCATGGAGCTGCAGTAATCGTTCGTAGAATTTTGTTTTGTCGCCTTTGGATTTTTTCAATGTTTGACGCTGAGGCGGTGCCCCATAACTGAATTCCGTAGCACCATATAGGCTTTAGTATTGCGTTGTATAACAAAAGTTTGCAATCTAATTTCAGTGTCGAATTTCTGCCCATAAGCCAATTTAGCTGCGCTGCTTTTAGTTTTAACTGAGTGACCTTTGCTTCAATGTGAGACTTCCATGTTAGCCTACGGTCCAGGTGAATACCAAGGTACTTGACTTCGTTGTGCTGCGGAATAGGTGAGTTGTTAATTTGGATAGGCGGACATGTTTGCCTACACAGTGTGAATGTAACATGAGTACATTTCTGTTCATTAACTTTGATTTTCCAAAGTTTTAGCCATTTCTCTAATATTGAAGTATATTCCTGTAAATTTCGTGATGCTAAATGGTGGTTTTCATGAACACTCAAAAACGCTGTGTCATCTGCAAAGGTAGAAGTGTGGATTCCAGATGTCGTTGGCATGTCAGAGGCGTAAATCAAATATAAAGTAGGCCCCAGTATGCTGCCTTGGGGAACTCCTGCCTTGATTGGCTGAGTTGGGCTAATAAAGTCGCCTTCTCTGATAACAAACTTCCGCCCGTATAAGTAGCTTTCCAGAAGCTTGTGTGTATTTGCAGGCAAATTTAGCTTTATTTTGTGCATTAAGCCGTCGTGCCACACTTTATCAAACGCTTGAGAAATATCAATGAAAAGAGCTGAGCAGTACTTCTTCGCCTCAAAGGTTTGTCTTATGACATTGACTAGTCTGTGCGTTTGTTCTATGGTGCTATGCTTAGCCCGAAAGCCAAATTGATGATCAGGGATGCATCCCACATTGTTCAATATTGGACTCAACTTCGCCATTAACAATTTTTCGAATAGTTTTGAAATTGTTGGTAAAAGACTTATTGGTCTATATGATTCTACCTTAGTCAGATCCTTCCCTGGCTTGGGTATCATAGTAATCATTGAGACCTTCCACTCTGCAGGATAATACTCAAGGCGTAAAATGGCGTTAAAAATAAAAAGTAGAACCCTTCTAGTTACACGAGGTAACTGTTCAAGCATTTTACCAGTAATTTGATCAATGCCTGGAGCTTTCCTGGGGTTTGTATTACCGATAACGTTTTCGACATCTTGAAAATTAAATCTCAAAGACACAGGAGGTCTAACAACATATTCACGAAAGATGTAAAAGTTTTTCTTTTCTTGTAAATTTTTTTAAAACAATTGCGTTTTATTCATTATATTAGCGTCTAGCATTGATACCAACCAAAAAATTATAAACAGCTTGTTTTCTATATTTCCCAGCTGCCTATATGTCGACATTTCATAAAAGCTGCCCTAATATTGTTGTTGCAATCATATATCTTTGCGTGTGCCGAACACTACAATGGATATTGTAAAGGAGGCATTTCCTGGTCCCAAAATCTCGCGTTTTGGCAATTTGACGGGGCCAGCAAGATCGTCCAATTTAATTTTTTTTTTTTTTTGCATTCATTTATTTATTGAATCTTCACAAAGTGAACTAACAATAAGTATTCAAATCTTAAAACTAAATACATAAAATTAATTAAGTCCAGCTAATGCTAGACAAAAAATTTTTTATTTTGCACGGTCAGTATCCGTAAAATCACCTATTTAACGTTCTGATGGTGGCAAGGGTGTCCCTCCTTCTCAACCGAGAGTGGCCTTTGAAATTGCGTGCAAGACGATTGGATGAAGTTCAAATTTACTGATATATCTTGTTGCGTACTTTGAAAATTCGTCTTTTACAAGAGGAACACAGAGATCCTTATGAATTCGTGAGTTTTTCACGTACCATGGAACTGCGGTAATTGTTCGAAGAATTTTGTTTTGTCGCCTTTGAATTTTTTCAACGTTTGAAGCGGAGGCGGTGCCCCATAGTTGAATTTCATAGCACCATATAGGCTTTAGAATTGCGTTGTATAATAAAAGTTTGCAATCCTGCTTCAATGTCGAATTTCTGCCCATAAGCCAATTCAGTTGCGCTGCTTTTAACTTTAACTGAGTAACTTTAGCATCTATGTGAGTCTTCCACGTTAACCTACGGTCGTCCAATTTAATGATTCCAGACTTTTTCTTTGGGGCTTCTTGAAGTTACGGGCTTGTATTAACAAACTCCAGACAGTCGCAGCCCTTAAGGAGAATATTCGAATATTCGATAGGCATAAGAATAGTTATAACCAGAAATAATGCTTAAAGTTATAGAAAATGAGATAAAATCGGCATAAATGTGCATCAACTTTGGTGACAGCCACTATCAGTCAAGTGGCTCCCTATTATTAGACAAAAATGTCCAACATTCAAATTAATTTTTTCTATTTCCTAAAAAAAATTATTCAAAACCGAAATTGGATTATTAATTTTGCGTCACCTTGTTTATCAAAACGTACGTCAATATTCCACATTAGCTGCTTATAGTGTTGCTGCCGCTTTCAAAATAATTAAGTAGCTGACTACAGGTCGACAATTTTAGCTAGCGGCTTTTGTAGCCGTGTAGTCGTGAAGTTTGCTGTGGCCTATGTGTTTAGTGCCGTTTTTTTTTTATTGTTTTACGTTTAAAAGAAACAAACAGTTAGTGAGTGTGTACCAAAATTCTTTCATATATTTGGACAGTTGAAACTTCTTTAAGTCTTTGCAAACCATTTCGGTGTTGCTTGTGTGCAAATTCTCTAATAACAACAGATCTTGCAGCAAATTATTTCTATTCAAATTTATGCAAAAACTGTTTCGCTGGTATCTAGTTTTTTTTTCTTTTTTTTGCAAATCGAAATAAAAAACAACTTTAGCACTTTACGTTTGATAAATAGCAAATGTACATGGTGAACAACAACAATAACAGCAACAACAACAAAAATTTATATTCGTAATTGAGATGCGTAGGTTGTAGACAAATGTCATATGAAGAACATATTGGCGTGTGGTTGAGCGTTAAAATTAAAAAATATTTGAAAAAAGCCTCGAACAGTTTACAGTGGAATTTTTTGTATGAAACTTTTAATAAAAACAAAGTTTAAAACTGACATAATAAAATACTGATTTCGAAAAATTTGTAGAAAAACATTTTTAGGCTTTGCCTAACCAGTGAATTCTGCTCTGGTTACACATAGAAGGGTAGAAGTGCCTAGCAAATTATATTTTAGAAAATCGCATGACTTATGTTGTGTTGGATCTTTGAAGCTCTTACCAAGTGTTAATTGACAGAACGGAAATCGGCAACGCCCCCGGGCGGTTTTGTTTACAGAACATTCCAGCCCTGATTATGGCTGAAAAGTTCTTGCTTGGGTTTAAACCTAAAATCGCAGGGAGGCGAATTAGTCTTCCCTAATAACTATGGTGCATGCTGGTTTTTAGGGGTTAATAACCTCCGAGGTGCTGTTGTCTTGCAGCCGATAGCTGTAATTTAAAGAACCAGTAATAATGGTTAGGCGGTTAGATTGGTTAAAGGCTTCAGTATACCAACTTATTAAGATTTATCTTCTAATCAGGAGGGATTAGAAGGCTCAAGCTCTTCAGCAGGGACATTGTTCATACGACAACAAACATATGATATAAGATGTGATACAGGTGTGCTAGCGAATCGCGAATACTTCATCAGATAAGAACATATGGGCTGGTGCTAATGTAAATCAATAACACGTTCTGTCGTTTTTTTTTTTTTTGATATTAAAAATTTGTTGTTTTCAAACATTTTTCTGCTCTATTAATAGTTTTTTTTTTAATTTACTTTGTAATATATATTTATTCGACCTATTGTAGAATTTTAAGTTGTGCTATTGTTTAGTGGGCTTTTTAGGTCGTTTTTCCTTTTTTAATAAAACTACAGCTTTGTTTTATTTAGTTTTCCATTCTACGTTTCGTTGGATAATCCCAACTTCTTCAGGAATGTTTCATTGTGTCTGTTTAAAATAAATTTGTTTGTTGTATATAAGTAAGTAACAATTTTGCTTTTTTAAAAATTACTTCTTTTTTTATATAAGAATTTTAAAAAAAGCAAAATTTTACAACGAACAAATTTATTTTAAACAGACACAATAAAACATTCCTGAAGAAGTTGGGATTACCCAACGAAACGTAGAATGGAAAACTAAATAAAACCAAGCTGTAGTTTTATTAAAAAAGGAAAAACAATCTAAAAAGCCCACTAAACAATAGCACAACTTAAAAGTTTTTTTTTTTATTCACATATTTATGAAAAAAATTTCTATAAAAAAATTTTAATATGCAAAACTCTCCGAAAAATGTTTGATTTCGAAAATTTTTACACCGAAATTTCATCTAATTTAAGATATGTTTTATTTTGCTTTCGGAAAAAATTTCTGTAAAAAATTAGATTTTGAAAAATTTTCTATAGAAATTTCGTTTCATTTCGAAAATGTTTTATATAGAATTTCATTTTATTTGTTAAAAAAAAAAAAAAGTATCTTGATGCTAGTTTTTCGACCTTTTTTAAACATAATTGTTGCTTAGTGAGCTTGAGGTCACTTTTTGTAAAAATTGTTCGTTTATTGTTTCGATATTTCGACTCCTTCTTGTGTGTCTTCTTCCGAAAAATTTAAAAATTTTTTGTTTACAAATTAAAAATGTCTGCACTTAAGCTTCGAAACAGCCACAATGGAACGCAAAGCACCAAATATGATGAACAAAAAAAAAAAAGTTCACAAAACACACATTCCTTGTACAATTTATTACAGAATATATATCTATACAAACGTAGAGGTAAATAAACGAATAATACTAGTGATTTCTCTGGATGTTAGTAGAGAACTTCTTTTAGCACACAATTCAACCAGACTTTTTTAAAAACACGAATTTCAGCAGCGCCCCTTAGATGTCAGTACAGTAGCCAGGGTCCGGAAATATCCACAATTCAAAATTGAACACGAATTTTTGAAAATTTTTTTTTTTTTTTTTTTTTTTTTTTAATTTTTTTTGAAAAAAAAAAATTATTAAATTATTTGTTTACAAATTTTATAAAAATTTGTAAACAAAAAATTTAGACATTTTCCTGAAGAAGACACACAAGGAGGTGTCGAAATATCGAAACAATAAACGAATAATTTTTACAACAGGTGACCTCAAGTTCATTAAACAACAATTAAAGAAAAAAAAAAAAACTTTATACAGAGCTTTAAAACTTTATTTTTATTCGATTCGAAAAATTTTCTTTATAATTTTTTTGATTTGTTGTAGAAGAAGTTTATATGGAATTGGTTTTTTAGTGTGGAGAAATATTATTTAGCATTTATTTTTGACTTGATTTTATAGAATTTTATGTAAAATTTCTCTTTTTCTAAAGCTTTTTTTTTGCATTTGATTTCAATTTTCAATGGTTTTGAGAAATTTGTTTGATTACGAACACAATAGTATTTTATTCAAAATTAATATCGGCCCTTAAAATTTAACCACCCTTTTTCATGTTCAATAACGAAATTCGCTGAATGAATTAATATATTCATCTATATTCGAGAAGTCATTTTCACCACAAATACGTGCTCGTTTCATTTTTTACTATTCTAAAATACATATCTATATTCGTTAGAGATGAGAGTGATATCACAAGTGATTTTTTTGCTATTATCTTTTTGGCAACACTAGTTTTGACAGCTCACGCACGTTTTGTATCTTGTGTCACTGTCAAACATTTTTAGTTTGGTCTATAATTTAATCATGAATCGTCTTACAAACGGACAACGCTTGCAAATTATTGAATTTTATTACCAAAATGCGTGCTCTGTTAAGAAAGTTCATCGCGCGCTTCTTCCATTTTATGGTCAGTTTAATCGACCTACTGAGGCTTCTATTCGGGCTCTTGAAAAGTTAGATGAAGATCCACTTTTTTATCGAAGAATTGTGTTCAGCGACGAGGCTCATTTCTGGTTGAATGGATACGTGAACAAGCAAAACTGCCGTATTTGGAGTGAAGAGCAGCCAGAAGCATTGCAAGAGCTACCAATGCATCCACAAAAAACAACCGTTTGGTGCGGATTATGGGCTGGCGGCATCATTGGGCCGTATTTCTTCAAAGATGATGCGAATCACAACGTTACTGTGAATGGTGAGCGCTACCGTGCGATGATAACAAACTTTTTTTTGCCCAAAATGGAAGAGCTTGACTTGCATGACATGTGGTTTCAACAAGACGGTGCCACATTGCACACAGCACGCGAAACAATGGACCAATTGAGAGGCGAGTTCGGTGAACAGTTTATTTCACGCTTGGGCCAGTCAATTGGCCGCCCAGATCGTGCGATTTAACGCCTCTAGACTATTTTTTGTGGGGCTATGTTAAGGCTAATGTCTATAGCGACAAGCCCGCTTCGATTGACGCACTGGAAGCCAACATTATTCGTGAGATACCGGCCGAAATGTTGGAAAGAGTATGCCAAAATTGGACTAAGCGGATGGACCATTTGAGGTGCAGCCGCGGCCAACATTTGCATGAAATAATCTTCAAACATTAAATTATATCGACCCAACTATCGATCCAAATAAATATTTTATGCATTTTTCTGAATTTTATGTGTTTCTTTTTTTAATTTCCGATAGTTCTTATAATATCACCCATTACAAGCAGAAAACATATGCTTTCTTTCACATCGTCTGCATTCTAAAATACTTTGTCACTACATTTTAGTCCCAATATTGTTCGACGCCGATTTTACCGCGTAAAGCACAGATTAACACCAAAAGCTTAAATTATTTGTGAAAAATGTATGTAAATATGCATATTCACTATATTTGGCAATAAAATATATACATATGTATGAAGGACTAAAAAGCAAACATCGCCGCAACAATTTAGAGCAAGGATAGAACTTATGTTGGCACATCCTTTTTTAGTTTTCTTGACTTCTTTAACAAATATTAATCACAAGTAATTATTTTGAAACAAACTTGAGTCCAGCAAAGAAATTAACAGCCTGTTCGACGATGTCGAATGAAAATGTATGCGAAAGAAAGCTACACGCAAAGAAAAGGCAGTTTGAAATATGGTTACAACAACATTAGTATATACGCCATAATATTGTGTATTGTTGTTAAAAACAGCTTAGTATCGATATAATTATAGTTTATGTTCCCATAAATGTGTGTTTGTTTCTGTAATTCTATTTACTTTCCCATAAATGTGTGATCGTTTGCGTTTCTGTAATTCTATTGTTACCGCCTCTCAATTTCAGACTATGGTTGCATACAATGTTAATAATGTATGTAATTTTGTTTTTAAACGACAATAGTTTTTATTGAACTCAATATTAAAATACGTATTTTTATCATATGTATGATACGTTTATTCACATGTAACAAATATAAAGTTACAGAATAATTTTACTATTGTAAGTATTATAATTGTTTTATTTTAGCCTTTGACACATAATTTCTGTTTAGTTTTTTTATGGAAAAACATTTGTTTTGTTTTAAATTGAAAAAAAGTTTGCTAATCAAAAAAACAAAAAAAGGAAAAAATTTAAAATTAAAATTTCGCAATTGGAGAGAGTTTGCAGAAATTGGAAGCTATGTTAGTATATTAAGATTTTGATATTTGTACGAATGTTGTAATCAACAATACTATAACAAAGTCAACCATATTGTCGGCCAACCATATTGTAGGTGTGCAGAACCATACAATTGTTACAACCATAAGAATTTTAATGACGAACCATACTATTGTTGAGAAGAACCATACTATGTTACATTAAACTATATTAATATGGTTATATATATATTCTTTTTTTAATTATGCCATTATTTTATATTTCAGCTAATAGATGCTAGAATCCGTTGAAATCGATATCATTTGCATTTGTGCAACCCGATCATTTTTGGCAAATTTTATTTAATTATTTAAATATTTTTATATAAATTTATTATTATAAATATGTATATTATATGAAATAGATATTGTAGTATAAATAAATAAAATAGTATTGTTTATCCAAAGATATCCTCTTTTTAATTAATATGGTGAGCTATGATAAAAATATAGCTCTCTGCCAAAATATATTATGGATATTTATAATTTTTTTTCAACAAAACTATGGTGAAGTATATTAATGACATTTCAAATATGACAATATAATATTATCAGCGTCAACCATACAATTTAGGAATAGTATATTGCCCTTAGAATATTGTCATATCAACCATATATTTTTTTCTACGTGTAGTCACTCACATTCGAATCAATTTGGGGTTGTCTATGTCACTATTGTTCGTTCGCATGAACATAAGTATTTTAATTGAATTTTGACAGATTGTTCGCATAGAATAAAGTTAGAAAAAACCCAAATCAATTTTCTTTCGCCTAGAGTGCGAATGAATTATCCTTTTGACATCAGCGAACTGGCTGTAAAAGTATATGATTTTCTATTTTCACTATTTTTATTTTGAATTTGGATTTGTTATTTTTACTTGAGATAACACAAAATTCCATTACTGAAAACGATATGTGTTCGTGTGTATTTTAGAATCTGTCGATACCGTGCTGTCGAAATTGAATGTTTGACGGCGACGAAGTGAAGAGTGAATTCTCGCATAGACCTGATTGTAAAGTAGTTCGTGGATTCAAACAAAAGTTCAGTAAAAATAATTATTGATTAAAAATAACTATTTTTTCCTATCTTCACTATAATTTCTTATTTTCACTATAATTTTTTCAGTATATTAATTTCAAAAAATTTCTACAGATAATTATTGACACAAAAAAATTTTAATTGAAAATAATTCCAGCAGAGTTTCTTTCGAAAATTTGTGTTTAATACTTGTAGCATGATCATTTTTGTGTTTCAAATTCCCAGTGCCCATTTGTCATTGTAAAGTGTATAAAACACAAGCTGTTTTAAATAAAAACTTGTAAGAATGTTTTCTTTTAATAAAAAAATAATAACATGCTGCCTTAAATGGTAAATGATGTTTTCTAAAATTTATAATTTCTCTATGCAATAACTTATAGAATACATGGAAAACTTTTTATGAATTATTTATTATTTTTGTCCTATTTTAGTTTAATACATCTCTTTGCCAGAATGAAGGGAAGCTGTTTTGCTATATATGTTTTTTATTCGTTATCAGTTTTACAAAAATCAATTATACTTGTACATTTCAAATTGATTTTTTTAATCGCCATTTAAAGCACACGCCTGTTTCCTAAGTCTTTCATTTTTGCTTGATTCTTGTCTCTGATCTCTGTTATGCGCTTTTTGTTGATATTTTTTTTTCTTCTGTAATTATCTTAAAAGCGTGTCTTAAATGGAGGCAAAACACTCCTTGAATTTTAAACTCAATTAAGTTTTGGCAACTTCTGAGGAAAATCTGTCGAGTCGAGTGGGTTGTTTTGGGTTAAATTAAAGCATTAACATTCAATTGCATTTATTTTGGGTTAAACATGATTATTACAATGATTGTGTTCAAATTTATTAAATGAAAAGATTTAAATACATTTAAACAAGTTTGCTTCTTCTTTAAACAATATTTTATAGAGATTTTCACATGCACTCATTTAAAGCCAATGTTTAAAGACGAAACATTTCATTTGTTTTTCTATAAATTTTATTCCGAAAATACCTATATTAAAGCCAATGTTTAAAGACGAAACATTTAATTTGTGGTTCTATACATTTTATTCCGAAAATTCCTATATTCTCGTACTTGACACACAAAACAATCATTTGTTCATGATAGAATAAAATAAAAAAAGTTGGTCTAATTTTTTGTTAATGCTATAACCTTTCTGCTTAATTTGCAACACATTTGCGTATGTAAAAATAATTGCCTTAATTTTCTGCTATTCATAACAATTAAAAATTTAAAAAAAGAAAAGTTTCTTTACATAATTTTTTTTTATAAAAACTGCCTCTCAACTAAATATTTTCTAAGGAGTTTTAAAGGCTGCACGGAGCTCTTACGGAATTTCAGGTTGGTAAGTTCTGCTTACCGGTACGCAGTTCTAAAAGAAAAGTTAACGGAATTTTTGATAGTTGTTTATTATTATAGGTGTATTAAAGATAAAAGAGGACACTTTTTTCCGTTAACTGAAACAAAAATGAATGTTCAATCAAGGCAGCTTTAATAAAATAGTGGTACAGGTACAGCTGTCTTTCGTTTTCTTTGCATAAACAAATTAGTATTAAATACAAATAAAACGAATCTCATACGATTTAGGCTACATCAGAACCAGCTCCCACTTTGCGCCGTCATGTTAGATAATAAATTAATAACAGAAGTTGATGTTGTGAAATACTTAGGAGTGCATCTCCAATGTAACCTTGTTTGGCGGTCTCAAATACAATACACAAAGTCTCAAAGTTTGTTGTTCGAAAAGTTGTCTGTAGCACATTTTTGACAGCGGAAAGTTTTCTATAGAAAATGTCTGTCAGTGGAAAATTTTTGTAAACAATTTCTGTGAGCGCAAAGTTCTCTACTGGAAAGTTCTAACTAAAAAGTTCTCATAAAAAACTCATTTTGTATAAGAGATGTCTGCACAATATTTCTGGCAGCGAAAACTTTTCTATAGAAAGTTTCTGTCAGCGAAAGAGAAAATTTTTTTTAGTGAAAAATGTCTACTGAAAATCTCTGTCAACAATAAGTTTCCGCAAACAAATTTTTGAGTGAAAAGTTTTGTATAAAAAATATTATTCTTCGAAAAGCAGTCCGTGGAAATTTTTGGGAGTGAACAATTTTCTATAGAAGATATCTGTCAGCAAAAAACTTCCTATAGAAAATCTTTTTGCTAAAAAAATATCTATTTAAAATTTCTGTCAGCGATCACTTGATTGTGTAAAAAATTTTTCCGATTAAAAGATTTATACAAAAAATATTTTCCTGCGAAAAGTTGTTTGTAGAAAATTTCTGACAGTAAAACGTTTTCTATAGAAAGTGGCTGTAACGAACTAGTTTCTGTAGAAAATTTTTTGGACTAAAAAGTATCTATTGAAAATTTCTGTCAGCATTAAGTTTGCGGTAAAAAACTTTTGTGTGTGAAAAGTTTTATGAAAGAAAGTTGGTTCTTCGAAATGTTGCCTCTAGAGAATTGTTGGCAGCGAAAAGTTTTCTTTGGAAAAAGTCTCTCAGCAAAAAAACTTCTTTAGACATTTTTTTTACCGAAAAAATATCTTTTGAAAAGTTCTATCAGCAACAAGTTTTCTACAAAAAATTTTATGTATATATGAAAAAATGTATATGAATAGTTTATGTTTTCTGTAGAAGAGTGTGAAAAAATTTGTGTAGAATATTTTTTTTGAAAATTTCTGGAACTGCAAACTTTTTTTAAAGCTTTCTTAATAGACAATTTGTTCTAGTCTATACAAAACTTGTCTCATCAAAATATTTTTGAATGAAAAATTTCTATTTAATGGAAAATGTCTATTTAATGGAATATTTTTAAAAGTTTTTGGAAGAGAATTTTCATCAATTTTTACGTTTATTTGATTCTCTTAAATGAATACCCTGTTTCCAAAACTTGTGTTTCTATTCGACTATCGGCCATCATTTGTACAAATGAAAGTAAACCAGATAATTGCACTTATTTTCTCACATACCAATTGGCGTTTAAACAAGAAAAATAATTGTACTTTTTGTGTTTTTTAAAGGAAATTTTTCTATTTATTTTTATTTTTTTTTTATCATAGAAATAAATTTCTAGACTTGGTGTCGTTCAAATGCTTCAGTTTAAAAAAAAATTTCGAGTTTTGTGGCGTTTCGATGCTTGTGAATTTTTCTATTAGGCGTTAAAAGCAAACTACTCTTGAAAGTATCTGTCTGTATAATCGCTAAAATGCTTTTAAAGTTAAAGTGTAAAATAGTTGAAGAAACTTTTGTTATTGTGTTCCCTTTTTTCTTTTTATTTTTGGATTTTTTTGTTGCTGTAGTCATGTCTTTAGGGGAGATTATTGCAACCCAAACTGAACATTGTATTCATTCAGATATTTCAAAATAAAGCTGGTTGCTTTTGTTTTCATTGTATTTTTTTTTTTTTTTGGCTTTAAGACTATTGTTGTTCAATTTGTTTAATGGGTAAGTAGGTTTTCATTGCAGTCTTAAGACAGCGCAATATTTATTTGTCTGCTTTTCTGTTTAATGCTTGCAGCCAGATATTGATGGTTAAAGCAGAATAAATGTATGGTCAAGGATTTTATTAAATTGTATAGTAACTAAGTTTTTTTCTTCTTTTGTTCAAACGTCATATTGTAGAAATGTTAAGAGTCAATTTCACTTTTATCTTTTCGGCTGAAAAAAAGCTAAAAAAAATTATCTCGCAAGAAAATAAAACATGACAACATAAACTTAATCATGTTTTGTTAAATCATTTACCGGCAATGATTTGAAAGAAGTGAAAAGTTAACTTATAAAAAAAAGAATTAATGACTTTTTAAACACAAATTCGAATTTAGGTACTAAGCATTAAATACAAGTAACCGAGCTAATTATCCATACTTGAGGTAGCCCCCATTTAAAACGAAAGCTTAACATAAATAATTTTTTTTTGGTCAACAAAGAGATAAGCCGAAGCCCCCCTGTTTCTTTTTTTTATTAATTTAAATTTTAATATAAAACACATTTAAAAACCTTTATTACCACATTATGATATTAAAACAAATATTGACTATTAATTATATATCAGTATAATTGAACATATCAATACAAAATATCAATCAGAAACAAATTTTTCGTGACCAATAATGAAAATCACTAAAACAATTAATAAATTGTGTAAAGAAATTCGTGGATACAATCAAAACTTCAGTAAAGATTGATTGATCCAGCAACAACAAAATACGATAACCAACATTTTTTTTTTGTATTCACATTATTTTTTAGTTGTGAAAAGGATTTACATCAGAAGATAAGGCCTTGCGGCCATATCTGATGATGAATCAGTTTACGGAGTAAATTATTCACAATTCACCAGCGCCCCAGTGTGGCTTACTAGGCTCACACAGGTAGCAATTATTGCCATATGTTTGAGGCCATATGAACAACTTCTTGTTGAGGAGTTCAGGCTTTCTAATCCCTTTTGTATGAAATTTGCCAGCAATCAATGGAAGACAAGGCTTAACGAGTTGGTAGGCCGAAGCCCACTAGCAGCATCAGCCCTTAAACCTACTCACCCGTCAACCATCACCGCTGGTTCCTTACAGTACAGGTATCTGTTGTATAGGCAACAAATCCTCGGGAGGGTGTTAGTCCCCGAAAAAAGCCACACACCAAACAATTATCAAGGATACTAACACCCCCTTCATGCATTTTAGGTTTCAGCCACAGCCAGAACATTACAGCCTTAACCATGATCAGCCTGGGTTGAACTGCAAGCAGAACCATCCGGAGGCCATCCTGATCCGCGTTTTGCCAATTTAAGCCCTTGGTAAGTGTTTCGGAAGCCAACACAACATAAATCGTGCGGCTTCCTAGAGTTTTGTTTGCCGCATCAAACAAAGAACCCCTTCCCCTCTTTTCACCGAAAAATAGAGTGCCCTAGTTAGGAATACGCCAAGGCAAAACCTGTTCGCCGGGGGAGCAGCGATGGGCAGATAGAGCGTGTTGAATGGGAGAGCAAAGAATTTGTTATACAGTTTAAGAAACACAACATAAGTCATGCGGCTTCCTAGAGTTTTATTTGCTACAACAAACCGGGACCCCTTCCCCTCTTTTCCACGAAAAACAGAGTGCCCTGGTTAGGAATACGCCAAGACAAAATCTGTTCCCCGGGGGGTTTATTTTTTCAGATAAGAATTTTATTGATTTTATTTTACTATAAACATTTCTGTGTAGCAAACTATTTTATAGTATTAGGTGTACAACTTTGCTTCCACCGTTTTACAATAGATGGCTACGGCGATAAATTGTAATCGAAGTAAATATATTGTAGATGCCATACAAAAAGCTTAGGTGTTTGTACACATAATGCCATCGAAACAACTACACAAGCTGAAAAGTCCGGGCTTAACATATAGATGGTGCTAGTTTTATTGCAGTCACCTTTTTTCAGTTAATAATAACTTTTAAAAGACAGCTGTTAAAATTTCATGATATTCTATTCATTAGTTTGTAAGTTATTGTGCTAAGAGTGACTCTACTTTTGTTATTTTCAAATTAATGGAACAAAAACAATTTCGGGTTTCTTGATGGGCACACATATTGTTCAAGCAAAGCAATGGCTTGGAAAGTGTTTTGGGGACTCCGCTTCATCAGAAACAACAATAAAACGTTGGTTGGCTGACTTCAAACGTGGCCATAAAGACACCGATGATGCATAACGCAGTGGATGGTCCAAATGAGGCGGTAACGCCAGAAAACATAAAAAAAATCCACAAAACCGTTTTGAATTATCGAAAATTTGCGTGAGTTAACTGACATCGGAAAGATAACAAAAGAACGTGTTGGCTTTTTTGCATGAACATTTTGGCTATAAGAAAGCTCTGTTCAAAGTGGGTGCCGCGTTTGCTCGAGAACGTGTTGATGATTCTGAGCAGGGTTTGGCAATGTTTCAACGTAACAAATCGCAATTTTTGCGTCGATATGTGACAATGGAAGAAGCATGGATCCATTACTTCACTCCGGAATCAAAACGATCGTCATCTGAGTGGACAGCAACTGGTAAACCTCATCCAAAGCGCCCGAAAGCACAACAATCGGCTGGAAAGCTTATGACCTCGGTATTTTGGGATGTGCGTGGTGTAATATTCATCGCCTATCTTGAGAAAGGAAACACCATTAACAGTGAATATTATATAGCGTTGTTGGAGCGTTTGAGGGCTGAAATTTCAAAAAAACGACCGCATCTGGCAAAGAAAAAAATTTTGTTTCATCAGGACAAAGCAACGTGTCACAAGTTAATCAAAACAATAGCAAAACTACATGAATTGGCCTTCGAATTGATGCTACATAGCACCGTATTTGGCAGATTTGGCTCCCAGCGACTACTGGCTGTTCACAGACCTGAAAAAATTGCTGAAAAAATTGCTCGCCGGTAAGAAATTTCGCACGAATGAAGAGGTTATCATTGAAACTGAGGCCTATTTTGAGGTAAAAGATAAATCGTTCTACAAAAGTGGTATTGAAATGTTAAACCGGCGTTGGAATGATTGCGTTGCTCTTGATGGAGATGACGATGCTGAATAAAGCTAATTTTGAACCAAAAACACTGTATTTTCTTTGTTAGGCCCAGGACTTTTCAGCCCATGATTACTTTGCCGCGTATTTTGAAAATTCGTCTTTAGAGAAGTTTTTTACGTACCAAAGAGCTGCAGTAATCGTTCGAAGAATTTGATATTGTCAGCTTTGAATTTCTTCAATGTAAAAAAACAAAACGAGGAACTTTTACCCTTATAAGCTCCAAAAAACAGAGCTGCTTGGTTTGCTGTATACGAGGGCATAATCTGCGTCCCTGGGAGAGATTTTTTCGACCATAAAAATATTCATAAGGTTATATATAAAATAGTTCACCAATAGAGGAAAAAAATGCTTAAAAGATTAACTGGTAGCAAAAGTTTGCTGCTAAAAATCGCTTACAAGTTTATTTTCAGAGAAAATCTCTGAAATTTTAATTTGTTTTAATTTTGTCAAGCAAATAAAATACCAAACACACATTGCCGCCATTTAGCAATTTTGTTCACCAACTTAAAGAATGTGTGAATTTTATAAGAGCAACACATTAAAACTTTATTTGATTTGCAGTAATCGCAACTAAATTGAACAATTTATTGTGAAGCCAAAAAAGAGCAGCGCATTGCAACATTCTTGAGCAATAAAAAAAAATAAATAAAAATAAAGCAAAATTAAACTGTTGTAAATGACACCATAAAAGTTCACTTGTTTTGAAAATTTAAGGAAATTTTGTAAATAAATAAAATTGTTTATACTGGTAATAAAAACAAAGTAATAAATCAGTTAAAGTGTTTGCTGGCTGCGGAAAAAACGCTTTTAAATAACGTTACAGAAAATAACTCACGAACATCTGCCAACGGCTTTAAAAAACATTTCGCCACATCGCAAGACCTCTTCAATTAGGAAAGATGTACATAATTTAAGAGCAGCCTAATGGCTTATATTTAATAAGACAAAAATGTATTTACTAAATAAACCAAGCTAATTAGGAAGAAATACCAAACTAGAAAAGGCCAAAGATTTATGGAATAATTGTCAAAGAAGTAAATTGAAAAATGTACAAACAAAATCATGGACAAGCAGAATCATGTACTGTTTTGAGCATTTTGTAACACAAATTGTCTGGCAAATGGATAGAAAGTTATAAAATGTGCAAGATATTACGATGTTTAACAATTTAATCAGGCCAATTGTATAAAAATGTGGGTTAGCTGATTGGAATGAGCAAATTGGTAAGAGTATCATGGTTATAACAAGAAGCTTTCAAGTTTTCAGTTGGAAACTGTAAACATTTTGCTAGTCAGAATAGTCTGCATATTAAAGAAGTGTTTTTTTTATCATTTGACTTTATTCACAAGAAGAGCACATTGTCTGAATTTCTGTTTTTCTGTTCGCTTACATTGTATTTGATTGTTTCATGTAATGTAAAGAATTGAGCAATTTTTTGTTATTTGTATTTATTTGATGATTAGGGTAACTCCTAGGAAATCTCAACATTAAGATAGCTGGAAAACATAGAAAACAAGCATAAAACTCAACAAGAATAAAACTCAATTGCTAGAAAATTTTTCGATAGCAAATATTTTTTATAAAAATTTTTCAAAGAAAATTCGTCGATGGCAAAATTCTTATCGATAATCAGAATTTCCTATGAAATAGCAGTTATATAAAAGTTTTTTCGAAAATTTATCGATAACCGGAATTTCTTTTAGACATTTTATCATTATCAGTCGAGTTAATATAAAAAAAAAAATATTTGAGTACACATTGTACGGAAAACATTGCCTAGAGAACGCCTGATTGTGTCAATTAACGATTGTTCTGAAAATCTCAAACTGGCCGTACAACATGCCACCACTAGCCATATAAGATCCAGAAATGTGAGCAATAGAACGAATTCGTCAGAAAATTAACAACTTCTAACAGAAAAAAGAAGAGTTAGAAGAGAGTGGCAACTTCGCAGGTCTCCCCAGCTTAAAAGCAGGCTACGAGAGTGCATAGCTCAGTTAAGAAATCTGCTTGAAATCCAAAGAATGGCTTCCTCTAAAAATTATCTGGAAGGTATTGATGGTACCCCTCAATCCGACTATTCTCTGTGGAAAGTGATAAAAGGTATGAAAAGACCCCTAATAGGTAAGCCACCTTTGCGAAGTTCAACTGGAGATTGGGCAAGAAGCGATTCTGAAAAGGGAATGTTGTATGTTAATCATTTGAGAAATGTTTTTACCACAAATGATACAGCGAATAATTCAGCTGAACTGCCGTCATACGCTGCTAGACCGCCTATGTCTTTGATATTTAGTTTTCAAGATGTTGAAAATGTTATTTGTAACACAAACGCCAGGAAAGCTCTAGGTATTGATAAAATTACTGGTAAAATGCTTGAGCAGCTATCTCGCGTAGCTCGAAGAATTCTTCTTTTTATTTTTAACGCTATTTTACGTCTCGAATATTATCCTGCAGAGTGGAAGGTGTCCATGATTACTATGATACCCAAACCAGGGAAGGATCCCACTAAAGTAGAATCATACAGACCAATAAGTCTACTGCCAACAATTTCAAAACTGTTCGAAAAATTGTTAATGGCGAAGTTGACACCAATATTAAACAATATGGGATGCATCCCTGATCATCAATTTGGCTTTCGGGTTAAACATAGCACCATAGAACAAACGCACAGACTAGTCAACGTCATAAGACAGACTTTTGAAGACAAAAAGTATTGTTCAGCTTTATTCATTGACATTTCCCAAGCTTTTGATAAAGTGTGGCACGAGGAATTAATTTACAAAATAAAGTTGAACTTGCCTGCAAACACTCACAAGCTTCTGGAAAGCTACTTATGTCAGCGGAAGTTTGTTATCAGAGAAGTCGAATTTATAAGCCCAACTCAGCCAATCGAGGCAGGAGTTCCCCAAGGCAGCATTCTAGGACCTACTTTATATTTGATTTACGCCTCAGACATGCCAACAAGATCCGGAATCCACACTTCAACTTTTGCAGATGACACAGCATTCTGCAGCGTACATGAAAACCATCAAGTAGCTTCGCGAAATTTGCAGGAGTATATATCAATATTAGAGATATGGTTAAAACGTTGGAAAATTAAAGTTAATGAACAAAAGTGTACTCACGTTACATTCACGCTGTATAAACAAACATGTTCAGCTATCCAAATTAACAATTCACCTATTCCGCAGCAAAAAGAAGTCAAGTGCTTTGGTATTCATCTCGATCGTAGGTTAACGTGGAAGTCTCACATTGATGCAAAAATTGAAGTTGAAATTAAAAGCAGCGTAACTAAATTGGCTTGTGGGCAGAAATTCGACATTGAAGCTGGATTGCAAACTTTTATTATACAACGCAATTCTTAAGCCCATATGGTGCTATGGAATTCAACTATGGGGCACCGCCTCCGCTTCAAACGTTGAAAAAATTCAAAGGCGACAAAACAAAATTCTTCGAACAATTACCGCAGCTCCATGGTACGTAAAAAACTCACGAATTCATAAGGATCTCTGTGTTCGTCTTGTAAAAGACGAATTTTCAAAGTACGCAAAAAGGTATATCAGTAAATTGGAACTTCATCCAAATCCTCTTGCACGCAATATACTTAATTTTGAAGGCCACTCTCGGTTGAGAAGGAGAACATTCAATAGGTGATTTTACCGATATTGGACCGTGCAAAATGAAACATTTTTGTCTAGCATTGGCTGGACTTAATTAATTTTATGTATTTAGTATTAAGATTTGAATACTTATTGTTAGTTCACTTTGTGAAGATTCAATAAATAAATAAATGAAAAAAAAAAAAAAATCATATTTAATATTTAATTATTTGATCTTGTTTTGGTAAATATTTCTTATTTTTGCAGCAAAAAATAGAAAATTTTTGTCTATAACAAAAATTTTCTATGAAAAATTTAGTGGCAGCAACAATTTACTATAAAAAATTCCGCTGAAAACTTGTTCAGAGTATCAAATATTTAAAAAAATTTATCAATAATAACATTTTTAACAAAACAATTGTTGAATATGAAGTGTCTGATGTGCCCGGCCAAGTGATAGATTATATTGCTCGAGATTCAAAAGGTCACATATTATCAGAAAAAGACCACATAACAAAAGGAAAATTTAGTTTTATGTCTGAAGTTTACGAAACCTATGAAATTTGTTTCATATCGAAGGTACCACCACATCAACGAGGCGTATCACAAGAGGTATCGCTTGTCACCAAGAAAGGAGTAGAAGCAAAAGTCTACGAGGGTATAGCTGAAGCGGCAAAAATCAAACCATTGGAAGTTGATTTAAAACGCTTGGAAGACTTGTCGGACTCTATAGTAAGAGATTTCGCTTTAATGCGCAAACGCGAAGAGGAAATGAGAGATACAAATGAGAAAACAAATAGTCGTGTACTATTTTTCAGTATCTTCAGCATATGCTGTCTCCTTGGCCTGGCTACGTGGCAGGTTCTATATTTGCGCAGATATTTCAAAGCTAAAAAGCTGATAGAGTAAATATGTACATATGTATATGACATCAAAGAAAAATTTATGTCTCATTTTTAAATTTCTTAACCGCAATTTTTATTTTTCTCATTCATTACATATATTATGAAAGTCAAATTTCATCGGCTAAACACTTCAATAAATCTATACTAAATCTATACTAATAATAAATTTCTACAGGAAACTTATCGGTAACGACAACTTTATGTAGAATATTTATCAGCAACAAAAACCATTTGAAGAAGTTTTATCAATAGCAAAATTATTAAAAAACTCTTCTTTTTTTTTAGAAAATTTTTATGTATGGCAAACTTCTACATAAAATTAATCGAGAGCAACAAATTTTTATAGAATATTATCGATAGGAAAAATTTCCCAAAAATTTATTAACAAGAAAATTTTTTTTATAAAAAAAAGTATTAACAAAAACATAAAACTTAGGAAGGAAACTCCAGAATAGCAAAAAATTATCAACAGCAAAAATTCTTATATATAAAATATTTATCGATACCAAAAAAATTTTTGAAAATATTTATTGATAACATAAATTTGTGTTTTACATTTACCGGTGTTCAACCTAAAGTTGAACAAATATATGTCGTGAACATGGTATCCCTAATTCTAGTTAAAAATAAAATAAAATAAAATAAAACAAAAATGTAGTTTAAAACACATGGCGAACTGGTGTCGCTGCATCGTAGCTAAGGTTGCCGTAACTTTTAAAACAATTTTTTAACTTATTATTACTTTGAAACAGAAGCCTCTACGAACATCGTTTTTACCTTATTATAATTTTTTTGCATTAACATACATTTTTCTAAAGTATTAAATGAATTTATTGTCCTATTCATTAACATCATTGGATTAAATTAAAATTGGATTGAATAAAAACCTAACTATTCCACTTTTTATCTATCTCGTGTATGGTCAGTTGGGTGTCCTACATCAAAAACAGAAAGTAAATACATCAAAAGTATTCAACCGGTAATACCAGATATTTGCAGGAAAATGTTTAAATTCTTCAAAAACTCTGTAGAAAGCATCAAATCAAATTTTTCGGTTGCAAAAATTATCTATGGAAATTTGTTGAAAACAATTTTCTATAGAAAATTATCGATAGCAGAACTTGTCTCCAGAAAATTTATCGATGACAAAAATTTTCGATAAAAAAAATCATTGAATGCAAATATTTGCTATAAAAATTTATCGATAGCAAACATTTTTCGTACATAATTTCTAAATAGCAAATACTTTCCTAGAAACTAATTATATATGGAAAAGTTATTATATATGTATATTAACAAATAATGTTAGGTTAAAATTTTTATTAATAACAAATATTTTTCAGGGAAAATTTATCGATAACAGAAATTTGTCTTTAAATCTATTAATAAAACAGTTTTCCCTTCTGCACTATATATTTTTGGTATCAATAACTTTCCTTACAAAGTTTCTTTTTCTAATATTCAAAGCTATTGGAAAAAGAAACTTGAAATTGGAGTGTTATCGATAGCAAAACTGTATCTCCGAAATGTTTAAAAAAAAATTGAGTGATGTGCAATTTAAGTTAATATAGTTCTAGTTTTTAGATATTTTGCAATTAAAATTTTATAACATTTCTATGCAAAGCTGTTTATGCAATATTTTTAAAATTGTAGTTTCTACAGAAAGATTTTGAATATTCTTAAAACACTTTGTTTCTTAAGTCTTTCGTTTTGTGTTCAACGCAAATAATTTTATGGTAATAACTGTTAAAAAATAAAAAAAGCTAAAATATTTTTATCTTCATTTCGATTTTATAGTCTTATCATAATTTGGGTTTGTACAGCTTGATGTCTCCGTGTTGCGATGCTGGAGAATAAATTAATTAATACATTTAATAAAATTTATTATAGCAACTGCAACATTTATAAACAATTTCAAAAAGTATACGGTTTTTGTTTTAATTTTATGTGGGAAGCTGAAAACGCACACACAATCTCACTCATATCATGTGATTTTTAGGAAAAAAAAAAGAAAAAAAAAGAAAAAAGATTAACAAAGAAGAGACTCAATAAATTAAGCAAAAAAGTCAAACTGCACCTTCAAAAACAATCAACAAGGTGTTGACGTTAATATTAAAATAATTAAGCAAACGTTTTTCTTTGCTAAAATTTTGTACGAAATCCATAAATTATTAAAAAAAATTTATGCAGCTATTGTTTATTAAAAAACTTATATTTTACAAAAGTTAATTGTATGTCAAATAGGCAGACATTTTGGCAACATTTTAAACCACAACATGCAACAAAAATGAAAATCAAATATTTTTGTAATTAAACTTTTGCCAGCAACATTAAATAGCTGTTTGAAAGCAAATAGTTTTATAAATAATTATATGAAAAATGAACTGGCAAACGGATACCTCGTATATAACTATTGCAAATTACAAATGTTTTCAATAGCCTGTTTTGATAGGAGATCAAAACAAAAAGAAAAAGGATTTATTATTAAATCATGACTCGTAATATCAGATTCTGATTACATATATTACACTGAAAGAATTATGCGTCATATATTGAATGAAACTGTTTCATTAAATATTTTTCATTAATCCAATGAAAACTTTTCACAATATGCATGAAACTTCATATATATTATGAAAAAGTTCCATCAGAATGGTTTCATTAAGTTTCATAGTTTCATTAAAAAAAAATCATTGGATTCATGACTACAACAAAATTTAATTTTTTTTTAATTCTTTGAATTTTGGTAAGATATATTAATGGGCATTTATTAATCTTAGCTACAGTTTAAAAAATGTCAAGTTTTTTTTTATTAAAATGTAAGTTTTATGAGTTTCATAATTCAAATGAAATAGAATTCATTAGATCAATGACAAATAAATTTCTGGCTACCGAACTTGGGTATGTATTTACATATGTGACGTACTCAAATCAGCATAATAAAAGTTTAAAAAATTTAAATACCAGTGTATTGAAATCTGTTTTATTTGGTGAATACTTGTTCAACATTTTCTTTTATCATAATTAGGTACAATTTCACAAAAGCCAGGAATAGTATTGTTTGTGTAATGAAATAAAGTGTCAATGAATAAATGAAATAATTCCATTGATCTTATTACGTACATTTGTGAACATATTTTATTAAGGTGTGTTATGATATTATTTCATTAAACAAATGTAACTATTTCATTGATTTAATGTAAATTTTTCAGGTGCTCAATGAATAATAAAATTAGTTAAATGAAATAACTTCATTGACCTTATGAAGGAGTTTCATATTTTTAATGAATATATAGGGTGTTTTTTTAAGCTAGATAGAACTTTAAATTGTAAAAAGTAACACAAAAAATTAAATTTTGATGAAACATTTTTTTTATTTGTTTCAGTATACTCTGACAAATCATCATGAATAGACTTACGCTTGAACAACGCTACGAAATTATCCAAATTTACTTTGAAAATCAGACCCGTTGTTTTATCGCAAAATTGTGTTCAGCGATGAGGCGCATTTTTGGCTTAACGGGTTTGTTAATAAGCAAAATTGCCGCATATGGAGTGAGACCAATCCACAAGAGACCCTACAGACTCCATTACATCCAGAAAAATGCACTGTTTGGTGCGGTTTTCATGCTGGTGGCATCATCGGACCTTATTTCTTCAAAAATGAGGCCGGAGCTCGCGTTACGGTCAATGGAGATCGTTACCGCACCATGATCAATGATTTTTTGTTTGAAAATATGGATGACATTGATCCGGAGGAGATGTGGTTTCAACAGGATGGCGCTACGTGCCATACGGCGAACGCAACCATCGACTTACTGAAATCAAAATTTGGCGATAAGTTGATTTCGAGAAATGGACCTGTCAATTGGCCTCCAAGGTCGTGCGATTTGACACCTCTCGATTATTTCCTGTGGGGCTACGTGAAGTCACTGGTTTATGCTGATAAACCAGCAACAATTGACGCCTTGGAGGCCAGCATTGTTCGTGTTGTTCGTGACATACGGCCAGCAGTGCTCGAAAAAGTGGCCCAAAATTGGACGTCCAGAATGCGCTTCGTCAAGAACAGCCGCGGTGCCCATATGCCCGAAATCATTTTCAAATGTTAATGTCACGTATTGATCATTCGAATAAAAAAAAATTTTGATTACAATTTCATTTTTTGTGTTATTTTTTACAATTTCAAGTTCTATCGGGCTTAAAAAAACACCCTATATTACATTAGTACAAAGAAGTTATTGCATTAAATAAATGTTACTTTTTCATTAATTTAATGTACAGTTTTCATGTGCTTTATGAAATTGATTCTTTGATCTAGAGAAATTATTTCACTAATCATATGATTTGTCTTTCATACTTTTAATGAAAATAAGTGATGTTTCTTATTAAAATGTTTCATTACTTTTATGAAGGTTGTCATTAAAATAATCTAATGAAATTTGTTTCATTATTTCTATAAAAATTTACAATGGTTGAAAAATAATGAAAAAATTCATAAAAGTAATGTCAAAATTCAGAGAATTTCTGAGCAAAATTTGTTCAGTGTATGGTACACGTGTACGGTTTTATAATTCTTTGTAAAAGTGAAAGAAAGTGTTGTGGGTTCTATACTCGTGGACAAGTTACACACCGCTGCTTATGAAAGATACAGCACTTTTCTAGTTTTGGAGGTTCTTCTCACATAGAGAAACTTCATATTGTTATGGCAACATTAGTATGTACTCTATAATATTTTGTATTGTTGCCGCAAAATGCATATTATCGTTTTCAACATAGTTTATAAGTATATTATTGTAAAAATGTTGCTATACTCGTATCTATTATTAGGGCTCTATGCTTTTTAGATATGATTGGATGGAATAATAATATTTAACGAATATAGTTTAAATACAACAATACCTGTTGTTTTTCTGTGTATTTAACAGCTTTTTATTTTAAACATACGTATATTAGATTTATTCACTGATAATACTTGTATGTTTAAAGAATAAATTGGTTTGGTACCAGTCGTCTGGCTCAAGTTTAATCGTGGCTAAATCCAAGAAATATTTTGATTTTTAATTATAAGAATAATTGCCCCCAGCTTTAGCTTATTCAATTATTTTTTCCTGTTTTCTTTGATCAAATGTTATAGATCGCGGCAATTATTGTTATAATTAAAAATAAAAATATTACTTGGATTTAGCCAGGATTGAACTTAAAAAGTCAGACGAATGATAGCAACTAGAGCTGTGTCGTTCATGAACGAACGGGTCATCTCGTTGAACGTAGTGAGCCGGTCATTAAACTGACCACTTTTCGTTCAATAGTGAGCCGTTCAATTTGTGTAGCTTTCGTCCAAATATCTTTTGTTCCTTTTGTGTCATGTTCATGTTTGTTTTTGTTGTGCAGTTTAACTAAAGTGGGGGTTGTTTTTTCTTTGTATTATTTTAAATTATCTGAAATAAAACAAAAATCCCTTATGAAACTAATCAAAATTTATCACACCAAAATGGTTTTTATTTAAAATTATTCTTTTTAAAACAATAATTTTTTTTTATTACTTAACCTTTTTTTATTTTGCTATCTTGTTTTGTTCATTTTTCTGTGCTGTGTTGATAATTGAGCGGAAAATTTTAATGTTGGCAGCGTGCCGTTGGATCAAAGTGACCGATTGAACGAAATGAATGAACGGATCATTTTATCGTTTGTCTTTGAAGCTGACCAAAAAAATCACAAAATGTATTTGGATTTGAACGCCTCTAGTTCAAAAAGATAGCTTTAATTAATATCTACTATATATAGTAAGAATTGTTTATATCAAGCCCAAAAATAATAACATAAGCTTTAAACACATAGACGACAGCAAACAGCAAGCAGCAATCTGTCAACAGCTGCCAACTTAGACTAATTTCTATTTTCGTCAGCAGCAAAAAGTAAATGCAGTGCTGCTACTATAAATACTGGGTGGCCCAGAAAGACCGAAGTGGTGTGAATTCCTTATAACTTTTTTATTATAATTTTTTTTTTTCTTTTCTTTTCAGTATTTTGTAAAGAAGACTTGATAATTTATAATGGAGCAATACACAATTGAACAACGTGCCCAAATTGTTGAAATTTACTTTTCAAATCAACGGTCCATTGTGTTGACTCAGCGTGCATACCGTCGTCAATTTAATGTGCGGGTTGCACCCTCTCAGTCAACAATAAACCGTCTGGTTGCAAATTTTCGAGAACAAGGAGCAGTAAGGAACCTTCCTGGTCCCGGCAGACACCGAACTGTCCACACGGCTGACAATATTCAAGTGGTACAGGAGAGTATTCGGGAGGATCCAGAAACATCAACCAGGAGACGTTCGTCACAACTGGGCCTCTCAAGGACGTCGCTGCAGCGAATTTTGCACACCATAGGATTGTTTCCATACAAAATTCAACTTGTCCAAGAATTGAAACCAACAGATTACCAGCAACGACTTGACTATGCAATTTATTTCGTAACAGCAATTTTAATTGGCCTCCGCGTTCCCCGGATTTAACCGCTCCAGACTGTTTTCTTTGGGGCTATTTAAAAGGAAAAGTTTATGTTAATAAGCCTAGGACTATTGAGGAGTTAAAAACCAATATTCGAGAAGAAATTAACAACATACCACCGGAAGTTTTGCGAAAGGTCATGGAAAATGTGTTGGAAAGAGCACATTTGTGCGAAGCAGAATATGGCCACCACTTGCGGGATATCATTTTTAATAACTAATCCAAAAATATTCCCCATAAATTTAATGTATTTAAAAAAAAAAATTAAAAAAATATCTCTTAAATAAAAAGTTATAAGCAATTCACACCACTTCGGTCGTTCTGGGCCACCCTGTTTAAATTGGCAGCAATAAAAACTAAAATTTGTTTGAAATATTTAATAGAAATAAACATCACATAAATAAAATAAACAAATAAATTGATTAGTTTTTACAACTTTACGTGATATTATTACGTTTTCAGTCAGTAATTTTAATTTTATTCGTGTGAAATATATATGTGGCACCTCTGAGATTTACATTCTTTAAATACACATAGTGCTGCTACTGTCTTTAAAAGAATTATGTTGCTGATGAGACGGCAGCATTTGAAACTAACTTCATTTGTAGTCGTGAAGTTGTGAAATCTGCTGTCATCTAAGTGTTTAGACCTATACTAATTGTTGAGCAGAACAGATAGTTTGTTTCATTTCATTTTCAAGCTATTTCGTTTTTATTTTATTTAACATGTTCCGCTATAAAATTCTGTTCTTAAAAAATCACCTGATATAGAAATGTTTTAGTATTTGAAAAATATTTTTTTTAATTTACAGCATAATATTCGTTTGCATATTCCAAAGTTCTTGCGCAATTCATTTAAAAACTCCGCTGCAAGTTTAAGAACAATCTTAAGATATACACTCATATATACATATCTTTTTGTACTAAAATCAGTTTGTTTTGCTTTGATTGTAACAATGGTTTTCAATCTAGTTGTTTTTGTTTTGTTCTTGTTTTAATTTTAAACAAGAGAGAAAATTTGCCACAGCAATAAATCGATTTAACAACTTGACACCGAAAAACTGTGCACAGACAAAAATATATGGAGAAAAAAGTACGATAAATAGATTTTGGCATGTTCACAACAACAACAGAAAATTTGTTGACGACAAGCAATACATATAAACAAAATTCTATAAGAAAATGATTGGTCGATTTTAGATTTATTAGCCAGAAAGCGGCCATACTACTCAACACTACATACAGACGTTAAACTTTTTTTTTTTTTTTGTAATTTTTTGTTCTTTTGTGGTGATTTTCTTTACACAATTTACAGTTAACTGATTTCTTATAAAAAAAAAACTTTTGTGGTCAAAGTTTAGGTTACGTAGAAACAAGTTTATACATACATATGTATGTATATATATGTATATGCGCTTTTCGTTTGTCTGAAACCCAAAGAAAAAAGATCTTAAAAATTATATAACCATAACTGGACAAAACGTTGAAATTCTAATGGAAAGAAGGGTGAGTCACAAAAGTCAATTTTATTAACGAGAAATAAAATAGGTCAAATACGATTAACAAATCAAATGAAATGAAATGGAATGAACGGAGATCAAAGTTGTTTTTGCCAAAATCAAAATCAAAAGACTTAAGACACATACAACGCACCGTTTGAGACGAACTTTCCACATTAATTAAATATGTTTTGCAACAGTTGAGAATGATTTAAAACATGAGTTCGGAAAAAAGCAAAATTTATTATTAAGTTGTCCAAAATTGAGGTTGTTTTATAAGAAGACAATAAAAATAATAATCAAACATTTAGCTAAGGGATAATTATGTGTAATGACTTAATTTTTATTCTTATAGTTAACCAAAAATAAATACCGGGCGGGCAACGCCACGGGGACAGCTAATTATAAACAAATATATCTAAAATATAAAAGTTGCTTCTACAAGATAAAAAACAAGGAATGGAATAAAAATATATTATATTTGATATTTAATTATTTGATCTTGTTTCAGTAATTATTTCTTATTTTTGCAGCTAAAGATCGTTTTGATTTTATATAAAAAATCACCAGTATTCATTTCCAATATTTCGATAACAATTAGCTATCGTCGTCAGGAAAATTAATATATTATAATCGAAAACGATTTTTAGCTGCAAAAATAAGAAATAAATAAAAAATATTATAGTTTTGTTATATTTATTTTAATCTAAATGCAAAAATATTCGGCAAAGCTGTTGTTATAAAACTCACACATAATTTAAACGACTTTAGAAATATTTAAATAAGCAACATCATACCAAATTTACCGGATTTGAAAAAACTAATTATATTTGCAATTTATTTAAAAATAAAGCTTTTTTTTTTTTGAAAGTAATAAACAAACTTAATTTATTTGATTGTCAATTGCAAACTTTTATCATTTTAGCCGCCAAAAACATGAATTTGAAAAACTGCATTTTAGCAAATAATAAGAACTCATTAATTGGTTTAAAATGTTGCTGTATTACTGGGCAATGGCTATAGAAATAATTATAAAACATGTGTATAAAAAAAAGCGGTGATTGCAAAACCTTAAAAATGTCTTAAAATTTATTTCAAAGACTGCTTTAAGTTGAAAAAATCATCGTGTTTTATGTTTCCATTATTGCTGTTTTTCGCAAAATCATTTTTCTTTATTAAAGAAAATTGCAGTTTAATTTTTAATTATTATTTTTTCTTTGTTGTATTTCTTAAAGATTTATTATAAATTGAACACAATAGGAATGCTTGTTAAATTAAAAATACATTGTTTATTTCACAAGAGTAATGCACACATCTCATTACTACTGTCTGAAATTATACTACAATACATTCCATGATTGCATATATGTATGTAAATATAACGGCATAAATGCATATGTTTAAAATATGTTAAGTAGTAATAATTTTTATTTTTTGTATCACACCTCCTGCTGTTAATTTAAGTTAATGGTGCTTGTTATGTTGCAATTAAGTTCACAGCATGTTGCCACAACTCGCATAATGATTTAAAAATTACTTCAAACACATTTATCTGATAATGATGTGTTTTTAAATAAGGAATTAAATGTAGTAGTTTAAGGGAGAATTAATTGAGTGACCTTGAGGAAACCGTTAACGAGCGCCGAAATATAAATAACTTTAGTATGACTATATTGGCTTAAGAAAGAAAGCTTTTATGGTGCCAAAAACGTACTTTTTTGTACTTCCTTTTGAAAATGGCAACACTGCGATACAAAAGTGGATTGTGCCAGGTGAAACAATCGATCTATTGGGGAAAAAAAGTTCGAATATCGCATTATTTCTCATAGAGGAAGAGAAATTTCGCATCGAAGAACGTATAATGTGTAACCTTTAAACTTTTTTGTGGTGTGTTTTGAAGCCGGAAATATACAGCAATAATCTCATAACAGTTCAAGGCCTTAAAAGCAACATTATCGAGCGGATATCAGCCATTGGCAACAGTTTATTGTAGAAGAGGTTGATAATAGATTATGAACCAATACCAACATAGTTTATCATTTTTGACTATAACCTTGTTGTAATAAACTGAGTCAAATAAAAATTTCTTCTAAATTCTTGCAGCTAAAAATCGCTGTTTTGTTGTTTAATTTGGAGGTTAAACAATTTTTATTTTCGATATTTCACTAGCATCGTCAGGAAAATGAAATTGTTAACATAATACTGTTAATTTTTCTGACGATGCTAACAAACTGTTAACGATATATCGGAAATAAAAATTGTTAAACCTTAAAAAAAAGCAACCAAACAACGATATTCAGCTGATCGAGTTTTTATGTTATGTTATGTTATGTTATGTTATGTTATGTTATGTTATGTTATGTTATGTTATGTTATGTTATGTTATGTTATGTTATGTTATGTTATGTTATGTTATGTTGTGTTATGTTATGTTATGTTATGTTATGTTATGTTATGTTATGTTATGTTATGTTATGTTATGTTATGTTATGTTATGTTATGTTATGTTATGTTATGTTATGTTATGTTATGTTATGTTATGTTATGTTATGTTATGTTATGTTATGTTATGTTATGTTATGTTCTGTTATGTTATGTAACGTTGTGCTGAACAAAGTGCGAGCATAAAGACAACCCAGTTGTGTCCAATTTGGTTTCTTTGATATGCATCTTAGCACTCACATACATATCTCTCGCATAGTACAGGCTTAATATCAGACTACAATATCTCCGATTACATAAAATTTAATGAATTTTATTATTTATTTAGTTCAGACTGAATTCTGGAACTCTGGTGTAGTCACTATGGTAAATATTCGGGGATCAGAACGATGGGGCTGCACATCTTGCACTGTTTTTTCTTTGGTTAAAAGGACCACCCTCATTTGACTTGTTATAATCTATGCTATCAGGACTTAAGTAGGTCAAGTGCAATTTTGTTTTCCGACAAACATTTATTCAATATACTCGTATCACGAACTGACGATTAGCACACCCTTCTCACGATTTTTTTTTTGATTTAACATTTTAATAAATCGCTGGCTGGTAATTGATTTAGGTCGAACGATGGAGTTTTCATTCAAGTAATCATTTTGTGCTTCGAGGTTCTTGAGAAGATTTTGTAGTGTGCCTCATGGCTGGTTTGGTAGACGAACAGTCTCGACGTCGCAGACAAGCCTAAAGCTTCACAGTTTTTGTGTTTGTTAAAAAAAGAAAACTAGAAAGATGAATCAAATATATCGTGTATTTGGCGCAAAAAAGAATTAGAAAATTTTTCAACTGAATATTTTATTAAAGAACAATTTTATAATGCGCAAAATAAACATGAAAGTTTTAAGATATAAAACTAAAAAAATCATTTATAAAACATGCACATACTCGTACACCATTTTTTATTATATTCTGAGAAATCACCTGTTTTTAATTTAATGTTTTTTTTTGCTTTTCTCTCCCTAATTTAAGCTCTTAAAGTCCACGCGAAATTTTGTTACTTGTTCTTTTGGGCAAGAAATGACTTTACATTTTAAATGGCAGTATATTTATGTAATTACTTTAATGCTTTTGTTTGCTTATTGAAGGTCATCAACATGCTTCTTTTTCATTTCTGTATTTTTTTGCTATAAATTATTTTCTTTTGAAGAGCAGATTTCATGCAGATTGCGTAATTTTGATAAAAGCTAAAAAAAAACTTTTTTGTACGTAATAAATTATTAAAACTATCTTAATATTGTTCTTATTTTTTCTACAATTGTGAAATTGCTGAGGCTTTAAAAAAATGTGAAGACTTAAAAGAAGAAAAGAAGAAAAAGAAAAAAATTTGTGTAATTTATCAAATTGATAAAGATCTGGATGGATTTAACAAGTTTGTTTCTTAAGTTTTTCGTTTTTTTTCAAAATTAATTCATTTGAGTTTGTGGTGTTTAGTGAGTTAATGTCTGCGATTTTATTAGCTTTGAATTTCATGTTAAATGATTTGTTTTTAAAGTAAGTTTTTTTTTATAAGTTTAATAGCAAAAGGTAACTCTAGAATGGCGGCTATACCCGGTTGAGAAGAAGAGATACCTTTCCCTCCATCAGAGCGTCAAATAGGTGATTTTACGAATTTACTATATAGCATTAGCCGGACTTGAGATGTAAATATTTATTGATATATGAGATAAATCAGAAAATAATCTAAAAAAAACATTTGTTTTCTGATTTTTCTCATGATGGTTACAATAAATTTTGTCACCCTGCTTTGTCTTGATATTTAATTTTTGGGTATAAAATTCGAGAGTTTGTTTAAAAGACAACGCAAATAAAATTTTTTCGGTAATTGTAGCCGTATGGCGCACTAGTTCCATTTAACAGACAATACTGTGAAACCTCTCATAACCGGACACTAACCATCATGGTATTTTTTTTTTCAATTATGCTCTTATAAGAGGTATACATGCTCTTTAGAAGATAGCATAGACTATATTTCATCATATATTTTATTATACAGGGTGTCCCAGAACTCAACGTCAAGCTGGAAGCGGCGTACAGCATTGATTGTAATCATCATGAGAAAAATTAGAGAAAAAAAAACATTTTACTCAGTTCAAAGGATTTTTATTAGCACAAGCCTTTATAAATTTGTTTAGATTTGTTTCTGGATTTTTCTTATGATGGTGAAAGTAAATCTTGTCACCCGATTTCGGCTTAACGTATAATCCCAGCAGACAGCCTTAAGACTTTTGGAAGCAGTAAACTAATTTAATTAATTTCCTTGCTGCTAGACTATTGCCTGGGGCAATATGTGAAGCCGTTAGTCTAAATCCATAAATTCGAACGAATAGTAGTCAATGGAAAACAACATTTGCCGCCTTTTTGCCGATATACTTTCTAGACTAAAAAATCTAAAAAAGATGTTGAAAAGAGTCATTGAAAATTGGACGTCCAGACTAAACTACGCCCGTAGTGGCCATGATGGTCATATGCTAGAAGTTTTATTTAAATTATAATGTCTGAAGATAATCTTTCGAATAAAGTAAATTTCTCGTCAATATAAAAAAATTCTTTTTATTCCATTTCCAAGCTCTATACCTCTATAAAAAACACCGTTCACAAGGAAAGTCCTTCAGTTTTCCAATTCTTGCACTAATTATTATATCTTTTTTTCACTTACTTACTATTTTATCACAACTCAGTATGAATCTTGATAGCTTTGTCTGATAAACTGTCAAGATAATGTAATTGTCTATAAATAAATGTAATTATTTCATAAACATTTATTAAAAAAGGTAAAAACGTTAAGAGACAACTTTTAAGCCACTCAGTAGTAGGAGTCTACTTTTCCACTTTGGATGTAAAGACACCCTCATAAAAAAAGAACAATATGTAAAACAAGTTTTATTGTAATTAAAAACAAATATTACTGGTCACATTAAACAAGGAAAAAAAATTCATAAATATGACAAACGAATTATAAAATAAAATTTATGTCTAGAAGTTAAAGTGTAGACAGTTTTATTTAACTTGAAATAATTTTATGTGAGAATTTTGCATAAAACTGTTTTTTTTTCCTAAAATATAAATTTTATGTTATTTGTTCAAATCTTATTACCAAAATTTGTTCATGATTAATGGTTCCATTTGAATAATATATCATTTTCTGGTGTGGAAGAGTGGCGAAAAAAGTCAGTCTTTATGAACTTAAACTGTTTGTATGCCGCGTTTAGAAATGTTGTGTGTAAAAAAAAAAGTTTGATTGTATGAATAATAGCTTTATATACAACTTTGTGTATATTTTTACACTAACAAAATATATTAGCCCCATTCACAATCTTGTGCAAATGCTATTACATGAACAAAATGGTAGAGTATATTTTTACCTTACACTAACAAAATACACACAAATGCATTATGTTTGCAATTGCACAAATATGCAACCTCAATTGTGAATAGTGCTATTATGCTACACTGTTGCTATATGTTTGCACATGTTCAAGTATTCAATTGTAGTAAGCGCGTAAAACTCTTAATTGCAAATAAACAGCTAGTATTAAAAAACGGATGACATTCACAATCGAGTCATTCACAATCACATCATGAGTTAAGAGTCGCAGTTTCATCTAAATGGTTGTGTCAACGAATAAAATCTTCATCTCTGGGGCACTGAAAATCTGAGTGTGAGGCATAAGAAGCTATTATATCCACTTAAGGCTACTGTATGGTGTAGCGCTCATGTGAGAGGAATGATTGGACCATATTTTCTTGAGAACGTAATCGGTAAAAGAGAAAAGCATCGGTCAGCTCGACCTCGGCGGCACACCTCCATGCATAGGAAATAGCTAACTCGCCCAAACATCACTCCTGGTTCCTTACAGTACAGGTATCTGTTGCAAGACAGCAGCATCCTCGGGTGTTGTCAGCCCCCGAAAACCGGCATGCGCCATAGTTGTCAGGGAAACTAAATCCCCTTCCTGCACTTAAGGCTTAAACCACAGTCAGAACCCGTAGCAAAGATATGTGGTTGATATGACACTATTCTACGGGCAATATACAGTGTGATGTGTACTGGAGTGAATACATTTTTAATGTCTTTAAAGAAGAAGCCAAGTGCCTCGTGTTTTTGAAATGGTGTAAGATGTACTTCACTCCATCCAATCTGCTTACTATTTACACCTTCTATAGCCAACCGAAAATGGAATTCAACTATCATGTTTGGGCCGGTGCATCGAAGTCTATTTTGGGGTTATTCGACCGTGTACAGGAGAGGGCGAAGAAGCTTATCGGTGACAGTAGGGTATCCAACTCTACTGACTCACTGGAGTATCGACGTAGTGTAGGGTGCGTTACTCTCTTCTATCGTCCTAGGGTTATTGGTCTAACGAGATTATGGATCTTGTTCTTCAATCCAAGAACATCAAGATCATCCGGTTCCTCAATATTTATACCATCTATGAGTACATATAAAGCAGCATTTGCGGTCGTTTGTTTGTATAAACAATACATGGTCTTACGAGCGATGAGAGCGACCTTGTTTTTAAGACCCTGTTCGGCGATTAATAGAAGGTCACTATTCAGTGAATCATTCATATTTAGCCTCCTGGCAGCGATCTCTAATAGGTTGGACCTATGACTAAAAGAGTGCGTGTGGCAAGTGCTGCTGTCATCCGCGAAAGAGTTGATAGGGTTGGAAGTTTGATAGAGATTTATTATTCGTTGAGAATAATAAATAAGAAATAAGGTAGGAGAAAGAACGGAGCCTTGTGATACCCCTGAGTTAATCTTGATCTCGTTTGATGAGACCCCATTCATAACATCTCGTATAGTGTGGTGTTAGAAATATCCAGATGGATTGAGTGGCACCAATTCACTAAAAGATATGCCTTAAGATCGTCAGTAGAACACCCCTTTCATATTCGCGGTCACAAAGTAATTTATGCGATTCTAGATACCCGATAAGGTAATAGTTAACCATACTTTCCATTACTTTCGAAAGTGCAGAGAAAATCGCAATTGGGCGTCAATTTTCCAGATTATTTGGCTCACCCTTTTTGCGGATTGGCGTTACATTAGCAACCTTCCAGTATAATGGAAACTCACCAACATGCTAAAGTATGCTGAAAAGGTGTGCTAATAGACGGGCAAGCGTAAAAGAACACTGCTTTAAAACCTGTGCTGGAACGCCATCCGATCCAGAGGTCTTATTTATCTTTCCTATTTATCTTTTGTCTTTCCTTTTATTTTCTACCAAATATACTCGTGTGTTTTATTTTCCTTATTATCTAGATTTTATTGCAATTTAGTTGTTAAATTAGTTTTAGTAAAATTGGCGGATAAGGGAATGTATTTCCTTTTTACTCTTTCTTTCCACTACGGCAGTTTTGTAACCATTTATAACTAATTCTTGTAGTCTCTGTAAAGTATTTACTACGTAGAGAAATAAAAAATAAGAAATGTTGTTTAAGGAACATTAGAAAATGAGTATTTGGAAAAAATTATAAATAGCTTGTTTTCTATGTTTCCCAGCTATCTATATGTCGACATTTCATAGGAGCTACCCTAATCATCAGTAGACTTTGGAAATTTTTGAAAGATATTCTAAAACATTTTTTTGATTGGTATCAATAGTATATAGTGAATAAAACTCAATTCTATGAATTTTGAATTGCTTGCTTGAAAAATATTTTTCAAAGTTTTCCAAACCCACTGATGGTTAGGGTAGTACCTATGAAATGTCGACATAGAGACAGTTAGGAAGCATAAAAAATATGCCGTATATCTTCTTTTTATTTGATATGAAAGCAGCAAATTACTGTGCAGCGTTTGCGTTTATGATTGATGGATTTGTAAACATCGCATAAATAAACAAACATAATTACACATTTGAAAAATAATAAAATTTCGTCTTCTAGTTTTAATAGCAAGATGTCAATAAACACTGGGCACATAAATTAAAATAATTAATTAAAAATTCAACAAGTTTTGAAAGCAAATAAAAACTTTGTTTAAACTCTTAATTATGCACATACAAAATTTAACGAGAATAAAAAAAATAAAAAATAAAAATAAAAATAAGAATACTACACAATAAAAAATATTTCTTATTTATATTAAGATTTAATTTTCAGTTAATATATAAAATAATAAAACCAATTTAATTTGTGTTTTTAGTCTTGGATTCACAAGATGACTTCTACAAGTGCCGTGCATTGTAGTGGAACTGGGAGAATAAGTTATAAGGAAGAGGAGGAAAATAAGTTATAAGAAAAAGGAAAGGTGGAGTGGTTTTTTATTTATTTATTCATTTAAATCATGTACGAGGGCTGATCACTAAATAACTGTTATTTTAAATTTTTTCAAAAAGTGTTTATATATTCATCAATAACTCTCTTGTCCCCTTCAAAGTAATCCCCCTCAGATATAATACACGTATGCCAGCGTTTTTTCCAATCCTCAAAATACTTCTGAAACACGCTTTTTGGTATCGCCAACAGCTCCTGTTTCGATTTTTATTTTATCTCCTCAATCATAGCAAAACGCTTTCGGTGTCTTCAGTTTTGGAAAGAGGAAAAAGTCAGCGAGGATCAAGTCCGGTGAACACGGTGGTTGAAACATGATAACGATTTTGTTTTTGGCCAAAAACTCACGTATAAGCATGGATGTTTGAGCTGGTGCGTTTTCATGCTGCAAAATCCATGATTGTTACTTTCACAATTCTGTGCGTTTCTGACGAATTGCTTCGCGCAAACGGCACATAACTTGAAGGTGGTATTCTTTATTGACCGCACGACCTTGCAGCAAGAATTTATGATGCACCACGTGAGTTCAGTCAAAGAAAACAGTGAACAAAACCTTCATATTTGACCGAACTTGACGTGCTTTTTTCGGTCTTAGCTCTTCTGTACGCTTCCATTAGGATGATTGGACTTTGGTTTCAATGTGATAACCATACTCCCATGATTCGTCACCGGTTATGAGCTCCTGAGTGAAGTCCATGCAATATTGCTTTGCTCAGATTTTAGTATAAAATCGAAGACCACAAAAAAACGACTAACCTTTTTATATGTCAAAAACAAACTGACAATCCGAAATGGCTGATGTTGCCTAAATATATAACAGAAAAAATGCGGAAAACGAAGACCATTAAGAGCATAAGCCCTTAACCAATTCACCATTCTAACCATCACTCCTGGTTCCTTACAGTACATTGGGGGCTTGCTAGCTGCCGGGAACCAAAGTTATCAGGGAACTAATTCACCTCCCTGCAATTTTAGGTTTAAACCACAGCCACAACGTTTCAGCCAAGGACCAACAGCTCTGCAATGCAGAATCTCCCAGGGGCAATGCTGATCCCCGTTCTGCCAATAGTTATCCTTCATAAGGTTTCGGAAAACCAACACAATATAAGTCATACGGCTTCCAAGAGTTTTGTTTGCTACAACAAATTAGGGACCCATTCCCCTCGATGTCCCAGTAAGCTTAAGGGCTGATGCTCGCAACGGGCTTCGGTCTACAACTCATAAAACTTGTCTTCCATTAACTGTCTGGGAAATTGCATACAGCGGAAGAAGGCCCAAACTCTTCGGCATGGCATACAAACTTATAGCAGAAGGTGCAACCTGTGAAAGCCTTGCAAGCTACACAGAGATACAGGTGAATCTTGAATAGTACATAACGCGGACTTGGTCCATCATCAGACTTGGCCATCAAGGCAGGTACTGATGTAAATCAATGACACATTCTGCTTTGGTGTATTTTTATTTGTGGCGAGGACAGTTTGTCCATTCATTGGTGAACTGATTATTCCAACAACACACTCGTTCCCTTCTGTTACTTCCGCTTTTAATCTGCGTCTTTGATTTGTCACAAGTTGGATAATCCTCAAGATACTTTCAGTAGCCCTATCCAACTTTTCTTCAACAAATGCATTGACAGGTAAGTTCGTCGCTCATTTGAAAAAAACTTAGAGGGTTTCTGCAGGCAAGTGTTTGCTTTAGATATGTTTGTTTGGCAGCTTTGCGTTTGCTTTCTTTAAAGACAAAAAATAATCAATAGACCTCATGATATCTGCAAACGCTGCAGACTTATCTTGTCTTGCTAAATTCCACCTTCCGGTTAATGACATCTGTGTTGAAGGAGCTCCACTTTCTTTGCAACTCTATATAATATCGTATTACTTAAGTAGTTGTAACATTAAAACAATTTTATCTACTAATTGATTTTACAAAAGAAAAGAACATAAATAAATGAAATGATTGCTTTATTGTTGTGACTAATTAAAATTTCATCTAGGGAAACCATAAATCTTACACTTTTTGGTTTTAAAGTTCACTCCACTTAAAACAACAACACTTTTTGTGTTTTTCATAATTATCATATTTTCGTATATTAAATTCTTTAACAATGTAACAAAAACTTTAATTTACTCTACTTTTAGGGAACAATAAAATTTATTTATGATTCATTTCAATATTTATGGCTTGTTGTTTATCACAAAACTTTAATTAATTATTTTATATTTTCAATTTAAATAAAAAATCCCATAAATTTTCCAAATATTGCAATATTTTATAAAAAATTTTCTATTGTTTGTTAAATGTTTTATTAGATTCATATTTGTTATGCCTACATTGAGGGTTTGGTTATTGTTTAATGTTGCTTTGCCACGTTTTTGAACTTAAAGGGTCATAAGCGTGCCCACAGAATTTATAATTTATGCTTTACAAATAATGTCTTTGCATATAACAATTTTTTTTTTATATTATTTTTCATTAAACCAACCCATTTACAGTTTGAATTAAAATTATTTTTTTTTTTTATATATTCTTGTTTTTACTTTTAATAAGAGCAAAAGAAACTAGAGAAAATGTATTAGAAAAGTCAATAAAAAACAAAAGATTTAAGAAAGAAACTTGCTTAACGGGCAAATATCTGAAATGTTTAATAAAGATTTGAGATGTAGAGCATTTTAGGTCAGAAAGGGCAACAAAAGTCAGGGCAGACCGTTGTTTTAACATAATTTGAGGAAGTAAAAAATATGATTGCATGATACAAAAAATATATAAACTTATATAAATAATAATAAAAACTTAAGCTTTATAAGTAAAATAATAAAATGAAGAAAAAACATTAATAAGATTATCAAAAAATCAAAGAAAAGATAAATGGAAGTACAATATATAAACAATAAAATAACATAAAAAATAAAAGAATGCAGTACAAACTATTGGGATTATAACAAATTGCATCTGTGATCGCAAAAAAATAGATCTCAGTGGCTGATGTATTTTAATACGTTGGCCGTATTAAAATACATCAGGTTTACTTGATACCAAGTTCGAGTCCTAGTCGGTGCTGATGTAGTGACTATGAAGCAGTCCCCCAAATTTTCTTTCCTGTCTTCTTTGATCAAAATTATTGTTATAATTAGAAACAAATATATATTTTGGCGAAACCAGATTCGAACTTTAACCAGAAAAGTAATATTATATAATAAAAAAAAATTTAATAAAGTACATTAAAATAACAAAATATAATACAAAATAAAAAAAATATATAAAATGAAAAAGAGACTAAAACAAAATAAAATAAAATAACATAAAATAAAATAAAATAAAATAAAATAAAATAAAATAAAATAAAATAAAAGAAAATAAAATAAAATAAAATAAAATAAAATAAAATAAAATAAAATAAAATAAAATAAAATAAAATAAAATAAAATAAAATAAAATAAAATAAAATAAAATAAAATAAAATAAAATAAAATAAAATAAAATAAAATAAAATAAAATAAAATAAAATAAAATAAAATAAAATAAAATAAAATAAAATAAAATAAAATAAAATAAAATAAAATAAAATAAAATAAAATAAAATAAAATAAAATAAAATAAAATAAAATAAAATAAAATAAAATAAAATAAAATAAAATAAAATAAAATAAAATAAAATAAAATAAAATAAAATAAAATAAAATAAAATAAAATAAAATAAAATAAAATAAAATAAAATAAAATAAAACAAAATAAAATATAAAAAAAATAAAATAAAATAAAATGAAATAAAATAAAACTAAAAAATAACATGAAATAAAACAATATGTTATAAAAAATAAAATAGAAAAAGCAAAAAAATAAACAAAAAATTAAACTAACAAAAAAATAAATAAGTAATATAAAACCAAAACTTAAAAAACCCAAATTAAATAAAACATAAAGAAAAAATATAGTAAAATAAAAAAATAATTAAAATAAAATAAAATTTAGGTGCTTAACTATAATAAAAAAATTTAATAAAAGATAAAAAAGCTCTACCCTTCGTCTGGGATTATGATTATGATCTTGTTCTGCGGCCTCCAGATCTGGTTTTTTTCCCGCAGAACTTTTTCACAGAATCGCGATACCGCCAAATAGTTGCTCGCGCTCACTATCATGGCATTCACGACATGCTTTACCTTCACCCAGCTATCATCTCCAGTTCTCTACGAGTTTTTGCCCATCGAATACACTTAAAGAAAGTATGTTCAGCGTCGTCCAGGATTTCTTCTTCTTCGTGTAAACAGGTGGGTGTATGTGTTACATTTGCCCATTTTATGTAAGTAGCTCCGGTAATAGCCGTGACCTGACAGCATTGGGGTCACATTCCCATGCCGTCTGTTCAACCGTTTCTTGATATTGGGAATGAAATGCTCCGGCCATCTGCCCCTAGTAGCAGTACTCTATTTAGACTGCCAACTGTGGAACATCTAAGGTCTGCATGGCCAGTCTGTCTTGATATCTATATCTTCCTTTGAGCTAGAATCTGTAGATCTATTGGGATCATACCTGCTATTATTGTAACCACGCCCGCTGATACCGTACGGTATGCAGATGTGACCCGTAAATCAGCTATCCTTTGTAACGCTAACAATGGTTTTGCCCTACTTTGAGTTCTAACCTTCTTTAGTTTTTTAAGTAATTTTTAGCGCTTTTGTATAAATAAACCGGAGTGTTTATTAAATCAGTTTAAAATAAGGCAAATAAAAACAAAATAAGACAAATAAAACAAAAAATTTAACAAATGAGACAATAGATAAAAAGAGTGGAATGAAACCTAATCAAAAATATAAATAAGTCAAAACCGAAATATAATAAAGTTACATATATGTACATAAAAAAATGTAAATTCAAAAAAAAAAAAAAAGAAAGAAATAAAGTAAAACTAATCTTAAAAAAAATCTTATATAATATAATAAAAAAAAAAAAATCAAGTAATATAAACTTGCAATAAATTGTCAAGATTGTTTAACCGGAGTAAAATTTAATCAAATAAAAAATATATATACAAATACATATGTAAATAAATTAGCAAATATTTAAATACATATATAATAATAAATCAATACGCGAAAATGAATATTAAATGTTAAAAACTCTCTCTTCCATACATTTAACTTTATCTGTTGCAATTAAACAGTAGCAGTTTCACAAAAACTCTTAAGTCTCCAAAAAGAGAGAGTTCTCTTTTAGAGAGATTAACTAACTGTTTAGCCAATTCTATTTACTGCTTACTCCCAAAGTGTTATTAGTACAATTGCTTGATTTGCCTTTTATATAATGCATAAAAGCCGGCAATAAATCCAAAAACAAGTTTATCTCCTCCTCTAGCCGGTCTTATTGTTTAAGAAAATAAAGAATATAGTTATACAAATTAAAGAGTAGCAGTATCTATAACTCATTAAAAAGAGTTTTAAAATGCTGAAAGCTATTTTTCATGATTTTTAGCACATTATTTGAATTTATATTTTATCTATACAAATGATGTTTCTCTTTATTATAAATTGGTTGTTAAAATCACTGCTCCGGGAGAAACAATTTTTCCAAGCCTACATGATACTAATCTTTTATGGACATTGTAATCAATCATGTTTTCTTGTGATATATAAATTAAGCTTTAATTAATGGCAAAGTGTATATTAAAATTTTTTATATTTAAGTAATTTAGGTAATATTTGTTATTAGCACTAGAGGGGTTTTAAAATTGATGAGTTTCGCCATAAACGGTATAGTTTAATAAAAATAATCAAGAGTTGAAAATATCTTTAAGCTGTTTTATACTAATGAAAATATTAGAATTCACATCTTGGTCCTAGTTGCACTGATCTTTATTTAATTTAATATTTTCAATAACTTTTTTTCAACTCAAGGTGCTTTTTGGTTTTTTTTTTAAATTTGTTCTTTTACTTTTTATTATTAATATTTGGTCTTCCTTCGGAAGACTTCTTCAGGCAAATTTGTTTGTGTAATACAAAGAGTTTTTCTTAAAGCCGGTATGATTCCAATTTGCTTGTAAAAGAGTGTCCCTCAGGGGAGCAGATATTACCTTGATGTACACCAAACCAGAGTACTCTGATTTCTAGGGCATTTTGCTTGTAAAAGAGCGTCCCTCAGGGGAGCAGATATTGCCTTGATATACACCAAACCAGAACACTTTGCTCTCTAGGGCATAGTGGAAAAAAGAGGCTCTCGTTTGTTGTAGCAAATACTCTAGGAAGCCGCTTGACTTATGTTGTGTTGGACTTTCGATACCCTTACCAAGTCTTAGAATTGGCAGAACTGGGATCAGCAAAGCCCTGGAAGGATCTGCTTTACAGACCATCTCGCTGCTGATCATGGTTGAGGTGCCAGACTTAGCTGAAATGTTGTGATTGTGGTTTAAACCTAAAATCGCTGGAAGGGGAACTAGTTTCCGTCACAACTTTCGTGCATGCCGGTTTTCGGGGGCTATAATCCCCAAGGTACTGTTGCATTACAGCACACTGTACACCTGTATCGAAAGGAATCAGGGCTGATGTTTAGACAGAAAAGTTCTGTCGGGCTGGTTTTCGAAAAGCTTAGTATTTCATTGACTGTCTAAAGAATTGCATACAGGAGGAATTAGAAGACATGAGCTCTTCAGCAAGGGGTTTATTCATATGGCTACAAGGTTAAGTTAGGTTAGTTAAGCAGGCCACTGTATCCCCTAAAATAGCCTAGGTTATCCAGGGTCCTGAAGGCGTTGCCTTAGTGATTGCCGTTATGGGTATAGTGTACGTGGAGGAGATGAATGGGCGGGGATGGGAAGGAAGGAATTATGGCAACAACCTAATGGTAGAAAATGCGACCTGTGTGTGCGTTGCAAGCCATATGGGGGCGCTGGTTAGTCGTGAATAATTTACCTCGTGGAGGTAGTCCATCATCAGATAAAGCCGACAACGTAAATCAAATTTTCACAATCTTTACAAAAGATCTATGAAATGAATAAAAATAAAGACAGAGAAAACACGGAGAGCAGTTGACGAATGACAGGTTCAGTACAACGCTTCAACTTGCGGTGAATATATCCTGACATTGATAGTTGATAACAAAAATTTTATATATACAGTTGTTTTGTGAAGTACAGAGCGGCAGACAAATCACGCTTCAATAAAAAATTCAAGTACCATATTCCGTTTTAATCAACATAAATTAAGTTTTTTATAGTGGTACACATTTTAAGTTGGCAACACTTACATTTTGTCAGCTGTTGAGTGATTTATGTTAATTTGGTTTGGTTTTTCTAACGTCCCGAACTAATATTTAAATTCTCATTGCTTTATTTAAAATATTGGGATATAAAGATATATGTTAAATTGTAAACTGCTTGTTTTCTATGTTTCCTAGCTATCTATATGTCGAAATTTCATCAAATGAGTTCAATATTAATTCAGGGCTACTTTGTTCTTTCTCCTGCCCTATATCCTATTTTCCTCAAAGACCTTCTCTATCAAACTTCCAAGATTTCCAAGTCTAGGATAGATGATATGAAATGTCGACAGCTAGGAAATATAAAAACGAGTTTGTTGCAGTTTGACTTTTATCAATATTAATAACTAATAAAATAAATAAACCCAGTTCATTCAATTTGATTTCTGTCAAAATCATTTTTACAACGATATAACAGCAAATGAGCAGTTTGGTTACTTTTGTTATAAGAGTAATTTACTTTCACAATAAAAACTCGCATCGCCGTTGGCGATGTTTGCATGATCTTAGTCGCCTTCAAATGTAATTGGAATAAATGCGAGTACATAAAATATTTTAAATTCGATTTCTAGCAGGAATACCCCATTTCTAGAACTATTAATTTATTTTTGTGTACATATGCATGTGGATAATGCTTTAGCTTGCATGATACTGTTTCAGTCATGCATGACTAAAAGTGTGTGCTTTAAATAAAGCAATCAACTTTGTAATGAAACACGTAGGCTAACAGTTATTTTAAAAGAGTAATTGTAACTCTCTTTATTATTAAAATATAATATTCTCTTTAAAGTTGGCTGACATCATCGATGAAAACTTATTTAATGGCTGGCTGGAACAGCCAACGTTTTTAGTACAGCGTTGGCGGGCACAAGTGACGGATTTAAACACAAAGAGTTACGGTTCTACGCAAAGTTTGAAATAAAATTTTTTCTACTTGCACTATAATAAAAAGCCAAAAGAACGTTTAAAAAAGCCACCACAACACACGTTTTTAGCTAAAATAAAAAAAGCAACAGATTTTTAACAAAGTGAATGCGATTTTTTTTACCTTTGCCAAACGGTGGACTTGAAAAGATTGAAAATTAAAGTCTTTATGAAAAAAATTTAGCAATAAAAATAAAAAATAAAACATTACCACAACAAGAATAATTATTTTTAATTATCGTATTAAAAACAGTAACAAGAATAATTGCAAGCAATAACTAAAAGCAAACAGATTAAACATAAGAAAGGAAAGCAACATTTTAAGAAAAAAAAGGAATATAAATTAAAAAAAAAAGTATACAATATTTTCGAAAAGATCTCAAGCAGAACCAGTCTAAAGTAAAAGCACAAATGATGTCAGTTGTGGCTGTTGTATGGAGGCATCATCGACACCATCACCGCAGCTCTAAAATCGCACTAGACATTCAACTGCATTTATAGCAACAACAACAACAATAACAAATACTTTTTATTACAATAAAAAGAAACAAAAACAATCAGAGAATATAAAATCTTAAGTAAAAAAAAAAAAGATTTTTTTTGAAGCTTAAATTTGCAATCAAAAAAGAGCATTAAAGCTTAAAACCTGAAAGTCGTAAAGAATAAATAAAAATCAAGTTATTTTTTTCTCTTTTGCAATTTATTTGCATTTCAGTGAAAATTAAAACAAATTTGAAACAAAAAGTAATTAATTTTTTTTTTCATTTAATTAAGATAATTTGAAAGCAAAATAGTGGTTGGAATAAATGAAAGAAAAAGTTTGTATAACCGTAAAATTGTATGTAAACGAAATAAAAAACGAATCGTTTCCGGCCGCACGAAAAGTGGTTTTCGATTCAAAATCAATTTTGTTGTTTAAGGTGAGTTGAATTTTTCTTTTTTCATTTTTTCGTGTTTAATTTTTGTTGTTGTTGCTGTTGCAAAGAAACAAAGAAATGTTATAAAACCTGTTGTAGAATTTATTCAACAGCTGTTTTTTTTTTCTTCTTGAACTTTTTTTAAGCCCTTACGAAATTCTGATAAAATATAATTTATTGGCAATAAGTTTGATATTTAATTTGTTAAACGCTTAAAATTTTATCTGCCATTGAACTTTGAGATTAATATTTTAACTGAAAATTCATTATGCAAAAAATTTAGGCGGAAGATTTGAAAAACACAGGAAGCCAGTGTTTAAGTTGATTAGAAAACAAAGCAGTTTTAACCCACTAAGGCAGCAGAATATTAAGAAACCTTAAAAATGAGTGGCAGAAATACAAAATCAGCTATGCTCTGAGAAACGTGCGATCTCAAACCGCATAGCATTCTGAAAAACGCTTAGTTCACTTTTAGGTGTTCTAAGGAACGCTGGTTTTCCTGGCGTTTCAGAGTTTTTTTTTACGAAAAAATACGACATGTGTTTACTTTGTATGTGGTAGTTATATAAAACGAAAAACTACACTGGTTTACAGCCAAAAAATACCAAGAACGCCACATGCCTAGATAAGTTAATTCCTCCTGAACACGAAAAACGACAAAAAACGCTGTAATTTTTTGTTTTAAGTACCATTTTTTATATAACGGTACTTTTGTGTTTTTCGGTGTATGGTCCCACTCAAACTCTTGTGAAGCCCAACCAAAAAGTCCGATCGAGATAAGTGGCTCCGAACGAGATAAAAATTTTTCCAAATTCAAAATTTGTAAAGCATACATTTTTTAATTTCTTAATTAAGTAGTATTTCGTTGAGTTTAAGGTCCTACTACTTAATTAAGAAATAGAGGTCGAATAAAACCCAAATACTGTGTAAAATTCTTTCAACTTTTAAAAAGAAAACATATTAAATTTTAATTGTGAATTCTGATACAATTCACGATATGTCATGACACGAGTTCAAATTCAAATGGCTGCTGATGAGTAGAGTAGCGACTATGAAACAGCTGGGGGCAGCTTGATTAATATTTTCCTTGTCTTCTTCAAACAAAAATTATTGATCCTAGCAAATTTGTATTGTAAAAAAATCCTTCTTAAGGAAAAACTTAAGAAAGAAAAAACAGCTTGTTTTTTATGTTTCCCAGCTATGTATAAGTCGACATTTCATAGGAGCTACCGTAATCATCAGTAGACTTTGGACATTTTTGAAAGATATTCTCAAACATTATACTTTATATCCCAACAATCTAAATAAATTATTGAGAATTTAAAAAGAAACATGTTTTAATAATATTTGTCAAAATACAAAAAACAAGCGTTTTAATTTATACACGTCTCTAACATTTCTTTACGCCGTTTTTTGAAAGTATCGAAAAGTAGAGAACAAAAATTCAAACAATTGAGTTGTATTGACTATATTAGTTTCTTTTTTTTTTTTTTTTTTTATATATTGGACCAGTACTCAGGGGATGACCCCTACATATGCAGTGCATTGTACCAGAACTAGGAAAATAGGTTATGAGGAGGGGGAAAGCGGGAGTAGTGTTTGTGAACATTTGACTTGAATTTTCCAACGTTATAACAGACAGGAAACACTTCTGCAGGCAACTTGTTCCACAGACGAACCGTGCGGCTGAAAAACGAATTCTCTCTGTAATGCGTAGTACGATTCCCCGGGCAATCAACCACAAATGGATGACCTCTAGACGATGAACGCGTGCTACGTAAAAATGTGCGAGTTTCGGGAACAAGATCCCTAATCTCGTCAGAGCAAAATCCATTGTAGTAACGATAGAACAGAGTAACGCACCCCACACTACGTCGATGCTCAAGTGAATCAATAGAGTTGGATACCCTACTGTCACTGATGAGCTTCTTCGCCCTCTCCTGCACACGGTCGAGTAACCCCAAAATAGACTTTGAGGCACCGGCCCAAACATGAGAGTTGTATTCCATTTTCGGTCGGATGTAGGTGGTATAAATAGTAAGGAGATCGGATGGAGTGAAGTACGTCCTACACCGTTTCAAAAAACCGAGACACTTGAATGCTTCTTTAGATACATGAAAAATGTGTTCAGTCCAGCGGACATCACACTGTATCTTCATTCCAAGAACATCAAGAGCATCCAATTCCTCAATATTTGTACCATCCATGAGTACAGATGAAGCAGCATTGATACCAATCCAATAATAATAAGAAGCTCGTTTGCTATGTTTCCCAGCTGTCTACATGTCGACATTTCATAGGAGCTACCCTAATGGTAAAAAAATTTCAAAGTCTACATATGATTAGGGAGGCTCCTAAGAAATGTCGACATATAGACATCATATTTGACCATAAAACAATTATTATAGAATTTGTAAGCTTTTAAACTCATTTTGAATTCTACTTTGTTGAAATTTCTGAAACACTTGTTTTTTAAAAAGATTGATGAATTGTTTTCAAGGTTTAGTGCCTGAACTTCAAACTTGTTTTTTATTTTCCATTTGATGTTTTTAAATTTTAAATTAATTACTATTTCAAATTATTAAAACTAATTACGACTTTTCAGAGAAAATAAAACTAAATTGAACTTGGCTTAATTAAAGTTAAATGAAACCTACACGTTTTTTTCCATCAGTTTTAACAACAACCATAAAATATTTATAATATATTAAAATTTGTTTAATATGTTTGCTTAAAATCTACACAAACTAACACTGTGCATTGCCATAGTGAATTGCTTGGGGCCATATTCATAAAAACCACGCAAAAATATCAATTTGAAAAATCCTAAACCCAGACCGCAGAAATCACATAAAAGACAAACACGTCTAGTCTGATAAATGAAATGCACTTCAACAACATCTTCAAATGCACATTTTAATAAAATTAATGATATTTTAAATATTTAGCTTAAAAAGACGCCTTCGTTGGGATTTTATTTTTTCTTTTTACAAAAAATATGTTTTTTTTTATTGCATGTAGGCAGGCCTTGTTATTTGATATTTTATTTCATTTACTTATTTATTTTTTTGATTATAACAAAAGAAGTGCATTTTTTCATTTCGTTAATTATAAAAAAAATAATATTTTTAAATTGATTTTTATTCGTAATGCAAATAAAATTTTTACTTTTAACCTGTTAATTAGCTTCGTTAAAACAAAAGACTTAAGTTTCAAACTTGAAATGCTGCTACTGCTGCTGCTGCTGGTGTGCATGTCTGACGAAATAATTTCATTAGCTAGTTCACTAGAAAGACAGCTGAGGTGTTATAATTGTTACTTTTAGTGCTATTTTCTGTTTTTTGCTTTTTTTTTTTTTATAGATAATGCGGTTTTTCGTTTTACTTTAAATACTTGAGTAAACGCTAAAAAACATGTAAACAATGAAGTAATAACCGAAATAAAAGTTGTTAATATATTTTTTTTAATAATTTCAATGATATAATATTTTTTTTTGTGTTTAAAGATATTATTATTGTATTATTTTTACCTTGAGGGCAATAACGTTGTTGCTTCAAAAAAATAATCTCCATATAAATTTCAATATATTTGAAAGTATTTTTAACATTATACAATTTAAAGAAAAAGTTATTTAATTTCATGGAAAGAAAGACAATAAACAAAGAAAGAAAAAAAATTAAAGATTTCCTAAGGCATATATTTATTTATTGTAGAATACTTTTGTTTACAAAAAATTATAAGTACATTAACAGCTTGTTTCACAATTTCACCCGAAAGCTAAGCGAATGTTAGCGAGTCACTCGGCATCGAGTAAATATGAGTTTCGCAATCTGGCAAGTTGTCATTCACTTGAAGTTACGGGTGCAAATATCGTTGTTGCCAGATCAAAAGTATGAATGTGCTTAAGCGATTTTTCCAAAAAAAATTTCCAAAATAACCACAAAGTTACTTAAAACAAATGCAACCTTTTTTGATAATGGTGTTAGCTGCAAGGCGAATTCATTTGCAAGAGCAATAAATACAACATTACAAAAAATAAATATTTTTCAAATGTCAAAGGAAATCCACAAACACAAAAGGAATTCAAAAAAATATAATAAAAAAAACTTTACAAGAGAAGAAAAACTTTTAATTATTTCGTAAAACTTTTAATTATGTCGTGAGAATTAAAGTCGCATATCAGAGAGCTTGGAAAGGTGAAAATGGCCAGCCAGATTGGGGAGGATTCTGGATGACAGCTGGCACTCATGATACAATATATAATTTGAAAAATGTTATTCTTCAAGTTTCTTAAAAAAAATATCAATACAAGTTTCAAGTTTCTTAAAAAAAATGTCAATACTCATGATACAACATATAATTTAAAAAATGTTTTTTTTTTCAAGTTTTTAAAAATAATATCAATAACAGAAAACCTTGATTATTTCGTGAAACTTAAAGTCTCAGATCTTAGATCTTGAAAAGGAGAAAATAGCCAGCCAGATTGGGGATGATTCTGAATGATATCTGGCATAAAATTTGATATTATTGTAGCGTTATACCATATGCAATCCAAATCGTCATTATTAACTTGTATACCCAATATAAAAACACTTTATGGAAAGCTCGTATTCTATCTTTTAAACTTTGTGACATAATTACTTTTATATTGCGAAAAAAAAAGTCAAGGTTATTCTCTAGAACTTGAAAACTGATTTTGTGAAAACAAACAATAAATTTAAACTTTTTGAAGGACACATAAACGCCGTAGATATTGTTTTTCACAAGAAAATTAAAAATTTTTTATGAAATAATATATTTTTTTTTAATTATAAATTCTTTGCTCACAAAGAATAATTAAATAATATTTTTTTTGGCTAAATACGCATTTTGTATAAATAATGGTTATTATATGCTTGTAAAACAAAATTTTTATGAGTTCATAGATTTCTCACTTGGTAATTATCTGGCCATACGGATTATAATTAAAATTTTTATGGTAATTGTAACACCTTAAATAGAACAAGACGGTTTGCTTGTCTCTTTGTTTTGCAATTTAATTATTCTAAGTAAACACAGACTTGAAATTTAAAAATTATGTATATAAATATATAGAAAACGGCAAAAAAAAAAAAAGTTTGAAACGTGACAAGGCATTGAATCAACATTGACAGTGGTTGGCATGAGTAAGCGGACAAAATAATACATACGAACATAAATGCATATTTAATAAACCAGTTAATATTGAAAATTAAGCATAAAAATCGCAAAGACTCTGAAAAAGCAAAAGTTTTCTAAGACATAAACTTAACTTTTTGTTTGTTTAGCTTAGAACATTTTTTAAGCTTCCCACTTTTGACCTAGCAAAGTAATTGATTATATATTTTTTTTTAAATATTTATTTTTTATAAATTTTAATTTTGGTCTAGGCGTTATAAAATAAAAAATCAAAACTTCTTATGTATGTGCTTGAGAATATAATAATTATTATTGTTGTCATATCAATTATCTAGTAATAAAAGTAGGTGTTAAAAACAAAAGACTTAAGGCAGAAACTGAAGATGCTTAATAAAGGGCACTTCAGACTATCACACTTTGTATTAAGACTTGTCAAAAAATCAAATAATACGTGCAAGTATGATAGTGTGAATGTAAAGCGTTATGCAAATGAGAAATAATACGGTAAAAGATTCGACATCCCATAACACTTCACCATTTTTAGAAATTTGTTTAAACGATAAGATTTTTCATTGGATCAGGGTTGCATTTTTTGCAAAAGCAAATAATAAAAATATTACAACCAGACGTTAAGTAAATTGGCTGTTTATTTTCAAGTCATATTCCTTCTTTTACTTTAGGTGTGATAGTGTGAAAACAAAATGTAATGGTACGTTAGATTTTTTGACAGTCGCAACAAATATCTTTAGATTTTTGTCCCACAAAATCCAATCAAAATCTTAAGACTTGTATGATAGTCTGAAACGCCCTTAATAAGAGGTGATTAAATATTAAGGGCCGATGTTGATTTTGAATAAAACACAAATAAACTTAAGCTTAACGAAAAGAAGACAAAAATTATGAAAATACGTTTTAGTAATAACGTACATTTTGCAATAAACAATACAGCAATAGCAAAAGTAGAATTTATATAATGTCTCGGATTTATAATCGACAAAAAATTAAAATTTAATGAACATATACAGCCTTATTCAAAAAAAAATTTAACTTTTGGTTTCATGTATATATTTGTTACCAAATGAGTAAAGCTTAAGAAACTGTTATTAAAAATTTGAAATTTTGAACTGGTAATTGAAATGGTATACATAAAATTGCCTCTTAAGTTGCAAAAAATTGTGGCTTATGCTCTAATGATGCAAAAAATATGTATTATATTAATCGGTAACCGAATTTACGAATACTTTTTAGTTGTAAAATAATGAATATACATTCACGTACACTAGACATTTCTTTGCCTTTATCTTTTAGTGAAAAATTTTAATGAATAAAGTTAAAAAATGTATTAATAAAACCAAATTGAGCAGATTTTCGAAAGCGAATGAGATGTACTTTTTTCATTACGAATAAAAGAAACTCGAATAACTTTACTATTACTTTTTTGTACATCACTTTTTATTTTTTGTCATTCAAAATAAAAATTTATTAAAATTGAAATATGAATGGAAGAAGTACATACATACAAACATCCATTCATATGTATTTGGACACATTTTTTCAACTTAATTTTAAATTTTAAATAAAGTTTTATTTGATATTTGATTATTTGATCTTGTTACCATGGTGATCATGTTATTAAATAACATATTAATTATCCTGACGATGATAACAAATTGTTATCGAAATAAAAAACGCAAAAATAAGAAATATAAAGTTTTATTTCAAAATTTGTTTTTCATATATATGTATGTACACACACATGCATGCTCACACTTATTTATATATGACCAAATAGTATTTTTTTTCCTGAAAAATTATATTGAGGGCAAAAACCAATAAGAGAAATTATGACAAAAAGTAGGTAAGTAGGTAGTAAAGACGGGCAGAAGGTTTATTAAAATTTCAGCATTTGACACTGAGTTAATAACAGTATATTAAACAAATATTGGTTTTTGAATAATACTTTAGAGAATTTTGCTTAATAAAGATAAGTAAACGTTTAGTAAATTTTTTTGAATAAAGCTGATAGACTACACATGCAAGAAATTTTTAAAAAAATCGGGTGTCTCAGATAAATAAGAAACAAAATCTTAAAACCACAGCAATTACAAAGCCTAAAAACGATCTAAAATGTCCTCGGTCCTCGATCTAAAATGTCCTCGGCATTTCTGGATTTCTAATACTTTTATTGGTTCTCGAAAAGTATTCTAACGATTTTGATAAACATCGCTACCTAGGACTTTTTAAGGCGGAAAAATCGATCTAGACTGTTATTGGCCCCAGGTTTCAACCATTTCCGAGGTCCTAATTGTTCTCGAAAACGGCCAAAACGATTTTGATAACAGTCGGTGTCTAAGGGTTTCTAAATTTGAAAAATCGATTAGTTCTCGAAAACGGCTAAACTGAGTTTGCTTATTTTGGCAATTGAAAAACCAATCAAGAGATTTCGGGTCCATTTTTTGTGCGGGTTTTACTAATTTCCGACTTCATGGCATATTGACCCTCCTGGGAACAGGTTTTTCCTTGGCGTATTGCTGACCAAGGTATTCTGTTTTTCGGGTAAAGAAGGGAAGGGGCCTCTCGTTTGTTGAAGCAAATAAAACTCTTGAAAGCCGCATGACTTATGTTGTGTTGGCTTCCGAAATCCTTACCAAGGGTATAAATTGGCAGAACGGGGATCAGCATGGCCCCCGGGGGGTTCTGCTTGCAGTTCAACCCGGGCTGATCATGGTGGAGGTGCCTACCTTAGCTGACACGTTATAGCTGTGGTTGAAACTTAAAACACAGGAAGGGGTGTTAGTATCCTTGATAATTGTTTAGTGTGTGGCTTTTTTCGGGGAATAATAACTCCCCGAGAAGCTGATGCCTATGCAACAGATAACTGTTCTGTAAGGACCTAGTGTTGATGGTTGACGGGTGAGTTGGGTTAAGGGCTGATGCTGCTAGTGGGCTTTGGCCTACCAACTCATTAAGCCTTGTCTTCCACTGATTGCTGAGAAATTGCATACTGGAGGGATTAGAACTCCTCAATAAGAAGTTGCTTATATGGCTACAAACATATGCCAAGAATTTCTATCTATGTAGACCGGGTAAGCCACACGGGGGCGCTGGTGAAACGTGAAAAATTCACTACGTGGAATTGGTACATCATCAGATAAAGCCGTATAGGCAGGAGCCGATGTAAATCTTTTTCAATATTTATGCCATATTAAGTAGTTTCGCAAAAGACTTCAAAGATTCAGTATCTGGAAGCTTTTGGGAGCGAAAGTCTGTCGTCTTTAGTCACGTTTCGGTTTTCACATATTTGGTTAAGTTTTGACATGGATACCAAACTTAGAATTTTTAATGAAAGCGGTTGATTTTTTTTTGGTGAGAAATAGAATACTGAATTAGCGAATTGCTATTTTGCTATTTTCACAAATTAATAAAAAAAAAGTAAAAAAGGACAATTTTATCGTGACTTTAAACAGCGTAAAAAATGGAAAAATCTTGTGAATTAAGTTTTATTAAAGTCAATATATTTGAGTATGTATACAATTTGAAAGCTCCGAGTACGCTCGGTGCCCCAAGTACTTAATATTAATTTGATTTAAAAGTCATTTTCGGCAATACTGTTTTATTATTTGTCATTTTGCTCGCAGTACTCGTAAGTATTAAAAATTCACTTACAACTGAATTCGATTGTAAGCTGAGTTGTAAGTAAGAGAATTTGTGTGTATTAGTAAAAAAGTGTGTATGTATTGAGTTTTTCGAACTGGCACTTGCATGTGTAATTGCTGGGTTAATAAGTTATACAGTTAAACGTTGATACAAAGAATCTAAAGGAGAGTCAGAAATATTTCGTTGTTGTCAATGATTTGTTGCTTATATGTATCACAGAGACTTTGGCTTAGAGGTATGACATACATTTACAAAAACATATTTGTGCTTGGTTGTTTTGAAAATAGATCTTTATCAGGTTTGCTTGTATCTTCTAACATCACTGTAGAGCAACTTTTGAAAACATACTTCGTTATATAGAGGCCTTTCTTCACTATAACTATGAAACTCGAAAAAACCCACCTTGTAGTTCTTACAAATTTCTGCTTTGTTGAAGTTCAAGTATTCTTGCTTGTAGCATTTTATGGTGCGGAAAAGTTGGCTTCGCTCTAAAACGAACGTAAAATAGCTTCGTGAATTGGAATCATTCATTTGTGTTTTTCTTTAATTAGTTTTGTGATCTTGAATTTTTTATTTTGCTTAATAACTTATGGAAAACTATTAATTAAAATTGTTCTTATCTTATCTACTCCAACATTAATAATGTTTGATAAACGAAGTGAAAACAATAAAAACACTTATTAAGTGCTCTCTTGTTATTTTGTTTTTCTTAATTACTTCCATTTCCATTCATTAAATGTTGACTTATTGTCCAAAGACAGTCGTAATAGCTAAACTACTTAGTTTTGTTGTAAGGTCATTGTTAAAATAAAACGTTAAATATTTGTTTAGCATGTACATATTAACATAAACAATTTTCTTGCTATTAAACTTTTTTAAAAATACATACAAAACTAAATTTTGTTTTAGTAACACTAGTACTGAAAACCAAATTCAGTGTTTGGATTATTAGACTATTAGGTTTAGCTACTAAAGCAGAATGGCCACATATCAAACTATTTCTGCAAACTATAATTTTTGTGATTGTTTAAGGCCCGGTCAGACTATTATACAAGTATAAATACTTTCATTCGACTTTGTGAGATAAAAGTCTAAACACATTTCTTGCGACTGTTCAAAAGTCTAATGTAAATTAGCAGGCATGTTCTGAGAAACGAAAAACGCTTGAGTTTAGCGTTTTCGATTTGAAAACGCCGAAACACTAGGTTTGGATTGTATGGCAGCAGCTACAGCAGCGATAGTTTCCTGCGTCCGAATTGAGGGATGTCGATGATAATGCCTTCTTGCGATTGTGCCACGCTCGGCAAAACTGTTTACGAGTCTGATTATACTACATCAGCTAGGACGAGTGCCGCCAAACGTGCGCCTACATACTCTTTGGACGGAAGCAGCGGACTCTAAAGCGTGAAAGCGTTGCACTATCCAAATTCTAGTTTCATTGTTCCAATTCTCCATTTTATTTAAATTTAGAGATCAATCTCAACACAACAAAAATGTAACCTGCTCCATACACAGAAAATAGGTTATTACGTATTTTTGTTTTGGTAGCAGCTTTGTATATAAAGTTTTGATTTCAGTTTAAACTTTCTTGATTTAAAATTAAAATTTGTTATCAATTTCATTTTAAATTCTTTTAATTTCGTTGATAAATGGTGTAGTGTCTTCACACTAACAATTATTTAAAAATAGTTTTTCGTTGCTTAATTCTGCCCTTCATGATAATTTTACAACGCGTTTGTTCCATTTCTATAAATACCTTTAAGTTTCTATATTATACACGTACTTTAGTTATTTTTAGCAATGTCTATAATAATTGTTAAAAAATTATTAAATTCCTAGATAATGATTGTTATTATTTACAAACTGACATATATTTGTTACATGTGAGAGATTTTTAGAAAACTTGTGTTCTTTGTTTAGTTTGTTATTTTGTAATTTTTAGATTATTTCAATGTGTTTTTATAATTTTTACTTATAAAATGGGTAAAACAATTTAAAACAAACCTCAGATCTTACTACATACTAGTATAACACTTGCGCTCAGCAGCAAATGAAAATTAAAAATATTTACACAGCTAGATCTTGATAACGGTTGTTAAGCAATTGTTGTAGTTGTTATTTTCACAAAAAAAAAAAAACAGAAAAAAAAGCTTTGCACCCTACACTTTGTCTAAGTACGTACCATAAAAAACGTTATCACAAAGACGTTATAACAAAGTTATTAAACTCATATTAAAATATTGATAAATGTTGACAAGCTCATTTTTTATATCAATAATTTTCTATGGAAAGTGGTTGTCATCCAAAAATTTTCAAAAAAATTTTTTTTACACAAAATCTTGCTATAAATTTAATTTTTGATAAGAAATTTTAACTGTGGTATGTTTTAATAGAAACTTTCTTTTTCTTGTTTGTAGAAAATTTTTGTCTTTAAACAAATTTTTCTTAAAAAGTTTTCGCTTTAAATAAGTTAATTATCGCTAAAATATCTATTATTGATAAAATTTTTATAGCAAAATTTTGTTATCGATAAATTTTCTCTATACATTTCGAATCGTCGATAAATTCTCTAAAATAAGTTTTATATATTCATGCATGTTCTGAGAAACGCAAATCGCTTGAATTTAGTGTTTTCAATTTGAAAACGCCAAATAGGTGTCCTGAGAAACGTATAACGCAAGAAACATGGTTTTGCGATTTGAAATCGCCAAATAGGTGTTCTGGAAAACGCATATCGCTTAAAATTGGCGACTTCAACTCGCATGTATATATTGAAGTGAACTGATTGAATTTGCTAAAACTGAACCTACAAAAGACAATAAAATGATTCACAATTAAAATTTAATATGTTTTCTTTTTATTTCAATAAAAAGTTTAAAGAATTTTACACATTTTCATTAAGAAAACTAAATTGAAAAATTTTTCTATTTATTGTCAAATATTTTTTCGTTTTATATTACTACCACATACATACATATATACGTATGTAAAACCCATGTTGTATTTTTTCGGAAAAAAGTCCTAAACGCTAGTAAAACGCGCGTTCTTCAGAACACCTAAAAATCAATTAAGCGTTTTTCAAAACGCATTGCGGTTTCAGAACGCGCGTTCTCGGAACATGGCTGTGTGTTTGTATGCACTTTACAAAACACGAATGAAAGTTGTGTTTAGATAATTTGTATGAAGCGATCCAAAAAAATTGAGAGCTTTCATACAAACACATAAAATGTGGACGAAAAAGTTTGCTGGGATCAAGTACGGTGGTTGAGGCATGAAAACGGTTTTGTTTTTGGTCAAAAAACTTACGCACAAACATCGACGTGGAGCTGGTGGCAAATTTTTGTTGAAAACTTTTTCTATTTGTTGTAATTTTTTTCATTTTTTATAAACACCACATACATAACACATATAGTACTTTTTCGGAAAAAAACTCCGCAACGCCAGTAAAACTCACGTTCCTTAGTACACCTAAAAATCATTTAAGCGTTTTTAAAACGCTTTGCGGTTTCAGAACGCGCGTTCTCGGAACATGGCTGATTGTTACATTTCATATAGATTTTTTTAGCTGTCTATAGATTTTTTTTTTATACCAATAAAAATTATAAATAGCTTGTTTTTTATGTTTCCCAGCTATCTATATGTCGACATTTCATAGGAACTACCCTAATCATCAGTAGACTTTGGAAATTTCAAAAATTTCAAAAATTTCCAAAGTCTACTGATGATTAGGGTAGTTCCTATGAAATGTCGACATATAGATAGCTGGGAAACATAAAAAACAAGCTATTTATAATTTTTATTGGTATAAATGGTAGAAGCTAAAAATAGCGATTAAAAACTTAATTGTTTGATTTTTTTTTTATTTAGAAAATCTAAAAGTATGGATAAGTTTTCGATAAAAGTATTTAGCTATGGATGAAGTTTCTACAGAAAATTTTAACTATCGCTCCGTAGAAAATTTTTATTATCCCCAAATTTTCTATACAAAACGGTTCTAAGCGATAAATTTTCTGCACAAAGATCCATCGAAAAATTTTCTGGAAAATGTTTTGTCACTAATATAGTTTCTAAAAAAAATTTTAGCTCTTGATAAAATATTTGCATAAAATATCTGTTATTGTTAAATTTTGTATAGACAATTTTTGCTATTCATAAATTTTGTTTAGAAAATTTAACTTATTGTAACTTCTCATTAAATATGATAAATTTTCTAAAGAAAGGTTTAGCTATTGATAAATTTTTGTGGAAAATTTCCGTTACCAATAAATTTTCCAAAGTAAATTTTCGTTATCGAAGACTTTTTGTTTGAAAATTTAAGGCTTTAATAAATTTTTGGTATTCTATTATTAATTTTTCGTAGATGATTTTTACTAAAAAAATTTTTTCTTTTGTAAATTTGTATTTTCTAACGAAAATTCCAGCTGTCGATAACATTTCTACCGAAAATATTTTCTATCGATACATTTTTGTAAACAATTTTGGCCCTCACTTATTGATTGTTCTTTTATTACTTTATCTCGAAAACTTATCGTTAGCAAATATGGGTTTTAAAAAAATTTCTTATCAAACATTTTGGCTTTTGATAAATCATATGAAAATTTGTTTCAAATTTTCAATAGAAAATGGTAAATTTTCGATACAGTATTGTAATCGATAAATTTGTTTAAAAATATATGGAAATTTCGATAAATAATATGGAAATTTGTTTTTTGTTGTTGGTTAATTTTCTATCAAAAATTTTTGCTATTGATAACTTTCGGTAAAAAACTTTTGTTATCGATACATTTTCTATTAGAAATTTTTGATATTAAAAAATTTGCACCAAAAATTTTTGTTATCGATAAACTTCCTAAAAAAATGTTGTGATTGATAAAGTTTTTATTTAAAATTTTTGTTATCGATAAAACTTTTATCAACAATTTTTGTTATCAATAAATTTTCTATAAAAAATTTTTATTGTCGATACATTTCCTATTAAATATTCTTATTATTGATAAATTGTTTAGCAAAAATTTTCTATCAAACAATTTTTGTTATCTATAAATTTTCTATCAAAAGTTTTTGCTATCGTTAAGTTTTCTATAAAAAACTTTTGCTGTTGATAAATTTTCGCTCAGAAATTTTTCTTATTGATAAATTATCTGCCAAAATTATTTGTTACCGATAAATTTCCTACCAAAAATTTTGTTATTGCTAAATTTTCTTTAAAGTTTTGGTTATTGATATATTTTCTATCAACAAATTTTTTACCGATAACTTTTCTATGTAGATTTTTTGTTATCGTTAAATTATCCATAACAAATCGTTGTTTTCGATCAACTTTTTACAAAAAACTTTTCTTATAAATAAATTTTCTATCAAAATTTTTTGTTATCGTTAAATTTTGTAACAAAAATGTTGCTTATCGATAGATTTTCTGCAAAATATTTTTGTTATCGACAAATATTGTACCAAAATTTTTTGTTATCGATAAATTTTCTACTAAAATTTTTGCTATCGATAAACTTTCTACAAAATTTTTTGTTAATGCTAAATTTTCTATTAAAAATTTTTGTTACCTATAAATTTTTTGTCAAAAATTTTTGTCATCGATAAATTTCCTATTTAAAAATTTCGTTTTGCAAAATTTCCTATAAAAAATTTTTGTTATCAAGAAAATTTCTATCAAATATTTTTCTTTACTATAAATTTTTTATAAAAAATTTTTATTATCGATACATTTTCTATCAGAAATTTTTGTTATTGATAAATTTTCTATTTGATATTTAATTATCTATCAAAAATTTTTGTTGCGGAAAAATTAAAGATCAAAAGGATTTTGTTATCGATTAATTTCGTATCCAAAATTTTTCTTATTGTTAAATTTTCTGTAGAAAAATTTTTGTTACTGATAAATTATATAGATATTATAGATATACAAACAATTTTTATTTGCTATAGATTTTCTATCGAAAAATTGATTATTGCTAATTTTCAGTAGATGTTTAAAAAAAATTTCCATTTTTTAATAAATCTTTTATAAAATTTGTTTGAAATTTTTAAATCATTTTCATTAAGAAGTATTGAAAGATTTTGGATTTTTATTTTGTAGAAAAATTTGTGAACTTTGCAAACAATTTTTTTTTTTTATTTTTACGGGAAACAATATGACATCTATTATTTAAAATCGTGCGGCAAAATTCAGTTCATATCTTCAAACAAAAAGTGTAACTTTTTCGTTTTGTATTTATAACGTGACATGTGGCACATAAATATAAAACTATTTTTACTCAAAACAATACATAATTAACATAACACCATTTAGAAAGCAAAACAATGCAAAAAGGCACACTTCGCTGAATTTTGAAATCGCTGAATAGTAGTATAATATAAATTACAATGAAAAAAAAAGCCGCAAAGAAATTAATGTGAGGGTGTAAAATTTTTAAATTATAGAAAAGACAGCAACAAATAACTAAAATATGTAATTATGTATGTGAAAATGTGAAAACTTTTTGAGGCACAAAAATCAACAGCACTAGAAAAAAATTACATATATCTAGGGGTTTAATGGGGGTTTTTTATAGTCTATATTAAAGTGTTCCTTGGGTAACACACTAAGAAACTTTTTTAAGCTTTAGCTAAAAATTTGTGTAAAACAACTTATTAGGTGTACAACTTTGCTTCCGCCGTTTTTTTTTAATAATTAGTAGACGAAATAAAGAGATAAATAAATAGAAATAAATAGATAGTGGTAGTCGAAATAATTAGATCATATATGTATGTCATACAATAAGCTGAGGAGTTTGTTAACATAACGCCATCTAAATATTAGTCAATTTGTGTCTACATCATAAAGTTATTCTCATTTAAGCATGTCAGCTTACGAGACAAATTCTCACCATTTGCGATAGGTTATAATTTTCCGCTTTCATATGAAGTAATCTGCGGCTGAGGCTCATCGAATGCCCTTAAATACCTGCGATGAGGCTGCTATTAATGAAACAGAGTACCGAGAGTGGTTTCAAAGCTTCAAAAACTGTAGTCTTGACGTCAGCGACCAGCATGGAGGTGAAAGAAAGACGGTAGAATTGAAGGCATTATTTGATCAAGACTCGTATCAAACGCAACAAGAAATGAGAGTAACGTAACAACCCAGCGGCGAACACTGCTTACCACATGACTTCTCTGCGATGATGTGTGCAACACTTTGTAAGCAATGAATGACAACTTACAAAGTGTTTCAAAGTAATATATGGAGCTCCCAAAATGAATTACGTTCATCTTTTGTACCGCATTTATATGCATGTATTTTATTTTTTAGTTGCAAATCAAACTTTCGTCGTATTTGTTGGACTACGCTGCAAAAATTTTAATTAACAAAATCAGTGCTAAAGGTCAGAGTGCCTAGAAATCATTATAAAAAAAGTACAAGAAAAATAAAACAGGCAGAAAAGAATGTAGTAAACAAAAAACAGAACAAATTTATTTAACTAATTATTTCCAAAAAGCTGAAGTGCGCAGTGCGTCTTCGACCAACTTACAAAGTAAGCGAGATTATATTGGAGCTGCTTACTGCCAGCTTACAAAGTATGCGGGATTGTATTCAAGCTGCCTACTGCTGACTTACAAAGTATGCGGGATTGTATTCGAGCTGCCTACTGATAACTTACAATGTATGTTAAAAAGTAATGAGCTTTTGTTGAATGAAGCTGCCTACTGATAACTTACAATGTATGTTAGGAAGTAGTGAGTTTTTGTTGAATGAAGATCTCACTACCTCGCTTACTTTGTGTGCAGGTGGTAAGCGTTCACTCTACAAATGCGGCAATGTGTATGAAAATGTATACTAGGTTCGTATATGAGATGGTGTGTATTACTGACTTACAAGTGTGCATCGGATCATCGCTTCTGTAAGGGAAACTTTCGCCGCTGGGAAGCCATTTCAAAACCCCTGAAAGCCGAGAGAAGTTGAACGGCGTTTTGTTTGCTTGCGAACAACTGCTTGCAATGCAAAGACGGAAAGAATTTCTGCAGCGCATTGTGAATGGGGCTTATTACGATAATACCAAAAGCTGAAAATTATGGGGATATTCCGGTTAAGTTCCCATGTCGACGGCCAAACCGAATATTCACGGTTCCAAGATCATGCTCAGAATTTGATGGGACCAGCTTGGCGCAGTGTATTCTGAGTTGTTAAAACCGGCTGAAACACACGATCATTACCGAACGCAATTATTGTGTTTGTCCTTTATAAAATACAGTCATTTTATTAACATCTGGAATTACTGTAACTTGAGCTCATCATAGGTTAATAGAAAGAAATCATTCCCAAGCTACTCAAAGCTGATTTTTTACAAACACAAAATAAGCTTTGAGTAGCTTGGGAATGATTTCTTTCTATTAACCTATGATGAGCTCAAGTTACAGTAATTCCAGATGTTAATAAAATGACTGTATTTAATAAAGGAATTTGAAATGGATGGAAAGGAGTGATACCTGATTGGAAGACAAACGGCCGCAATACAACAAGAGACATGATAAAGTGATTTTACAGCATGACAATGCTTGACCACATGTTGCGAAAGTGCTCGGGACATACTTGGAAACCTTGAAACAGGTAGTGCTAAGCCACCCGCTGTATTCTCCAGACGTTGCTCCTTCAGACTGTCACATGTTTCGATCAATGGCACACTGCCTGGCTGATCAGCACTTCCGGTCTTATGAAGAAGTAAAGAAAAGTTTATCAGTTTTTTCAACGCGAGATTCGCACTCTTTTCCCAAAAGATGGAAAATAGTAGTGGCCAGCGATAGACAATACTTTGAATCATAAATATTAAAGGGCTGCTCAAGTACAATAAAAATGTCTTACAAAACATCGTAGAGTTTTCAAGTACTATCCATCGTCTTCTTTCACTTTTCAAAACAAACACTTCAGTGCCGAAATGTTCTAAACACATAAACGAATACTGTCTTATAAGCATTTAGAACAAACAGAACCAAACACAAATAAAACCAAATAAAATAGAACAAAATTTAAGTAGAACTTCAAGCATTGAAGTAATGTTCTACTGCAGTTTTGTTTATAAAATTTGTTTTCGTTGTTCATGGTTTTTGTCTTTGTACTAGTGAACAAGTACTGTATACACAGTACTCTCATGTGTGTGTTGTTGTTGTTGTTCATGGTTTTTGTTTTTGTGTTAAGCATGAATATTTAAGACGCAGTATGCTTAAATGCCAATGTGCTTGCTCTGACTCATCGTTTATTGTGACGTTTTGTTTTCGATTTTTCTGTGAAACAGTATTCAAGTACAGTCAAGCACTGTCGTGAAGGCGTTTCAAAACTATGAAGTGTTTGTTCTGTTTCTAAATGCTCTATAGCTTGTTTGTTTTATTTTAAGAATTGTTTTGAAATACACTGCTTGGAACTACTGCACAGTAGTGAGCAGTGTTCTTTAGAACATTCTGTGCAGCCCTTTAATAAATATATAACCCTTTTTTTGCAATATAGCCTCGAATGTGGTAAAATAAAAACGGCGGAAGCAAAGTTGTACACCTTCGTATTTTTGTTTGCTTGTTACTTTTCCAAATATAAGTTGTTAATAACATGTTTTATTTATTTTATTTGCAGGTAAAATAATGCAATATTTTATGATTTAAAACAGTAAGTATTTGTAATGTGCAATAAGTAATAACAATTTTATTTTCTTTTTTTGTACAAGCACATAAACTGCGCAGGTTTTTTGCTTGGCAGCAATAACACCCAGGGTCTGAGGCAGGAATCGAACCTGCGACCTAGAGACTGTTGGTCGAGTACTCTACCAACAGTCTCAGGCATAAATTAAATTTTTAACTGTTAAATTATTAAATTATAAATTAGGATAAAATTCAATTTTTAACTTAAAAAAGAAAGATGGAAAACATTTTATTAAAATCTAATTAGTTTAGTGCAAAGTTTAGAAAAACTTATACGACTTTTATGCCATAATATTTAATAAAAAATATATATATTTTAATTCATTTGCCTTTCTTATTGAAAACAATGAAAATATTTACAAGCAGCCGTATAAAATGAAAAGTTTTTTTCTATTTTGCTACAAGAGACAAACAAAAGCCCGGCTTTGCCATCACTTGAATAATAAACCAGATGCAGAAAAAAAATATATATCAGATGTCCAAAGCAACTGTTTCGCAAAATTATTTTTCCACTGCAATATCAATTTTCTTTAATATAAAAGTAAATAAATCTCGAATGAAAAATAATGCCAGAGTAATTGTTTAATTTATAAAAAGTCAATAGAAAAAAAAAATAATAATAACAAGAAACAAACAAACCAACAAACCTTGTTGGTTCAACTTTATTACAACTTTCACAACAAGTAGTTTTACTTTCTGACACAGTTGATTGACAAAGTATATTAAATTGGAGTGCACTCAAGTGATGTGATTTTACACTAAGTTGCAAGATGCTATTACAAAACGAGACGGCCAAGTACTTTCCATTTTCCCTAATTGCAAACATAAAAAATGTATTGGAAACGGCAGCAAAACTGTCGCCAAACTTTGATGTGGAAAGAGATGTATAAACAAAGTTTTTTTCTATGAAAATTAACTGTCTATTAAAATATTTGTTATCGATAAGATTTCTAATGAACATTTTTATTAGCGATGAAGTTTTTATAAAAAGATTTTGTTATTAAAAATAATTGCTATGGGAAAATTTCTAAGTAAACTGTTAATAATTAACTTATTTGAATATAAAATTTTTAATTGGTAACAATACGTTTTTTGAAACATGAATATTATTGAAAAATGTACTGAAGAAAATTTTAATTTAATTCTTTTTTTTAACTGTACCCTCCCGGATTAATTTTAGTTAACTATTTTGATCTTATGTTTTGCTTTCACTGGTAAGAGATGAATTTTCAAAGTATGCGACTAGGTATATCAGCAAACTGGAACATCACCCTAATCCTCTTGCGTGCAATATACTTAATTTTAGCGGTCTCACTCGGTTGAGAAGAAGGGATACTAAGATTTAAATACTTCAAGTTGTGAAGATTGAATAAATGATCAAAGCTCAAAAAACAAAAAATAAAAAAATCCGCCATGTCACAAAGCTTAATACCGTTCGGAAACGGAATTAAATTATTTCTTTACTTCTTCAAAAAACGAAAAACGAAAAAATTTTCGGAATGAAATCATTTCCTATTGCATGAATAAAACTAGTAATATCTTATAGAATTGAAAATACGAGTAGTTCATTGGTATATGTTTCTTCTAACAATACAAAAAGATGAAACGTTTTGAAGCAAAAATTAAATATCGGGTGGTTAAATTACAAGGGCCGATGTTGAATGTGAACCACACCTAAACGCCAAGTTTTTTTCTGAATTTTATTTGACATTTCTCTATTTCAGACTTACTCAATTTAAACCATGGAGAGAGTGTTAAAGTTATCCAGACTTATTATGAAAATGATGATCAATTTTCGAAGAAAATCATCTTCAGTGATGAGGCACATTTTCACCTCAGTGGATTCGCCAATAAACAGAATTGCCGCATTTGGGCGAATGAGAATCCAAGAGTGACTGTCGAAAAACCAATGCACCCACAAAGAGTGACTGTTTGGTGCGGTTTATGTGCTGGCGGCATCATCGGGCCGTATTTTTTCCAAAATGAGGCCGGTCAGGCAGTTACTGTGAATGGTGTTCGCTATCGTGAGATGATAACGAACTTTTTAAGGTCCGAATTGGAAGATATGGATGTAGACGATATGTGGTTTCAGCAGGACGGTGCCACTTGGCACACAGCTAACGAAACAATTGCTCTTTTGCGCAACAAATTCAATGGCCGTGTTATCTCACGTAATGGCGATGTCAATTGGAAGCCAAGAGCATGTGATTTGACAACGTTGGACTTTTTTCTTTGGGGTTATTTGAAAGAAAAGTTATACGTCAATAAGCCAGCAACAATTCAACAGCTAAAGGATGAGATAATTCGGCACATTAACGGCATAGAACCTCCATTATGCCTCAGGGTCATCGAAAATTTGGACCAACGAATGGAGGTGTGCCGCCGTGGTCGCGGCGCCCATTTGGCCGATATTTTGTTCCATACATAATTGAGTGATACCAATATATCATAATAAAATAAAATTACAATAATTTCCTAAATAGTTTGTGTTTTATTCAATATCAACATCGGCCCTTGAAATTTAACCACCCTTTATAATCAAATTTCTATCCAAGGATATACTTTATACATCCATATACATTATGGAAGTAAGCCGTATTCTAAGATTCATGTTTAAAGATACCCAAAACAATTAAAAATAGCTAACTAAACCCACTACTTTTCAAATCAGCAAAAACTTCGCCAAGCGCCAAATCAAAAATCAGGACGCCAAACAAGTTTTCAAATCGCCACGTTTTGCGAGAAATAGCCAAATCTGACAGCCCTGACTATGTTATGTAAACTGAAACATCAGAGACAACAAACGCCTCTCAAACAATGTTAACAAAATGCATATGTGATTCATAATAAGATGAATATAGATAGGGAATAAGTAAATGGCTCGGTGGCGGCTGAGTGGTTAAGGCAACAGATCATGATACGTCATGTCCCGAGCTCAAATCCCAGCTGATAAGCAGTGTAGCGACTACGAAACAGCTGGTTGTCCACCAGCTAAAGATTTGACTATTATTTTTTTCTGCCTTCTTCAATCAAAAGTTATTGATCGCAGCAAATTTGTGTTGTAAAAAATCCTTCTTAAGAAAAAACTTAAGAAAGGAAAAACTTGAACTAAAAACCCGATGTACAAATGTACAAAAACCAAAAATTTAATTTAAAAAAAATTATAAAATTCAACAAAAATCCAATAAATTAATGAAACATGAGTTGTTCACCGATTTTTTATATACAGAGCACTGAACTATTGCACTAAAAAAACACATCATTCAGTAAAAAGAGCTGAACTAAAAAGAGCTTTCTCTTAAAAGAGCTCATGAACTGAACTCTATATTTTTACAGTTTTTTTTTCAAGTTCTATTTTTTGCGAGGTACTAAGAGTTAAATAAAAAATTAATTGAATGTAACTAAATGATTTTTAATAAACATGATAAGCACGAACAGAAGACGAAACAATAAATGAACATGCGAAAACAAAAGACTTAAGCGGTAAACCCAGTTAAGCATTAAATGAGGTGTTGGAAACAAACATAAATTATTTTCAATTTGCGAGAAGCAAATGCAGTTTTGAATTAATTAATAAAAATTAAATTAAACGCGAAAAAAAAGAGTGTAAATCAAACAGCTACTACAAGAGCTGCCGTTTCACCACTACGCCAAACACAATAAGGGTGAATATTAAAGTTTATAGACTAGAGGGGTATAAATAATTCTATAAAAGTTATGCAACTATAATATTATTAAAAGCACTTTAGCCAGTTTCTAGTTTTAGACTTAACAACTTGTTTTATTGATAACAAAAACCCAGTTCTTTTTATTGTCTGTAGAAGCGATTTAAAGCAGCTGGTTTTTCCCCAAATAAATTTAATTTTAAATTATCACTTTCCGATCAAATTCTATAAACTGCATAAACTTAAAGAAATAAAATTAAGAGTATTTGTTTAATTTGTTAATTTAAGAAACAAATTCAATTTAAACTTTGCCATTAGATGAAAAGAATCTTAAAAGTATATTTTTTTTGTATTTTTAATGAAAAAATTTGCAATTATTTATTATAACCAAATTTTAATAGATTTTCTATTTCAAACTTAGTCATGATTTTATTCAGTACTCGTAAGCTTAATAGCTTTTTTTTTGTTCTTTCACTGAATAATCCAATTTGATATTAGAATTTTTAAGATATTTTTTAAGGTGTGTGTTTATCTTATTTATTGTCAAACTTAAGCAGCTTTTGTTATAAATTGCTGTTACTTTAAAACTGAACATTACACAAAATAAACAAAAACCAAAAAGGTGTTGAGTAATTTTAGAAGTCAAACGGCGTTCAAATGTCGCACGCGCCTGTGACAATAAATCAATGAAATTTAAAACCCCCAAAAAGTTTTATCCATTTAATCCATTTTTTTTTAGTTTGATAAATAATGTTGGTAAAAATTTTATAAATTATAGCTGGTAAAATTGGGAATGAAATCATAAAACATAAATGAAAGCTTCGATAAAAAATAGCATTTTTCCAATTTTAACTCCAAGTTCTTGTTTTGGTTTAGAATTTTCTTAATTGCAAATTTTCTCAATTTCAAATTAAAATTCTCGATTTGATTTGAAATTTTCTTGATTTCATTTTAAAATTAACAATTTCAGTCAGAATTTACTTAATTCAAAATTGAAATTTTCAATGTTATATAGAAGATTCTCAATTTTTTCAAATTTTAATTGAAGTGTTAAATTTTATTTGGAATTTTCTTAATTTTAATATGAAATTCTAAACTTCATTTAGAATGTTTTATATTTTAACTCCAAATTCTCGTTTTGGTTTAGAATTTTCCAAATTTAAATTTGAATAATCAGTTAAGTACAAAATTTTCTCAATTTCAAATTAAACTTCTCGATATTAATTGGAGTTTTTGTGAATTGCAACTTGAAATTTTCAATTTGATTTGGAATATTTTTAACTCCAAATTGAAATTCTCAGTGTCATTTAGAAAATTCTCATTTTGTTTTGGATTTTTAATATAGTTTGAAATTTTCTCAAACTTAAATTGAAGTATTTCATTTTATTTGGAACTTTCTTAATTTTAATTTGAAATTCTGAATTTCATACAGAGTTTTTTTTCAATTTCAACTCCAAGTTCTCGTCTTTCAATTTCAAATTAAAGTTCTAGATTTGATTTAAAATTTTCTTAATTTAATTGGACTTTTAATATTGTTCGAAGTCTTCTCAAACTTAAATTGAAGTATTGGATTTTATTCGGAATTTTTCTTTTCTTTAATTTGAAATTCTGAATTTCATTTAGAATTCTTTGAAATTTTTACTCCAAATTCCCGTTTCAGTTTACGACTTTCCTAATTTAAATCTAAATGGCTAATTTAGTACAAAATTTTCTCAATTTCAAATTAAATTTCTCGATATTAATTGGAATTTTTGTTAATTTCAAATTTTCAATTTGATCTTTTTAATTTCAAATTTAAACTCTCAGTATCATTTAGAATATTCCCATTTTCTTTTGGATTTTTAACATGCGAGTAGTTTGAAATCTTCTCAAACTTAAATTGAAGTATTGGATTTTATTTGGAATTTTCTTAATTTTATTTTGAAATTCTGAATTTCATTTAGAATTCTTTTAAATTTTTACTCCAAATTCTCGGTTCAGTTTAGGACTTTCCTAATTTAAATCTGAATGGTCAATTTAGAACAAAATTTTCTCAATTTCAAATTGGAGTTCTCGATTTGATTTCAAATTTTCTTAATTTCAATTCGAAATTTTCGATTGCCAATTTTTAATTTCCAAATTGAAACTCTCAATATCATTTGGAATATTCTTAATTTCATTGTGATTTACAAAATAGTTTAGAATTTTTTCAAATTTAAATTGAAGTATTGAACTTTATTTCGAATGTTCCTGACTTTAATTTGAAATGCTGTACTTTATTTAGAATTTTTTCAATTTTAACTAAAATTTCGCGTTTTAGTTTAAACTTTTTTAATTTCAACTTAGAATGGTCAAGTTAGTTCGAAATTTTTTCAATTTTAAGCAGAAATTTTCGATTCCATTTTCAAATTGAAATTCTCGATTTCATTTGGAGTTTTGTCAATTTCAAGCTGGAATTTTCGATTTCATTTTTAAATTGAAATTCTCGATTTCATTTGGAGTTTTGTCAATTTCAAGCTGAAATTTTCGATTTCATTTGGAACCTGCTTAATTCCAAATTGAAATTCTCAATATCATAGTTCAGAACTTTTTCAAATTTATATTGAAGTATTGGATTTTATTAATTTTAACTCTAAATTCTATTTGGAATTTTTCAAATGTTAATTTGAAATGCTCCTTTCGGTTTAAAGTTTTTGGATTTTATTTGGATTTTTCTTAATTTAAATTTGAAATTCTGAATTTAGTTTAAAATATTTTTAATTTTTAATATATAATTTTCTTAATTTCAAATTTGAACGGTGAATTTAGTTCACAATTTTCTTAATTCCAAATCGGAACTCAAGATTTGGTTTAGAATTTTTTTTAATTTCAATTGGAAATTTTCGATTTTATTTAATAAATTCTTAATTTCATTTAGAATATTCTAATTTTTTTTATTATTAAGTTTATTTGTACAAAAATTTAGATAGAATACAAATGTGGCCTTAGCGCCATTTAGGCATTATTGAGGTAAGTTGGCAAATTATTCCATCTCTCATAGTACATTTCATTGGAACTTTCAATTTAGTTTGAAGGTTTCTTTTTTTTTATATTGAAATGATAGATTTCATTTGAAATTATCTCAATTTTAAGTTGAAGCTCTCGATTTCATTTATAGTTTTTCCGATTTCTTTAATAATGTCTTAGAATATTCTCAATTTTATTGAGATATGTTGTAGAAAATAGTTGTAAGCAAAATTTGATTGACAACTAGTTTCTTACAGGCGTCAAAATTGTACATTGGAAATGGTGTAGATGGAAATAAGAGTTGCGAGTTCTTTGAATACAAATGTGCGGCATGGTATTGAAATTTTCTTTGGATCATAAAGGTTTTACGGCTGAAAAATAATTATTAATTTAAGCGATTAAATTTTAGGGGATTCCTGTTTAAGTCCCTGGTTCTTAATATTTTTAGATATAATATTTGTCAAAAAGTAATATTAATCAAATATTGAGCCTCCCTACTGTAAAGTAGTAACATCAGCATCTTCATGATTAATTATTAGTTTGTCTCTAGCAAAAATCTTTTGCACTTTTAGAGGTGTTAAAACATTATGCAAAATTCAATAACTTTTTGCGGTAAATTCATTAAAAAAAACATACAAACTACTTATTAAAAAAATATATATTAAAACAAAAACAATAAACCACAGAAGTTATTTGAAAAAATAATTTACACAAACTGAAATTAGTTTGCAAAGCAAATCTTGCTGATAAGTCTCCACGTTTTTTTATAAGTTTATAATTAATAAATATAAATGTTAAAAAACAGAAAATATTGCTTTTACATGGCTTAAGTTTTTAAATCTTAAATGATGTTATTTAACTGTTTGACTGGCATTTCAAAGCCTCCTAAATGCGGAACTACTTCGAAGTTTAAAATTTCAAAGAAATGTTTTTTGGTTTTTTATTTCTGCTTCTTTCATGAGGCTACAAATTTCCTTTTTAACCTTTTCTTTGAAAGTTTTTTTTTCAGGTTAAATTTTCATTATTTTCTTATATCTATATTTTTTCGTTGTATTTAAGTTTTTTGTTTGGCTTCGTTTGGCGTTTGTTTTTTCAAAACACTTTTACTTTTTTTGCTTTGTGTTGCTTTTATATTTCATCAGTTGCCTGGTTGTGCTGCTACTCGCTTGTAAAAATAAGCCCGAAGGAAAATTTTAATATACTTATCTTTTTCAGTTTTAAGTTTTAAGTCTTTTTTTCTTTTTTTGTGCGATAAAAAACAAAATTGTGGAAGAGAAATGAAGATATAAAAGCCTCAAGTTTAAAGTATTTCATGGCAAATGATCAGAGCAAATGTCTTAATTTTTCAACATGTAACCGCAAATAACAGCAACTTTTCAAAAGCTAATCCGCTTGCTAAAATTTAGCTGGAATTTTTAGGAATTTGGGATATAAATTTCCATTCCGAAACCATTTTTTTGGCATTTAATCGGTCTTTCCCCGCATTCAGGTTTTTAGCAATGACCTTGTCCTGCGGCTTCAAAATCTGGCCTTTTAACCGCAATACTGTCCCAATAAACTTTGTTCTTGGCAAAAAGTAGGCTTCAATCGCCATCATGATGTCCACGACATTCTCTACCGCTATTGAGCCAGCTACCATCTCCAGTTCTCTACGAGCTTCCGCACATCGCATACACTTAAAGAAAGTGTGTTCGGCGTCGTGCTGGACTTCTTCTTCCTTGTATAAACAAAAGGGTGTGTTACATTTGCCTATTTTGCATAAGTAGCTCCGGTAATAGTCGTGACCTGACAGCATTTGAGTCAGGTAATAGTTCACATTACCGTGCCGTCTACTCAACCATTTCTCGATATTGGTAATGTGATGCCCCGACCATCTGCCCCTAGTGTCAGTACTCCATCAATACTGCCAACTAGGTATTATTTCATTTCGTATTTGCTGCATTCTTCCAAGGTCTGCATGGCCACACTGTCTTGACATCCATGCCTTCCTTCGTACGAGAATTTGTAGATCTATTGGGATCATAACTGTTATTATTGTAACCACGCCCGCTGATACCGTATGGTATGCAGATGTCACCCATAAAGTAGCTACCCTTTGCACCGCTAACAATGGTTTTGCTCTACTTTCTCCCCCCATAGAGAAGTATGCTATTGCATGCCCTCCAATAAAAGTTTGAGTTTTTCTGGTAGCGGGCATCCTATGTCCGCCATCAGCCCTTAATCATTCTGTTATACCAGTAGTCTTGTTAACAGCATACTGAACCTGTTCCTAGAACGTTAGCTTAGAGTCAAGCCTTATGCCGAGATAGTTCTCGAATTGCCTCGTTGTCAGGATCAAGTCATCAAAGTGTATTTCAATATCCATTGGAATATAACGTCTGCTAAGGATTAAGAGCTCAGTCTTCTGCTAAGCTTTGATGAAATTTTTCAAGTGGGAATGCCGCTTCCTGGTTGGATAAGCGGACGACATTGCAGCAGGCATTAGCGTCAGAGATGTTGTTGCACATTTGCAAGCCGTGTGCATCTAGCCATCCTTTTGTTCTTATCATCATTTGTCTCAGCTGTCGTTTTGTCTCCTCAACATCAACATAGCGCTAATGGCAGCTGCAATGTCGTCCGCATATCCAACCAGGAAGCGGCATTTCCACTTGAAAATTTTCATCATAGCTAAGGTTCCATAGGTCTGGTCCCTGATGTTAATTTCCTTCTTTTGTGACCTTCCGTAGTGTTATATATAAGTTCCCTATCCTTAAGATAGTTCCTTATGATTATTAACAAGTAGGCCGGTATCCGAAATCTTCTTTCTAAGGCTTGAAGGTACATCCGCCTATCTCAGACTATCAAATGTGTTTTTCACGTCCAACACAGCTAAAAGAATCAGTGGTCTAGTGAAGTGATTCCCCGTTTGCGTAGCGTCAACTACCTCCATAATGTCACTGATGGCGCCAATCGTTGATATTTTGGGTCTAAAGCCGTGCTGTGTCTCAGAAAGCCCTCCTTCAGCAATCAAGGCTTTGGTGAGACGCGGCTTTATTAACCTCTCACATAGTTTTCCTGCTGTGTCTAACATACACAGTGGTCTATATGCAGATGGAGAGCTCGAAGCTCCTTCCGGCTTGCTGACAGTTTTACAATAAGATGGGTGGAAATGATAGTATTATATGGTTGGGCATGATAGTTAAATTTTAATTTTTATAATAACAGTATTAGTCATGATACCAAAATTATAACGTTTACCAAATACATGGTCATAAGGTATACTTTTGGTTTTTGTCTCTACTAAGTTATGTCAGTAAATTGGATTAAAACCATATTATGTGGTTGTATTCAATCATATAATTCAACAATAGTATTTTGCCTTTAAAATGTAGTCATATCTACCATATTTTTTTCCACGTGCTTTCTATGAAGTTTTAATTTCTGCTAAAGACAATTGTCTAAACTGCTTCTTCGCTGGTACACAGAAAAAAATAGATGGGATTTTTTTTCAATCAAGTTATGTTATTAATAAAAAACCATCAATTTAATAAAATTTGCATTGACGTAATTAAATTATTATTAATAAAGAATTTTTGGAAATATCTCTTAATAAAATGCAATTAATAAAAAGTTTTCCGAATTATTGACTGTTATTCAATAAATAAATTTAAAAGGTTGTCATATAACAGTGAAGAGTTGTTGTTTCGTTAACAATTTTTTTTGTTAAGTATATTTTACATATTAACAAAAATTTTTTTCAACTCAATAATTTTTGCTTTTAAGTGAAAAAGCTATTTCTACTTTATAATTTGAATTATCAATCCAGCAAAAAATCTTTTTCACAGAAAATTTGATAAAAATAGTGCAATTTTTTTTATCAATCTGGCATTTATTTTTTTCTGTGTAAGATTCTCATGAGTTCGAAAAAAAAAACATTTGTTTCTTTTTTTTATATAAACATGTAAAACTAAAATATAAAAATCTTGTGTTTGTATCCAAAACTGTGACTTATTAATAGTAAGCAATATGTATCTGATGAATCAAACACAAAAACGAAAATTTATCTTTCACTTTAAAAAATCCCCCAGAAAAAAAAAATAAGCACTTTCATATTGTTATTCACTTTTTCATACAGTAAACAAATTATATACAATTTAAGTAATTTTAAAAAGAATATTTTTTACGCTCTAAATATTTAAATAAACAGAAATGGAAGCAATTATGAAACACAATATAACAACAATTCAGAATCAGTAACAGTGATTTGACAAAAAAGAAAATGAAAATACTTTCACGTCCTCTATAAACAAGTAAAGACAACAAAGAAAAAGTCTACACTGAAAACTTTGCTCTTCAAAATCTCCTTTATTAACAAATAGCGACACTCTAAATTTGATGTTTTTTCTAAGTTATATTATTTGAAAGAAAAAACAAACAGACATTTTATTTATGGCATGATGATTGCTAGCAACAAATTTTATGGTTTTATAATTCTCTTCATATGTTGAATAGTTTTTTGTTTTATTTTCATTAAAACACTTTCAGCTTTTTTTCTTTTTTTATTTCTTTTTTTCCAAATTGTGTTTTTTTATTCTAATTTACACAATAGAAATCTTGTGCTAGAGAAGAAGAAGAAGGGGGGAAAAATCCAAACTTCATGTTGTACAAGTGTTTATTTGGTTTAGAAAATGTACGTGAAATAGAGCGCAACAAAAATTAGCAAATTTTTGTTAGAAAGAAATTTCTTTGGAAATAATTATACATCTTTATCGTGAAAACAAAATATAAAATAAATTGTGTTAATTGTAAGAATAATCTAGATTCATTAAAGGAAATATTCATTTGTTACATGCTGCAGTATACGAGTACAATAGGTGAAATTAAGAGGTCTTTCAAATGAAGTTTAAGTGCTTTTAGTGCTTTTAGAGCTGCATGAGAACTATCGATATCGATAACACAATTCGAAATCCGGTCAAAATTATTATGTATCAGTCACTTATAAGGCCGCTCCTTACCTACGGTTGCCCGATTTGGTTTAATATATCACCATCCTACATGGAAAAATTGAGGGTATTTGAAAGAAAATGTTTAAGAGCTTGCACCTCGCTTGCACCTAAATCAGTGCACAGTAACTAGTTAAAATATATCTCAAACAAAGTTTTGTATAATAAGTGAAATATTAAAAGAACTGACAATTTTATCATAAGCCTTATAAGAAATCATATTTTGAGAAGCATATCCTTCAATGATATGAAACAATTTAATAATGGCACCATACTTCATGGACTTAAGTTATATTGCAAATGCTCTACAAAAAGGTATAGGTCCACCTGAATCATTTTTATATTTAGATAAATTAAAAATAATTCAAAATGAAAATGGTGTTCCAATTTTTTGTCATAATTATAGACGGGCTAATGTTAAAGCTGTTAATATCAACCTGCAAAATAATTCATCAAGATTTGATAAAAGTATGAGCGACAAAGATAGTCGTCGTTCAAGGCGAAGCAAAAAAACCAAAAAATATTATTGGAAATCGCCAAAGAGGTGTTCTGAAAAACGTATAACGCAAGAATATGCGGCTTCAACTCGCATGTGTATATTGAAGAGAACTGATTGAATTTGCTAAAGCTGAACAAAAGGCAATAAAATTATGCACAATTAAAATTTAATATGTTTTCTTTTTATTTCAATAAAAAGTTGAAAGAATTTTACACATTTTCAATAAAAAAAACTAACTGCCTTGCTCACGATGTCGTCTCGTAAACGTTCGCCATAATTTTTAGGGTCAAAAAACCTATTCCGATGCCGTTTATAAGCTTTGTTTTTCTTTGATCTTGTATCATTTGCCTTGTCTATATCCGATATATCCATTAGTTGAGTAATAGTGGACTATAAGTCACTATAAGTCACAATAATATAAAACATTTTGGAACGTTAACGAAACGACATCGTGAGCCAGGCAGTAAAATAAAAAATTCATCTATTTGTTGTCAAATTCTTTTTTCTTTTATATAACTATCACATACATATGTACGTATGAAAAATACATGTATTTTTTCCTAAAAAAAACTCTGAAATGCCAGTAAAATGCACGTTCCTTAGAGCACCTAAAAATCAATTAAGTGTTTTTCAAAACGCATTGCGGTTTCGCGGAACATGGCTGAAAATAAGAAAATTTACTTCCCCAAGTAGTGAATTTACAATTGATCCTAGTTGCTGTGACCTTTATTTAATTTAATATTTGCAATAAATTCTTTCAGCTCAAGCTGTCTTTTGGGTTTTTATAAAAATGTGTTATTTGTTATTTCAATATTTCACTCCGTGAAATTAGACCATCATCAGAAAAAGCCGTAAAGGCAGGTGCTGATGTGAATCCTTTTCACTCTCATCCCTTAGCTCTTGACTTGTTGCTGCCTTACCGAAGTACACCTTTTCTTTCAAATAACTCCAAAGAAAGTAGTCCAACGGTATCAAATCACAGCATCTTGGCGGACAATTGACATCGCCACCACGTGGGATAACAGGGCCATTGTAATTGTCGCGCAAAAGAGTCATGGTTTTGTTGGCTGTGTGGCAAGTTGGGCCGTCCTGTTGAAACCACACATCGTCCACATCCATATCTTCCAAATCGGGCCATAAAAAATTCGTTACCATCTCATGATAGCGAACACCATTAATCGCACCAAGCAGTTACTTTTTGTGGGTGCACTGCATTTTCGATAATCAGTCTTGGACTATTATTCTTGGACTATCAATGCGGCAATTCTGCTTATTGAGGAAGTCACTGAGGTGAAAATGTGCCTCATCACTAGAGATGACTTTCTCCGAAAATTGTTCATCCATTGTTGCCATTTCTTGCCACAATTATGACCATTGACGACGCTTGGAATGGGCAAGAGGCTTTAGTTCTTGAGTCAACTGCACCTTGTAAGCCTGTAAATGCAAGTTTTTATGCATAATGCACGCACGTGAGAGGTGCAGTTGTTGGGCGCGACGAGTTGGCGTGGACAGCTCTTCAGTCTCACTATCGCGAACAGCAGGAATATTTTCTGCAGAATGAACTGTATGAAAACACTAGGGTTTTCACATCTTCTACAGACCTGGTTTGCTCAAATTTGTGCACGATTTTTCCCATTGTACGCATATTTGGACAATAAAATTGACCGAAAAAATCGCGAAGTGCACAATATGTATTTTAATCTGAACGCCCATTTCCATAATAAGCCTGAATAACTTTAATACGTTGCTCGAGTGTGCATCTTTCATGGTTCAAATTGAGTTAGTCTGAGAAATGAGAAATGTCAAATAAAATGCAGAAAAATATTGGCGTTTAATTGTGGTTCACATTCAACATCGGCCTTTGAAATTTAACCATCCGATAGTTTACCTTCCCATCGGACACCCTGTATAATTCTTTTTTAAAAAACATGCTTACTGACTTTTACTCTTAAGGTCAGTCAAAAATTAACTAAGCGCCCACAAAGTCACAGCTAGGGCACAGCTAGATATTTATATATTTTTTATTTTGCTTAAAATAAATTTTAAAAACTTATTTTTGCATTAGTAAAAAGAAAAAGGTTAACAATTTTAAGATCGTTATTGCATTAAAACAAACAAGATAAAGCGTTTTAAAATCCACCAACATAAAATATCAAAAGAAGTTTAAGCGAAAAATAGTATAAATGTTCAATAGCATAAAGATAATAATCTTTTGAAACCTGATCAACTTGAAGCAAAATGGAACCAAAAAAAAAAAAAAAAGAAACAGTTTCTAGTTAGAAAACTAAACTTTGTTTTAAGCAAATATATTCTAAAGTTAATTCTCTTAAGGCCAACCTTATTTTAACTTAAAGGTTTCACAGCCTTTTAAGGCAACTATTTAAAGACTCTTTTGCTTTATTTTTTATTCAAGGTATCTATTTAACTTCCTTTTAAGGGGGGGAAAAAAATAGGAGAATTATATAAGCACATGATTACATGTTTTTCAAACAAACAAACCAAAAAACGAGAAAGAAAAACAAATGATTTTGTTCCTCAAAGGTTCTAAAAACACCATTAAGAAGGCCAGCAAAAAAACGAAGTATAGCTTCTTATTTTGATGCTGACCATGTTTGTCTAAAAATTCTCTTCTATTGTAATCAGAAAAAGGCAATAGTTACAATAACAGCCAGACAAAGACATTGTACATCTTGTTAGCTTTAGATTGTGATATTGTTAAAGGCTTTTTTTTTTGGTTTCTTTGTTTGTTTTGTCTATTTTGTCGTAAGTGTAGTCTTAAAATGCTTTTGGTCATTGTTAAAAGAATTTATGTTTTTTTTTTTATTTCTATTTTGTAATTCCTTTATTTTCCAATAAGCAATTTCTTCTTGGCTTGGTATCCTCGAGGGTGCATGTTTAAGTAGTTATTTATGGCCACAAAGGTGTCAGGCTCTTATCAACATGAAACATCTTTATATATGCATATATATTTTTTATGTCTTGCTATCCAACTTTTAACTAGAAAATAATGGTATAAAAACCAAATAAGGTGAATAAAAATTGTTAAGAAAGAATTGTTTACCAAATAAGAAGAACTTGTGTAAATAAAACAAAAGACTTAAGAAACGAACTGGCAAAAAATTAAAAATTTTTTTTTTCAAGTGAAAAAATTATAAATAGCTGGTTTTTTGTTTCCTAGCTGTCTATTGTCAACATTTCATAGGAGCTACCCTAATAATCAGTTGGACAATTGGACACTTTTGCAAGGTATTGTCAAACATTCAACTTTATATGCCAATAATTTAATAATAAATTATTGAGAATTTAAAAAGACAAAAAATAAGCTTTTTATTTTTCTCCTTTCTCACCTCTCTACTTAAAACGAGTGATGGGTCTTACACAAAAAAATTATATTTAATGAGCACACGAATTTGAACTTTTCCATTTTCTTCTCAAAACAAACGAGAGTTTTTTCTATCAACGACTGTCAAATAAAAACTGAATAATGCGGTTTTATTGCTTCCCAGATTGTTTCGGGGACTTGAGGAGATTTTGGATATTCCTGAAACCTTTTATGGATTAACATGGAAGTGGTGCAAGCTTATTTTAAGCAAATTCAGTCAGGTTGCTTCAATATACACAAGCGCGATTTGAAATCGCCAAATCATATTTCTTGCGTTATACGTTTGTTTCTAACAAATAGGTATTTTATCTATTTGGCGTTTTCAAGTTGAACACGCTAAATTTAAGCTATTTGCGCGTCTCAGGACATGCTCTTATAGCTTAGGTCTATAAATTGTCGAAGGTCTACCTAAGAATAGATAATTGCTATCGAAGACAAGTGTACAATTAAAAAATTTTTGAAGTTGATGTGACTACGATCGCGGCTTTTGGAATATAGAGGAACGACTGTAGCATAAAGACCCGCCCTCTACTAATGCCCTGTTATTCTTATTGCCTCCAGCGTTTGCTTAAGATTTTAGTGACTAAAGGTTTTCTACCCATATTTATTGATTCTTTTTTTATCATGGCATCCTTTTATAGCGTCAGGCAGATATCTAGTTGGGACTTTTGGGAGGTATAGGAAACAAAAAAAAATTTAATTCTTGTATTAGCAGGTCTCTTTTGAGCAAAACATATACATATGCGTATTTAATTTATTTTTTTGTTAAAAAAAAAATATGAAAATTATTTAAGTCCAGCCAATGTTAGACAAAAAAGTTCTATTTTGCGCGAATAATATCGGTAGAATCACCTATTTAACGTTCTGATGGTGGCAAGGGTATCACTTCTTCTCAACCGAGCATGGCCGCCAAAATTAAGTATGTTGCGTGCAAGAGGATTTGGGTGAAGTTCCAGTTTACTGATATACCTTGTCGCATACTTAGAGAATTCGTCTTTTACCAGTTGGACGCACAGTTTCTTAAGCACCATGGAGCTGCAGTAATCTTTTGAAGAATTTGGTTTCGTCGTCTTTGAATTTTTTCAATGTTAGGTGTTGACAGGGCTGGGCAGTATTTGAAGTACTTGTATTTGAAATACGTATTTGAAATACAAATACGTATTTTGTACCTGTATTTCAAATACACGACCTGAAAGTATTTAGTATTTTGTATTTCAAATACATAACTTAATAGTATTTTGTATTTTGTATTTCAAATACATGTGGCTCAAAAATACATTTTTAAAAAATACATTTATTTATTATAATAAATTGAAAATTAGTTATTTCACACAAAAGCTAAAACCGCTAGAAACTACAACCATTAAAATGTTTATCATTTTGTAATACTGCAATGTAGCTTTCATTTATACAGAGCTAATACATTTTATACTAATCGGGTGATATCAGTAAGAATTTCTAAATATTTGCCACAAGTTTTTCCCAACGCTTTGAGTTATATACAGGGAAATAATTTTTATTATGGAAAACTTTAGGCTGCGAGAACCAAATTAGATCCACTGCAATATAATACTTTGAGGCATTTAAGTTGTATTTTAACAAAAAAAGTTTCTCATGCTGACACCTGAAGCAAATAGAGCCATATCGGTGTCATCTTTCCATCCTAGTTTCAAAATTATCTGATTGCCAGAAAGCATCTCAGTAAAAGAGATGCAAAAAATTCAAAATCTTGCAAAAAACGTGAAACCATGACTGGATGCAGAAGAAGTAGTAGTTGAGGTAAAGATAATGAAGATTTTATTGTTGTTTTGGACATTACAGTGATCAACCTCGTAAATCAAATTTGGAACTTGAGCTTATCAGTTTTCAAAATGATAAAAGCAAGGAGCTTGCTATTCTGGAAAACTATCCAAGAATCAAAAATAAATGCATTTATAGAATTTGACAGCAGCTTGTATTCCTCAGGAAAGATTATTGTTTGTCAGATAACTGACTGAAATATCTAGTTTTTATTAAAGGAAATACTTGTTTTGCCGAATGAATTTTTTATTTACTATCTATCATATGAATATACAACTTAGTTTAAGTGCATATGTAAAATAAAATATGTATCTGAAGCCAGACGGGTACATTTTTCTGAGACCAAATTACAAATATGTATTTGTATTTTGTAGTTGTATTTTGTATTTAAAATACACAACTTGAAAGTATTTTGTATCTTGTATTTAAAATACACTACTGTAAAGTATTTTGTATCTTGCATTTGAAATACACTTTGTATCTTGTATTTGAAATACAGAATCTGTGTATTTTGCCCAGCCCTGGATGTTGAGGCAGTTCCCAATAATTGAATTTCGTAGCTCCATATAGGCTTTAGAACTGCGTTATATAACAAAAGTTTGCAATCCAGTTTAAGTGCCGAATTTCAACTGAGTGACTTTCGCATCAATGTCAGACTTCCAAAAAACAAGCTTTTTTATTTATAAACGTTTTTTATTCGCTTAAATAGCGAATAAAAAACTTAATTGTTTGAATTTTTGTTCTCTGCATTTCGATACTTTCAAAAAGCAAATCGTAGCAACCAACGGTTGTTCATTTGTTTGAAAGGTGTAAAGAAATGTTAGAGACGTTTATAAATAGAAAAGCTTGTTTTTTGTGTTTTGGCGGATATTATTAGAGCATTTTTCTTTTTAAATTTCTTTTGAGAATATCTTTCAAAAATTTCCAAAGTCTACTGATGATTTGGGTAGTTCTTATGAAATGTCGACATATAGATAGCTGGGAAACATAAAAAACAAGCTATTTATAATTTTTTACTAGAGAATAGTATACTGATACCAAAAACCCTAAAATTATAAATTTGCTCAAATCTTAACAGACTTTAAGTCTGTTTAGAGTTCTATGTTGTAGAAAAAGTTTTTGTACACTTTATTTTGTGGCTCACAGTATGTATCTTTTTTTATACCTTTCGGCAATTTATGCATGTATTTTATTTTTTGTGGCAAAAAAAAATTCTTCAAATAATATTAATTTGGAAAAAATTAATAAAATAAATATTCCAATATGCACAACATGCACTTAATTATTCAATCTTCGATTGATGGCTCATAAAGTTGTTTGTTATAATTTTACCACTCTTTATACTCGTATGCTCGAATTGAAAATTTCCATATGCCATTTAAATATAAAATTAGACCGCAAACGCTGTCATAAAAATACGTGATTTCTTAAATTTTTACGTTTATTTATTCTTTGTAATTTTTTTTAGCTAATGAGTCATAATTATCAAAATCAATATCATTTCATAAGAAATATTTGAAATAATTTGCGTTAAATGATGAAATTGGAAATTCTTCTTTCTTACTGAAAGTCAGCAGCAATTTTATTATCAGTATAAATTCAGCCAACAATTAAGTTGTTAAAAAACTAGATATTTAACTGTAATAAATAACTTTAAGTTAATGAGAGTTATAACTGTCAACTTAATTAACATGTTAATAACAATTTTATCATAAAAATAAAAGTTTGCTGTAAAATAGTATGTTGCGTCAGAACTGAAGGCTTTTTGTTTCTCCTAAACGTGATAAACAAATATAAAGGGTGTTTTTATAGGGATATAAACTTAGATTTGCCAGCAGTTTTTTAACTGGCGGCCAAAAATTCCCAGATGTTATTATTATTATAATTTGAATGGGAAACGGCCTTTTTCATTGCGACTATTGTGCTAAAAACGTTAAAAAACCACTCTACCTTTTTCAATGGTAAAGGCAATAAGGCCTGTTTAATCAACTTGGAGCAGCCTGTATCTCTTGTATCCCAACGCCTCACAGTAGTTAATCAAGTACTTTGTTGACTACACCTACTCCTCAGCGCAAACTGGGCAATTGTCTGTATTGGAAAAGCCTATTCGACACAGATGCTCGGGGCATATTGAACTATAAATGCTTTTCCTTTCCAGTCTTACGTGCTGTTGATACAACACAGACGAGCTCCTCGTTTAGAAAATTTGTATGAAGGTTACTCAATTTTTTGAGTGATTTCCATATAAAATTTTTTAAACGAGTGCTCGTCTGTGTTCTATGTACAGCACATTAGAAATTTCTTCGAATTTTTCTCCACGATGAGTTCAGCCCATTTCTTCAGCTCCCTCTTAAGGAGAGGGAGCTTGTTGAAGCCAAATGCTTTTTTTTTTTCTTGGCCAGCTGGTCGAATCCCGCTAAATTCGAGCCGCCTAGCAATATACCATCAGCCACCCGCCGCCGATAAAAACGCATGGTGCAGGTCTCTGGCCATCTAGCAAACTAGCTAAACTAGCTGGATCTAGTTTAAAGTTCCATACCTCTTGTTCAAACTAAGTTTGAACAATACAAAAAAAAAATCGTGTAACTAAAATTATAATCCATTACGAGTCATCAGGTAACTCTAAACATTTGTCGCTATTGCGGGAGGTGAATTTGTGCAGCAGAACTTTTGTGGTGGTTTTCGAAACGTATCATCTACTTTTTTTAAAACGTGAATTGGCGGCGATTTTACATTCAATTTTAGCAGCCTTTTAAGCAGCACCGTCACCCGAAAGCTCAATTTAATTTTAATCTAAAGAACTTATATTCTTAAATCTATTTTAATACATTTATATATAGCCGATAAGAAATATTGAAGAATAATAAACATTGTAAATTAAAAATTAGAGCATTTACGTATTGTAGCTGCTTTGACTTCCCTTTCCAATCCCGAGGCTGAGGGCATTTGGGTAAATCGGCAGTAAGTGTAGTCACCTCTATAAAAACACCCTTTACAACATTTACCTTATAGATAAACGTGTGAACTTAAGCTTGAATTTACTCGCTGGAAAGGTAATAAAAATAACAAAATTATATTTAACATAAAATTAAGAATCAATTAATAACAGCCTACGTTTTGCTTAGAATTTTTGACGGCATAAAATAGTTCTTTTACAAAAACCGGCTTTAAATGTTAATCACCTTAACAAACCCATATTATTGGTCCTCATATGCATTTCAACTTTTAAAAGCTTCAAGCTTAAGTTGTTTGAAAATGATTGCCATTTTTTTTTCTTTTGTTTAACATTTAGCCTTAAGCTAAATTTTACTTTAAACCTGGTTGATAAATAGCAAATTTTACTATCGAATTTGCTGTTTTTATCTTTTTGCACCAATTGTTTATTTAATATTGTATTTTAATCAAAACAAAACAAATTTTAATTTTTATGTTATTAATTAGTTTCACATAAATAATGTTTGATGAAAATAAACATATTCAAAGTCAAGTTCATTATAATTTTTTTTAGAGCATGTCCACAATTTAATAAAATTTAATTTCACACTAATTAACACTTTATGACTACAAACTACAAATCATGACGTCTTTGTCTTCATTTACATAAAAAAGCTTGAGGTATTTTTCTTTTAGCTTTTTTTTTTTTTTTTTTGTAAATTTATTTACCTAAACACTCAAGCATAGTGGTGGTGGTGGTGGTTTACGTTTAGCTTAGATAGTTTTGTGTCATGCTTTAGTTAAATTGATTTTATGTTTAGGCATGCAAAACAAAAGACTTGAGACACAAACTTAATGTGTGTATGTGTGTTTGTGTGTGTGTGTGCAGTTATGCTAATGAAAAGACTTCGAGCCAAAGAGCGGTAATGAATGCAATTTAACTGTGAAGGTTGTTAGTTTTAGCTTTAGCGTTGTAAAGTTTTTATCTTTCTTTTGATATTTCTTTACTTTTCTTATTTTATCGCCAAGATGGGAAAGAATTAATGAGCTGCTGTGATATTTTGTGACACTTAATATGAATCATTTGATTAAGAAAAGTGGCATAGAAATGTAAAAGTAATATCTGCTTCCGGGATGCAGGAAATTCTAAAAATTTATTTACATTACTACGTTAAGTGTGTTTTATTGCTCTTTGTGTTGCTCCAGAGACTATTAAATGGGAATTTCTTTTCATAATACATGGCGGTTTCCTAAGAAAATACATTAAATAAATAATGGGTGATTTTATAAGAACTATCGGAAATTAAAAAAAAAAAACACATAAAATTCAGAAAAATGCATGAAATGTTTATTTGGATCGATAGTTGGGTCGATATAATTTAATGTTTGAAGATTATTTCATGCAAATGTTGGCCGCGGCTGCGTCTCAAATGGTCCATCCGCTTAGTCCAATTTTGGCATATTCTTTCCAACATTTCGGCCGGTATCTCACGAATAATGTTGGCAATGTTGGCTTCCAGGTTGTCAATCGAAGCGGGCTTGTCGCTATAGACATTAGACTTAACATAGCCCTACAAAAAATAGTCTAGAGGCGTTAAATCGCACGATCTGGGCGGCCAATTGACTGGTCCCAAGCGTGAAATAAACTGTTCACCGAACTCGACTCTCAATTGGTCCATTGTTTCGCGTGCTGTGTGGCATGTGGCACCGTCTTGTTAAAACCACATGTCATGCAAGTCAAGCTCTTCCATTTTGGGCAAAAAAAAGTTTGTTATCATCGCACGGTAGCGCTCACCATTCACAGTAACGTTGTGATTCGCATCATCTTTGAAGAAATACGGCCCAATGATGCCGCCAGCCCATAATCCGCACCAAACGGTTGTTTTTTGTGGATGCATTGGTAGCTCTTGCAATGCTTCTGGCTGCTCTTCACTCCGGCAGTTTTGCTTGTTCACGTATCCATTCAACCAGAAATGAGCCTCGTCGCTGAACACAATTCTTCGATAAAAAAGTGGATCTTCATCTAACTTTTCAAGAGCCCATTCACCAAAAATTTGGCGTTGTGGTAGGTCGTTTGGCTTCAATTCTTGCACCAGCTGTATCTTATAAGGCTTAACACCAAAATCCTTCCGCAAAATTTTCCACGTAGTGGAGTAACAGAGGCCCAATTGCTGCGAACGGCGCCGAATCGATAATTCACGGTCATCACCAACACTGGCCGATACGGCTGCTATATTTTCTTCAGTTCGCACTCTACGTAAGCGTGTTGGTGGTTTAATGTCCAACAATGTAAATTTGGTGCGAATTTTTTTACAATAGCCCGAATAAAAGCCTCAGTAGGTCGATTAAACTGACCATAAAATGGAAGAAGCGCGCGATGAACTTTCTTAACAGAGCACGCATTTTGGTAATAAAATTCAATAATTTGCAAGCGTTGTTCGTTTGTAAGACGATTCATGATTAAATTATAGACCAAACTGAAGATGTTTGACAGTGACACAAGATACAAAACGTGCGTGAGCTGTCAAAACTAGTGTTGCCAAAAAGATAATAGCAAAAAAATCACTCGTTATATCAATGAGAGTACAATATTTAAAAACAATGTACTACTGTTGACTTATATGGTTGAAGAAACTACATAATATGGTTTCAATTTGAAATATCTTTTGCAAAACTAAGTGCAGCCAGGAACCAAAATTATATTTTACTTTATAACCTTGTGTGCAAGTATATTGCCCAACTTGCTCGTTATTTGTTAAGCAAGTTTTAGCAAAAAACCTTGTTTTATTTCAATTAAATTTACCAAATCATTTAAATGCTTTAAATTCTTATAAAAGGTAATCGAATCAAATATTATAAATTATAAATATTTCTTATTTTTGCAGCTAAAGATCGTATTTTATTTTTTATAAAAAATTCAACAGTATTTATTTTCAATATTTCGATAGCAATTTGTTATCATCGTCAGGAAAATTAATATGTTATTAAGAAATTTTTAAAAAAAAAATTAATAAAAATTTATACCAATAAAAAATTATAAATAGCTTGTTTTGGATACTTTCGAAAAGCAAATCGTAGCAACCAACCTTTGTTCATTTGTTTTAAAAGTGTAAAGAAATGTTAGAGACGTTTATAAATAGAAAAGCTTGTTTTTTGTGTTTTGACGGATATTATTAGAGCATTTTTCTTTTTAAATTCTCAGCAATTTATTTGGATTGTTGGGATATAAAGTTGAATGTTTGAGAATATCTTTCAAAAATTTCCAAAGTCTACTGATGATTAGGGTAGTTCCTATGAAATGTCGACATATAGACAGCTGGGAAACATAGAAAACAAGCTATTTATAATTTGTTTATTGGTATAAATGGTAGAAGCTAAAAATAGCGAATAAAAAACTTAATTGTTTGAATTTAAAAATTTTTTAATAACATATTAATTTTCCTGACGATTTGTTAGGTTTCGAAATATTGAAAATAAATATTGTTGAGTTTTTTATAAAAAATAAAAAACGATATTTAACTGCAAAAATAAGAAATATTTACTTAAACAAGATCAAATAATTAAATATCAAATATTATAAATTATATTTAAATAAAGCAAAAAAGTTTTGAAAGATTATCTTATGGTTTTTTTTTATTATGATAGAAGGATCGATGACAATTATGTGTGAAAACAAATATCAGCCAAATGTTTACCTCTATCCGATAGTCCATATTTGCGACATGATTGAAATTCAATATCGTTAATGTTTCCAGTCACCTCATCCTTTACCTATTGCATTATTCCTGTTTATTGCCGTATAATTTTTCTTTTAAATATCGGAAAGGAAAGAATTCTAGGTCCCATGATTATGGGGGCAAATTAACGTTGTCACAATGTGTGCTAACACGGACTAAAACAAAAGAGTCACTACTGTTTACTTGGCTATGTGGCAAGTGGATAACACAATTTGTTCTTTTTGAGTCAATTGAACCTTTGAAGCGAGTAAATTCAAATTTATATTTAATATCCGCATCAGTGGTGTTCGTGAGATGTTTAATTATTGGGCACGATGATAAGCTGAGGTTCACTGCTCTTCTGCCACACTATCGCGAACAACAGCAATTTTGTCCGAAGAATGAACTGGGAAAGTATGAACATATCGCTCCTTTTTGCAGCATAGTCATAATTAAAAAAAGCATGTTTCGAGAAAATTCTTAGAAAAATTTATTATAAAATGTCCCCTAAAGGTTGCCTAAATTTTTGCCACAATATAAAAAGTAGTGCTAACAGTACAGTTCTGCATTGTTAACTTGAAAAGCTCATTTTTGAGATATGACTATGTTGCAATAAAGGAGCGATATATCTGCAAACGCTATTTGCTGAAATTTGCACAACTCTTCCGATTTCGGACATATTTGGTCGATAAAGCTGACCTAAGCCGAAGACTTGTAATTTTTTTGATATAAATAAATAAATAAATAAAATAATCACGAAGTGCTCGACATGTTCATTTTGATTTGAACGCCTATTTTTGTAAAACGCTTCAATAATCGTAATGCGTTGCTCAATTGTGTACCTCTTCCTGGTTGAGTTTGTCAAATACTGAAACAAAAAAATATCAATTTATGTACAAAGCAAAAAGCTAATTTAAAAAATATCAATTTAAATTGAGCAAAAAACTTGACGTTAAAATGTGTTCCACGAATAACATCGTGCATTAAGATTGGAATACTCTTTATGTAGCCACAAAAATTTAAATTTTACAGTCATGGCCAATCATATAATCGTATCACTTCTATCCACGTTACTGAAAAAACGTAAACTACTATTACTACGAGCAATCGTATTAGTGTTGAAGGTCTCCATATTATCGTGACATATTATTATGAAAGCTAATAGACCTATTGTAAGTACGTAACTGAACTACCTATGACAAGCTGCCTTATATGTAAATAAAAGGATTTTGTTGGAGGAGTGTTTTAGAAAACCACTAAAAAAAATAACACGTTTTTTGTTGTGTAACATTTTTATAAGAATTTATTGTGTAAATGATTCATGTTTATTAAATACTTTTTCAAAGATTTTTTTAGATGAAATCTAAGAACCAGTCAATATTTTAGTAATGTCTACATTAAAATGTGACACGCATACATACCTTGCCTTCTTTATATGTAAATTACCACTTCAATTTGATTTCAAAAACTAGAAGAGACAATTTTGAAATACAGATAAAATACTAATAAAAAAAAACGGCTAGAAAAAAAAACGAGTACAAGTTCAAAGTTGTTTTTGTTAAAGAAATACTCATATAATAAATAAACAAATAAATAAATACTTAATAAAAAGTAGTTTAAGAAAAAAGTTCTTAAAAAGAACTAGTTTTTCTATTCCATATATCAGCAAAGATTCGTTATGGCGATAGTCGTTCTTATTACTCACATACAAAACATGTTTGAGATAATTATTCCATCAGAATTTGTGCCAGTTTAAAAAAATTCTGAAATTTATCAGTATTAAACGTATATATGCAAAATACTATAATTAAAGCTTTTGCAAATATATTTATAGAATATAAGAAGGAGCAGCAACTTTTATGAGCTAATTTTAAGTATAAAATATTACGCTAATTATAAATTCTTGCATATAAATAACAAGGCTGAAAGGTTAAATAAAATGTTCTAGCGACTAAAAGAATATTTATCTAAAACAGCAAATTTTAAATATGCAAAACTACAGCCACATTTCTGTTGGCTTGCCAAAGAAATTTTCGATTACTGATTGCATGCAGAGCTTTTAGTACCAAAAACAAGGAATTATAATGCTTTCACATTACTTCAAGGTGGCTTCCCGTCTTTGATTACTCAACCATCAACACGTGTGATGCTTGCGTCAAGGCTCTGCTTTTGCCCTTCCTATAGAGCTGCTTGTGGACCTGCTATATTTTACAAACTTATGTCGCTTCGTACCTAATATTCCTTACGTACAATGAACATCAGCTAATCACCATTATCAATGTGCATAAAGTATACACAAACACAAACTGAAAGAATTACAACAACACACATAAAAGATTATTGTTGTTGTGAAATTGATTCAGTTACATTTTAATGTTGATTCAAGTCAACCCTAGTTAATAATAATTCTCATTTAGTTCATGCACTGAAGAGTATAAGATGGCAAAGAACAAACTCAAAAAAATTAAGTAGCGCGGTGTTCGCCGATCAGGAGGTATTAGGAAATACCTGCATCCCAAGTATGTAGATTCTAATTCGAAAAGTTTTTCTTATTAAGAGCATACGTATTACCCAGTGGTCCTCGGACTAGACTAACAGCAGTTTTGGTTCACTGTATACCCATCGGCTTCGGTTGACATGTTCGCTTAGCGGTCTTCGGACTGGACTGTTCGTACAGCGGCCACAGGCGGACTATTCACTCAGTGGTCTTCGATTTAGCCTGCTTACACAGCGGCTTCGGCTGACTGTATACCCAGTAGCTTTGGCTTACAGTTTCCCCAGTGGTCGAAAGTAGTGCCCATACTGTTGTAGGAGGAATTCTCACCAGTAACCCTTATTATACCGAAAGGCAGTTCTTATCGTATTCGATTCCAGTGTATGCCAAGTACGATTGCCACACCGAACCTGAAGCTTGTCCATACGAAGTTACAAGATATACATCCGACACTGCCTTAAGCAATCATCACTTTGTCAATGAAACTGCTGAGCATTCTCCGCCTAAACCTATGATTGTTATTATTTTAAATACTGAATAGACTTTTGGATTATTGTAAGTCTCAAAGAGGAAAAATTCTGTATTGTTATTTACTTAAGGTTCGTGGATCTGTAAGTAGCCCTTAGACATGTCTTTGCCACCTCAGCCGACGACAAAACCATATTACATTTATTTCTTCGAAGAGGGTATTCGCCGTACTCGACAACAATTTTCCAGTTGAAGTGATTCAATGACAATGAGATGTTTTCGACTGTGAGCATGCCTATCTTAACAACTTAACTGCGGATCCCATTCCAGCGTTTGCAATGGAAAAATATGTTATCTGCGTCGTCTACAATGTTACCTTTATATTGCCCAAAGTAACCGTGATCGCATAGCATCTGCATCAGGTAGTAAATAACGTCACCATATGATCTTTGAACAAAAATTCTAATATTTAATGTAAGCCTATGTATCCATCTACCCCTTTTTTGCCATTCCACCAAGTCTGTTAACTATCCTTTGTTCCCTGTTTTACCACCTCCACAAATAATGAACGTAATGTAAAATAATTATTGATGATCTTTCATAGCTACACCCGCTCTAGAGCCTGAAAGGTATATAGGGGACCATGCCAGCTATCACCAGTATTACAGCCTCCGAAAAGGTACCATGAGTCAACTTAACTCTCAGTGCTGCAGCCCTCTGTAGTCTCTTAATTATCTACGCCCTAATTTACTACTCCAGTGTGGATGCCCATATTTCACTGCCGTAGAAAATGATACTATTACAGGCCTTTATTAGTAGTTTTCGCCTACTTTGTAGCGGGCCCCTAATGTTCGCTGTGAGCTGACCTAGGTACGATGTTATCTTTGCTATTTTGTTGTTTACTGAATTTGGTTACAGTAAATGGACTTTCGATCCAGTGTTATTCCAAGATAGTTTATAGACCTCTTTGAGATGCAAGTCAATTCCAGCAGGGATGCGTTTTCCCTTTAGTAGAATAATATCAATCTTGTGAGTGGCTAGTTGCAGTCCGCCTGTAGGCAGCCACGTTTTGGTTCTTATCATGATTTGTCTGAATTTCCTCTATACGGCTTCCATTCTGGTGGCTATACCAGGAGTGTAGAATAATAAACTAAATCTTGTGAGTGGCTAGTTCCAGTCCGCCTGTAGCCACGTTTTGTTTCTTAACAATAATGCACAACGTTATAGAGTTTCTGTAAGCGTATTATAATTACTTTTCCTTCAAGTGTGGTTGATACAAAAAGAAAAATTACATATAATCAAATATTGGGATAAGAAATTAAGCAGGGTTGGTCATAAAATTTGCTACTTTTTGCGTTTTAATAAAAATTTTGAAAATTTTTTGTATTCATAAAAACAAATAGAATCAAAATACTTTGCAATGCCAACTGAAAGTGTTTTGCACTAAACTCTTATTACTTCAAGAACAAGAATAGCTGGCTGAAGTTTTTAGAAAATTTACTAATTAATCAGTCCATAAGATTAGTGGTTTTTTTACAGACTTGTATTCATTCTAACAAAGTCCAAACAAACAGTTGCGTGTGACAAAACTAAAATGGATCTTATGCATTTATATAATTTTTGAAATCAAGATTTCTAATGCAACAGATTAACTTGTTTTTTTTTCATTATCTATTAGTTTTTTAATACTTTTAATTTATATGAGATTATAATTCACATGGGGCGTTCTAAAATCTAGAAACTTTTTCTTTTGTTGTTTGATTACTTATTTTTCTCCAATTAATGTTTTATTATCTTTTAAGAGGTTTTTTCTTTTCATTCATTATACTGTTTTTCTACAGTATTATTTATTTATTGCGTGCTTACGAACGTTGCTTTTGTGCAAATCATTTTGAAATTATATTAATTAAACCAATATGGTTAACAATGAGGGTGTAAATTTGTTGTTTTCTTTGCTAAAGAATAAGAGAATAAAAAAAAAATATATATATATACAATAATAAAAAAGAATTTAAAGTATTTGTATTGGCCCAGGAAGCAGTAAATTTTTACAATTGCAACAATTCAAACAAAAGACTTAGACAACATACCACCTCACTACAATATACATTTTTCAAATGAAAATGTCTGGCATTTGCACTCGCATTGCAGTGGTAACAATAACTGTTGTAACAAAGAGATAATTAACTTGAAACAAGCCCCTTTACTTTAATTTATGTCTGTTAGCATATTTCACTACTGTAACAAAGTAGATTTGAACTAACATATTCAGCTCTATATTAATCATTTGTTCTTATGGAATCATTTTCTAATGAACCGCCTTTTCAGCGATATTGAATGAAAATGTATCCGAAAGAAAGTTAGTCACTCACATTCCAATCAATTTGTGTTTGTCACTATTATTCGTTCGCATGTACTTATGTATTTTAATTGAACTTTGACACATCGTTCGCATAGAATAAAATTATAAAAAACCCAAATCAACTTTCTTTCGCTAGAATGCCAAGGAACTTATTCTTTCGACATCGACGAAGTGGCTGGAAAAGTAATATTGTGAAAGTAGTGGAGTACTGAGTACTCAATATCTCCTATTATTTCAGGAATACATGAATATATGTAAATAATTGTTCTTGGCAAATATACATTTTTCTGTTTTTGTACAGATTTATTTGTGTATTTCCACATGTAGGGAAAGAAGGACAGATTTTGCATGATAAGGCTTATTGTAGTGAATTTTTAAATAATCCGGAATGTTCAAGATTATTGTTTGTTATTATACTACTATAATTTTTCCAACTTTGAATACCATTATTATTTATCATTATACTATTGTAATATTTCCAACTATGAGGAAAAATCGTTGCTGAAATTGGATATCGATGCCTTTACATCCAATTTATATACAACGTTAAATATATACTTTAACAATATGTATTTCCAAATTACGTCAAAATTATCAAAATCGTTTTAAAACTGATAGGAGTGTACAAAAAGAGAAAAAAACTAAACCGTGAAATTTCAAATTCCATATGCATTCTTAGATCTCATTTGCAAGCTTTTTAGGTAGTTGCATACATTTTAGATGTACACTTCTTACCTGCTTAAAAACTTTAATCAGAAATATCTTCTAACTAAGCATATTAAATGATTGGTTATCTATATATCGTTGGTCTCAGTAGAAAGGCTCTAACTCGCAGTTTTTTCGAACTTAAGTTTGTTAATGATTTTAACAAATTTGAAGAAAGATTTAGTGGCTTTTACACGTAATTATACAATAAAAGTCGCAGATTGGTAAAGCTAGTTTCAGTTGTGTTTTCACCAACTCCTGCCCTTATGTTAACGTTTGATATTCTTACTTATTCCATTACAAAACGCAAGTACCAGTTTGAATTAAATGTAGATTAAGTCACTTGAAATAATTTATTTATATAGCTAAACACATACATACATTTTAAATCATATGAATTGTTTAAGTTATATATTTAACACTACTTTTTAGTAAAGAGGTCCACTTCTTCGAATTTAGAATAAACATAAAAATAGTATCAAAAGAATTTATTTGCTCAAAATTTAAATGAAAATTTGCGTAAGGAAAATGTAGTGAAATATTTTTTTTTATTGTAGGGAAAAATAACGATTTTTATGCGCTAACGTTGGAATTTCACAAAAAATCTGCTGGCAACACTGGCTATTACTCACCAAAAATGTTATGGCAACAGTTTAGTAAAAAAAGCAGCTGTTTGTTTCAACATAAATTTTTGCTGATGATACGGCCATTATTAGCTCAGATGTATTCTCCGTGAACGTCACTAATAACATAGAATCAGCTTTAATAAGTCTGAACAAATATTTCAACAAATGGAAAATTCTAATAATTTCTAAAAAAACGAAAGCCATTTACTTTACAAGAAAGAGAAAGCCTTGCTACACGCCGCAAAATTCGCTACAGTTTAACAACCATAGTATCATCTGGTAAGAAAATGTCAAATATCTTGGAGTATTGGTTATTACCATATGCTGTGCACAAACTTAAGAAGATAACACATTTGGTTTACCCTTTGATAAATAGAAAATCAGACCTCTCAATTGAAAATGGAAAACTTCTAGTCAAAGCAGTTTTCCACCCAATTATGTTTTATTGTGCACCAGTATGGTCTACGTCAGCTAACTGTCATAGAAAAAAGTTACAGGTGACACAAAATAAGCTATTAAAAATTATATTCAAGCTACCATGCCACTACTCTACGCGAAGATTGCACTCTCTAGCCAACTTCCCAACTTCCCAAACGAAAAATTTAACTACCTAACGGAAAACTTTATACGCAGATGCGAACAGTCGGATAATCACCATACTTGTATTAACGAGTTAATCTCGTTATAATTCTTTTTTTCACCCTTTTTAGCCATTATTTAGTCTTAAGTTATAAGTAGATTTCAATAGAGTTTTGAAAAATTTTCCCCTAAAGAATAAGTCATAATATCCAAAAAAAAAATCATCATAAAATCTCAGAAAAATCCAATGTTTAAGTAGAAAAGAAATATGTATGAGTATATTGCTAACCTCTTTAATCTATATTATCATATTGTTAGCAAAATTAAGTATATCAAAAGAAAGCAAATAAATTGAATTGAAAATTGTTTCAACTTATGAGAATTTGTACGAGATTAACTAGTTGTGAGTTCGAGTCCAACTTCAGTCAAGAAGAAGGATTATTTTTAATTATAACAATAATTGCTGTGAAACAATAAGACCAAAGAAGAACTGAAAAAATAATTGAATACCATTAGCTGGGGGACAACTAGCTGTTTCGTAGTCGCTACACTACTCATCAGCACCCACTGGGATTTGAACTCGGGATCATTTGAACATGATGTATTGTTTTAATACGGCCGCTTTAACCACTTCAGCCACCGAGCTCTTTAATTATTCTTACGTTAATGTTTGCCACATATTGATCACATATATGCAACTGTTATAACCCCAGTTGTTTGTACAGGATTTTCTGTCACTGAACAACCAGTTTTTAATTTTTTTATTATTTACTAAATAATTCTCCTAACTGTGAGACGTATTTGTATGTAAATCATTAATCAGTGAACTTTTTTAGTTATATACATATGTACGAGATTAACTAGTTGTGAGTTCGAGTCCAACTTCAGTCAAGAAGAAAGATTATTTTTAATTATAACAATATGAGAATTTTGTTTCACTTCATTATAGCAACAGTTTAGTGAGAAAAGCAGCTGTTTGTTTCAACTTATTAGAATTTTGTTTCATTTCACACGTTTCAGTCGACAAGTTTCTCGTGGCGAAAGTTACAGAACACAGCCACAGGACTAATAACGAGTACGTTTCTAATCGAATTTTTTGAAATGGTATTTTAAAAAAATTATTCCTAAGTGAGAATGGTAAGTACTTGTCTCTTAAACGTCTAAGGTTTTAACATGACTGACTTTTTATTGACATTTGATAATTTATGTAATGCAGGAGAATGGCGTAGTTGCCAGAGTCTCCGGCTAAGCATGCCAGAGATGGCACTGCACCTCCATGGCAATATCATTATGTTAAAATAATTACTAATTACTTAAAGTGCCGTAGAAGCAGTAGTGAAGAGCATGTTTATTAATATTTTAATACACAACTTTGCAATAGAATCTTTCGCTGGGAAAGTTTGTTTTTTTTTTGTCTTGGAACAGTACTCGGGGGATGACCCCTACATATGCAGTGCATTGTACCGGAACTAGGAAAATAGGTTATGATTGTTATAGCGAAGTATTTATTTACTTTTTTTATCACAAAATCCTTATATTTGGAAGGAAACACTTGAACATTAAAAAACGAATAGATTTATTACAAAATAGCAACATACGTTTGCTTGCTGGGTAACTTCTGAGCATCCCGTTATTACTCTTTTTATTATTGAATTTCAAACTCCGTTTTTATTTTTGTGGCAAAAAAGAGCAATTGTGCTTAAATATTTTAAAATAATTTGATATTTAATTATTTGATCTTGTTTATGTAAATATTTCTTATTTTAAAATAAATTAATAAAATGAATGACCCATAATATGTAGTTTCTTATTAAATTTGTTTTCTTTCTTTGCAGCTTTCATTAACCTGGTTAGACGTTAAGAAAATAAAAAGCATTTTGCTGGCAAGATTTATAAAATTAGAGCGTGAAAAGTTTCTTTTTCATAAAAAAGAATCTTGAAAACAAAACAGTAGCCAAAAAAACAGCTTTAAAGCAGATGCATTAATAAAATTTTAAACAGAATCATAATTTATGAACATAAATTAAATCAGCAAACTGATTTAATAAACTGAAAAGAAAACAAAATTAAAAACAAAACAGAGCAAAACAAAAAAATCTTCAAACAAATACATAAATTATTAAGCAAAAAAAGAAAAGGCATAAAATAAATTCTTGTTTTTCCACTTGGCTCAGGAAAAAAGAAATTATATCAAAGCACCACCATTAACGCAAGGAAGTCCTAAACGTTTTAATCGTTAAACGTAAAGAAAAAGAAATGGAAATAATGGCTGCAACAACAAATAATCTTAATCAAAAAGAATTACGTTTATATGTTCCAAGTGAGCAACAGCAGCAGCAGCAGCAACGACAGCAGGCTGCAAACTCTCCGTTAACATTAGCTGGTGGTGCAAGATCTCCCTTTCAACGGGAGGTGCGTGAGTGGCAACGTATTGATCCGGATACAGGTGCATTGTTAACCGGACGTCTGGAAGCAGATCGTTGGATAAATGGACCATTAAATAAATACGGCAAGGTGAGTATTCTCTTTCTATTTTTTTCTTTTCTATTCTGCCTTAAAATTTTCCTAACAGCATAGACATTATTTCATATATGCTCGCAATTATAATGTTGTTTGACATGTGTTCACGGGCAGCTTAATTGATTGTTACAGACTGTGTATACATACACACTTTTTTTGTGTTTAATTGAAAATATGTTGTACGAGTAAAAAGCTACAGCTTTTCTAAGCGCTTGGTTAACATGAACGAGGTCTTTTCTGATGGCATGGAAAATAATTTTATGTAAACTAATACTTTTAGTCAAGTTTAGCATTAGAAACAGTTAAACATTTTCACACAAACTGCTTGTTTTTTAATGAGCAGCAATGAGCAAGTAGCGATTATAGTATGAAATATGTTTGAATAAAAAGAAAAATAATTAAAAGTCGCTTAAACAACGCAAACAAGTTTTTTGTACTAAAAAAAACAAAAGACTTAAGAAACACAATTTGTTTAAACATAATTTTTTTTAGGGCTTTAAACAAAATTTATAAAACTAACAATTCAAACAATTGACTTTTTTCCCCTATATTAACTTCTAATATGGATATCAATCAAAAAATCATAAACAGCTTGTTGTTTATGTTTCCCAGCTGTCTGTATGTTGACATTTCATAATAGCTATCCGTATCGCTACCAGTTACTGCATTTTTGAACGCTGGAGTCAGTCTTAGGTTTTTTGCACTGCGATGTACCGTAAAGCACAAAAAAAAAACAAAGAATATTTTATAAGCAGTATTTTATAATAATGTCTATCAGCATATAAGGTGTAACAGAGCACAACTCAAAGCCTGAAACCGTGTAACCGGATTGATTGTAACCATCATGAGAAAAATCAGAATTTCATTTATTTTTTTATTTTGAGTAAAACCGTTATTTAAAAACGAATTTGGAAGATTAATTTGGCGCCACCTTGTATCATGTGCAAGCCTTCTTGCCTGAGCTTTTTCATTTCGTTATATAAGTTTTTTGGTAGTCGATTCACTTTAATCCATTTTACTTATAATATTTTCAATTAACAAAATATTTTTCAAACAAAAGTCACAACCTTTGTGCTCAATGCAAAATATCTACCGTGAAGACTTAGATACATGGATATAATAAAAGTAATCAGGAGATGCCAGAAAACATGTTTTCAATCTAACTTCATCCTGGTATCAAAAAATAAATGATGAACGGAAAACGATATAATGGACTATATTGTAATCAGGGCTGGGCAGTATTTGAAATACTTGTATTTGAAATACGTATTTGAAATACAAATACGTATTTTGTATCTGTATTTCAAATACATGACCGGAAAGTATTTAGTATTTTGTATTTCAAATACATGTGGCTCAAAAATACATTTTTACAAAATACATTTATTTATTATAATAAATTTTCAATTTATTTTAAGTTATTTTACACAAAAGCTAAAAACTACAACCATTAAAATGTTTATCATTTTGCAATACTGCAATTTGGTTTTCATTTAGACAGAGCTAATACATTTTGCACTAATCGGGTGATATCAGTAAGAATTTCTATATATTTGTCACCAGCTTTTGATATACAGGAAAATAATTTTTATTATGGAAAACTTTAGGCTGCGAGAAACAGATTAGATCCACTGCAATATAATACTTTGAGGCATTTAAGTTGTATTTTAACAAAATTAATGGAGAGCTTGGAAATAAGATTTCATGAGTTTAAAATTAGCTGATTGCCAAAAAGCATCTCAGTAAAAGAGAGGCAACAAATTCAAAATCTTGCAATAGATAAGATGGAAAAAAATTGCAAAAAACATAAAACCATAACTGGATGCAGAAGAAGTAGTAGTTGAGGTAAAGATAATGAAGATTTTATTGTTGTTTTGGACATTACAGTGATCAACCTCGTAAATCAAATTTGGAACTTGAGCTTATCAGTTTTCGAAATGATAAAAGCAAGGAGCTTGCTATTCTGGAAAACTATCCATGAATCAAAAATAAATGCATTTATAGAATTTGACAGCAGCTTGTATTCCTCAGGACCTGTAGAAATATTATTGTTTGTCAGATAACTGATTGAAATATCTAGTTTTTATTAAAGGAAATACTTGTTTTGCCGAATGAATTTTTTATTTACTATCTATCAAATGCTAAATATTAGGTTTGTTCCTTTAATTTCTTAGCAAGTTTAGAACAAAAATATGAATATACAACTTAGTTTAAGTGCATATGTAAAATAAAATATGTATCTAAAGCCAGACGGGTACATTTTTCTGAGACCAAATTACAAATATGTATTTGTATTTTGTAGTTGTATTTTGTATTTAAAGTACATAGCTTGAAAGTATTTTGTATTTTGTATTTAAAATACACAACTTGAAAGTATTTTGTATTTAAAATACACAACTTGAAAGTATTTTGTATCTTGTATTTGAAATGCACTCCTGGAAAGTATTTTGTATCTTGTATTTGAAATACATAATCTGTGTATTTTGCCCAGCCCTGATTGTAACAAGCCTTAGAAGATTGAACTTCATTAAAACTGAACGACTTTGCCTAGGTTATACTGCAGCGACACATAAATCACTTTTAAATTCCAATGTTATAAATGAAAGAGTGGAGAACCTCTTTCACTTTTTCAGGACTGTCGTCAAATTACTTATAACAAAATGTTACCCGGACAAAAATTTTGTTCGGAGTCCATCTCAAATTTGTTTTAACAAGTAGAATTTTTTTTATATAATGTACCGTTAGTCTCATGTAAAAAGGCCGTAACATGCATTTTCCCTGAATCGACAACATCACAAAAAATGTAATTAAATAATTTTATAAATATCGCTTTTACAAGCAATTGAACAAGAAAAAAAAAAAAAAAATACTTGTAGATGAACCTAGGTAAACAGTTTCCATTATGATTTTTCCTTCTCCTGTAAAATTGCCATTATTCTTGCTAGAGCCTTTCTGCATTTAATTAAAAAAAATATTTAAATATTTATTTTCGGAAATATTTATTTACTTTAAAACAGAACTGAAATGTGTTTTATAAAAAAAAACTGGCTTTTCTAAACAATTACGTAAAACATTTCTTTAAAAACACCTTTCTAAACTGGGTTTCAACTATTAATTTGATAATTTAAAGGTTAAATTTTTCTTGTTATTGTCCTAAAATCCGAATCATGCTCAAAATAATTTGTTTGAGGTTTAAGTGTTTCGATTCAACTCACCATTTTATTTATTAACATAAATGCTAAACGATATATTGACACATCAATACACATAAAAAGGCAATAAAATTGTTTCCATAAAACAAAAACTCAATTGTTAAATGAGTTGAAAAACTACATGTCTGCTTTAACACTTTAAATTGTTTAATATGCATTTTGTTATGCGTTAAAAATATAAAAAAAAAATTAAATTAAATGTCACAGCAAATTAAATAATTTGAAAAGGAAATGGCTGTTAAAATAAATATAAAATTAAAGTTATTAATAAATAAAAATCAATTCAAAAATTTATAGTCAACAATAAATCCCTTATATATACTCGTACATTAATCCAATTATCCTGAGATAAATCGTGTTAAGATGATGCTCTTCATCTGCCGTTTTTTTTTAAACAAGTTTCTAGCTTGCTTAATATATATATATATATATATATATATATATATATATATATATATATATATATATATATATATATATATATATATATATATATATATATATATATATATATATATATATATATATATATATATATATATATATATATATATATATATATATATATATATATATGTATATGTATGAATTAATGTTAAATAGTCGAACTTTATTTTTAATATTTCTAATATTATATGATGATGGGTTGGTATCATTCGTCTAGCTCGAGTTCAATCCTGGTTAAAGCCAAGAAATATTTTTTATTTATAATTATAACAATAATTGCCGCGATCATTAACTCTTGATCAAAGAAGACAGGAAAAAATAATTGAATACACTAAAGCTGGGGGACAACTAGCTGTTTCACAGTCGCTACACTGCTCATCAGCACCCACTAGGATTCGAATTCAGTACCATGTAAACATGATGTATTTTTAATACGGCTGCTTAACCAACTCAGCCACTGAGCCCTTATTTATTTTTTCGTCTATATTTGTCTCGTATTGATCACATATGCAATTTGTTATAATATATATATATATATATATATATATATATATATATATATATATATATATATATATATATATATATATATATATATATATATATATATATATATATATATATATATATATATATATATATATATATATATATATATATATATATATATATATATATATATATATATATATATATATATATATATATATATATATATATATATATATATATATATATATATATATATTAGAACTAGGAAAATAAGTAATTGTAGCAGAACAAATTATATTAATATCTTATTTCATTTTATTGACGTAGTTCCCGAACCCTGATAATAAATTTTCATAAATACATTATAGTAAACTTTAATACATATATATACATAAGAACATATATACAGTGGACTATTACATATCGATGAATTTGAGAATAAACATCTCTGTTAAATATCACTCTCATTGTATATTATCATAATCATTAATATTAAATATTGCTCTTTTGTGATTTAGAGAGAATGTAACAGACCAGTTTACGAAACAGAACAGTTTAACTCTCATTCCAATATCTCTGTTAAATATCACTTGTTTATCTTAAATAATATGTATTGAACATTACTCTCTGTGATTTACATTATATTCTAGACGACTTATTATTTTCAAAACTTCAAGTAAGCTCCTGTTTGTAATAATTTTATTCATTCTATGGATGGCAAATAAAAAGGAAACATCTATGTTAAAAACCCGGTTGTTTCATTTTTTTCAAGCCAACGTACTAGGTAATTAGCGAAGTAAGCCACAAGAAGACCATAATTGGACTATTGAGGCTACTCGCAATACAACCCCAATTCTTGCAAATCATTTGAGAAAGGTCACTGGCGTATCGCCTTGGCCGATCCTTTTTGCCTGCAAAAATTGGACCACTTAGTGCAGGCATTATTTCCGTTACATAATGAAGAGGATAAAAGAGGGAGTAGTTTTTGTGGATATATGACTTGAATCTTCCAATGTTATAAAGGGTAGGTTAAATTTTCGATTTTTTTCTATTTCTGTTTCATGTAAATATTTAATAGCTCATCCAGATTTACATGCCCTGGATATCAGTGGTCAAATTAGAGAAAAAGAACCATCTTTAAATGCAAATGCAACCGGGAAAGATGCTTTGCTTAGCGATATAAAATTTTGTTCATGCGATAAATTATCTAAACTAGTATCGCTACCATTACTGTTACTACTAGTATTACTAATACTATCATTACTATTGTTAATGTTAACGGGGGTATTAATACAATTTATGACAATAACTTTATTAGTAGAGAAGTCATAAGTGATAAACTTCAAAAAGAAGCTGGCTTGAAGACATGTCAGTTAATGTCTTATTGTAAAAAAATGACTTGGTACTCGTTTATGTAAAACATAATAACATATAAGGCAGTGTGCATATTAGGCATCAGCATTTTGCATAAAGAATAGAGAACATTTTGAGCGCTTGGCGTTGTCTCAACAAATGATAAACAATAAGTGATTTAAAAACAAAGTTTTTCTCTGCTTCACACACAAGCGCAAGTGCGTTTATGTGGTAGAGCTCACTACTGGTCTAAAGCCACAACTTTACTTTTGCCGAAATGATAGATCAAGTAGCACCATTTCACTGAGGGATATGCCAAAATCAGTGCCGGGAAACTTTAACAAATAATAGTGAAAGGCGAATGTAAGCGGCATGCGGCAGCGGGTGGCAACAATGTGACCCATTTACAAAAAATTATATTTTTTATAAAAATATTCGTACATAAATTTCAACATATTGAATTTAATTTAATTTGGCAATACCGTTAAAGGCGGCCGAGCGGCAATGTTGAATTCAGTTTAGCTTTTTGTTTTGCCGCTTCAATTTGTCAAACCAAAAATAAAGGAAGAAAATAGAAGACAGAAATTAATTTTCGGTTTTGAAATTTCAACAATTGAATTTATTTATTTATTTTGGCTATAAAAAAAATCAAAATGTTTTTTTTTTTGTTTAACCTTCGAAGCACAAATTTTTCTTCAATTAGCCGCGTTCATTTGCCTACGACAAATAAACTCAAGCGGCAAATAGAACAGGTGGTTGTCGCTCATTGCCGCAAGCCGCTAACATTGGCCTTTCACTATAAGTCTTCATTTTAACTATTTTTTTTAATAAATTAAAAATATCTTGAATTCTAAATGTTAGAAAATAAGTAAAAACTACATTTCATAATAACACCAAAAGGAAAACAAATGAGTTTTTGTTAATTGGCATTCATTTGAATAAAACATTCTGCAAAGCTTAACAAATAAACTTGAAAAAAAACGTAAAATATTAAAGCTTGTATCATTTTATTAAATTGTTTGTTATACAATCCTATTAATGTCACGAACTGTTTAAAATTATTATGTACAACTTTATAGCTGCTTGGCAAAAACTAATAAAAAAAAAAAAATAAATCGCAAAGAATTGGCCAACTTATTTATGGAAAAGCATAAATTTAGCAAACAAAGTTGGAACAAATTTTTAACGTAAAACATGAAAAAAGGAAATTCTTATTCAAGTGGGTGTAGTATAAAACATGATACCGAACCGAACAGCATGTGAAGGTTGACGACTTTTAAATTGGCAAAAAAAAGAGAGAGAAAAAAATCTTAAAATATTACAAGTTTATTAATACGGGCAGCTCTAAAAAGAAAAAGAAATAAAAAATACTAGGAAAAAATATGATCCGGTAATTATCTCTTAAAATAGCGACATTAACTTTGAAAAGTTGTTTGAGCAAAAAAAAAAAAAAAAAGAAATATTAAAAAATAATTATTTCATATTTTAGCTAGTGTTTTTATAATCATTAGTTTTGCTCAAAATGTTTATTCATTTGTTTTCTTGTATTGTATATTTTTGTTTTATTTGATTGCCTCAGGCAATTTGTTTTTTGTTTATCTTTTTAATTAGTGTAGAATAATAGTTTTTTTTTAAGTTCTTTTAGTAGTTTTTTTTCATATTTTAGTATTTTTTTTAGAAAAAATTTTTTATATTAGTTGATTTTTTTCCAATTTATTTTTGAAACACATTATGGGCAGGGTCAGTATTATTATACAAATACATGTTTTTAGTTGTTAACTCAAATTGAAGTATGTTTAAAGAGTTTAGCAAATACAAGAATTAGCAGAAAAACAATATCGGTTTGTTATTGCATATACTTGCATATTTTGCAACAAATGCATAAATTTGCATATTTTGTAATAAATGCATGTTTTTTCTACAAAAGCATTTCACAACTACCTGATAAAATATACTTATAAGAACCCTTTTAGCCATCGTTCATCATACGAACGTTCTTTAGACCAAGTCTACGATTGGGTTATCCAATGATCCGGAGGGAGGTGAAGGTTATATTCATACCTAAAGGGGATAACAAGCTGCCAGAATTTCACAAGTCTACAGGTGCCTTTGATAACGCAAATTCTCTTGCCATGCACGTAGGAAAAAATATATGGTTTACATGACAATATTCTAACGGCAATATACTATTGTTGAATTGTATGGTTGATGCTAACAATATGGTTTTGTCATATTTGAAATGTCATTAATATATAACAAATTAACATAGCAAATGTTGCTTGCAGAATAACATGAAAAATTTTAACAAGTATTAATGTTTTGTCAATTAAGTGGCTATAACTCTGTGCCAAATTATCAGTAAATGACCAGGAAAATTGTAACAAAGTGTATATAGGAACAACAAAAAACAAATTAAGGACAAGGATTGCAGGACATAAGTCAGACCAAAAATATAGGCAGAAGACAGCATTATCTTCTCATTGTTTCAGATTAAATCACCACACACATTTTGAAAATGTTTCAACAATAAAAACAGAAAGTAATTTTAAGAAACGATATATGTTAGAAATGTTAGAAATTATTCATACATCAGCAGATCAGAGAATTAATTTTATGATGGATACTGATAATTTGGCACAGCGTTATAGGCACTTAATTAACAAAAAATTAATACATTGAATGTATATGAGTAAAGTTGTTAGGATATTATTGAATTATGTTAAATTTTTTCATGTTATTCTGTAAACAACATTTGCTATATTAATTTGTTTAAGTTAGAAATCAACATGTTGTAACCGTTAGCAGGGCACGTGTTGGTTGCAGAATAAATTTAGTTTACATTATGTTATTTTTTAATTGTTAATATTGTTAAGTATTTTTCTTTGAGTTAGCATTTTTGGGAAAACAAAAATTATTTGACAATTTCTTGTTTTCAATTAGAAATTATTATAACAATTTTAATTTTTCCAGAATAGTGAAAGGCCCATGTAAGCGGGTTGCGGCAACGAGCAGCAACCAACTGTTCTATTTGCCACTTGAGTTTATTTGTTGTAGGCAAATGAACGCGGCTAATTGAAGAAAAATTTGTGCTTCGAAGATTACACATTTTGATTTTTTTAAAGCCAAAATAAATAAACGAATTCAATTGTTAAAATTTCAAAACCGAAAATTAATTTCTGTCTTTTATTTTTTACATTTTTTTCCTTTAATTTTTGGTTTGACAAATTGAAGCGGAAAAACAAAAAGTTAAACTGAATTTAACATTGCCACTCGGCCGCCTTTAACGGAATTGCCAAATTAAATTCAATTCAATATGTTGAAATTTATGTACGATTATTTTTATAAGGAATAAAATTTTTTGTAAATGGAACACATTGTTGCCACCCGCTGCCGCATGCCGCTAACATTGGCCATTCACTAGAAGATGCCAACAAATTGTTGGTGAAATATTGAAAAATAAAGATTTTAAAAATTGTTAAAAATAATTTTTTTTTATAAAAAATGGCATAATTAAAAATTATATATGTATACTCGTAACCATATTAATATGGTTTAATGTAGTATAGTATGGTTGTTCTCAACAACAGTATGATTCGTCTTTAAAATTTTTATGGTTGTAACAATTTTATGTTACATAATATGGTATATAATAGTATTATAGTATCTTATAGTATTGATTACAACATCCGTGAAAATACTAACATACCTTCCAATTTCTGCAAACTCTCTATAATTGCACAATTTTAATTTTAAGTTCTTTCTTTTCAAAAAAATTATAAATAGCTTGTTTTCTACGAGCACGTCTTCCACCTATCTGCGAGTATATGTCGATGACGTTTCATACCAGCCACCCTAATCATCAGTAGACTTTGGACATTTTTGAAAGATATTCTCAAACATTCAACTTTATATCCTAACAATCTGAATAAATTAAATTTTTGGTTTGTACATTTGTACAATCTGAATAAATTGTTGAGAATTTAAAAAGTAAAATGCTGTAATAATATCTGTCAAAACACAAAAAATAAGATTTTTCATTTATACACGTCTCTAGCATTTCTTAACACCTTGCAAACAAATGAACAAATGCAAATACCTGTACGTGTAAACGTAATGTAAGAGCCTCACTTGGCTCCACTGATAACACTAAGACTAAAATATAAATTGTCATCAAAAGCAACTGACAGTTTATCATGGTGTTCACGACGCATGCAAAAGAAGAAAGTAGAACTACTTTTTGCGTCGTTAGGGTCTATGCGTCCTATGCTTTGTGATGTGTAAGTTGTGGCACTGATTCTACATTTTTGTGCAGAGGCTTAGAAAGCATTATTGCTTACAGCAGGAATTCCATTCTATTGAAAGGCTTTTTAGTCTGACGATATAGCAACGATTTTAATTTTGAAATATGTTCCCGAATAATAAAACTTTGTATCTAGCATTGGCCGGACTTAAGTAAAAAGCATATTTTTATTTTTATATTTAGTATTAAGATATGAATTCTTATTTTTGGATAATTTTGAAGATTCAATAAATAAAAAACGCTTAAAAAAGAAATAAAAAAAAGGTTCTCAAATAAATAAATAAAACGGTTGTTTTTGTGTGTATATAAATTTAAATTATACTAATACTTTTTTTTAAGAAGTACTTCTTGAAACAGTATAAGTAACAGCAGCAGCACAGAAAAACAACACTCAAGACAAGCTGCACTCAAGCATAAACAAACAATCTGAATAGACCTTTACTAAGCAAAATTCAACAACAGCAAAAACTTTTTTTCTAGGTATTCAATTTTTTTAAATAAATTTAAAAAAAAATTTAAGAAGTCTTCATCACGATATGAACCCATTGCCAAATGTTTGGTTGCTTGATTGTAGTCATGACTTTTATTTAACCATCTTCAAAACACTTCAAAAGAAGAAAACAATGACTTACAGACAACTTCCTAATATACTGCCTATATACATGCATACGTATGTATATAGATACATACTATGTACATACATATGTATGTATTTATGCTGCTGTCAGACCTTAAACTTGACTTTTGGGCATGTGTTTTGTTTTGTTATTTTTCTTTTCTTTTTGCATTTAAGAAAACAAAAAAATCAATTTTCTTTGGTGCAAGCAGACTCATTTGAAATTCAACAGCAGTTGTTTGACTGCCTGCCTGCCTGCCTGCATGCCTTTACAAGCATACATACAAACATCTATGCATACATACATAAATACATAAATACATATTTTGTTAGTTTGGGCTGTTGCTGTTCATTTCCTAAAAGATTGTATTGCAGATGTCAGCTGTTACTTAAGCTTATCTTTTTTAGTGTTTCGGTTTCTTTTTTAAGCTTTTAATGCTTAAATGTGGTTACGTATTCAAGTTTTGCTTTAAATTAAGTATTTTTGAATGGGCTTTCAATAATTTTTTGTTTTTTATTTATGCAGAATGACTTGAAGTTCAAAATCATGACTTGATTGAAAAAAGTGCTGTGATATTATATTTAACTTTGTCAAAAAGGTTTGAGGTTTAACATTTTATTATAAATGGTATAAAAAAGAAAGAAAATAGTTGAGCTGCTGGGAATTGATTTCTAAATATTTTTATTGAAATGGCCTTCAAACTTTTCTTTTAAGTAAATTAATATCTACAACCATAAAATGCCTAACTATGCATGACAGCAAGTAAATGGCTAAAACCAAAATTAAAAAACAAGACAAAAATTGTACATATAAGTGTACAAGTCAAAATTATTAGTAAAAAATATAAATCAATCAAAATGAAAAATATATCAAACTTGTGCGTGGCACACAACTGGGACAAATGACGGATTTTGCACAATGAAATGAATTGTTCTTATGAAGCAAAATAACAGCTGATTATAATTGATAAAATTGCGTAGCGATATTAAAGGTTTGATTATTATTTTTCTTGTCTTCTTCAATGAAAAATTATTGATCACAAATTTGTATTGTAAAAAATCCTTTTTAAGAAAGGAAAAACTTGAACTAAAACCTGATATACATAAGTATGTACAAACCAAATATCTGATTTAAAAAAATTATAAAAAAATTCAACAAAAATTCAATAAATTCATATTAAAAAATTATGAATAAAGCTGTCTTGATCACAAAAAAGTTTTATTTCAAAGGCAACCGAAATTTTAAACAATATATATATTTTTTTATATTGGACCAGTATTCAGGGGATGACCCCTACATATGCAGTGCATTGTACCAGAACAAGGAAAATAGGTTGTGAGGAGGGGGAAAGAGGGAGTAGTGTTTGTGAACATTTGACTTGAACTTTCCAACGTTATAACAGACAGGAAACACGTCCGCAGGCAGGCAACTTGTTCCACAGACGAAGCGTACGGCTGAAAAACGAATTCTCTCTGTAACGCATAGTACGATTCTCGTTTCGGGAACGAGATCCCTAATCTCGTCAGAGCAAAATCCATTGTAGTAAATTGTAGTAACGCTAGAACAGAGTAACACACCCCACACTGCGTCGATGCTCCAGTGAGTCAATAGAGTTGGATACCCTACTGTCACCAATAAGCTTCTTTGCCCTCTCCTGCACACGGTCGAGTAACCCCAAAATAGACTTTGAGGCACCGGCCCAAACATGAGAGTTGTATTCCATTTTTGGTGGAATGTAGTTGGTATAAATAGTAAGGAGATCGGATGGAGTGAAGTATATCTGACACCGTTTCAAAAAACCGAGGCACTTGAATTCTTCTTTAGAGACATGAAAAATGTGTTCATTCCAGCGAACATCACACTGTATCTTCATTCCAAGAACATCAAGAGCTAGTTTACCTATCTCGAAAGCAAATGTTTGGCAAAGAACGTTAGTCATTCAAATTCGGCTCAATTTGGATTTGTCCATTTCACTACAATTCCTTCGTTTTTCTGATCAACAAATAAACGTTATTTTCAAATTTCCTGAGCTACATTTGTTCAATTTTATTCTATTTTATTGGTATACATGTCTGTTATATATGTATGTCGGCAATGTCAGCCATTTTGGATTGTCAGTTTGTTTTTGACAGATAAAAAGGTTAGTCAGTGTATTTTGGTGTGCTCTTCGAGTTTTCACTATTCGAAAAAATTGATCAAAGACACTATATTAAGCGCAAGGGCATTTGAAGTGTTGACAGTGGCGTTTGGTTAGTCTGCTGTTAGCAGAACGCAAGTTCAATTGTGGTGTAACCGGTTTAAGAAAGGCCGAAAAAATGCCAATGACGATGCTCGTCCTGGTCAACATCACAGCCAGAACGTTTTTTGCCACGGTAGGCACCTCAACTATGATTAGCGCTGAAATGTTTGGCAAGCAGTACCTCTCCGGAGCCAACACAACACAACATAAGATATGCGGCTTCCTACAACAAACGAGGAACTCCTACCTTTCTATGCACCAGAAGCAGAGTGCCCTGGATAATGTAGACCAAAACAAAAGTGTACTATTACTATCTCCTACTTATGTTTATTTTCCCTAAAATGTGTGCGTGGACGTTGGTCCAACAACGGCAACAACATCGCTGATGACTCAGCCAAAAAAGGGACAGCGCTAGAGGATAGGGATATAGATCTCTTTTGCGGACAACCCTTATCAGTGTGCTGGAAAAGTATAAAACTCCACTTGGAACAAGAAAAGTGACACACAGAGCCCACATGCCTTATATCAAGAAACTTGTGGCCGCACAATCACTTTAAGAGAGGCTGGTAGCTATTAAAACTGCCCAGATCTGATCTAAGAGAGACTGTAGCAGTTATCACTGGACATAGCCCGTTTGGCAACCATGCCAGAAGACTAGGCCTACGCTACAACGACTTCTGTAGAAGTTGCCAAAACGAGGAGGAGGAGGAGACGATCCTACATCTCCTCGGTACTTGCCCTGCATTGAAACATAATCGTCTAAAATACTTAGCCGAGCGGAGCTTCAACAGCCTTTCATGTCTGGCCCCAGTAAAACCCACCGCGCTAACCTCTATCATAGGAAGCAGCGGATGGCTAGTACAGCAGCACGTAATGTGACACTAATAGGTTGCCGCTTTTCCTTCCTTCACATCCCCGCATATCCATCTCCTCCACTCACACTATTCTCCCCATAACGTCTATTTTTCTCTTCTTAACTTTACTATCCCACTGTTCAGGCAATCACAAAGGGAATGCCTCAGGACCCAAGTGAGCTGGAAACCCTAGGCTAAATCGGGGGATCCAGTGCCCTGCCTACCTAACCTAACCTAACCTACGTCTACTTTCCAGGTTGCAAAGTAATTTGCTTTATGAATGCAAAAAGCCGCGGAGAGAAAACAGATCAATGATTTTTTTCTGTCCCTTTTTTATGTAGTTACTGTTTACTTTGGGACAGATCATCACCGTCAACGTTAAGTGCTACGAAGTGATAAGCATGCATTTTAAATGGGGCTATAAAAATCAGAAATGATGTGTGGGGCTTTAATCGAACACTGCTGTGTGCTATATTCCTAGATTGCATATTCCCGTAGTGACCGTGGAACTAATATAAGCCAAGCCTTCTGTTCAATTTAATTTGATTACTCAACCAGCAGCAAAGAAAATGAGATATTTTGTAAACACCTCACGTAGCCAAGCCACGGCGGGTCTTTTCACGATAGATAAAAAGTTTCCATGGCATTTCGCCCTGACTTTATCTTATTTGAATTTTCACAAAGGAAGCGTTTATGATCGTTTTAAACTTTATTTTATATTGAAAAAAGAAAAACCCGTAATGGAGAAGTAAAAAATTCAATGCGAACTTTATTTATGTCCCCAGTCTTGTGTTTAAAATTAATAACCAGCAAGTGTTTATTTTCTTCAAGAAAAGTTTCCTTCTAACAAGCTGCAAATACTAAACTTGTTTCTTAAGTCTTTTGTTTTGTCTCTTCTATTTGCAGCGCTTAAAGTCTAGTTCAAAGAACTACAACTTCCTTAAGAAAATTAATGTTCCCAGTTTTCAACTTTTTTTTTTCTTACTTTCAAAGCACTGACAAGACACGGAAATGAAACATTTCTCAAGAAATTTTTTTCTAATTTGATTTTACTTCTTCTGCGTCCGTTTTTTTTCTACCTTTATTTAATGACATTGTTGGTTTGTTCCTGCTTTTACGTTTGTGTGTGTCTTGCTAACTAATGGGAGATGGTTGCCAAGAAAATTTATTTATTTTTAGACAAAAAGCCAATTGAGTATAACTAAGCTTGTTATTTTATATTTAAATGGCACCAACCAGCAAGCGGCAATTTTCAAACAGGAATATTTAAAGACAGCAAAAAGAAAATCTAAATATTTCCATATGCAAATCCACATAAATAAAAATGGTAAAAGGGGTCACAAAATACAATTGGGTTAAAACAAGACACAAACAGACGTCTGTCTTAAAATATCATCCAAACATAATTTTTTCCTTGTAGAAAATGCTAAAAGTAAACTTTCAAAGGTCTGGTCGTCTAGTGATTTCAAAGCAATAACAGCGAAAAAAGAAAACAAATCACAAATGTATAAAAAAAGGAAAAAGATCTTGATTTATCAAGAAACATAAAAACATTTCAGAATACCAGCATTTTAAGCGTGAGAATTGAAAGCAAATTTTTTCCATACAATTTGGCAACACAATAATGAATCTTTGTTGCCTTAACTTTAAAGAAAAAATACAACAAAATACTAAAAAAAAAAAATTATAATGAAAAATGAATTTCATATTGTTAAGGTAAAAAAATCGTGCGTTGCTTAAAGGGTTTCATTTGTCATAAAATCAGTTGAACAAAAAATTATTATACAAAAAAATATTGATATTTGATCATTTTTTTTTAAAAGGTGAACCGTGACAGTTTTGTTTTTTGATTTAAAAATCAATGTTTTTTTTGTGTAATTTTTCAAAATTAAAAAAATTCTTGAAATTGGATTATAGTGTAAAATTTGTTTTATAACAAGACTATAGTGTTATAGTATTTGACACCGTTGGACTTTCTTTCTTTGGGGTTATTTGAAAGAAAAGTTGTACGTCGATAAGCCAGCAACAATTTAACAGCTAAAGGCTAAGATAATTTGATACATTAATGGCATGGAACCTCAATTATGCCTCAGCGTCATGGAAAATCTAGACTATCAGATGGATCTGTGCCGCTGAAGATGCGGCGGCGACTTTCATGAATAGAAATGACAATAATTTTTTAATAATTTGTTTTTCATTCCAAATCAACATCGGCCTTTAAAATTTGACCACTCTTTACATTAGTACTGCGCAACAAATAAGGATGCATGTCATTATATTATTCGCAATTAAAACCTTTTTACACACAAAAACGTAACAAGAAATACAAATTATTTTTGCAGACAAACATTCTTTTTTATTTAAATATTATAAGTCTACTGCCAACAATTTCAAAATTGTTCGAAAAATTGTTAATGGCGAAATTGACTTCAATGTTAAACAATATGGGCTGCAACCCTGATCATCAATTTGGCTTTCGAGCTAAACATAGCACCATAGAACAAACGCATAGACTAGTCAATGTCATAAGACAGACTTTTGAAGACAAAAAGTATTGTTCAGCTTTATTCATTGACATTTCCCAAGCTTTTGATAAAATCTGGCACGAGAGATTAATTTACAAAATAAAGTTGAACTTGCCTGCAAACACTCACAAGCTTCTGGAAAGCTACTTATATGGGCGGAAGTTTGTTATCAGAGAAGGCGACTTTATAAACCCAACTCAGCCAATCGAGGCAGGAGTTCCCCAAGGCAGCATTCTAGGACCTCCTTCATATTTGATTTACGCCTCAGACATGCCAACGAGATCCGGAATCCACACTTCAACTTTTGCAGATGACACAGCATTCTGCAGCGTACATGAAAACCACCAAGTGGCTTCGCGAAATTTGCAGGAGTATATTTCAATGTTAGAGAAATGATTAAAACTTTGGAAAATTAAAGTTAATGAACAAAAGTGTACTCACGTCACATTCACACTGCGTAAACAAACATGCAGCAATTCAGCAAAATGAAGTCAAGTACCTTGGTATTCATCTCGATCGTGGGTTAACGTGGAAGTCTCACATCGATGCGAAAGTTACTCAGTTAAAGTTAAAAGCAGCGCAAATAATTGGCTTATGGGCAGAAATTCGAAATTGAAGCTGGATTGCAAACTTTTATTATACAACGCACTTCTAAAGCCTAATGGTGCTATGGAATTCAATTATGGGGTACCGCCTTCACTTCTAACATTGAAAAAATTCAAAGGCGACAAAATCAAATTCTTCGGACGATTACCGCAGCTTCATGGTACGTAAAAAACTCACGAATTCATAAGGATCTCTGTGTTCCTCTTGTAAAAGACGAATTTTCAAAGTACGCAACAAGGTATATCAGTAAATTGGAGCTTCACCCAAATCCTCTTGGACGCAATATACTTAATTTCGAAAGCCACTCTCGGTTGAGAAGCAGGGACACCCTTGCCACCATCAGAACGTTCAATAGGTGATTTTACCGATATTGACCGTGCAAAATAAAACATTTTTGCCTAGCATTGGCTAGACTTAATTAATTTTATATATTTAGTATTAAGATTTGAATACTTATTGTTAGTTCACTTTGTGAAGATTCAATAAATAAATGAATGGAAAAAAAATATATATATATATATATATTATTTTTCTTATAATTTTTTCTGTGTAATAAAAGCATTTGGAAAATTGAGAATTCTGCTTAGCCTTAAAACTAAAAACAATGTATTAAATAAAAGAAAAAACAATCATTAAAATTTGTTTATTTTACTGTCCTTATTAATAGCATTTAACAAACCTCTTGTGACTCATATACTTTATCTGCAAATTTGTATCGAAAAAGGCTTGTTTATTCTACTTGTACATGACTTTTTTCAGAATAAAATTAATGTCTATCAGTTGAAATTTATTAATAGGTACTTTTATTATTATTTAACCTTTTTATGTTTTATGTATATATATTTCTTGCTCTTTGACCATAAACTTTGTCTCTTTGTGTACCTGAATCATTTTACTTACCATGGACCATGTGCATGCACGAGCTGTGGCCTCAAAACTACAAAAAATATAAATAGCTTAAAATGATTTTTTTTTATTAAATTTGTGTATAATAGTTTGTATTAACAACATCGGCCATTAACAGCAACTCCAAGTTATCTACACGCTTCATGAGTTCTTTGGGCTGTAATGCATACAACAATGTTGCTTTGGCCGGTAAATCATGTGATATGTTTTCATTATTAAAGTACAAGTTTGAACAGAACGATTGGCGTCTTGTTTTATTAAAATATTTTGAAAAAACATTTGCATTTAATGTTGATTATTTTTAAGATTTTTTTTTAAGGAGCAATTAAAGTTTTATTTATTTTAAGTGCAAATAGAATTTTTATGTTTAATTTAATTTATAAACAAAATAACAGAAAAACGTTATTATTTTGTTTATCGCAAAATAATGTTAATTAACTTTATATTGATCCTAATTTATTGACCTTTTTTTAAATAATTTTCTTTTCTTTTAAATAATTAGCAAAATCCGAGGTTGTTTTTAGCGATTTTCAAAAAACTTTTCTACATTTCGTTTTCCATTGGAAAACTTCTTCAATTTATAACAATGGAAAATGAAATATTGAATAAATTTTTACACAAATTCAAAAAAAAAAAAAAAAAAAAAAAAACAATAAAAACGACTGCGTAATTTGCTAATTATTAAAAAAAAGGAAATGATAATTAACTAAATCGAAATGCATTTAACCTACAATTTAAAGTCATGTATATATTTAATTTTATTTTATTATTTCAAAACTATTCGAAAAATTGTTAATGGCGAAATTGACTCCAAAGTTAAACAATATGGGCTGCATCCCTGATCATCAATTTGGTTTTCGGGCTAAACACAGCACCATAGAACAAACGCACAGACTAGTCAATGTCATAAGACAAACCTTTGAGGAGAAGAAGTATTGCTCAGCTCTTTTCATTGATATTTCTCAAGCTTTTGATAAAGTGTGGCACGAGGGCTTGATGCACAAAATAAAGTTAAACTTGCCTGCAAATACACAAAAGCTTCTGGAAAGCTACTTATATGGGCGGAAGTTTGTTATCAGAGAAGGCGACTTTATAAGCCCATCTCAGTCAATCCAGGCAGGAGTTCCCCAAGGCAGCATACTGGGGCCTACTTTATATTTGATTTACGCCTCTGACATGCCAACGACATCCGGAATCCACACTTCTACCTTTGGAGATGACACAGCGTTTTTGAGTGTTCATGAAAACCACCAATTAGCATCACGAAATTTACAGGAATATACTTCAATATTAGAGAAATGGCTAAAACTTTTGAATGAAAGCTAATGAACAGAAATGTACTCATGTTACATTCACACTGTGTAAGCAAACATGTCCGCCTATCCAAATAAACAACTCACCTATTCCGCAGCAAAATGAAGTCAAGTACCTTGGTATTCACCTGGACCGTAGGCTAACGTGGAAGTCTCACATTGAAGCAAAGGTCACTCAGTTAAAACTAAAAGCAGCGCAGCTAAATTGGCTTATGGGCAGAAATTCTACATTGAAATTGGATTGCAAACTTTTGTTATACAACGCAATACTAAAGCCTATATGGTGCTATAGAATTCAGTTATGGGGCACCGTCTCAACGTCAAACATTGAAAAAATCCAAAGGCGACGAAACAAAATTCTTCGAACGATTACTGCAGCTCCATGGTACGTAAAAAATTCACGAATTCATAATGATCTGAGTGTTCCGTTGGTAAAAGAGGAATTTTCTAAGTACGCGACAAGGTATATCAGTAAACTAGAACTTCATCCAAACCCTCTTGCGCGCAATATACTTAATTTTGGCGGCCACACTCGGCTTAAAAGAAGGGATACCGCTGCCACCATCAGATTGCTTAATAGGTGATTTTTTAAATAGCTCCCGCATAATAAAACTTTTTGTCTAGCATTGGCCGGTCTTAAGAATCACATTTTTTAATTTTAAATTTAGTATTAAGATTTGAATACTTATTGTTAGTTCATTTTGAAGATTCAATAAATATAAAAATGCTTACAAAAAAAATTTATATTTTATTCGTATTTTCTGTTTGAAGTTGTATATAACAACACTTAACATTCAAATCATGATTTTTGTATCTACTTTTCCCCATCTTGTTTGTTAGACGACTGAAAACATTACAGAAGAATTAGAAAAAACTGAACATATACCTTTTTTTTCGGTAGACGCAAACAAAACTCAGAACTTTCAGACTAGACTTCAAATATTTTTTATAAAAGGTACTTTTTATAACAGATATTTTCTATAAAAGGTACTTTTTATAAAGGTTATTTTCTAAAAGGCGAACTTTTTTAAGAGGTACGTTTTTAAAATGTACTTTTTTCAACAGGTACTTCTCTTAAAAGGTACAATTTTGAAAGGTACTTTTCTATAAGGAACTTTTTTACATGCACATATCTTTGAATAGTACTTGCTTTTAAAAGTCTCCTCCTTAAAAGGCACCTTTTTAAAGTTAATTCTTTTTAAGTGTTTTTTTAAAAGGTACTTTTTTTTAAAAGTACTTTTTGTGTAAAGTACTTTTTTTGAAAAGGTGCTGTTCTTAAAAGTTACTTCCTTTAAGAGGTACTTTTTTTAAATATACTTTTTTGAAGGTTTGAAAGGTACTTTAAAGGCTTTAAAAAGTACTTTTTTTAAATATACCTTTTTAAAAGATATTTTTTTAAAAGGAACTTTTTTAAACGACACTTCTATTAAAAGGTACTTATTTTAAAAGTTTTTTTTTGGAAGGCATTTTCTTAAAAGGCACTTCTTTTGAAAGGCATTTTTTAAAAAATTATTTATGTAAAACGTAGTTCTTTTAAAGGAACTCTTTTTAAAAAGTTCTTGTTTTAAAAGGTACTTTTACCGTTTTAAAAACGTACTTTTTTTAAAACGTATTTTTTTTAAATGGTACTTTTTTAAAAGGTACTTTTTTAAAAAGGTACTTCTTTTAAAAAGTACTTATTTTAAAGGATACTTTTTTGAAAAGGTACTTTTAGTAAAAGATACTTTTTTAAATAGATACTTTTTTTAAAAGGTACCTTTTCTAAAAGGTACTTTTTTAAAATGTACTTTTTTTAAAGTTACTTTTTCTTAAAAGGTGCTTTGTTTAAAAGGTAAATTTTTTTAAAAGATTCTTGTTTTTAAAAGTTACTTTTTTGAATAGGTATTTTTTTAAAAGGTACTTTTCTACACAATTAAGTATTTTATTCACTATATTAGCTTCTAACGTTGATACCAATAAATAATTATAATTAGCTTGTTCTCTATGTTTCCTTTTCAAATAAATGCTTTTACACTTAAGCACTTATTTGAAAAGGTATTTGTTCAAAACTAATTCATGTAAATGTAAAAGCTAGTTTTTTTAAAAAGTACGAATTCTCTGAAAACTTTTTGTTTTATTTACAATTAACGTTGTGCGTTTGGATTGGAGCATGCTTTAGATTTGCTGCCAATTATGCTACCGCCGCTAAATACTAAAATACTTAAATACCCAACTACACGGTGGTAATTATATCTAGCATAAATAGCCGCGTGACTCCTGTCTTGGATGTGTTCAATACATTACAATATTTTTAAGTAGTAACAAACTTAATTGCTATTTATTAACTTAATTTACTTTTAAATACTTTAAAAGTTGTCTGTGATTGTTCTTTAACATTTTCAATCCATTATTCCTTACCATATACGATGTCCAATACAAACTTGTTCATGCACTTTGCACTTAAAAAAATCCCGCAAGCATCACAATAAATCACTCATAAAAATGTTAAGAAATTGGCTTATTAAAGAAAACAATTGAAAAATACAAAAAATAAAGAAATTATGAAAACAAACCACAAAATTATTATCAAATCATTTCCTGATCCTTATCATAACACATCCTTTTTCTCTCAATCTTATTGCAGATATCCGATTCCCAAAATATTGCACAACCCAATGGCATCCAACAGACACAACGCAAACAGTTAGAAGTATTACAAACATGCACTGCTGCCGGCGCAGCAATGCAAGTGATACGATCTCAAACTGTACAAACAACATCATCACGTTGGTCAACGTCCTCGGCATCACCATTATTATTATCGGCATCCACATCACCCATACCAACACAACACCAATTACAGCCACAACAAATCAAAAACAACAACAACAACAACAGCACCAAGCACAGTTTTAGACAAAAAACTCACAATAATCGAACTGTGCATACCACAAAAAACAACACGAAACCGACCAACACTCCTTCCCCCTTTTCCTCTACCACTACCACTACCACCGCCACCACCTCCTCCTCCTCCTCCACCGCACCATTTATTGCCACAACATTATTGACTAATGGTTTTAATCATAAACAACATCAACTCAATCAGCTGCAACAACAATACCCACATTGTTTAGTTAATGGCATTAGCAGTAGTTGTAGAAATAGTAGTAGTAGTAGTAGTAGTAGCAGACGTAACACAAACTGGCCAGATTTAACTGAAAATATGTCCACGTTAGATATTTGTGATAATGATCATGATAATGAACATGATCATGACAGTAATTATGTTGTACAGCACCAATCCAGCGATGATGAACGAGCAAGTGATGATAATGACAATGAACACAGTAATGATAATGACGGTGGCTTGTTTATGGAAAATAATAAAAATATTCATGATCATCAGCATGATCACTACCATTCATTAAATGAACGTAATAATTTGAAAAATATTAATGCAAATAAACGCAACTCGGTGACATTATTCGCCAATAATGACATCAATTTTAGTTCCACAATCCAATCTGGCAATCATTATGACCAAACACATAATCATAATGATCATGACTCACATTTTAACCATCACCATCAGCTCAACGGCAATGGTAACAGCAACAGCCATAGCCAGAGCCACTACCACCATGACAATAATTTAAGTCGTGATATTAGTAGTGGTAGCCGTAATAATCAATTATTTTTGCTGGATACGGCGCCAAGTTTAAAGTTAAGTAATCTAATGGTAAGTAGATGATTATCGAATGCATTTTATATTTTTCTTGTCTTTTTTTTTTTTGTAAAAAATTAACATTTGAAAATCTTAGATGTACGTATGTACATATGTATGTGTGTGTATTCAGTTTATTGTTTAAATCAGGCAATTTACATGTTGGCCAAAAAACAATTACTTTTGGAATATTTTTTTTTTTTTATACTCGCATTTGACGTTTTCTTCCAAACGCTCATTGACTTAAAGTTGGGAAAGGAGGTCAACGTAAAAGTTGTAAATGGGTCTTAACAAATTATGATGTGAACTAAACACAAGTAATTGCAGTTTTTATGGCTGAGAGGCTTTTCAAAGCAGATGACATAATTTGGAAATGAACGGCCAAACAAAAAAAGATAAAAATTTTTTGTTTGATATTTTTTACTTTGCACAAAGAAAATTTTTTTTATATTGTATTTTTAAAGCAACGGTGGTTACACGCATACATTCGTAGTAATACGCTTGTATTAGTAACAACAAAAAATGCAGTATATTTTTGCAAAACTACGCAGCGAGACCTTATTTCATTAGGTCGCAATATACTCACATCTTTTCTCTAACTCACACTTTGTTTACAAAGTCAAATTCTTCGAACGATTACTGCAGCTCACTGGTATGTAAAAAACTCACGAATTCACGAGGATTTGTGTGTGCGGTTAGTAAAAGACGAATTTTCAAAATACGCGACGAGGTATATCAGTAAACTGGAACTTCACCCAAATCCTCTTGCCCCCAACATACCTAATTTTGGCCTACTCAAATAGATTAATGCTTCCTTTTTTATCCCTAAAAAATTATTTTCATTTTCCTAATGTTTTAGTGCCTTTTATGTTAGGTTATGTCAAGGCGAATTCATTACTAGGTGAACTTAACAGCACAGGTGATAATTTTTTGCTTCTCGCGTTTTTTCCAATGAAACTGACACATTTTGTTTCTTTTGTTTACAATCTTTTTCGCGCCGTTTTAATCTGAAGATTTTTTTGTATGATTTAGTGCAATTTCAAGAAATTTGTGTGAATTTAAAAGTGAAAAACTAATATAATCTGTGATTTTAATTACAAACAATTATAAAAGTTTATATTAAACGTTTATATAAAAATTTTTCCGAGCTGAACAACCTTAGGCGAATTTGGATTTTGACATTTACGATATGTTTTACAATAACAAAAGACATAGTACTGAATTCGCCTTTCCGCTTGCATTCACCTGTATAAATTCGCCTTGGGTTATGTTTAACAGGCTGTCAGGTATTGTAAAGACAATGTAATATGTACATATCACTGGTTTAGAACCAACCCGAGGAACGGATAAAAGAGTCCAATCCACTTACATCGCATTCCGATACCTCCGCCAAATCATGTAGCATCGGTATGTCTAGATATCAAGGTAGACCGATGCCCTTATATAAGAAAGAGCTGGACACTGAAAGATTTAACCTCCTCGCCTGCGTCCCTATGTGGCAATGCCCCTTCAGGACCACCACAGCAGAACGCAGCCACCGTCAGGGCAAGCCCCTAAGGATGATAGTCCTTTTGTTATCATATCTGGGCCATATCAACCTATCTTCATCTAGACCATCTGTCCTGAACAGTCTGAAAAAGTTGACGCTGTAGTGCCTTTTAACTTCAGTAATTCTTTTCATTATGATAATATTTAAAGAATCTTTTATTCGAAAACCTGAAAAAAATCAGGTGTATGTACAATAAATCAATTGCAGTCATTGAACTTTTTTCAAATAGTGTCGAACATGAAACGCTCAAAAATGCTTTGTTCAAAATCCAGCGTGTAACCGAATTATTTTTTTAAATTTTTGTTTGTATTGTTTTCTTTTTCTTAAAATAACATTCACAAGAACATGAATGAAATGATAACTTCGTTTTGAAGTCAAAAACTGAAAGACGAAAATATTGTATGATGATGAAGGAAAAGCAATCAAAGAAAAAAAGAAAAAAAACGAATATGATTGGTTATTCCAGAAAAATATTAAGCCATACAAGTTTGGGGAACAAAAAAAGAACTGAAAAGAGCTGAAAACAATTGAAAATTTTTACAAAAAGAAAGAACGTACAATCACTTTGGTTGCTTTTAAAATGCCATTAGTTTTCTTTTTGGCATGAAACCTGAAACAAGTAAAACACACATTTCGCTTTAATGAAATTCTATTTTAACACCCACCAAAAACTATTTTATTTTTATTTTGGGTCTTAATTAAAAATTTTAAAACAATTTAACCGTTAAAATAAATGGGGCTCATGTTTTAAACTAACAGTGGTTGCAAAAAGTTTGCGCACATTCAGGAATATATAATTTATTATAATTAATATGTAATATATAATATATAATGTATAATATATAATTTATAATATATAATATATAATATATAATATATAATATATAATATATAATATATAATATATAATATATAATATATAATATATAATATATAATGTATAATAGATAATATATAATATATAATATACGGCTGAAAAGCGAATTCTCCCTGTAATGCGTAGTATGATTCCCCGGACAATCAACTACAAATGGATGAGCTCTGCAAGATCCCTAATGTCGTCAGAGCAAAATCCATTGGCGTAGCGATATAACAGATTAACGCACCCTACTCTGCGTCGATGCTCCAGTGAGTCAATAGATATAGAATACCCTACTGTCACCGATGAGCTTCTTCGCCCTCTCTTGCACACGGTCGAGTAACCACAAAACAGACTTTGAGATACTGGCCCAAACATGAGAGTTGTATTCCATTTTCGGCCGGATTAAGGCGGTATAAATAGTGGGGAGATCGGATGGAGTGAAGTACCTTTTATACCGTTTAAAAAACTCGAGGCACTTGAATGCTGCTTTAGAGAAATGAAAAATGTGTTCAGTCCAAGAACATCAAGAGCATCCGATTGCTCAATATTTATACCATCCATGAGTATAGATGAAGCAGCAATTGCGGTCGTTTGTTTTTTGTGTCAGTAAGCAACTTTGCGTCTTGCGAGCGTTAAAGGCGATCCTGGTTTTATGACCCCATTCAGTGAGTCATTAATATTTTGCCTCTTGGCAACAATATCGAATAAGAATTGCATATTTACATTTAAGTCTAGAGTTATGATTGACTAGAAAGATCATGTCGATTGTAGAAAATGAGAAAGACCTATAAATATCAGGCAGGTGGGCGGCAACGAGTCAGTTTATTTTTAAGCTTTGTGCAAGACAGTCATAAATCACAAAATAGCAAGTCTAGTGTTTTGGTACACAATGTAAATAAAGTTATGAATTATTTAAGTACTGTATAACGAACAAGTGTGTAAGTAATTATTTCATTTGCAATTGAAGAATTTGCAAAAGCGTTTTAGAGGCAAAAATGAACAATATAATATATAATTAAACACATAATTGAACCATACCAATATTATCGTAATAAAAAAATATGCCACTAATTCCTTAAAATGTGTGTTTTAATCAAAATCAACACCGGCCCTTAAAATTTAACCACCCTTTATATAATAAAAGAGTTTGTGAAAAAAATAGATCAGTAGCGAAGTCTTTAGCTTGTGTACAGAAACAGCCAAAGTCTTTGGAAGGAGGCGAATTTGCGACATTGATTTTGTTGGTTCAGCACCAATTTGTATTTGTATCTGAGTTATTATCATATGTAAATAAGAACGGCAAGAATTTTTTACGAATAACGCACCCTACACAAACTCAAATGTACGGCCTGTTGACCGTACATTTTGTATGGCCCATACCGAAACAACGCGGCGGCAACGCACACAAATTGAACTAAATACATTTAATTTACAAAAAAATAAATCAGTTTGTACATTAACTTCATTAAACCACTGTGTTATGATCAATCATCAGATTATTTCTTTTGAGGTTGAAAACAACGTTAAAAACTCTTCTGTTATTTATAACAAGAAACTATAACTGGCAACTAAAACTTTAAGCTTATTTTTATTTAAATACATATAATCTAACATAAAATAAATGAGTTTGTACATTAACTTTATTAAACCACTGTGCCCTGATCAATCATCAGATTATTTTCTTTGAGGTTGAAAACTCTTCTGTTATTTATAACAAGAAACTATAACTAGAAACTAAAACTTTATGCTTTTATTTTACTCATTACAGAAAAGTAGTTCCAGCCTATCGAATAGTTCAAATAATTCCACGACTGCATCTCAGGCCACAACATCGGCAACAACAACGTTAACAAATCCAACATCAATGAACACCCACAAGAATATGACAACAAACAAAATAAGCCTACATGCAATTGTTGGCAACAACAACAACAACAATAACATAAAAACAGCGGCAACAACAACATCATCGACACCATCACCAACATTTTCAACGCAATCATCTTGGCAACAACCTTCCTTTTATAGACAAATCAACCACAACAACAATAACAGCAACAACAATAACAACACTCATGCTCATTTAATGAAATCACGCGTAGGTGACACTAACAATTGCTGTAGCAGCAGCAGTAGTGATGAATCTCGTTCATATGCGGCCAAAACTGAAACAGATCTTCGTCATCTCCAGCGTCGTCAGTCACCAACTCAACAGCAGCAACAACAACAACAACAACAGCAACAAAATCAGTTTAAACAAAACCATAGATTGACGACACCAACGCATTCTCCCCATACAGCATACCATCGTGTCGATTTGGAAAGTTTCCGGCAATATAATAACAACGGCAAAACAACAAATATTATTAACGATACTGACGATGATGGCTTGCGGTAAGATTTGTTTTATAAGTATATTTTTAAATATTTTTTTTTTTTGTTTTGTTTTTTGCCCCTCCAAAAACCATCCGCTCGCCCTTCTTTTCATTAGTTTGAAACAAAGTTTTTGAAATAAATCTTTCTTAAGTTGAAGTTTATACGATTTTTCAATTTTTTGTTTTTCGAATATTTTCGTTAATGAATAATTTAGTTTTAAATGGTTTGGGGGCTTTTGACAATTGTCATTTTACATTTATTTAAGTTTTAATTGTGTTTTCGTAAAGATTGGTAAGATGAACGCTTAAAAAAATATAAAATTTTGTTAAATCGAAAAGAGTTTTTAAAAATAATGAACAGTTTTCATTTGTAATAAGTTAAAGTGCAACCGGGTTTTTCAAATTAAGAAGGATTTTTATTATAAATAATTACTGTGATCAGTAATTTCTGTTTAAAGAAGATAAAAAATAGACTCGCCAACCTCCAGTGCAATTTTTGCTAGCTTCAACTATCGCGTGCGCTGCACTACTCATCGGCACTCAACCGGCCTAGACATCAGAATCGTGCTTAATCATGATTAACGAATTTTTTTACCACGGCTGCTGAAGTCACTAAGAAAGAGAAAACGCTGTACGAAAACACCCTTTCTTGCTCTTAATTTTGTATTTAATTATAAAAAATATGTTTCATCAAATGAAAGTTGGAATTTAAGACCGCTGCGGGGAACTGCAAAGACCAATATTGTTCCCTTGTGAAGAATTTGTGTTATCGTTGTTCCAACTTTTCACGCAACCAGTTAGCTCTTAGCTCTACATGATCACCTGTAGTTTTTAGAACTAAGCATAGTCAAATGTTTTAAGACTCTTTCTACTTACGCAATTTGTATGTAGACTAAACTTTTCGTGCCTTAGTATAACTTTGTTTGTTATAGCGTCAGTATTGTGTAGTGAAATTTGCTTGCTTTATCGCTTTTGAAATTTCGAAACCGGTTATAATAACCGGTTTTTTGTGATAACATAAGTAAATTTTTAATTAATAGTGTGGTCAACCTAGATAGCAGTTGTGTCTATTTACATTATTGCTTTGTGTTTTTGATCTAGGTTATAGTAATGAAGATGCAAGAAAGAGTCTGTGCTCTACGAAGAGGACTGATATGGGGGAAGCATGAAAATCGGAATGATGAATGAAATTTATTCTGTATACCAGAACATTCCAAATACTGTTGTAAAGTGCCCACGCCTTAGAAGGCATTCTAGCAAACCGCAGAGCATAAGGAAATGTAGAGTAGATTTTTTCAAAAGCCTATGCGTCCACAAAGAGTGACCTTTTGGCGCGGCTTATGAGCTGCCGATGTCATCGTGTCATATTGCTTTGAAAATGAGGACAGTCAAGCAGTTACCGTGAATGGCGTTTAAAATTACGAGATGAAAACGGTAATAAATTGAGAATATAAACAGGGACGATATGTGGTTCCAACAAGACGATGATGCTTGCCACACAGCCAAGAGAACTATGGGTCTTTTGCACGAGAAATTTAATGAACGTGTAATCTCACGTCGTGGCGGTATTAATTGTGATTTGATACCGTTGGACTCATTAAAAAGCAAGAGTGTACGCAAGTAAGACAAAAACAATTGACCCACTAAAGGATAAAATAATTCAACACATTAATGATTATGCCACCGAAGCCACGAGCATTCGGCCGATATTTTTTCACACATAATTGTCATAGAACGTTCTACTATAATAAAAATTTTTTTTGAGATAATTACCTGGAAAACATTTTTTACATTTGAACTATGCTTTAATAATGGACATACAAATAAGTAGCCTGGGATCGTATTAAAACAAAGCGAAAGTTGGATATATCCAATTAATTCTGATTTATTAACACGGTTATATTACTTTCACTTGTTACATACAGTATATACTTTTGAGGAAATTGATTTTCCTCTTTACAAATAAAGTGTTGAAGCTGCATTATTACTACCAACATTAGTGGGAGGAATTTTAACAATTCCTGAAGCCGATTTTAGGCATCCGCGGTTTCATATCCAGTGCGCGCCTTTGCGGTGGAACTTGCATCTGAATTTTGAATGGTCATTTTGGAACCGGTTATACGGGCGAGTATCCGACTCTTTGTTAATTTTTACTGGTTACGTGTTGATTTTTACCGGGTTTTCACCGTTTGTTCGCACTTTTTGCAAGTTGTTTTCTTTTACATTTTGCCAAGGTTTCGCGCTGTTTGTACAACGCAGTAACTTTTTTCAATCTTTCCTGCAGTGGCTGAATACCCAGGAATAGATAGGAGAGGTTAATAACACGCTTATTAAATTCACTTGTATGCTTATACGTTTTTAACTCTCGCAGCCAATATCGTATGAATAATTATCTATAGGGAGAGATAAGAGCATTGATACTCATACGCATACTCATGCAAACGCAAACACATTAAATTATAAAGTAAATAATAAATATTGTTAAAAAAAAGTAAAAATCATGCTTTGATATCGAACTAAAACGGAAGAAATATTTTTAAAAATAATCGTAAACAATAGTGAACGAAAAATACTAGTGTTATAGTGAAAAAAGCGTGAGGAACTTCGTGCCATATAGTTCTTACATAGAGTGCTCGACGCTATTTTCACAATAATACTAGTATTTTTGCATTCACTATTGTTTTAAGCTCATTTAATATTTAGTAATTTGATCTTGTTTAAGTAATTAATTCTTGTTTTTGGAGCTTAAGATCGTTTTAGTTTTATATAAAAGTTCAACAGTATTTATTCTCGATATTTCGATAATAATTTGTTATTATCGTAACAATAACAAAATCGTAATAAAACAAATTGTTATCGAAATATCGAATATAAATACTGTTGAACTTTTATATAAAACTAAATCGCTTTTTAAGATTATTTTTAAAATTATTTCTTACTTTTTAGTTCAATATCGAATATCCTAAAGTATCGAATATCCTAAATCTCATTCCTTCAAGAATGGCGAAAGCATGTTTGAAATTCGAGATCTAAATCTTTTAGATTTGAAATTACTTCGTTGATTACTAATTTATCTTCAATATTTAAATCGAATAATAAAAATACTCAATTAGTTTTTGCCACATATGGATGTTACTGAGATATTTTCAGGTATCTTACACATCTGGAATGGTAAAAAACAGATGTTCGATCTATTTTTTTCAATCAGAATATCTAGTGATCTAAATCTATATATTCTAGAAAACATCACTTTCTCATACCTCATTTTTCTATACTTGCTTATAAATCTTTTCATTTATATTTTTTCAATTTAAACTTCTTCATATTTCATTTCTCGTACAGTCTCTCCTCTCACCATCTGCGCAGACAACGGGTACCTTGCGATACCTCTGTAAGCTCGCTTCAACGATCTCGTTCCATTTCCACAGACGATTTGAGCACTGAATGGGATTTACAAGGTGCCGATGGTGAAGAGCCAGCTGAGTGGCGACGTGTTAGCAAGTTACGAAGATCCTTTCAAAACACAACGAAAAATAATCACCCCACTAATTCACCCACAGCCGCCAGAAGACCACTTGATTTGCCCACCAATTCAGTTAGTGTGTCCAAAATAAGAGCTGAATTGGAAAATGGACGCAGGCTTAATACAGTTATGCGTAATAATCATGTAGACTTGGCAGCCCTTAGTAGTATATTAGACGGTAACAACGGAGAGAAAGATAACAAATCACCTGTCACTGCAAAGCGTGATTCTTTTCTAACAGCCGAATCCCTCAAGGAAATCAGAGGAAAATTAAAAAAGTTATCAGATGAATCATTGTACAAAGAAGATTTTATCATAAACCAATCACACAACGATACGAACCCCACAGTCGAGCATACAGTCACTGATCAAATCAAGATTAAGAGCTACAACGACAAAAGTCCTGAACGATATAGACTAACCAATAAAGCCGAAGAGGTTAATAGCAAACATACTACTAATAGTTTGGAATCTCGTTTAAAATATAGAGATACCAATTCCACCGATTGGCATTTGAGGCGTAAGTCTTATGGTTTTGAAAAAATGTCTCCACCTGAAAAGGCCATGTTACGTATGGATGCCTCCACTGATAGTGGTTTGGGCCGATCGGGCGAATTACAAAACTGGTCTCCCTTGACAACGGAAGCCAATGCAAATAATCGTACAGTAGTGCTTTTCGGTGAAACGGCCAAAGTTGCCACTAAGCCCACCATACAACGTCGTTTCAGATCTCAAAAGTCCTATGAAGAATCGGAAATATTGCCCGAAGAGGATATAGCCATCACAAAGCGACATTCTATAGCGGTAGATGAAAGTCAATATGTGCGTGATGGTTCACGACAAACCACTCAAATACATTTAAATGGCTTCTATGAACCGGCTAATTACACAAAATTTACACATTCTACGGAAATCGGCAACAACCCGGACAGAGGACAACAGAAACGCGTGGAGTTTAGCAAAACAGAGGTACACTTTGCCACCGAATCGGGTCGAGTTAATATAGTGGAGACAGACAGTAAACCACCACCTACAAACAACTTTCGCAGACGCAAGAGCCGCAGCTCTAGTGTAGGTCCTTTGCAAAGTCTAGTTAAATCCGCCACTACCGTTACAACCTCCAGTGCAATTTCTACACCTTCCAATACACCAGTTGCCCTACCGGTTACACTTTTCGGCAGTGATAGCAGCCAAAAGAAAACAATTGCTTCGACCACTTTGGCCTATCGAGCTCCTTTAGTGGGCTCCCCGGAACCTAAAGATGCGGGTATAAATGTTACAGTTACTCTACCCTCCCATCATGAAACATTCTCCTATGCTGAAAGTTCCCGCAGTAGTTATGCTTCTACCAGCGGTGTGGACACCACTACCGATTGCGATACCGACGAAATGACCTCCTTAAGAGGTATTTTGAAAAATAAACCCGCTAAGCCCAAGCCTTATGTGTTGGGCGAGAATATTGATAAGCCCGATGATCTCTGGGGAGTGCAGTTGAAGCCAGTTATGAGCCAAGCCAAAACGGAGAGAGGTAAGTAGCGGTTAAGAGCGGAGAAACAATTCCGCTTAGTTAATACGTTTAAGAATTCTTTATAAATGTTTCATATGAACAATTTTCAGACGCTCTATTTTTTAGCACGTTTATATTAGTTTCATTTGTATATACGTATGTTTGTTTGTATGTTTGCAACACTCGAAACCCATGTTATATGACAAACACTACATATGTTGGCATAACAATATAAAGAGTATAGAAACAATATAAAGAGTAAGCCTATCCATAATGAAAAGTCAAACTGAACGAAAAACTACTATCAGCTGTTAAAAGAGTTGTCAAATAAAGCAATATTGCCAACTCCAGTTTGTCAATCTTTAAAATAAAACATGCTTTATATTTACTGAACTTTTTGAAACTCTGCATTAAAACCAAAACCCTGTCTGAAACAAATTTTATTTATAATTTGCTAACTTTTTTCATTTTTACTGCCAGCTCACCAATCTTGAAAGAAAATATGTTCGAAATAAAGTCGTTCCACTCACATTACAATCAGTTTCGATTTGTGCTATCGCACTATTCGTTTGTACTTATGTATTTTAGTTGTAGAATAAAACTAGACAAACCAAAATCAAGTTTTTTAGATTTCGAACGCAAACATTCTGTCGAGATTGGTAAACTGGTTTATAAATTTCGTTTATATAATTGTATAATTATCAAAAAATTTTCTTTATTACAGTTTACAAATCAGAATCTCCTCCTTTGCTAAATGCTTTGCCCCAAAAGTCTGTAGCTGAGCGCATACAAGAACTGGGCTCATCTGCTCTATCCCAAACGAACAGCTTTTCCACCAAAATCAATGTTAATTTGGGAAATGGTACGCCAATCAATAATAATTGGGAAGAAACTGGTAAGTTTTTAATGAAATAGTATTCTCCTCCCCTTAAACGGTTTAAATGTTGAATATTTTAACTTGAAGTAGTTACTATTTTTTTTAAATAATTCTTTATTGTCCTTGTATGGTTAAAAGTTATGTTTACCTTTGTTTTAAATATACATATGTATGTTAATTAGATTTGTAGTGTAAATTATATTTCTTCTTATGGGATGATCTACTTTTATTTTTAATTTACATTTTTATATTTATTAAGATTCGTATTTCATACTAATTTATATGAATTAAATGTAAATTGTTATTACAAATTTGAAATTTTACTATTATATACTTTAAAAACTATATTTAAACAAATCAAATAAAATGGCTGTTGTTTGTGTATTTTCTAGCTGATTATATAATTTGATATTTCTCAGGTGTTATACTGCTCGTCAGTGGACTTGAAAACGTTTGGAAATAAACAAAACCATTCTACTTTGTATTAAATTATTTTTAAAAACACAGTGAGAACTAAAAAAAAAAGATTCTAATAATAATTTTCAACCACAAATTACAGTGTTCTCTTCTCTTTTATGTTTTATTCTTTCTAAAAGCTCTTATACAATGAGAAGCAAAACACAAACATTCAAACGATTGAGCTTACTATTATTTAATATGAAACTATATATACCTGATCAATCTCGCTCTTAATTCTCAGTACTTTCTTGAAGATAATTGAATATAAAGTTAAATGCTAGAACATATTTTTTAAAGGTGTTCAAGTGTACTGAGAACGTTATCAACACGATGCGTTTTGCACTGTCTTTGGTGCTTTTAACGTTTTTTGTGCGAAAGATTCATTAGTCAGCGCGTGCGATGCGATTGTCGGCATTTAAAAGTCGGTGCGACTTTTAAATGCCGCTGGCGCTGAGTAATATTTAATACAACTTTTTGTTTAGTTAAAAATTTGTTACATTTCATTTTGCAAAGCACAATAAGAACATACTAGTAGTAATAATTCAGAAAACGCAACCAACTAGTATGCGTAAAGCTAGACAATATTGCTGTTGTATGTTATACATTACATACTCGTATTCTCTAAAGAAAAAGGAACATTTTATTTTGTAAAATTTTCGCCACATCTTCATGGAAAATCGGTTTAGGCTATATCTCTGGTATTTATGGATTGATATAGCAAATTTTAATTTTCTGTGTATTAGTATATTTTTTGTTTTTTTAAATAATTTTAGATACATTTTATTTTCCTGAAGATGGTAAGCAGGCCGCTGGATTTCCAGCAGGTACCCGGAAACTCCAGCTCACTTGGGTCCTGTAGTTCGTTCCCTTTCCTAAAGATGCTAACAATTTTTTAAACTTTTTATTGTTGAACTTTTTATATAAAATCAATAAAGATCTTTAGATGCAAAAATAAGAATCGTTTACATAAACAAGATCAAATAAAATAAATATTAAATTAGCAACCTCCTTTTATTATCATAATAATTTTTTCATGGAAAAATCGATTTAGCCTATATCTCAGATATATATGGACAGATATCAGACATTTGCTTTTTCTGTATTTCTGTAACCTTCTTTTATTGTCAGAACTGTTTTTAAGCCCAAAAATATTTTCATAGAAAAATCGGTTCAGCCTATATCTCAGATATATATGGACCGATATCGGAAATGTTCATTTTCTGTATTTTAGTAACCTCCTTTTATTGTCAGAACTGTTTTTAAGCCCAAATAAGTTTTTCATGGAAAAATCGGTTCAGCCTATATCTCAGATATATATGGACCGATATTGAAAATTTTCATTTTCTGTATTTCTGTAACCTCCTTTTATTATAAAAACTGCTTTTAAAAAAAAAAAAATTTTTTCGCAAAATCGGTTTAGACTAACTATATGTACATACATATGTACATATGTATATCGGGTATGTATGGACCGATATCCGAATTTTTCATTTTCTGTATTTTAGTGAATTCCTTATATTACCAGAACTGTTTTTAAACAAAATCATTGTTTACATGAAAAAATCGGTTTGGGCTATATCTCGGATAGATTTGGACCAATATCGCAAGTTTCCATTTTCTGTGGTTTGGGAACATAATTTTACTACCGGAACTACTTTTAAGGAAAAAAGTTATTTGAGTTCGCTTACGCGACATTTTCATAAAAAAATCGGCTTAGGCTATATCTCGGATATATGTATATATGGACCAAAATCAGAAAAAAAGCGAAAAAACTATTTTTTTTTTCAAAAATTCTTCATGCAAAATTGCCCAAAAATGCCTTTATCGAAAATTTGGATATATCTCAGCTATACGTGAACCGATTTTACAGCAAACCCATGTATTTCAATAGCAAACCCATTTATCGACGGAGTAATAGAATAGTGAAAGAAAAAAGTTTCTAAGTCTAATGGTTTTCTCAGAAACGGTATTTTAACGGCCGACAGACGGACATCGCTTAATCGACTTTTCCATCAATTCTAATTCAGAATATACTCGTATATACTTTATAGGTTTGCAAATGAAACTTGTAGAAACAACAAACGGAATGACAAAATTATATATGAAAATTAGGTAATTATTTCTTATTTTTGCAGCTAAAGATCGTTTTATTTTATATAAAAAATTCAACATATTTATTTTCAATATTTTGATAACAATTTGTTATCATCGTCAGGAAAATTAATATGTTTCCTGACGATGATAACAAATTGTTATCGAAATATTGAAAATTAATACTGTTGAATTTTTTATATAAAATAAAACGATCTTTAGGTGCAAAAATAAGAAATAATTACTTAAACAAGATCAAATAATTAAATATCAAATATAAAAATTAGGTATAAAAATCCTACACTTGGTGCCATTTTGTTTAAATAACGCTTTTTTCCCCCCTCAAACTTTTGTGCGCTTTGAAATTTGACAACGCTGTCAAATAAAAAGTCTATATGTCGACAGCTAGAAAACAGCCTAAAAACAGCCATCATTTTTAGTTTTCGAACTTAGTTTCACTTTTACATATTGTATTTGTTATATTATCTAATGGTAAATGCTATAAAATACTTTAATAATTTTGTAATTGTTGAATATTTTATACTAAAACTTTCACGTGCTATGAATGACTGACTGTAGCATGTACATATATGTATTTGCTTGTCTTATATAAAAAAAAATTGTCATATAACAAATTTTCTGTTAAACGTTGCTAGATTTTTGAAAGTAAATTAACTGAACTGGTCATTGGATTTTCTTGCAATTTACTATTTTTATTATTTATTTTATATCAAAAATTAAACATGTTATAAAAAAAATGATAATCTTAAGGAAGAATTTCGCCTTTAAACTAAGAAAAATTATTAATTTTTGTTATTAATTTACTTTTTTGCAATTTTCCTCTACCATCCAATTTCAAAATTCCTCTATCATGCCAGGGTATAGACGCTGATTGCCAACTTTGGCCAAATAAAATCAAGGCATATATTATAAAAAAAAGTTATGTTCTATAAAAAAAAAAAATGTTAAAGATAAAGCATTAAACACATTGAAGCCAGCAGACAACCGACTTCAATATGTCAAGTATAAAATACATGCATTTAAATGCGAATGTTTATTTAGACAACAGCAAGACAACACGACTGCAGGTTGTTGTCCAAGCTGAATTTTTTGCCGCACTCGAATTAAACTAATTTCTATTTTTGTTGACTACAAAATAAAAATAGTGTGACCAATGTATAAAAAAATATGTAATAAAAAAGTTTGCTCTTGGAAATATTTTATTTTCTAATAACGCATAATAAAAGAACAAAATTTATATGGGCTTTTAAATATATTAATAAATTTATTTGTTCTACTGTTAAATATGTGCATAGATATTTATCCCCAAAATAAGAATGCCTAATTTTATAAAAGAACTAGTTAAGCGCCAAACAAACTATACAAACAGCTTAACAAACATGCGAAAACATGTAAAAATATTAAGCGTTGTTAAAGGGCGTGTTTGCTTATTTATACATATATTTGAAGCATGTTTGCACGATCTTTGCGCAAACGTCTTGAATGCAACGCAAAATTTTGTAATTTCAAAGAAAATTTTGCACAATGAAGTGATGGAAGAAGAAGCACACAAAATGAGCCATGAAAAAGTTTTCTTGTTAGAATTTTTAGTATTGTATTAAAGTTTACCTTCCTTGTAGAAATTGAAAAAACAAACAAAGATTATAGAAACTGAATATCAAGAAATAGAGGCTAAAACAAATTATAAAATGATTTATGTGTTGTAAGCTTCATATGGCAAGAAAACTGCCGCAGCATAATCGCCGTGTACTCTTATTGAAAAAAAATTGATTAATTTGTGTTTGTATTTGAATCGTTAAGAGCAAACGGAAAGCGCGTGTTTGTCGAAAGGATTGCATAGTTTATTTGTCTCTTTCGATATATTTCAGTTGCTTCATTTATGAGTAGTTTTAATTGCATATCTTCGACGAACAATTTTATAATTTATATACATACATTTTTGTTTCTCGAGTCGAATTATTTTTGCCCGAACTTTGAAAAGTTCGATATAAATGTTCAATTATTTAATATTGTTTCCATTATAGATCGAAAGATTATATTTTCAACTTTCAAGGTCCGCCTAACCTGCAAAGCGTATCCAACAAAAGCTTTTTTAATTAATTTGTTGTTTTAGATTTTAAGGCCTTTTTTAGAGAGAACTTTTTTCATGAAGGATTGATATAAACATTGGAAAGCAAAAAATTCTAAGGTGGCCACACTGAATTATACTTTTATTCGAATTAAGTTATGTTGCTACCGTGTTCAAAATATTTCAGTAGTCGCCTACACAACTACAATTGCCGGTTGCAACATTTGCTGTCGTGAAGTTGTGAAGTCTGCTGTGGTCTATGTGTTTAAAGCTTAAAATAAAAACAATTCAAAAAATAAAGGTTACCAAATACAGAAAATGAAAATTTCCGATATCGGTTCATATATACCCGAGATATAGTCTGAACCGATTTCCCATGAAAAAAAAAAAAAATTTTTATTTCGTTAAAGACAGTTCTTGTTATAAAGGACGGTTGCTAAAACATAGAAAATGAAAAATTCCGATAGCGCTTCATATATACCCGAGATATAGTCTGAACAGATTTTTCATTGAAAGAAACTTTTTTTTTAGCTTAAAAGCAGTTGTGGTAATAAAAGAAGGTTATATAATTACAGAAAATGAAAATTTCCGATTTCGATCCATATCTGTAGCGTTTTATCATAACGGCTTAAGTCGATTTTTAGAAATTGTAATAATTTGTTTATTTTAATAAATGGGGTATTCTTGTTTGCAGAAATAATTTTTCGTATTATTCACAAAATCTAGTTATAATTATGGGTTATCTTCTTTTCTTCTTAAATTTACTGCTTCATTCAAATTTCTCCTCAAAATTTTCTTTTTTTTATCTTATCTCGACTTAAGCTGGTATGATAAAATGCCACAGATGTATAGCCTAAGCCGATTTTTTCATGATACAAATTTTTTTGCTTAAAAGCAGTTGTTGTAATAAAAGAAGGTTGTATAATCACAGAAAATGAAAATTTCGGTTATTCGATCCATAGTACCCGAGATGTAGCCTAAACCGATTTTTTCATGAAACATATATTTTTTGCTTAAAAGCAGTTGTGGTAATAAAAGGAGGTTATATAAATACAGAAAATGAAAATTTCCTATATTGGTCCATATATACCCGAGATATAGCCTAAACCGGGTTTTTCATGAAAATGTCGCGTAAGTGAACTTAAACAACTTTTTTTTTTGGCTTAAAAGCAGTTGTAGTAATAAAAAGAGGCTACTAAAATGAAGAAATTGAAAATTTCCAATATCGATCCATATATAGCCAAGCATATTTAGTTCAAATTCGTAAAATATACTATATACTTACGTGACTATTGTGAAGGGCATTTAGGATTCGGCCTAGCCGAATATACTGAACTCTTATTTGTTCTTGATATGTTTGTACTTAATCAAGTTTGCATTATACTGAATTAATAAGCTGGATTAAAAAAACCCCAAACCTGATTAATTCGGCTCAAGTACCTAGTTATACTAAATCGGGGGAAAAGAATTTTAATACTCCAAAAGTATTCCGTGCAAATGGCGAATTTTTACCTCAACTGTCAAATCATTAAAATTTATATGCAAATCAAGAATTATTAGTAAATAAAAAATTAAAAACTGGTTATTCAGTGACAGAAAATCCTGTACAAACTACTGGGGTTATAACAATTGTATATATGTGATCAATATATGGCAAACATTAACGTAAGAATAATTAAATAGCTCGGTGGCTGAGTTGGGCAAGCGGCCGTATTAAAAATACATCATTTTCACATGATCCCGTGTAGCGGCTACGAAACAGCTAATTGTTTCCCAGCTATATGGTATTCAATTATTTTTTCTGTTCTTCTTTGGTCTTATTGTTTCACAGCAATCATTGTTATAATTAAAAATAATTCTTCTTCTTGACTGAAGTTGGACTCGAACTCACAACTAGTTAGTTAATAGCGTACGTTAGAAATTTATGTTTGTCCTGTGGCTGAGAAGAGCAGAGCATGATAAATTTTGACAAAGCGGGTAAAGCCGAACTGATAATAAAAATTCGCCTGAATTCGCCCGTGCATCCACCTGACAATGAATTCTTCTTGGCCAACACTTTGCAATTGAAAAATCCTATTTTGACGGCGCGTAACATAATAATAAGTCTTACTTTCGCTCAGTAAAGTTGGCTTTAAAGCAAATGTTACTAATTTTATGTGCTAATTAGTAATCACACTTTAGGCGCTTTTACACTAGTTTAGCGATTTTATCTGCATTTCTTGTTTCTATTTATTGATTTTTATTAAACAAGGCTAGTAAACAATACTGTTCATAGCAGAACATTAACATTGTTATTTATGTTACTACAGCGTAGTATCAAAGGGTTAAACTCCATTGCGCTTAACGCCCTTATTGAGGTAAAGGTGTATTATTCTTTATTTTGTTAAAATTTATCATAACATGTTTTTCCAATGATAACTTGAATTACAGAATATTAATATAGCAATCAAAATAACAGATCCCTAAAACAGCTTAGTACTTAGAAACTTTACTATTCTGTGAACATATCACTTCTTTATTGCAACATAGTCATAACTAAAAAAAAAGCTTGTTTCTAGAAAAATATATTTAAAATTTTTAGTTTCCATACCAGACTTAGAATTTCTTTTTTTTTAGAAAATATCTCCCAAAGTAAACAGTTTAAAAGTAATTCGAATAAATTTTTGGCACAATAGAAATGGTAGTACTGTTAACAATTCTGTATTCTTAACTCGAAAAGCTTATTTTTTGAGCTATGACTATGTTGCAATAAAGGAGCGATATCAACTCTGTAGACCTTAGGGTTTAGATAACAAAGCTGTTGGACGGGCACATTTCTATTCCTTTACTACGCTATACCACTTTGTTGTTAAGTATCCTTATAACTATCATATCATCATAAAAATCTGTTTGTGGAAAACAAAATTTCTGGACCAAACTTGAAAATTTTTTATGATTTTGGTTTATTACAGAGACTAGTTAAGATATCAATTATTTCTAGAATTCCTCAATTTGTAGTCAATACTGCTGTGCATGCTAAAAGCTTTGAACCAGCCAACTAACTTTATATATAGTATAACGACTTACACTATTATAGTAATTTTCATACTCTTTCACTAATTCTCAAACTACTGTTCTTTTTTTTTCTTTGATTATTTTTCTATAATTAAAAAAAATATCTAAAACTTTTCAAGCTTTTAATGCTATTAAAACGCGTAAAACACTTTACTACTTTGCCAACTAAAATTAAGAAAAAAAAAACGATAACGATAACGATTTTTAAACAAACATTATCTTATTGCTACTAAATTTACGATACTTTTAAAGTAAGAAAATAAAAAAATTAAAAAAAAAAACACACAAATTAAAACTACTGATCCACCAAAAAGTCTAGCAACCTATCAATCAACTCAATCGTCATCTCGCTAACAGGTCTGACAACAATTGCAAAACGCCAACCCACTGTGCAAGAGATACTGATGCATGATCTCAAAGAACATCAAAAGATATTGGATGAAGGATTAAAATCGACCACTTTGATAATAAAGACAATGCGTTCGGCCACAGAGTTTGATGAGGCCATGAGGCGTTTAAGCTTGGCTTCTGTGGAGGCAGCTGTAGTTAAGCCCACTGCCATATTGAGATCAAATAGCTATCAGGACTCCACACAAGCTATGAATAACTTACAGTCTTGCAGCGGGGAAGCACAAAACTTGTATAAATCCATTAGTTTGTCCTCCACTTCCTCGTGGTCTAGTAATGCTACGTCACGTAAATATTCCCAAGATTCGCGAAAAACTTCCACCGATTCTGGAGCCTCTTTTACGCACAAAGACTTTACGCAGCGCTTGAATTTTCCTGGCAATGACCAACTACCGGTTAATCAACAGCTGCAACGCCTCAGACTTATTTATGATGCGGCCATATCACAGGAAGAAGACAGTGCCGACGAGGAGGTCAAAAGTTATTTTAAAGAACACAACGAAAGTGACAGTGGTGGCGGCACACAGGATAGTTCTTCATATGAAGACGATCATTCTTTGGAACATTCCAACAGCTGGAGTAGGTTAAAGGCTAGAAAAACCATATGGAACATTGAAACGAGTAAAAGTGTTGAAAGAAGTTTGGAAAAAGCACTGAATAAAACAGGTAATTGAGTTATTTTGTGCTAGTTTTGGAAAAGATTTTATAAACATAATTTAAGAAAGTCGACATTAATAAAAAGTAGATCATCAGTGTAAGAAAGAATATTTTGTAAATTGTTTAGTCACGACTTAAAATAAAGCACACACAAATCTATATATGAAAAAACGTTTTTTCAAATCCCTTTTTTAGCCGTACTACTGCACCGTTTTAGAAAAATTATATATCGTTTTAACTTTCTACACAGAAGTGAACCAGTTCAATATCATTTGGATCGGTTTAGCATTTTAGGAGTAAAACGGCTATTAATTTGTTACTAACACTAACAAACAATATATGTGTATGTGTTTGACTTAAATACAGGTAAAACAAAAACCGTGTTGCCAAATATGAGAAAAGAACAAATTTGTGGGCTTTCTCAGTTTTATTGGTTTCAAGATTGGATTTTATAAAAAGAATGCGATTGATTGCTTCGACCGGCAATAATTAGAAAATAGGACATTAGCTAAGTGGCTGCCACGAGTGTTAATGCACATGTGTGCCCATTTGATCGCATTTTCATTAACTTCCTACAAGTTTTTTGGTGATAACTCTTCGCAGTCATGTCAAATATATATCTAAAGGGCGGTGATTGTCTGGGACTGGAACAAATACAAAATGCCTGCAAGTATTTGCAAAGAAAGAAGTCTGGGATAATTTAATCGGGCGATCTTGCTAGTCATGCCAAACCGCCAAAAGGGGAGATTACGCGAACAGGAACTGCTTCCTTCACAATATCCATAGTGGTTCCTGTTGTGTTGTCTTGTTGAAGCCATATATTCACCAAGCCCCGCTTATTCAATTCCGGCAGTAAATATTCGTTTATAATATTGCTGAAGCGTTCAATATTAAAAATAACTTTATTGCTGATGCCGTCCTCAAAAAAATATGATTCAATCACTCAACCTACATGAACATTGCACCACGTAGTAGACTTGAGTAGATGTAACGACTTTTCATGCATCACTCAATGCTTTCCAATGCCCTAGAATGGAATTTTTTGTTTATGACGTAAGCGTTTAAATGAAAATGGACCTCTTTGCTTCTGATAATTTTCCACTCAAAATCATGGTTAAAAAATTGGCACAGTATTCCAAGCTCTTGCGGAATATAGCGCTCCAATGTTTATCTGCTTATATTCTGCAGACAGCGGGGCACTCTGCTTTCTGGGGCATAGAGAGGAAGGAAAACCTTGTTTGTTGTAGCAAGCAAAACTCAAGAACTCCATACCCAGGGTTAACCCTTATCAAGGATTAATTGGCAGAGCGGAGATCAGCAAGGCCCTCGGGAAGTTCTGCTTGCAGACTTGGTTTCCCTGATAACTAGGATGCAATGCCGGTTTATTTATATTTTTTTCGTTTTTATCTCGGACCACTACTTAGGTTTCTGCATATGTAGGGATGATCCCTACATATGCAGTGCATTGTACCAGAACTAGGAAAATAGGTTGTGAGGAGGAGGAAAGAGGGAGTAGTATTTGTGAACATTTGACTTGAACTTTCCAACGTTATAACAGACAGGAAGCACTTCTACAGACGATGCGTACGGCTGAAAAACGAATTTTCTCTGTAATGCGTAATATGATTCCCCGGGCAATCGACCACAAATGGATGAGATCTGGACGATGCACGCGTGCTACGTAAAAATGTGCGAGTTTTGGGAACAAGATCCCTAATATCGTCAGAGCAATATCCATTGTAGTAACGATTGAACAGAGTAACACACCCCACACTGCGTCGATGCTCCAGTGAGTCAATAGAGTTGGATACCCTACTGTTGCCGATGAGCTTCTTCGCTCTCTCTTGCACACCGGCCCAAACATGAGAGTTGTATTCCATTTTCGGTCGGTTGTAGGTGGTATAAATAGTAAGGAGGGCGAATGGAGTGAAGTACATCTTACACCGTTTCAAAAAACCGAGAGACATGAAAAATGTGTTCAGTCAAGCGAACGTCACACTGTATCTTCGTTCCAAGAACATCAAGAGCATCCGATTTCTCAATATTTATACCATCCATGAGTACAGATGAAGCAGCATTTGCGGTCGTTTGTTTGTGTGTTAGTAAACAGCATTGGTTCTTACGTTACGTGTGTTAAAGGCGACCCTGTTTTTACGACCCCATTCGGAAATTAATAGAAGATCACTATTCAGTGAATCGTTCATATTTAGCCTTTTGGCAGCGATCTCTGATAAACTGGGCCTATAACTAAAAGAATACGACTGGCAAATGCTGCTGTCATCCGCGAAAGAGTGGATTGGGTTGGAAGTTTGATAGGGGGCTAATAGCCCCCAAAGGTGCTGTTGTCTTGCTACAGATACCTGTAGTGTAAGGAAGCGATGATTTCACAGGTGAGTTGGCTATGGGCTGATGCCCCTAATGGGCATCAACCCACCAACTCATTAAGCCATGTCTTCTATTGACTGCTGTTCGCTAGCAGTCTTGCTGAGAAATTGCATACAGGAGAGACTATAGCTACAAACTTATGGCAATAAGTTGTGACCTATGTGGGCACTGCACGCCCTACGGCGACGCTGGTGCATCTTAGAGTTGGTCTATCATCAGATAAGAAATTGATATTATCAGTATATTTTCTTTATCCGAATAAATATTTAGTTGGGGCTGATAAACTTCTGGCAAATTCCATTGTGCAATAATTCTGTGTCATTGTACTAAAATTTCGGGCAAAACGAGCACTGTGAACACAATAATATATTGAACGATGAAAATTTATAATCTCTAAAAAGAAATGTAGCTCGTTAATATCAGAAACTTTAACGATAAATAGTATTCTCCTCCCAAAAAAGGGTATAAAATAGAACTATTCAACGTTCTACTACAATAGATTCAGTGTTGATTTCCACAAATTTGCTGAACATGCATCATACTCCTAATACAAATGGTAGCATTACTCACATATAAGCAATAAATCTTCTCTTTCCTTCACATGAAAATCAAGCTAATCGCCATTTTTTAAATCTTCTTATATATACATACATACATATGTATTTTCATCTACTCTTCTTTTCAGTAATTTATAAATGATACTTACAAACAAAAAAAACTTCATTATCGTTGAGCTGACACAATTTTTTAACTTTTTCTTTACAGAGCTTCCTAAATCAAATGTTATGAGTATAAAACTTCACTCACCGCAAACTGGCACTGATGATCACCCGCCTTTAAAAGTGGTACCACCCATGTCCAAGCCCCGAACCGTTACTACCAGTAAGTATACAAATCTTTTATTTTCGTACTGCATACATGCTATATTTTCCTATCCTTAAGTACAAGAAACACCAATGCCCAAACCGCATACCACTGCTGCTGCAAAGCAAGCCCCCTCTCTCTCCTACCAGACCAGTCCGCCCACTAAGGATTCATTAAAAATAATAAAAGAAGCCCGTGGCGCCCGTCAACTGCGAGAGCATGAACTTTCATACTTTGGTGTAGCAGCATCGACTTCCGAAGACGAAAAACCCAAATCGAAATATACAACGAACTCAAACTTTAGAAATTCACCGAAACGTTCGTTGCCTTCAAGAAAATTCAATGAAGATAACTCCTGTTCTTTGAACGCCCAACCTAGAGAACAGTGGCAATTGGAAAATGATAGACCAGATCTGCTGAAACATAATGCCATTGAAGTCAAACCAGCTGAACGTATAAGTTTGAAGCAGAAAGCCGAGCTAGATGAAGACGAAGAACATTTATATGAAAACATAGCCAATGATATTACACCGGTATTTACGGTTAAATCAAGCTTGCAAACTGATCACTACGATCGTAAAATGGATTTGAAAAGAGATGCCATGATTTTGAGTGAAATGAATAAAAACGCCGATCAAACTTTAAAGGTAAGTTATCAAAGGCTTAATATTCTCCATAAGTCACAAATCAAATTAATTAATATTATACTTAACAGGAACTCTCTGAAGAGGCTGCTTTAAAGGATCGGCGCAGACGTTCTCTGCAACGGCGCAATTCCAAACCACTTGAAACTATTGATGAAAAATCTATGACCGAAAGAATAAATGACTCTTGCATGGCAGTCAAAATAACCAGAGGTACTTATGCCTCTGAGGCTAGAAAATCATCTAGGCAATCAACGCCCTCACCTGCTGGTGGCAAAAACAACTCACGAGAACGCTCTTCTTCACAATCATCCATTGAATGTTGTCCTAGGGCTAGATCACGTTCCTTATCCAGTGAAAAAGAATACGATACAGCCAAATCTAAAACCTCCAGATCTACTCAAATGGTCAAGCATAAGCTACAGAAACACACGCAAAGTCGTTCGAGTTCATTGGACTCGCAACGTTCGGCCAATTCACAATGCTCCTCGGGTGAAGAACAACAGCGTAGACGCAATACTGGCAGCTTTCGTCGAGAAGATCGTTCTCGCACAAAAACAAAACGTATTACCAGCTCGGCTTCTACCAGTACACGAGACAACAAATATAATAGAGATGAAAAAGCTTTACGATCAACATCTCAAATGAAACAACAACAACTACAAAACAATCATCATGGCGATACAAAGCTATTATCAAGTACCACGCATTCTTCGTTACACAGAGAACGCGTAGAGTGCAAACATGATAAAGCTGCAGCAACAGCAACAAGTCAACAACCGAGACTTTACAACAGCTCAAACGTTGCTCTACAACGTTCTACTAACACCACGGGAACTGGTCGTCGTCATAGAGATGATGTTAGAGATTCACAAAGAATAAAACGCTGTTCGATTACCAGTTCGGGTCGTATGAGCAGTGAACGTGCTGATAAAAGTGAAGCGACGACCAGTAAGCATGTAACACGTTCCATTCGAGAGGGCGAGAGAAGTAGCTCGCAACGCTCATCATCGCATCGCTTGGAACGTGCTGAGAAGGAGAAAGAAAGATCGTCAAGATCCACGAAGGGTGAGTAATTGTGGTTGAGCAAAATGACCCATTAGGCTATATACGAGTACTCGTATGTCGCCTATCTTTGAATACACATAAGTATGTATTTTTCTGCTTATAATTCAGGCTATCCATGAAATATACTCGTACATCATTTCGGTAACGTTTATAATACGCGCAGTGATTTTTTATCTTAATAGAAAATTTTGTACTTAAACTTTGTTAACACTTAAGAATATTTAACAGTAATAAACGCTGTTGATAAATCTTTTAAGTTAATAATTGTATGATATTTCATTATAATAATTTCTTTTGCAGACCTTTTACTATTGGGCCTATTAATAATGGGTGCCACACAGCCAACAAATTTACACAAAAATTTTAGGTTAGAAAATCAAACAAAGTTTCTAAAGTAGTTTATAGGAACTTCACAAAATTAAAAAAAAAACTCACACGCACACATACACACACAATTTCAAATCGAACTTTTAGCACAAAGCACACAAGTTAGATTAGAAATATAAATATTTAAAACCCAATTGAAAATAATAGTCTCATACACAATATTATGCTGATAGCCTTGTATCATTGCATTTGCAAAATGGAGGAGTATATTTTTTCTCTGCACTAATAAAATATATAGAGACACAGTTGCTACACTTGCACATGTGGAAGACGAACAGTAGCAGTTTACGTTTACACTATGCGCATACAGCCTTGGTCAAACAGCTGGCAATTAAGTACCAGGCCAAACACAGCAACTTTAGTTGGGCAATTCTTGACTTTATAGAAGCTTTGGGTGAGGGGAATAAGAAGGGGAAAAGAATTGCCGGTACTCGGCACTACTCAACAATTCCTTACTTTTCTCTCATGTGTGTATGTACATATACAGTGTAAATTGTATGAAATAAAAGATAAAGAAAGCTCAAGAATTGCCGAAAAAAGTTTTTGTGTGTGGACTACAAAACAGTTCCAAAAGAAAAAGTTCGGCAACTAAAACCGTCCTCTGTCTGATCTTACTCTAAAGAACGAAATCGAAGAACCAAAATAGTTACTTAGAGTCGAGAGAAAACTTTTGCAATTGCTCATATTTGCAAATCTCAAATGCTTTTGTGCATTTATGATAGCAACTTTGCTGTTGAAAATGTTGCTATAATTTGCAGAAGTCTTTTTTTTTATTTATTTTACCAAGCATTTCCTAAAGGTAAAGAGGAAGGCAGAGAAGCTAGAAAATTTTAAGAAAACGTTTGTTGCTTCTAAGGATTTCATAAAGGATGATCTAACCATAATTGTTAAGCACACCTTAACGTCTAGTTTTTTGTCATATCTTTGTTTTAGTGGTTGCCAACTTCAACCATGGAGAGATACATAATTAAGCAGCGCATTAAAACTTTTGCAGCATTCTACGAAAATCGGCTTTCAAATCAAAATGCACTACGTGCACTTCATCTTCAGCGACGAGCCACACTTTCCGCTTATTACAGTCCTTAACAAACAGAATTGCCACATTTGGATAAATGAGAATCCACGAATGAATGTTGAATGTTGCAGTGACGATTTGGTGGCGTTTATAGTTTTGTTTGTTGATTCAGCAAAAGTGAGCTTCATCGCTAAACAAAATTCGTTTATGAAAATCGAAATCAAGGGCATTCTTCATTTGAGTCCATTTGGAAGCGTTATTCGGGCATCAGACTGTTCGTTCAGATTGAAACTAAACACACTTAACTGCTTACACATGGACGCCAGTTAAAAAAGTGTTGCCAATTTGAAGTTTTATACATCTACAGAAACCTTTTTATATGTTCCATATTTAGTTATTTTTCATGGCACTGGGTGCTTCTGCTTTCAGTTCAACCCGGGCTGATCATTGTTGAGGTGCCTACCTTGGCTAGAAGGTTCTGGCTGTGGCTTAAACCTAAAGCCGCAGGAAGGGGGAGTTAAAATGCCCCATAATTGCTAATGCATGGCTTTTTTCAGGAGGTAACTACCCCTTAAAATGCTGTTGCTTTGCAATAGATAACTGTGCTGTAAGGAACCAGTGGTAATGGTTGGACGGGTGAGTTAGTTTAAGTGGGCTTCGGCCTACCAACTCATTAAGCCTTGTCTTCTATTGATTGCTGGGAAATTGCATACAGGAGGGATTAGAAGGCCCGAACTACTAAACAGGGGGTTGCCCATATGGCTACAAACATATGGCAAGAACTGAGGCCAGTGTGTGCCCGGTAAGCCACACGGGTGCGCAGGTGAATCGTGAATAGTTCACTCCGAGAAATTGGTCCATCATCAGATAGGTTCGTAAGGGTAAGCGCTAATGTAAAACTTTTCAACTCTCTGTCGTAAATCTGTCCCTCCGGGGAATAGGTTTTGCCTTGACGTAGACCTGACCAGGGCACTTTATTTTTTGGGGCATAGAAGGGGGGAAGTAGTCCCTCATTTGTTGTAGCAAACAAAACTCTAGGAAGGCGCATGACTTATGTTATTTTGGACCTCGAAAACTCGTAACAAAGGCTAAAATTAGCAGAACGGGGATCAGCAAGGACTCCGGGAGATTCTGTCTTGTAAACCAATTCGGTGCTGTTAATGGTTGAGGTGCCTGTCTTGGCTGAAATGTTCTGGCTATGGTTTAAACCTAAAACCGCCGGAAAGGGAACTAACAACTCCCAGAGGTGCTGTTGTCTTGCAATAGATAGCTATACTGTAAGGAACCAGAAATAATAGTTGGACGGTTGAATTGGTTTAAGGGCTGGTGCTCCTAATAGTTTTCATTAAGCCTTGTCTTCCATTGTTGGAAAATTGCATGCAGGAGGGATTAGAAGACCCAAGCGCTAGCAAGCCGCACGAAGGCGCTGATGAATCGTGAATAGTTCACCCCGTGGAGTTGTACTAACATCAGATTAGGCTGACTAGACAGGTTCCGATGTAAATTTGTAGTAAAACTTTTTTCTGGGCGTCACCGTAATTATTTTTTAAGTGTGGTCAGACTTGTTGTTGTTGTTTGCCCTTTGAGAGTTTTGCTTGACTGAACTAACTATATCGATTTATGGTTTTTAAGGTACTTCATTCACGCTGCAACTTCCTATGCAACCGTAAATTGCAATAAATTATTACCCATATGGCGTCCAAATGCTGCAAAAACATGTGTTTGCATTAAAAAGATATAGGTATTTGTATGCCAACCTCTGTTGCAAATGCTTCGATGCAAGACTATTTGTGCAAAATTTACAACTAGGCTAGTTGTTTATAGAATTAAAAGCAAAATTTACTAATTAACATTGTGTTCTGTTTTTAATTTTCAATTGCCAAAAACAAAATTAGTTTTAATTATATATTTGTTTTTCCCCAGGTCACTCCAGTCGTTCCACTTCCCATCATCGCCATGAACGTGCAACTAATCCAGGCAACAAGCCTTCTAAAACGAAGCCAGCAAATAACGAAAATACGACGTACGTAAGCGTAACGAATTTAGCACAATTTCAAAACGAACAAAAAAACTTGCTTAGCTTAGATAGAAACGAAATTGTTAGCGAAAAGCAAACTGATGTTCAGATATACAGCGATATGACTGATATGCTAACAAGTGATAAAAAACCACCCCTTAAACCGCCGCGTAAAAAACGCAAACAGTCCCTAATACCCATAGCGGTACCTGGCAAACCTGAACGAGCTCCTCCTTTGCCCCCCGCTCCCTTATTACCTTGTCCCTTACCTGCTTCTCTTAACTCACACAAACCAGCCACTGAGTCACCTACTTATGAATATAAGATTGTAACAAAAACTATACCACCCTCCTATTCCAACCAAAGCACTTTGAAAAAAAGTTCTTTGCCCAGACCGACTAGTCGTTTGGCCATGCTAATCAAGGCCCGCAAATCTTCCCTTAAATATACACAATCTACTTCCTCCTCCTTTGCTTTCCTGCCCTATTTACCAGCCAAACGTAACTCGGATGTTAGTCATGTCTATGATAACTATATGTTGTATGCAGTACCGGCCGCTTTCAACTCGAACGCCTACAAACAGAATTTAGTCAATGATCATCTATTTGGAGCGTCGGCCAGTCGTTATCAGGTGCCTGGCCATGGTGGCAACAGAGGTGCAGTACCAAAGGGCATGAAACGTAGAATTGTACGAAGTTCGGTGTCAACACATCAGCCATTTGGCATTTGCACATGTTCATAGTACAGCTGAAACGATTAAGCGCTTTAAAAAGCTTAACAATTTCGCTATAAGACAAATGAAAACCCAATTTGACTCTAAAGTGAAACTGAGCACAAAAATGCTAACATAAAATAAAAGCAACTCGCATAATTGTCCTGGCAAGGCTACCTCACTTCTACTTCACTTGTACTAAACTCAAAACAAAAAACAAAAAAAACAAAAAAACAAATAAAATAAGAAAAACGTACTCAACAAAACACATTAGAAAATTTTACACCCACCATCACCAAAGCAAACAACAAACATCACACCATTTATTTTTGCACCTTTTTAATAAAACGCCATGTTTTACGATACAAAACTAAACTAAAAAAATGATATGAATTCAAAATTATTTCCCTTTCCCAAAGATCAACAACAAACAGCCTCTCATTTTGTGTACATACACACACACATTTTGTTCGAAAACTTGAATTTTTTTGGAAATATTTTTACTTTTTGACAGTGTAAGAAATGGCAAATATTTATTTTACTTTCTCTTTTCAGTAGTTAGTCTCTTTCTCTCAACTTTTAGCTTAGTTAGAATACGCATACTCGTACTCAGTAGATCGTATCTTTTCTAAGCCCCTAATTTGTGCTCGTATATGAAACATTTTTTACGCAAATGTATTTTAGTATCGTAAACTGATCCCTTAAAACTTTACTAATTTCATAAAATTTCATTAACTTTTCTTTAACTTTTTGCTAATTTAGAATTTTGTGTATTTTTAAAATTTGAATAAGTATAGTTTATCGTAAATTTTTTCAGTGTTAAGCTTTAAACACATACACGACAGCAGACGGCAAGCAGCAATCTGTCAAAAATAAAATACATAAAATACAAACAGCATTTGCTGCTGCTGCCAACTTAGATTAATTTCTATTTTCGTCAGCAGCACAAAGTAAATGCAGTGCTGCCACTATAAATATAAATTGGCAGCAATAAAAACTAAAATTTGTTTGAAATATTTAATAGAAATAAACATCACATAATTAAAATAAACAAATAAACTGATTTCAGTTGGTAATTTTAATTTTATTCATGTAAAATAATGGGTGATTTTATAAGAACTATCGGAAATTTAAAAAAAAACACATAAAATTCAGAAAAATGCATGAAATATTTATTTGGATCGATAGTTGGGTCGATATAATTTAATGTTTGAAGATTATTTCATGCAAATGTTGGCCGCGGCTGCGCCTCAAATGGTCCATCCGCTTAATCCAATTTTGGCATACTCTTTCCAACATTTCGGCCGGTATCTCACGAATAATGTTGGCAATGTTGGCTTCCAGTGCGTCAATCGAAGCGGGCTTGTCGCTATAGACATTAGCCTTAACATAGCCCCACAAAAAATAGTCTAGAGGCGTTAAATCGCACGATCTGGGCGGCCAATTGACTGGTCCCAAACGTGAAATAAACTGTTCACCGAACTCGCCTCTCAATTGGTCCATTGTTTCGCGTGCTGTGTGGCATGGGGCACCGTCTTGTTGAAACCACATGTCATGCAAGTCAAGCTCTTCAATTTTGGGCAAAAACATGTTTGTTATCATCGCACGGTAGCGCTCACCATTCACAGTAACGTTGTGATTCACATCATCTTTGAAGAAATACGGCCCAATGATGCCGCCAGCCCATAATCCGCACCAAACGGTTGTTTTTTGTGGATGCGTTGGTAGCTCTTGCAATGCTTCTGGCTGCTCTTCACTCCAAATACGGCAGTTTTGCTTGTTCACGTATCCATTCAACCAGAAATGAGCCTCGCCGCTGAACACAATTCTTCGATAAAAAAGTGGATCTTCATCTAACTTTTCAAGAGTCCATTCACCAAAAATTTGGCGTTGTGGTAGGTCGTTTGGCTTCAATTCTTGCACCAGCTGTATCTTACAAGGCTTCACACCCAAATCCTTCCGCAAAATTTTCCACGTAGTGGAGTAACAGAGGCCCAATTGCTGCGAACGGCGCCGAATCGGTAATTCACGGTCATCACCAACACTGGCCGATACGGCTGCGATATGTAAGCGTGTTGGTGGTTTAATGTCCAACAATGTAAATTTGGTGCGAAATTTTTTTACAATAGCCCGAATAGAAGCCTCAGTAGGTCGATTAAACTGACCATAAAATGGAAGAAGCGCGCGATGAACTTTCTTAACAGAGCACGCATTTTGGTAATAAAATTCAATAATTTGCAAGCGTTGTCCGTTTGTAAGACGATTCATGATTAAATTATAGACCAAACTAAAAATGTTTGACAGTGACACAAGATACAAAACGTGCGTGAGCTGTCAAAACTAGTGTTGCCAAAAAGATAATAGCAAAAAAGTCACTCGTTATATATATATGGCACTTCTGAAATTCGCACTGTTTAAATACGCATAGTGCTGCTGCTGTCTTTAAAATAATTATGTTGCTGATGAAACGGCAGCATTTGAAACTAACTTCATTTGTAGTCGTGAAGTTGTGAAGTCTGCTGTCGTGTTTAGAGCTTTAGGCTCCTTTATTAGTTATAAAATTTTAAGTTTCTTTATTAATTACAAAGCTATTTATTTATGTAGATGTATTTTGGTATCGTAAACTATTTACTGAAAATTTTAACATAATTAAATTTTTAATAAGTTCCTTGCATTTTTCTATTTTTTTCTAATTTTGGATTTTATAAAACTTTAGATTTGAAATATATTTAGTTTATCGTAAATTTTTTTCAGTGTTCGGCTGCTTTAAAAGGTCTTAAACTTCAATTTTATTTATTATTTGCAATAGCTCTAATTCTTCTACGCAGATGTATTTTGGTGTCGTAAACTGTTTACTTTTGAAGTATAGTTTAATAATTTGAATATACAAGGTGACGCAAAAGTAATCCTCCTATCAGAAAATGCTATAAATTTTGCGATTGGCCGCTAATATCAGTTCTGTTTTGACATTTGTGTAGTAAACGCATGCGGAATACACGTTAATAAATAATGTTACACTACACTGCTCCAGAACGCGGAATATTGGTGACTATTTATTTGACCCCAAGAGGAAGATGATTTTTCATCAAAAATAATCATGAGTGATGAGGCCCATTTCCAACTTAGCGGGTACGTAAATAAGCAAAATTTACGCTTCTGGGGCACTGAAAACCCGCGTGTAACCCACGAAGAGCCATTACACCCGCTCAAAGTCGCTATATGGTGTACTGTTTTCGCTGGAGGAGTCATCGGACCTTTTTTCTTCGAAGACGTCGCGGGCCAAACAGTTACTGTGAATGGTGAGCGCTACAGAGCAGCGACAACGAGTTCTTTTTGCCGCAACTTGATGAATTGGGATTGGAAAACATATGGTTCCAATAGGACGGTTCTACGGCACACACTGCACGTGCCACAACCAATATGCTGTAGGATGCATTTCCCGGGCGCCTAATCTCCCGTTTTGGCGATTTGCACTGGCCAGCAAGGTCGCCTGATTTGACTGCTGCAGACTTCTTTTTGTGGGGCGTTTTGAAATCGCAGGTTTATGTCAACAAGCCTCAAACTCTTGCAGCTCTTAAAGACAATATCCGTCAAGAACGTGAGGACCTATCGCCGGAAGTGTTGGCCAATGTGATGGAAAATGCTACAAAAAGGGCTCAAATTATAATCAACTGTAGCGGCGGCCATTTATATGACATCATATTCTCGACTTGATGTAAAAAAATTAAAAGACCAAATAAAAATAATCCACAAGAAGAATCAAAGTTTTTCATTTTTTTTTTTTTAATTACAGTCAAAAAACATCGGTTATTTTTGCGCCACCCTGTATATTGTTTATCGTAAATTTTTTCAGTATTAAATTTTAAGTTTCTTTATTAATTACAGACCTAATTATTTACATAGATGTATTTTGGCATCGTAAACTGTTTACTTAACATTTTAACACAACTAAATTTTTAATAAGTTCTTTGCATTTGTCTAATTTTGGACTTTATAAAGCTTTAGAATTTAAATATATTTAGTTTATCGTAAATTTATTTTAACAATTAAGTTTTTTATTCGCTATTTTTAGCGTCTACCATTTATACCAATAAAAACTATAAATAGCCTGTTTTCCATGTTTCCCAGCTATCTATATGTCGACATTTCATAGGAACTACCCTACTCATCAGTAGACTTTGGAAATTTTTGAAAGATATTCTCAAACATTCAACTTTATATCTTAACAATATAAATAAATTGTTGAGAATTTAAAAGAAAAATGCTCTAATAATACCTGTCAAAACACAAAAAACAAGCTTTTTGAAAGGTGTAAAGAAATGTTAGAGACGTGTATAAATGAAAAATAATTGAATACCATATAGCTGGGGGACAACTAGCTGTTTCGTAGCCGCTACACTACTCATCAGCACCCACCCAGTGGGTCTTATTGTTTCACAGCAATTATTGTTATAATTAAAAATAATCCTTCTTCTTGACTGAAGTTGGACTCGAGCTCACAACTAGTTAGTTAATATCGCACATATGTATATAACTAAAAAAGTTCACTGATTAATGATTTACATATTAAATATATTTAGTTTATCGTAATTTTTTTTTCAGTGTTAAGCTGCTTTATAAGATCTAAAATTGTAATTTTCTTTATCAATTACAATAGGACTAATTCTTATACGCAGATGTATTTAGATGTCGTAACCTGCATACTTAAAATTTTAACAAAATTGGCTTTTCACCAATTCCATTACATTTTGCTACTTTTTTTCTAATTTCGAATTTTGTAAAACTTTAAAATTTATATACATAGTATAAATAGTTTATTATAAATTTTTTTCAGTGTCAGGCTGCTTTATAAGTTCTAATATTTCTATCTTCTTTATCAATTTCAATAGCGCTAATTTCTTTACACAGATGTATTTTGGTATCGTAAACTGCTCACGCAACATTTTAACTGCACAGCATTTTTCTAATTTTGGATTTAATAAAATTTTAGAATTTGTATATATTGTTTAACGTAATTTTATTCAGTGTTCGGCTGCTTTATAAAGCCTTAAACTTCAATTTTATTTATTATTTGCATTAGAGCTTATTTCTTTACGCAGATGTATTTTGGTATCGTAAACGTAAAATTCAAACTTAACTAGTTTTCTACCAAATCCGTTGCATTTTTTTATATATTTCTAATATCGGATTTTATAAAACTTCAGAATTTAAATACATATAGGGTGTTTTTTTAAGCCCGATAGAACTTGAAATTGTAAAAAATAACACAAAAAATTTAATTGTAATCAAAATTTTTTTTTATTCGAAAGATCAATACGTGACATTAACATTTGAAAATGATTTCGGGCATATGGGCACCGCGGCTGTTCTTTGCGAAGCGCATTCTGGACGTCCAATTTTGGGCCACTTTTTCGAGCACTGCTGGCCGTATGTCACGAACAACACGAACAATGCTGGCCTCCAAGGCGTCAATTGTTGCTGGTTTATCAGCATAAACCAGTGACTTCACGTAGCCCCACAGGAAATAATCGAGAGGTGTCAAATCGCACGACCTTGGAGGCCAATTGACAGGTCCATTTCTCGAAATCAACTTATCGCCAAATTTTGATTTCAGTAAGTCGATGGTTGCGTTCGCCGTATGGCACGTAGCGCCATCCTGTTGAAACCACATCTCCTCCGGATCAATGTCATCCATATTTTCAAACAAAAAATCATTGATCATGGTGCGGTAACGATCTCCATTGATCGTAACGCGAGCTCCGGCCTCATTTTTGAAGAAATAAGGTCCGATGATGCCACCAGCATGAAAACCGCACCAAACAGTGCATTTTTCTGGATGTAATGGAGTCTGTAGGGTCTCTTGTGGATTGGTCTCACTCCATATGCGGCAATTTTGCTTATTAACAAACCCGTTAAGCCAAAAATGCGCCTCATCGCTGAACACAATTTTGCGTCTATAAGTTGCGCGAATCGACGACTGATTTTCAAAGTAAATTTGGATAATTTCGTAGCGTTGTTCAAGCGTGAGTCTATTCATGATGATTTGTCAGAGTATACTGAAACAAATAAAAAAAAAGTTTCATCAAAATTTAATTTTTTGTGTTACTTTTTACAATTTAAAGTTCTATCTAGCTTAAAAAAACACCCTTTATAAATGTTTGTGCTGAATAAAAAAAAACATGATTTTTGCAGTTCTCTGGTGCCGAAGGAATGTATATTGAGCACTGAGCAGTTTTAACTAATTTAATTCCAACTAGTTTCAGTACAATGCACTGCATATGTAGGGTTCATCTCCTAGCGCTGGTCCAAGATAAAAATATATCAGGAATGCAACTAGTATTGTCTGATACAAAATAGTTCATTCCGAAAAAATTTTTAGATATTCGTTTTTGGAACAATCAAAAAATGGAATAATCCAAATGGAATCGAGTTGTGTGACCAGATTTTTTTTTTGTAGCTATTTTTTCCAGTTTTTTGCTGTAGTGTATTTGTAATAACAATTTCCCTAACAATTTCCATGATATAATAAATTAATCTTTAACACATGTGTCTAACTTTTAACGTAATTTTGTTTTATCAACTGACTATGAACATGTTGCTCTAGAAAGAAAAGATAAACTAGTGTTTATTTTTCGCCTCTTTTTTATCGCCATCGTATCTGCGTTGTTTTTACTTTACTCTCACAAGTAGTGCTAACCTTCTGAAGCTGAAAACAAACTCCATCTTTAATACCTGTGTATTCTGTGGTAGCAAATAGTCTGTGCCTAATATTGTAGTTTAGTTGAAAAATAAATTTAAAATTAAGAAATTTTGAAAATTGTCATTGAAATATAATATGCGATTTATTTTTCTTTAAACAGCTCTAGTAAAAATGTCCCAGATTCTCATCATCATCAACACCATCCTTTAGCAAAGGAAAATCATGAGCGGCCACATCATAAAACGAAACGAGACGAAAATCATACAGAACATGTACACGGTTTGAAATCGGCTATTATTAAAACCACAACAAAATTGCGTGAAAAATCGCGTAATAGAAAAGAAAAGCTATGAAATGATATGTAATGAAGTGAAATGGAATGAAATGATATGTCATGTCATTTCACAAAATTGCGTAAAAAATCGCGTAATAGAAAAGAGAAGCTATGAAATGATATGTAATGAAGTGAAATGAAATGACATGACATCAACTGAAACGAAATGAAATGAATTGAAATGAAGTGAAATGAATTGAAATTAAATGAAATCAAATGAAATGACACAAAATGAAACGAATTGTACTGAAACCGAATGAAATGAAACAATTTAATTTTACTAAAAGAAAAAAAATAAACAGAAAATACTTTTTACTAACTTTTTTAAGTCAATTAAAAATTAAACAAAACTTATTTATTTAAAACGATTTTTACTAAAAACAAAGTTTAGCAGTTCCTGGTTGTCTGCCTACCATTTAATTTTATTTATTTAACTATTGAATCCTAACTCACACTTATGACTTTAAAAATTGAAACCGGCACCGAAAATCTGGTTTATTTTCTCCTTAAAAAAGTATTAATTATTTCATTAACCTAATTATTAGTTTAATTAACTTTTTATGATACTCATACAAATTATATGAATTATTTTATATATATGTAGATTATAGTGTTATAACATGTGTTTTTTCTAATAATAATTTTTTTTTTTTTTTGCTTTTAAGTACTCATATTTAAGATGTCTAAAATAAAAAATTATGTTGATTTCTGTAATTTATTAAATAAATCTTGAAAATTAAATTTTGCAAAAATATGTATTAACGAGTTTTTATTTATTTTATACCGCAATTTACGAGGATATAAAGAAAAGGAAAGTTAGTTTTTTGCTAGAAACTTTCTTGTCATAAATTTTTACGTGCACTCGTATATTTTTAAGACAATTTTTTAGAACTTTTTGGAAAAATTATAATAGGTGTACAACATTGCTTCCACCGTTTTTTCCGCAATTCGAGGCTTTACTCTAAAACAAAACTGCTGGGGGGTTACTTTCTATTGCGATGCGTAAGAAAAATGGTTCGTAGTCGAAGAACTGGTACCCTGAATTGCGTTTTCGTATTTTCATTTCGCATATAATTTTTCCCTTTGGCACATTTTATTTTATCATTCTTCGCTATTGTTTATTTTGTGGTATCAGTGCTGCCTCATTTTCAAACAATTTCGTGAAAAAGTTTGCGCAAACGGCACAGAGTAGTCTTGTGTCGTTCATGAATGATTCTCTCTAGTGAAAGAAAGAAATATTTCTGTATTCTTTATCTATTTCTTTTCATATTTCGTCATCTTTCATTCAGTACCCGCAAACATTCAAAATCAGTTATTAGTTTTATTTTGTACTTTTAAATTTAAATCAATAAACATCTTCAGTTTGGTCTATAATTTAATCATGAATCGTCTTACAAACAAACAACGCTTGCAAATTATTGAATTTTATTACCAAAATGCGTGCTTTGTTAAGAAAGTTCATCGCGCGCTTCTTCCATTTTATGGTCAGTTTAATCGACCTACTGAGGCTTCTATTCGGGCTATTGTAAAAAAATTCGCACCAAATTTACATTGTTGGACATTAAACCACCAACACGCTTACGTAGAGTGCGAACTGAAGAAAATATAGCAGCCGTATCGGCCAGTGTTGGTGATGACCGTGAATTATCGATTCGGCGCCGTTCGCAGCAATTGGGCCTCTGTTACTCCACTACGTGGAAAATTTTGCGGAAGGATTTTGGTGTTAAGCCTTATAAGATACAGCTGGTGCAAGAATTGAAGCCAAACGACCTACCACAACGCCAAATTTTTGGTGAATGGGCTCTTGAAAAGTTAGATGAAGATCCACTTTTTTATCGAAGAATTGTGTTCAGCGACGAGGCTCATTTCTGGTTGAATGGATACGTGAACAAGCAAAACTGCCGTATTTGGAGTGAAGAGCAGCCAGAAGCATTGCAAGAGCTACCAATGCATCCACAAAAAACAACCGTTTGGTGCGGATTATGGGCTGGCGGCATCATTGGGCCGTATTTCTTCAAAGATGATGCGAATCACAACGTTACTGTGAATGGTGAGCGCTACCGTGCGATGATAACAAACTTTTTTTTGCCCAAAATGGAAGAGCTTGACTTGCATGACATGTGGTTTCAACAAGACGGTGCCACATGCCACACAGCACGCGAAACAATGGACCAATTGAGAGGCGAGTTCGGTGAACAGTTTATTTCACGCTTGGGACCAGTCAATTGGCCGCCCAGATCGTGCGATTTAACGCCTCTAGACTATTTTTTGTGGGGCTATGTTAAGGCTAATATCTATAGCGACGAGCCCGCTTCGATTGACGCACTGGAAGCCAACATTGCCAACATTTTCGTGAGATACCGGCCGAAATGTTGGAAAGAGTATGCCAAAATTGGACTAAGCGGATGGACCATTTGAGGCGCAGCCGCGGCCAACATTTGCATGAAATAATCTTCAAACATTAAATTATATCGACCCAACTATCGATCCAAATAAATATTTCATGCATTTTTCTGAATTTTATGTGTATTTTTTTTTAAATTTCTGATAGTTCTTATAAAATCACCCATTATATATATATATATATATATATATATATATATATATATATATATATATATATATATATATATATATATATATATATATATATATATATATATATATATATATATATATATATATATATATATATATATATATATATATATATATATATATATATATATATATATATATATATATTGCATTTAAACAAATTGTGATACAAACAAATAGTGCAGTATTTACTTTACTCGTATAATAATTCGTTATGCTGCCACCTGACACACATAATTGAAACATTTTCATTCATTCTGAAATGTTTGGCAAGCAGAAAGATAAAAGAGAAGAATTAATTAATTCACTTAACCTTTCTGAAACCAAAGGAAAGATTCACACAAATGACCAACGCTAGCACAGAGTACAAAATTATACTCTTATCGCATTTACCTTTCGCATCACAATAGAGAGTAACCCCCAGCTCTTCCGGTATTATGAAAAAGTAAAGAAATGGAGCAATGCGTGAGTTGCTTCAAAGGATGACCAATTTTTTCAATGCAGTTTTCATACGCTGCGCAGAATATGGGAGACAGTAGTGGGCCAGCGATGGACAATACTTTGGATCATAAATGTATAACCAGGAGAGTCACTCTCTAATTTATCAAAAAATCCTTCCATAAACAAATCAATATGTATTTTGTATGGGCGTGGCATTTTTATAAAATGCTTGTTTTTTTTTGTGTGATTACGGATTTTATTAAATTGTTAAATAGCTGCATTTAAAATTTTGATTTTTAATAATATATTTATATCAAATGAGCTCATGTCAGCTTTCATTGATTTTGACCTGTATAACTTAAATGACTAATTCTATCACAACACCTTTTTTATAGATCAGATACAAACAATTTCACAAGCGATAACAAAGTTTTTTCATTTTCACGTGGCGATAAGATATTTTGGCCAATAATTCGTTTTAACAATAAACCATTCAGACGAAACTAACAATCAACTAAATGAAAATGAAGGTTTTTATATTGTTTTTTTTTTACGTTAAAAAAAGTTTAAAATTTGGTTCATTAAATATTTTATTAAAAAAAAAAAAAAAAAATTCTGTCAGAATTTATAAATGTTTGCTGGCCATGCCAAATCATCAAAACAGGACCAGGAAAAGCCTCCTTAACAATATCCATTGCGACTCCTGCAGTGTGTGCGATTACACCGTCTTGTTGAAACCACATGTTCACCATACCCCGCTCATTTAATTCCACCAATAAGAAATCGTTTAGCAGTAACTGTGTTGCTAATGAAGTCCTCAAAAAAAAAAAGCTCCAGTCACTCCTCCCACCTGGACACTATGCAACACAGTAGTTGCGATTTTTCATACGATTTTGAAGTAAAAATCGGCAGTGCGGAACGGCATAAAATTAAAATCTATTTTATTTTCATTGCCGACTTTGTTATTCTCTAAATTTTTGACTCTCTTTCCGATGTTGCCATAGTTACTGAATAATTGACGATCTTCACAACATTATTGTAAGCAAAAAACACGATTTTGTAGTTTATAAATTTTTGTCATAAAATATAAGTTTAAAAAATATATCTAGGGGAGAAGAAAAAATGTGTAATAACGAAAGAATTATCAAAGAAGTTAGGTATGACTGTCTTTATAATTTGCAGGCGGAAAGTAGCAAAAACTACCAGTATAAGGAAGATATATAACATTGATATATTTGCCGTCTAACAATGAGAAAGACCAGTTTTTTTCATGTTTGGGAACAATCGCTTATATAGGGTGTTTTTTAAGCTAGATAGAACTTTAAATTGTAAAAAGTAACACAAAAAATTAAATTTTGATGAAACATTTTTTTTATTTGTTTCAGTATACTCTGACAAATCATCATGAATAGACTCACGCTTGAACAACGCTACGAAATTATCCAAATTTACTTTGAAAATCAGTCGTCGATTCGCAAAGTCGTTTTATCGCAAAATTGTGTTCAGCGATGAGGCGCATTTTTGGCTTAACGGGTTTGTTAATAAGCAAAATTGCCGCATATGGAGTGAGACCAATCCACAAGAGACCCTACAGACTCCATTACATCCAGAAAAATGCACTGTTTGGTGCGGTTTTCATGCTGGTGGCATCATCGGACCTTATTTCTTCAAAAATGAGGCCGGAGCTCGCGTTACGGTCAATGGAGATCGTTACCGCACCATGATCAATGATTTTTTGTTTGAAAATATGGATGACATTGATCCGGAGGAGACGTGGTTTCAACAGGATGGCGCTACGTGCCATACGGCGAACGCAACCATCGACTTACTGAAATCAAAATTTGGCGATAAGTTGATTTCGAGAAATGGACCTGTCAATTGGCCTCCAAGGTCGTGCGATTTGACACCTCTCGATTATTTCCTGTGGGGCTACGTGAAGTCACTGGTTTATGCTGATAAACCAGCAACAATTGACGCCTTGGAGGCCAGCATTGTTCGTGACATACGGCCAGCAGTGCTCGAAAAAGTGGCCCAAAATTGGACGTCCAGAATGCGCTTCGTCAAGAACAGCCGCAGTGCCCATATGCCCGAAATCATTTTCAAATGTTAATGTCACGTATTGATCTTTCGAATAAAAAAAAATTTTGATTACAATTTAATTTTTTGTGTTATTTTTTACAATTTCAAGTTCTATCGGGCTTAAAAAAACACCCTTTATTAGTATTAGTCACATAGACTTCATGCAATTCATTCCATATTATATATTTCATAAGTAACCGTCCTTAACGTAGATATTCTAATTTTATATGCCCAAGTCAAAATTTTCAAAAGTGTGTTCAACTCGACGGAAGACAACTGGATGTCATACTCTTTAAAAAATAAAATCCATATTTTCATTCTATTGTTCAATGCTCATAAAGCTTTGTGTCAATTATTACGTTTTTTGTTTAAGTTTGAAAATATGAATTTACTATTAGACACACCCTGTATATCACTATACTGTCTTTCGTTTTCAATAAAACAGCGGGTCTTAAAATTGACGTTTTAAATGTTGAACAAGCAAACGCCTTTTGCAAAAGCTATTACTACTTACGTGATAGGCTGATTAATTTTGCGCTACCCTGTACGATCAAAACGATAACATTAAATTCATATGTCGGGGTTTTCTTATCTCTTCTTCGAAGCAATACATATAATATTTTTGACTTATTTTTAGTCAGCTTTTATATATCGCCGTCGAAAATCGAAAAATCAAAATCGGTTTCCTGATTGATTATGATTCGTTAGGTTACTCTTACATGACTCTATTCTATACTCCATATAGATTTATTTTGAGATAATTTAGTATTTATGCTTTAATTTCATATTCCACTATTTGTTTCCATATCTGCAGTAGTTTTATACCCTTCACAAAAATGTGAAGGGTATACATAAGTTTGTGATTCCGTTTGTAATTTCTACAGTTTTTATTTGCGACCCTATAAAGTATATATTCTGAATCAGAATTAATGGAAAAGTCGATTAAGCCATGTCCGTCTGTCCGCTGTTGAAATACCGTTTCTGAGAAAACGATTAGACTTAGAAACTTTTTTCTTTAACCATTCTTTTACCCCATCTATTCATGGGTTTGCTATTGAAATTCAGTAATATCGGCCCACGTATAGCTGAGATATATTCAAAATTCCGAAAAAAGCCATTTTTTTTTTTGGAATTTAGTATGAAAATTTTTGGAAACAAAAGTTGTTTGTTTTACTTCAAACTTCACACACTTATTAAGCATGGTGACTAAAAGGCGAAAAAAATTTTTTTTTCAGATATCGGTCTATATATACCCGAGTTATAGCCCAAATCGGGGTTTTACATGAAAATGTCGCGTAAGCGAACTTAAACAACTATTTTTTGCTTAAAAGTAGCTCTGGTAATAAAATAAAGTTATATAAATATGAAAAATTAAAACTCCCGATATCGGTCCATATTTACCCGAGACATAGCCTAAGCCGGGGTTTTCATGAACATGCGGCGTAAGCGAACTTAAACAACTTTTTTTGCTTAAAAGCAGTTCTGGTAATATAATAAGGTTATTTAAGTATGGAAAATAAAAATTTCCGATATCGGGCCATATATACCCGAGATATAGCCTAAACCGCGGTTTTCATGAAAATGTCGCGTAAGTGAACTTAAACAACTTTTTTTTTTTTGCTTAAAAACAGTTCTGGTAAGGAAATAAGGTTATATAAATATGGAAAATGGAAATTTCCGATATCGGTACATATATACCCGAGATATAGCCCAAATCGAATTTTTAATGAAAATGTCGCATAGGCGAAGCTAAACAACTTTTTTTGCTTAAAAGTAGTTCTGGTAATAAAATTAGGTTATATAAGTATGGAAAATAAAAGTTTCCGATATCGGTCCATATATACCCGAGATATAGCCTAAACCGCGGTTTTCATGAAAATGTCGCGTAAGTGAACTTAAACAACTTTTATATAAGGTTATATAAATATGGAAAACGGAAATTTCCGATATCGGTACATATATACCCGAGATATAGCCTAAACCGCGGTTTTATACGTGACTATTGTGAAGGGTATTTTAGATTCGGCCCAGCCGAATTTACCACACTCTTACTTGTTTTATATCCGGCTTACTTAGTTTGCTCACGTGACAGCTATTACTCACCAATAAAGTTATAGCTGGAGTTTTGTGAGAAAAGCAGCTGTTTGTTCCAACTTATGAGAATTTTGTTTCATTTCACACGTTTCAATCGAAAAGTTTCTCATAGCGAGAGTTACAGCTCACAGCCACTGGATTATCACCGACCATATAATTTTTTTAATATTATCTTTGACAATAGATAATAAGCTGATAACACAGACATACATATGCGAGTACTTCGATAATAAGCAAAGGTTCAGCTGGAACAGAAAGACGTTAAGAAAAAGCTTTTTTTTTCAAAGTTTTTATCAGTTATTTAAACATTGTTGTGAAAACAATTTGTTTTATGCTTTTCTGCTGTTAAATTACTGAAATTATTGAAAAATTATAAAGAACCATAATTTGTTATTGAAATAGTTTATACAGTTTGTGTATTTGGTAAAATAATAAACATAATTTTAAAAGAAGTGGTAAGTAATAATAAATAAAGTGTTAAGAGATAGTTTCATTTTATGAATTTCTTAGAAGTTTGTACGATTCAAGCTATTCATTTACGTGACAATGTCTGGCAGAAATTTTGAATTAAAAGTTTTGTTATCAGTTGTGTCCTCGTGTCGGAAAAAAAACGATATACAATTAACTTCGCCCTTTCGATTCAATTTGAACATTTGAAAAATATACGAACTTAGACATACTCGTAAATGTATTTCATTCTATTCTTCCCTGCAAACATTTTCTATCCAAAATGAGAATAAAAAGTGACAATAAAGCAGCCAAACTAGCACATATGTTAATCGCTTTTTTATCATTAGTCAAGCTAATTCTAATTATTTAAATTGTCCTTCCGATATTTTACTCCTCCGACTATTTTACTTTTTATTACGTTAGGTTAGGTGGGCAGGCCGCTGGATTCTCTGATATATCTTAGGTTCTCCAGCTCACTTGGGTCCTAAATTGTTCCCTTTATGTGTGCCTCAAAAGTGGAAAGGTAGAGAAGGTTGAAGTGAAAAATAGAACTTACCGTGGATATGGTGGCCGTTGGAAAGGGGAAAAGGTGGGAATCGCTTAGTGTGGCGTTACATGCTATGTTCCCAGCCATTGGCTGCTCCTTTTGAAAGAGGCTAGTGCGATCAGATTGACCCAGGCCAGACATGATAGGCTATTGCGGCTCCGCACGCCTTTGGCGGTGATCCCATTCGGAGACTAATAGAAGATCACTATTCAGTAAGTCATTCATATTTTGTCTCTTGCCAATGATCTGGAATAGGCTGAGCCAATAACTGAAAGGGTACGAATGGCTAATGCTGCTGTCATCTGCGCAAGAGTGGATAGGATTGGAAGTTTGACATAGAAGGTCGTTGAGGAAAATAAGAAAGAGAATAGAAGAAAGAACGGAGCCTTACGATACCCCTGAATTAATTTTGAACTCGTTTGATGAGGCCCCATCCATAAAAACTCATATAGTGTGGTCTCTGAGAAAGCTCGATATAAATAGAGAAAAGTCACCACCGACACCAAAAGCAGTTTTGCTAGTAATGCAACATGCCACGCTCTGTCAAATGCTTTGGAGATATCCAGAGCCATCACTTTACTTTCATCGAAATGATGAATTGAGTGACACCATTTCTCGGAGAGATATGCCAAAAGATCGCCAGTAGAGTGACCCTCACGAGATCCGTATTAACGATCACAAAGTAATTTATGCGACTCTTGCTTTCAAGTAGTCATAGAAGCACATACCAAAAAGCTTTTTTGCATACAAAGAAACATGATCATATCTTCTCAAATTATATACGTAACGGACTATATCATTAAAAGTAATATTAAGTTTTCTTTTGCTAACACTATCACAGTTGGCAAAAATTTCACAGTCTTACAATAAAATTGGCATTAAATACGTTTTAACGAGAAGTGTTCGAATATTTACCGGAGTGCACTGATGGCTCTGGTATAGATTTCTTAACATAGAAAATACACTACCACAGACAAAGTTAATATGGTTAGACCAAGTGAGGGTGCCGTTGAAATAAATTCCCAGATTTTTAGCGACACGTAACAATCTCCATAGGTTGATTATTTAGCATTATGACGGGATTATTATCAAGTTTCAATAAAATATTTTTGATAAGCAAACATTTGGATTTGGTAAGATATATTCCTAGACCATTAACGGTTGCCCATTCAAAGACACGATGGAGTTCCTCATTATAGTTCTTACACCTCGGTCGACCGATGTTATGCAATAACTTCTATAAAGCTTTACATCGTCAGCATATACATATGTAATCTAATTTTACAATGTTTGAGTTTGCTCGGCAGGTCACTGACATATAAAGAAAACAGTAGAGGGCCAAGAATTGAGCCTTGAGGAACACTACGACTTAGAGGCAAACAAATTGATTTTGAGGTGCCTGTTTCTACAAATTGATATCTGCCAGTTAAATAAGAAAATATCAAAGCAGAAGCAGAGGTTGCAAAGTCATAAAAAGATTTCAACTTGTTATATAAAATGTAGTGATCGACTGTGTCGAACGCCTTCGAATGATCAAGCAGTACTAAAAATGTAACATTGTCACAATCAAATTGTCTTCTAATAATTATGAACCAGTCTTTGAAAAACTTTTGACAGAAATGGTAGAATAGCAGTCGGTCTGTATTCAGGGTTTGACTGCTTTACTGGAATGATTCTTGCTAGTTTTCATAGTGTGAGATAAAAAATTGGTGGTAAAAATCTTGTTGAAAATTAATGTTACAATGGGGGCAAGTTGTGGTAAAATAATCCTTAAAAACTTTGGGTCAATATCGCCAACTCCTATTGCATTACCGTGAAATAACTCCCTAGTGCAATAACTCCCAATAAAATAAGTCAAAAAAAAAAAAAAAAAGAATGAAATGAATTCAAAATTAAAAAACCGATATGACTCCCAACGCCAAAATGAAATAAGACCCAAAAACTTAAGCATTAATACAAAATAAAAATAATTTTACAAAAAAAAAAATGAAATAACTCTCAAATGAATACAGTCGCAACAAAAATAAATAACTCCCAATACAAATAATATTTGCACCCGGGCACTGTTTAACTGTTTTAACCTCTACAGTATAACAGGTAACTATCGATGAAAGAGGTCCTTAACTTTGATATCATACCATATATCATAGATGATATGTATGACCAAAGGCCGGCTATACAGGGTATTATTTTGTTAGCGAAGCTGGTGTTCCACCGGATGGAAGGTCTTCACTGGTATAAGTTAACCAAATGTTTTCAGCATAGCCGGACTTCGGCCGGGTGAATGGGTTTTATTTTCTATGGTATAACAAACCCCGGCTTCGCTGACTCAACGTTTTCTTTGTAGCCAGAATAATGGAATAAGTCGTAATTAAATAGCTTCCATTAGGCACCTCCTAATTACAGCTATTTAATTAAGTAAAGTGAAATAACTTCTATACCATACCTGAAAGTTGAAGGAGGAAAATATTTTGTTAGCGAAGCCGGTGTTCGAAATACCACCGAAGAGAAAATCTTTCAATCCGTCCGAAAGCCGGCTATACAGAAAAAGTTTGTAAGCGAAACCAAAATTAGTCAAATGAAATAACACCCAGTTATCAAAATAAATAAAAAAAAACTCCCAAACAGAATTCAGTTAGGAGTTATAATAAATAGTTTCCAAGGGAAATTATGAAATAACCTCAAAAAAATTGGAAATTATTTCATTATAAAATAACTCCCAATTTTTATGGGATTTTTGAGTTTTTTTGGTGGGAGTTATTTCTTTTTTTGTTTTGAGGTATTTTATTTGGAATTTATTTTACGGCACCTTAGATTTGATTGACAACATACTTGAGATCACATTATATCGGGTGACATTAGTGAAATGAAAATTGTTACTAAAGAATTATTCGAAAAATGGTAGTAATTAGAAGTAGACGCTACCACAGGTATATTCAAAAATTATTTGTTTAGAACATCTGCATCCATTTCACACGACTCATCACTAGAAGTTTTTTCGAATCCAATATCTCGCATTGCTTTCCACTTTGTTTCGAGTCAGCTGCAATAGAAAACTTGGTTGCGAAAACTCTGATTTTGCTCTCTTAATTAGTTTGTTTGCCATCCTTCTCGGTATTCTACATAATTCATGCAATTCTGGAGTTCTAAAACGTTTCCAGTGCGAATAAAACACATCTCTTTGAGCAATTGCCCGTTTAATATCCTGAGAACACCCGGGCTTAGTTTTTTTTTACCTACAGTCTTGGGTTTCAAAGGAACTGTAAGATTGTACAAATGGTTAACATTATATTGCAAAAAAGATATTTGATCATCAACACATAATATGTTGGATATCATACTACAGTCGGTGTTACAAAATTCCTGTTCCGAAGTATAGTCTACTATAGTCATGATAAATACCTTTCTTTAATTTTGGTTTCGCAGGCTACTGCCTATTTGCCGCAGACAAAGTCGCGAGTAAATGTTAGTTGTTAATATATTTGTAAATGAATCTATTGAATGAATAAATATTTCTATTTAGTGATTTTTATTTAACGAGGTTAGTGAGCAATACCGTTCATGGCTCAACGTTAACGTTCTTATATAAGTTAATTATTACAGCGTTAAATTATGTTGCGCTTTACGCTTTAATTTAGGTTGCGCTATTAGTGACCTTTTTCATGTTTTCAAAAATGGAAACAATCACATTCATTCTTATAAAATCACATAAAGGTGTCTTATAGAAGTCACTTTTTGCAGTCTGGTCAAATTTTAACTTGCATATGTTTGCAGGGTTGTGTTTGAAATTATAATTGTATGTATGTGTGTGTTATATTTCATTATACTTCAAGTGTTCGCTTGTACCTGTAGTTAAATACTTTATTCTCAGTGACGCTTGTGATTAAATGCGGTGAAATATTGCGGTTTAGTTGAGTTTAACTTGTTGTAAAAGTCGAACGGTTTTGTGTTCTAAAAACCGAAAGCGTAATTGAGAACAAAATACCTATTTTGCAAAAAAACAAAAAACTTTTTAGCTAAAATTTCATATTTATCTATTTTGCTTTATCATTTTATCAGTAAACAACAACAACAAAAAAAAAGCTCTTAAAAAGTGTAAGTGGGTGAAAAAAAGGAAAGTAGTTGGTAAATAAATACTATTAAATAAAAATTGCTATAAAATAAAGAATTTATCAAGCGTCGTGTAAAAAAAGGCTCCAGAGTTTTTCAAGTGCAGGAAAAACTTTCGAATTAAAATCGTTTAAAATGAAAGAAAATGATGAAATTGACGAGTTTTGAACAAAGTCTATCTATATACGGTCGATAAATATTTCTATCAACTATATAGCATGGCCAAGGTTGTCAACCATTTATATAAAAAACGCTAAACTATCCATACTCATAAACTATACATACTGTGCATAGTCATAAAAAATTAAAATGTATTTGAAAAAAATTTTTTAAATTTTGTATGGAATTTTTGAACTAAAACACATTTCAAATTCATTTAAATTTTTGTGATTAGGCCCATAAATATCCACAAACTAAACATATCCACAAACGCTAAAATATACATATCCACAAAAAATTCAAATAAACCAACAGCTAAAATTTGAAGGTTTAGGGCGGATATGGAGTTCAAAATTTCGTGCAAAATTCTATCAAAATGCATACAAAAGTGATTCGTACGAAATATTTGCAAAATCCATGGGTTGAAAAGTTCCGGGCCTAACAAAGAAAACAGGTTTTTTTTTGGTTTAAAATTAGCTTTATTCAGCAAAATAATTTCCATCAAGAGCAACGCAAACATTCCAACGCCGGTCTAACAATACCACTTTTGTAGAACCATTTATCTTTTACCGCAAAATAGGCCTCAGTTTCAGCCATAACCTCATCATTCATGTGAAATTTCTTACCGGCGAGCATTTTTTTCAGGTTTGCAAACAGCTGGGAGCCAAATCTGTGCGAATACGGTGGATGTGGGAGCAATTCAAAGTTCAATTCAAGTAGTTTTGCCATTGTATTGATTGACTTGTTCTTTGCCATATGCGATCGTTTCTTTGCAATTTCGGCCTTCAAACGCTGCAACAAACGTTGTATAATATTCACTGTGAATGGTATTTCCTTTCTCAAGATAGTCGATGAATATTACACCACGCACATCACAAAATACCAAGGTCATAAACTTTCCAGCCGATTATTTTGCTTTCGGGCGCTTTGGACGAGATTCACAAGTTGCTGTCCACTCAGATGACGATCGTTTTGATTCCGGAGTGAAGTGATGGATCCATTGGTACATATCAAAGCAAAAATTCTGGTTTGTTACGTTTAAACATGGCAACTCACTGTTCAGAATCATCAACACGTTCTCGTTTTTGGTCAACAGTAAGCAAACGCGGCACCCACTTTGAACAGAGCTTTCTCATAGTCAAATGCTCAAGGAATATAAAGCCAACACGTTCTTTTGATATCTTTACGATGTCAACTAACTCACGCAACTTCACTTTTTGATCATTCAAAACGGTTTTGTGGATTTTTTTATGTTTTCTGGTATTACCGCCTAATTTGGACGTTCACTGCTTTCTGCATCATCGGTGTCTCTACGGCCACGTTTGAAGTCAGAAAACCAACGTTTTATTGTTGTTTCTGATGCAGGTGCAGTCCCCTTTTTCAAGCACCCCTCTCCCCCCCCCTTTCAAATTAACAGAAATATTTATTATTTATTTATTTGCAAAGTAAATTTGCAAAGTATAGGATGCACAGCATGGGCGGTGTGACAAAGACCATATGCCCAAGATGGTATTAACAGTACGGTTGTAATATCGCTGTGACTAACTATAACGACCTATGACTTCACATAGGAAGTTGCAGCGTGGATAACACTGAAATACCTCCAAAAAACTGTAAACCAATACAGTTACTTGAGGCAAATCGTTAACCAGTGCGAGTGAGACGCAAAACTCTCGAAGACCGAACAACAAGCCTGACCGCACTTAGGAAATAATTACGATGACGTGAGAGTTGTTCTTCAGCCCAGAGCTGCTTTACGACTGAAATATAAATATATTTTTTTCTTCTTTCTTTTCACAATGAATTATTAATTAAGTTAACGAAAGTTAAGCAACGAATTACATATGTATTTATACGCCAAGTGTCATATTGAATATTTTATAGTTTATTGGCCCTCACGGCTTAAGAAACTTGTGAAATAAATAAATAAATAATATAATCAATATAATAGTGCGCTAACATCAAACCAACAATTCAATTTGATGATTTATTTTGGAGATTAACTTTGAGGAAGCAACTCATCCATCATACTGATGGATCATTAACATCAGAAAAATTACTAACAGTGCAACTTAACTAACAGCGCAACGTAATTTAGAGCTTTAATTTTACGCTGTAGTAAGTAATTTAAATAAAAACGTTAAAGTTGTGCCATGAACAGTATTGTGCACTAACCTTGTTGAATAACAATCACTAGATACATATAATAAAAAGTGATTAAGTCGCTAAATTAGTCTGAAAACGTGATTACCAATGGCCGCAAAAATTGAGTAATATTTGTTTCGAAGCGAACTTTACTGAGAGACAGTAAAGCTTTCTCCTTTACGCTCTGTCAAAATTGGATTATCCAATTGCAAAGCATTGACGCCGCGCTATTTGGTTTGGTCTCATATATTTTGTATGTACCTGAGGATTTTTGACAGATAAATTACGCTTGAAGCGCCTATTTAGGTTGCACAGTAAGTGGTTTCAATTCAATGCCAATATATTATCAATACCATGTTAGACTATCATGATCTAAACTTAAACTCCAATTTAAGTTATATGCCATTTTCAAGAAAACAATGAGAATTAAGAATAAAAATGTTCTAATAATACTTTTGACGACGTATTGTCATCAATGTAATGGGTGTGTGTAGTATTATCATATTTTATTTATTCATATGTGTGTACTCTTATACGAGTATATGTATCCTGTGTATGAGAGCCAGCGTTGTCAACTCGATTCGCACCGTTTTTGGTGCTTTTTAAAATTATTTGTGCGAAAAATTCTTTACTGGGTGCGTGGTGCGCTTTTTACAATTTCAGTGCGCTTTTTAAATTTCGGTGGCACCAAACGGAATTCAATATAACTTTTTGTTTAAATATAAGAAAAAAGTTTATCCAAGTGCCCAAAGTTTTTACGTTTCATTTTGCAGATCACAATCAGAACACGGAGTTATAATGTGAAAAATGCACCTTATTATATACACTAAATAAGACAATCTTGCTTACATAATTTCGAAAGAAAAAGACACATTTTGCTTTATAAAGTTTGCTGCTTTTAGAGCGTATTTTGATATTAAACCATCAAGCCAGGTTTGTCAAATATTACAATAAATGCAAACACAGAATGGAAGTTCGTATTTATGATGGCGCGTGAGTTTGTTAGTGTTTTGGTAATTAATAAATTACTAAATTATTAATAATATTATAAAATTTTTCCAAAACGTCTCCATATTGATTATGGTAAACTTCATCTTTTATTCCTTATAATTCTGTAAAATTTTCATATGTGTCAATAAATTCTTTTAAAGACATCCACTCTAGCCTACATTGTGTTTGATGGAATTGCCGTTAATAGAGCTTGATGGCTTGTAGTGCCATTCTGCAACTTTTAATGATCCGATAATAAACTTCCTCGATATATACGATCGTATGCAATATAATTATAATGACGGTAAACAGCTGTATATTTGTGTATACATATAACAGGCAGTAAAAAAAACACCTGATTTCGGTCGAATGCGAATATAATTAAATAATATTGCTGAATAATAAATTTAATAAAATATCGTTATAATTATTGTAAAGACAATATTTTCTTAACAATAGTAACAGAATCGCCCTCAATAATATAAAAATATTATACTTTTTATAATACAAAATAGGTTTTTAAAAATGAAAAGAAAAATTCATGTGCGTTTTTGCTGAAATAACGCGCTTTTTCCCCCATTTTGGTGCGTTTTGAAATTTCTAAGTTGGCAACGCTGATGAGAGCACATTTGATTTATTTCCCTCGTGGTTATTTTAGTTAACGCCGCATGTGATGACTAAATCTCATCGATATAATCAAGTCTATTAATGCCAGCATTTTTTCATATCGTGAATAATACTTTTTATTTTTTATGCTTACAAATTTACATTAAACTTCTTAAAAACTAATTTGAATACAAAAATAATAAGTTTAACCACGAATTTAATTTTTTTTTCGAATTTGGCGAATACTATGTTGTTGTCAAAATTATTTGCTTACATAAAGGGTGTTTTTTTAAGCTAGATAGAACTTTAAATTGTAAAAAGTAACACAAAAAATTAAATTTTGATGAAACATTTTTTTATTTGTTTCAGTATACTCTGACAAATCATCATGAATAGACTCACGCTTGAACAACGCTACGAAATTATCCAAATTTACTTTGAAAATCAGACCCGTTGTTTTATCGCAAAATTGTGTTCAGCGATGAGGCGCATTTTTGGCTTAACGGGTTTGTTAATAAGCAAAATTGCCGCATATGGAGTGAGACCAATCCACAAGAGACCCTACAGACTCCATTACATCCAGAAAAATGCACTGTTTGGTGCGGTTTTCATGCTGGTGGCATCATCGGACCTTATTTCTTCAAAAATGAGGCCGGAGCTCGCGTTACGATCAATGGAGATCGTTACCGCACCATGATCAATGATTTTTTGTTTGAAAATATGGATGACATTGATCCGGAGGAGATGTGGTTTCAACAGGATGGCGCTACGTGCCATACGGCGAACGCAACCATCGACTTACTGAAATCAAAATTTGGCGATAAGTTGATTTCGAGAAATGGACCTGTCAATTGGCCTCCAAGGTCGTGCGATTTGACACCTCTCGATTATTTCCTGTGGGGCTACGTGAAGTCACTGGTTTATGCTGATAAACCAGCAACAATTGACGCCTTGGAGGCCAGCATTGTTCGTGTTGTTCGTGACATACGGCCAGCAGTGCTCGAAAAAGTGGCCCAAAATTGGACGTCCAGAATGCGCTTCGTCAAGAACAGCCGCGGTGCCCATATGCCCGAAATCATTTTCAAATGTTAATGTCACGTATTGATCTTTCGAATAAAAAAAAATTTTGATTACAATTTAATTTTTTGTGTTATTTTTTACAATTTCAAGTTCTATCGGGCTTAAAAAAACACCCTATACTTATATCGGATCGATATATAGACATCGTCCGAAAAATTATACTCTTATGTTAAAGAAAGCGCCACAAGCGGCTGGCAAGGTTATGGCCTCGGTATTTTGGGATGTGCGTGATGTAATACATATTCATCGACTGTCTATCATCCATAAATAGTGAATTTTATATAGCGTTGTTGGAGCGTTTGCAGATCGTAATTGCAAAGCAATGACCGCATATGGCAAAGAAGAAATTTTGTTTCATCAAGACAACGCACCGTGTCACAAATCAATCAAAACAATGGCAAAACTACATGAAATGAACTTCGAATTGCCCCCACATCCACCATAGTCGCCATATTTGGCTGCCAGCGACTACTCGCCGGTAAGAAATTTCGCACGAATAAGGAGGTTGTCGCTGAAAATGAGGCCTGTTTTACATGGGGGTCTCCATTAGCCATGAACATGGTATAAGCATCATGGCGAACATCGCAAATGGCTAATGTGAACCGCTCATGGCCATGTTTCGTTCATGCTTTGACATCGATGCTCGAGCATATGGCTGAGCATCAATGTTCGCCATGAAGTTGGCCATCACGAACAAAAATACACAAAATGGCGCCGAATTGAACACTTTGATAAGGTAAATCCAAACATACGCCACATACAGAACATGAACTTTTTTTTTACATTCGCTCTGCCGACGTTATGTTCATGCCATGTTCAAGTCGATGGCACGTGAAGACACGGCGTAAAGCAAAAGATAAATCGTTCTACAATAGTGGTAGTGAAATGTTAGATCAGCGCTGGAATGATGAATGACGTTAATGATGAATGAAAGCTAATTTTGAACCAAAAAGAAACTGTGTTTTCTTTGTTAGGCCCGGGACTTTTCAGCCCATGTGCTACTATATTACAATACTCTTTCCACTCGTACGATAAAAACAAAACACTAGCAATATACATACGAGTTTCTTATCAACAACTTAGAAGTTGAATTGGCCATTTTGTTGTTTTTATTAGTGTTATATTGTTTATTATATCATGAAGCAGGAGTATAACGGAATTATTTTTTATTTTGTTTAATTACGCATTTTTGTTGTTGCACATTGGCACAATAAAGATTGTGTTAAAATAAAGCTGTCTTTTTCTGGTGGTTTTTGATTTGTTTAAGTATAGAGCATTAACCGCCACTCATGCCCTCAAGGATTATAGCACTAATACATTTACATACTGTGTGTTCTCTTTGAGAGACCACTGGTGGGTGCAGAGCAACTTATTAGTTCTCTTATTCAACAAACGGTACTATCCCAGGTGCATTAATATCTACAAGGTGGCAGCACTAGAGCAACATATGCCATAGCGCTGGCACCTTGTGGACATTAATACACCTTGGTACGGCCCATCGTTGATCTAAATCAAACAAAGCAGCCAGGGAAAAACAGTGACAGAAATATCGATTTAAGCAATGATAATAAACATACACATACACGTACACATATTTTTATTTTTAAATGTTGGCTGATAAATTAAATTTAACTTAATATTAGTCAATTTCAATATCAAATTTGTATTTTTGTAGCGCAATTAGTAAATATTTGTTTATGTGTGAAATTGGGACACTTGTGTTAATAAATCATAGATAAACAACAAAAGCAATAATAAAAACCTATTTAAGAAAAGGTTTAAAATAATCGTCAATTAAAAGACGAGTGGAAAACTAAAGAAACTGAAAGAATATAGAGAATTAATTTTCCTACTTAATATATGTGGCAACACAAATTTCAAAATATTTACGCAAACATCCAATGTATATATTTTAATTTAATATAAATTTTTTAACTTCTACAGTAAATACAGGGTGGCTCAAAAGTCACAATGGGGTTTAAACATTTAAAAGTAAAAATATATACAAATAAACAAAAACGTCATCAAATAATTGTTTAAAATTAAAAAAAAACAAATTTAATGCATTTTTCTTTATAGATTAACTAAAAACGATATAAAAATGTCTTTGCTGACGGGAAGCGCAAATTGTATCAAATATGTTTTGTTTACTTTCAATTTAGTATTTATGGTAAGTTTTTGAAGTTTGATTTATTTTAATGACATCCTAGTTAATTCGAGATTAGGAATATTTTTCAAAACCAAAATATGTACAAGTCCTTTTTGATAAACTTCAAATAGAGGATAACAAAAAAATGAAAGAGATGAACTCACAAATGCACTAATATTTTGTGCAAAATTTTTTTTCTTGAACCAGTACACAGAGGATGATCCCTGCATATGAATCAGTGATTACCAAAAATCATGTTTTTGCTTGATTAACTTATACACGAAAATTTGTAAGCAACTCGTCTTGTAAACATTTTGAATTTGTAATCACAAAAAACAAGCAACAAAGTTCAACGTTGAGTAAACTGACATTGCCTTGTAAACATTCTGAATTTGTAATCAACAAAAATCAAGCAACAAAATTCAATGCTGAGTAAAACAACTTGTTTGTAAACATTGCGCATTCATCTTAAAGCCTAGTATTGAGATTAAATGTGCGAACATTTGTCAGCAACATTACTTATTTCGTACGAAAAAATTGAGATGTACTCAGTGTTGTCTATTTTTTCTCTTATTCATGTTTCATTTTTAATTTTAAGTATACATGTACATATGTATTCCGTGAGAAAAAAGCTTTGCTTATGTTATTTCGCAGCTGAAAAAACAAATAGTCCCAGAAACAATTTTAATTGAAAACATGTTGCAGATACATTTTGTGTGTTCTTCGCTTTAAAAACTCAGTACTACATTTCTAAACTTATTTCGCAAATATTTCAAAGGAAACACTTTTATAGGCAATTGGAAAGAATTTCGCACGAAATAATGAACACAATATTAGCCTTAAGGTAAGTACTCTGTTCAAATCTGCGAAAAATGTTCAGCAACATTATTAATTTCACTTGGAAAATATGACATTTAAAATATGGTGCCTATTTCGCGTTTTAGGCAAATTTCACGGTTTCCTTGGTTTTAAGTATATCACATTGTTCAGCTGTTGTTTGAAACTTCGCGCGAAATAAGTACCACTCATATTATTTCACAATTACAACACAATGTTGTCAGAAACATTTTATAAGTTTTTCACATATTGAACAGAGTACCACTTTAGCAACATTATTTCATAGATATTTCACACAAGTTTTTTTTTATATGACAGCATTTCGCACGAAATGACGAACACAGTACTTAGCTTTAGTGTTGAATAAAATCGCCTTCATATTTATTGTTGCTTTGATAGTGAGTTGTGTGTATTTGAAACACATGTACATACATTTTTATTCGTATTTCTGAAATTCTATTTTAATTTTTACGTACACATGTTTTATTGTCTTTTTTTTTATTATGTTTGTAGGTATTTTAAGGCTAATTTATGTCAAAATCATTGCCGAACAACATGCGCATTCATTTATATTCAAGCACGAATCCCTCAGCAATGATTGCACTCATTTGGTGAAGATGTTGCTCATTGTGTTACTCGTACTGGTACGTTAAAAATCAACTTGAAGGAAACGTAATGTTTTTCGCGTTGTTGAGCAAGTGTGATATTTTTGCAATCGCTCATAGCTGTTCTCAGATATAAATGTACTGGAAGTGTAAATAAAGTTTATGTTCATATAAGATATTTTTGTAAATGCATTATTTGTTCTAAAAAATTAAGCTAAAACGTAATTGCTCACAACATCATCATTTAAGCGTGTTGACTGTAGTAGTAAAGCTCTCAATGTAATAACCCAATTGCCCCTTTAGTCGACTTAATCTTCCATATGACCACAGATATACCAGGCACTGATCAGTTTTAACTAATTTAGTGCCAACATTTTCAATATTGTGATAATATTTGTTTTGTTTTTTCCGTGTTGTTATTGATACGAGTAGGTCAAACGTTCAAAAACACTACTCTCTCTTTCCTCCTCCTCTTGATCTATTTTCCAAGTTCCAATACAATGCACTGCATGTGTAGATATCATCCCCTCAGTACTGGTCCAAGATAAAAGAAAATTAAACTCATATACAATAATATTATAATAGATTATGTATTGTTATAAAACATAGAAAATATATTATTAAAATATTAAAACAATTGAGTTTATTCACTTTATTAGCTTCTAATATTGATACCAATAAAAAAATTATAAATAGCTTATTACCTAGCTGTCTATATGTCGACGTCAGTAGACTTTCAAATATTTCCAAGCCTTCTGATGATTAGTTAGGGTAGCGCCTATGAAATGTCGTCATATAGGCAGCTAGGAAACATAGAAAAAAATAATAAAATAATTAAAATATAAATTTTTCTTTTGCAGTTTAGTGGCTTAATTTTAATTGCTGTAGGCGTCGGTGTTGGCACCGTCTTTCACAATTATAAACTATTTTTGATAACGAAATTCTTTTCGATACCCACATTGCTCATTGTTATCGGTGCCTTCGTAATTGTATTCGCCTTCTTTGGCTGTTGGGGCGCTCTCAAAGAAAATTACTGCTTAATACTGACATTCTCTGTTTTATTGGGTATAATTTTCATTTTGGAGTTGGCTGCCGGTATTAGTGGGTATGTCTTAAGAAATAATGCTGAAAAGTATATAGAGGAAACATTAAATGGAACCATAAACAAATACCAGTTAGTGGCAAATGGTGAAACCAAACTATGGGACGATGTACAGAGAAATGTAAGTCACTGTGTAAATAAAAAACAAAAATTATTTCTCTCATATTAAAAAAGTAACATATTTCAGTTTGACTGCTGTGGAGTGAAGAGCTACAATGATTGGGAGGAACACCTCGACCACAAATTGCCACTATCTTGTTGTAGAATACCTGATGGTGTCATTGGTAATTTCAGTTGTACCACTGACATTGAAGACACCAACCGCCGTTCTGGTGGTTGTTTGACTAAGTTTTCCGCCTTTATGGCCGATCATGCTCTGAGTTTGGGGGCAGCTGGTATAGCTATTGCTGTCATTCAGGTAAACTGGCCAAATCAACAAAATTTTTCTTATAATTTGTTTATTAAAAATATTTTTTCCCCTTTTTATCCAGTTCTTTGGCGTTCTCTTTGCTTGTTACATCGCTCGTGAGATTAAAATACGTAATGGAATCACTGGTTTCATGGGCTGAGTGCCCCTAATTTGCTTAACCTTTTGAGACTATTAGTCGTTTTTTTGTTCATTTTTATTTTTTTTATTTTTTATTTTTTTTTGTTAATAAGTTTATGATGTTGCTGTTTTATGCATTAATAAAATTTCACATAATATTATTATAAAATTTAAAAAATAAAATAATAACAATATTTATAATAAATGTAAATTTAGCAACATATTAAATGTTGCTAAATTATTTTTTTGGAACAAAATTTGGCTTTTAAAAATTTATAGAGGACAAGAGTTCAGTTTAAGCCGTAATGAAAATATTATTCAAATTTTCTTCATCTAAGACTGACGAAATAGTCAATAATAGAAAAAGACGAATATATAGGTCACAACAAAATAAGTTATGTATGGTGTTTATAAACACAACGATAATAAAATGCATTTTGATCAAAAATGTATTTTTTGGGGTACTTTGTTCAACTAAATTAATGAAAAATTATTTAAAAAATCCAGTGTTATGCGTCTCGTACGCTCTAGATGCAGCTTGTCTATTACTCATAAATCGCACCCACCACATTTTGATATATTTACGTCTAGGAAGGAGTCCTCTTCACTGATCGACTACTGACTGCTTAGTGACATCTCATCTCTCGAATTGTCTGACCAGATGGCTTCCCCTTCAAATTCTCATCATGATTCGATTCTTTCCTTCTTTTCGTCTTAGAGTTGATCGCCAGTAATTGAGTACTTTGAATATCGTGACTATAATGCTATTGACTGGGAGGGAATTTTTTTTTTTTTGTCTATCTAATTTTGATTCCGTGGAGTTCGACTATGGTAATGCCGATACCCAATGTCTCTCAGTTAACTCCATTTTGCATACGATATACACACACGTTCCAGTTATTAGGAGAAAGATTCAGTATACCAATGAGAGTTGGATTTTTTCCAGGGATATTCTTTTTGCTTGCTCTCTCAGAGATTTTGCCTTCAGAGCATATAGATTGAATCGTTCTGCTGAAAAATGGAGTATCTTTTGTAGACTTCGTAATAACGTCAAGTCTGTTATTCGCAAAGTTAAAAGGAGGAATTTTTTTTAGGCTACTCCATGGTTTAGATACTGGAGGCATATGGAGAAGTTCTAAATAAATCTGGTTTTACGAGTGAGGACACGATTCCTGTTGAAGGTGATGTTAACCAATTAAATGATTTTTTCCCTTCTATAGACTCTACGACAACACAATCTAATTCCGTTTAAGCGTTTTGCAATAATGACACTTAGTATTTTTCATTTCCTTATATTTCTGAACCGACTCTTTTTGAATCCCTATGTAGGGTTAAATCTAGGTCGCTTGGAACTGTTAAGTTTATCAAAACTATTTATCGCTTTGTTTCAGAAAATCTTTTATTTTTAGTTAACACAATTTTGAGTCTTCTGAATTTCCCTGCTTATAGAAAACAGCTAGGATAATTCCAATTCCTAAGACAAAGGTAGTTCAAGGCCCGGAGGATCATCGACCCAGTTCTTTACTTCCTGCTGCCCAAAGAAAGAAGTCCAACGGTGTCAAATCACATGATCTTGACGTCTAATTCGCCACCACGTGAGATAACACGGCCATTGCCTTTGTCACGCAGAAGAGTAATTGTTTCGTTAGCTGTGTTGTAAGTGACATCGTCCTGTTGTTGTTATCCTTATCTTACAATTCAGGCCATAAAGAGTACGTTATCACCTCACGATAGCGAACACTATACACAATAACTGCCTGACCGGTCTCATTTTGGAAAAAATACGTTTCAATGATATTGCCAGCCCATTAAACGAAAAATAAATCATGACTTATTAATCTGTCTTTTCAAAGAATTCAGGAGTGTCATTCCTAATTCTTATTTTACCAGCCAATTTATAATTCATGTAAAATTTTAAGGTGAAGAAAAAAGTTCAAGAGTTTAAATTCTGCCTCTTACCAGTGCCAAATAGCAAGGCAGAGTTCAAACTCTTGAACTTACCTTCACCTTAAACTTTCGCATGAATTAAAAACTGGCTGGTAACTTAAATAGTCCCATTAATTATTCGTAAATATGTGAATTTGAAAAAGAATAATATCCTGTCTGCTTACTTACGTGTGAAAAAAACAAAAAACTATTCCACACACACACACACACATATATATATATATATATATATATATATATATATATATATATATATATATATATATATATATATATATATATATATATATATATATATATATATATATATATATATATATATATATATATATATATATATATATATATATATATATATATATATATATATATATATATATATATATATATATATATATATATATATATATATATATATATATATATATATATATATATATATATATATATATATATATATATATAAATATACTACAAAAAATCAATAAACTTTACCAACGCAATTTTTGTTGTGGCCAAAGTGAATGTAAACAATAGTGTCTAGGAAACACGAAAGTAACAAATGTACAGTGACTAGCAAAACTTGCAGCTTTTGTAGAAAAACAACAGGCCCTTAAAATAAAATTTAGTAAGCGCCTTTTAGCTGCAAATACATACTTCTTGTATTATCTTTGTTAAGTATCGAGGTTTGATTTTCAATAGGCTGTTTTTCACAGGTCACGCATGAGGCATATCAAATTGATTTGTCATTTTTGCTCAGTATTATATAATATGTCACTGTATTTTTCTAGACATCGATAAATCTCTTGCTGACAAGCTGGGTCATTAATCCTTCTTGTATGTAAGCAGTCAATTAAAGATGATACCTAATAATTGAAGATCCGACGCCCATGCGGAACACTGGTGCTTAACCAACTCACCCATCTATCTGTCACTTCTGATTTCTTATATTATAGTTACCTGTTGTAAGGTAACTCTTCCTGCAATTTTAGATATAAAACACAGCTATAACGTTTCAGCCAAGATGCAGGCACCTCAGCCACGATCAGGACCAGAATGGTTTGTAAAGCAGAACGTTCTCGCAACTTTTCTGATTCCAGTTCTTCCAATTAACCTTTGGTGACGTTTCGAAAGTCTAACACAATCTAAGTCATGAGTTTTTTTTAGAGTTTGAGTTGCCAAACACCAGTAGCGTCTCCAAATTGTTCAGCTGAATTATAAAACAACAACATTTTGTGAAAACTTTTTTTCGAAAAAACAAAATCGCCGTATTTAAGCTGATAAGCAACCTGAAGACTACCAATAATTTATGGGCTGGTGGAATCATTGGTTCACAATTTCTTCAAAAATGAGGTTAATGGCAATGGTAAGCGTTATCGCACCATACTCACGGACTATCTGATACCCAAAATTGAAGCATATGATCTCGATAAGCTCTGGTTTCAACAAGACGATGCTACGAGCTTTTATTCCCGTGAAACAATATATTATTTTGTTGAGCACTTTTTGTTCATTTTGCTGCGTTCAATTGTCCACCTAGAACGTGTAATATCAGTTCCTATACTGGAACGAGTCACCCAAAATTGAAGCTTCCAAATGAACCACCTCAGACGTAGTTATGGCCAACATATGATATCATTTTCAAACAGTAGGTTTCATAAAACTTGGGTACTTTCTTGGTATCGTTGTGTTTGCTGAGCAAGATATGCAGCCTATGAGACCTACACATCCCCCGGCGGTTTAGATTCAAACCGTCATCACCATGAGATCAACCGACAGACAATGCATCATCATAATCAGCGCTTTAGTTGGTGTAGTGCAAGAAGTACTATTCACCATCAAAGTAGTAGTAATATCATGTTAAAGAGCCAGAAAGAGTTCCAAGAATTTATACCCCAGGTTATTCCAATGATCTTACGACACAGATAAAAACAGTTATAAAATTGATCTAAATCAGCACCTGCCATACAGAGATCGCAAATTTCCGCTTTAAGTTTGTAGCCCTATAGACGAACCCCTTGTTTAAGAGTACGGCCCTTCTAATCCCTCCCATATGCAATTTCCCAACAGTCGAAGGAGGTCACGGCTTAATGAGTTTGTAGGCCAAAGTCCATTACGGAAATCAGCTCTTAACCAACTCACCCGTCTAACCATCACTCTTGGTTCTTCATAGTACAGGTATCTGTTGCCAGACAACATCACCTCGGGAAGCTGTTAGTCCCCGAAAACCGGCATATGTCTTAGTTATCAGAGAAACAAATTCCCCTCCATATGATTTTAAACCACAGGCAGAACGTTTCAGCCAATGCAGGCACCCCAACCGTGATCTGCATCGAAAGATGTGCGATTTAGAACCTCGCGGAGGGGTTTGCTGATCCCCGTTCTGCCAATTTTAACCCTTGGCACGACTTTCAGAAATCCAACACAACATAATACATGAGGCTTCCTAGAGTTTTATTTGCTACAACAAACGAAAGACTCTTTCCCCTATATAACCCAGAAAATAAAGTGCCTTGGTCTGGTCTACGCCAAGGCAAACAAAACCTGTTTACTAGGGGGAGATAAAAAGCAACATTCGCTTTGTCTGCTCTAAAAAGGACATGCTTCTGACAAGACAGTTTGAATTCAAAATAGATTCCCAGCTATTCGGTACTAAGCTCGAACCTCCTCAAGCTTGACTGGTTGAAAAAAGGGTGAAAAGTATAAGCTCCCTCTTCTGTGGACTCACACTGAGGCCACTGGAAGTGCTCCACCCATCTATGATCGTCAGTGCAGATTTCATACACTATGAGTGCCAATCCGGGTACTTACCCAGCGCTGTCACAGCAATATTGTCAGTCATAAATATTATCAGTATCATCAACTGAAATTATTTTTTAACCAACTATAAACATTTTAAGTTGGCTTTGAGATTTATGTGTTTTATTTTACATTACAAACCAAACCTCACGCTGAATCACCCAATACTTATGGTTTCTAACAACATTATCGCGTGAAAGCTTTAACAGTTAAATGATTAATACTCCTATATTACAAAATCAAAAAAAAAAAAAAAAGAAAAACTGACAACGTTTGTGCTTTAGTGTAATACTTGATTTCTAGCTACTCTGAAGTGTTAATATGATATGGCTGCTAGTTATTCTATGAAATATTAGTTATCAACTAAAACAGCACACGAAATAATTTTGAAAGTGATAGAAAAAAAAAGCTTTTTTAAGCTTTATCTAGTAAAAAGTGTGAAAATCAAAGTAATGCGTATGGAAGTAATGTCACATTCTATCGATTGCAAGAACTCAGTTAAAATAATTGCTGATAAGATTTTGTTTTATTTTCGTAGAGTAAAAGCATAAAACTAAGCAAATAAAGGCTGTCAACTGATAAACTGAAAGTTAAAAACCAATAAAAATACAATTTAACAAAAAAAAGCTTGAAGTAGGTTTTAGTGTATTTGAAACTCTTCTATAACAAAGTTGTTTTGAGCGATAAGAAGGAATTTAATTTAATGTAAGAAAATGAAAATATTAAAATTAGTTTCAACGAATTATCACCTTAAATTGGTTTAACAACATTTTGAAATTCGTTTTTTTTTTTTTTTTGTGCAATTTTAGTTAAATAAAACAAACGGTGTCAAGTAAAAGTACCAAAATGGCTCCAAACCGGGACTCGGAATTAAAATCGAATATGCGATGGTCTAAAGCTATGTTACTCATTGTCAGTTTTATGTTTTTTGTAAGTATGTTTCATATAATTAAATCTGTGGTCCAATAACATTGCAAAAGCTGGAACCTTAGAAAGACAAGTCATGGAATAATTGCTCTCGAAGGAAGACGTGCAAACTAAAAGCCTGGTTTTTATGAGACACAAATGAGTGATACCTCTAGAAAATTTGTGTGCAATGCATTCAAAATATTAAGTACTCGTATATTTCATACAAATTTTCTAGACGTACCACTCATTCGTGTCCCATAAGCAGCACATAAAGCTTGTTGTTTTATACATAATACTAGCTGTTCCAGAACTCAACTCAATACCGAAACGGGGTGACAGGAATGTATTGCATTGTATTATATTTGTAACTATGCAGTTGCAAATAAATTTGCTGGGTATAGAATGCACAGCAAGGGCGAAGTAACGAAGACCTTATGCCCACGATGGTATTAACAGTATTTTTTTCCAGAGCTGTGACTAACTGTACTATGCCTTCGGATAGGAAGTTGCCGCGTGGTTAACAACGAAATACCTAAAGAAAACTATAAACTAATACAGTTAGTTGAGGTAGACAGTTAACGAATAAGAGTGAGACACAATACTCTCGTAGGCCAAACAACAGCGACAAATCTGACCGCACTTAAAAAATAATTACGATGAAGTCCCCAGCCCAGAGCTGGGGTGACAGGACTGATTGCAACCATCATGACTAAATTCAGAAAAAATAAATCTCACGCATTTTGAAAATTATGGGATTTTAAGAAAAGATTTGGTCAAATTGAAATTTCTCGTTTATTATGGTTAATTTTTATTTATAAAGTTCATTTAAACTTTAGCATAGTAACCCTAAATACACCATTGCCCCCCAGTTTTCTAGAATTAAAACTATTTGTTAAGCTGTGAATTTAAATTTTCAAAATTTGATGAGTTTGAAAGGCTTTCCCTTAAAAAAATGTACTAAAATGTTATTAAAAGTTCGCGTATTTAATCAGAATTGTAAAATAGAACAATACTTGCTAGTTTAATACTAAAAAAAAAATAGTAAAAAAATAAATAAAAGCCCCAAGAAATCCGATTTTTGCTAACCCATTTTACTCAGTTCTTAATTTTGCGGCAAAATAATAAGGGATATGGATAGTTGACATGTTTGCCAAGAGCGAGGGAGACAGATAGTGACACCACTTTTACCAACGTGAACAAAAGTAAGTAAAACGAGAACGTGTTGCTGATTCTGAGCAGTGTTTGGCCATACTTCAACGTAACAAACCGGAATTTTAGCGTCGATATGTAACAGTTGATGAAACATGGATCCATCACTTCACTCAGGAATCAAAATGATCGTCATCTGAGTGGACAGTAAATGGTGAACCTCGTTCAAAGCGCACGAAAGCACAACAATCGGCTGGAAAACTTACGGCCTCGGTATTTTGGGGTTAGCGTTTTTTAATATTCATCGACTACCTTGGGAAAGGAAATAGCATTAACAGTGAATATTATACAACGTTTCTTGCAGCGTTTGAAGCCCGAAATTGCAAAGAAACGATCGCATATGGCAAAGAACAAGTCAATCAGTACAATGGCAAAACTACTTGAATTGAACTTTGAATTGCTCCCACATCCACCGTATTCGCACAGATTTGGCTCCCAGCTGTTTGCAGACCTGAAAAAAATGCTCGCCGGTAAGAAATTTCACACGAATGATGAGGTTATGGCTGAAACTGAGGCCTATGTTGCGGCAAAAGGTAAATCGTTCTAAAAAAGTGGTATTGAAATGCTAGAGTGGCGCTGGAGTGGTTGCGTTGCTCTTGATGGAGATTACGTTGATGAATAAAGCTAATTTTGTACCAAAAAAAAAACTGTGTTTTCTTTGCTAGGCCCGCAACCTTTCACCCCATGTGTTAAGAGATCATATCCAGAACAAACGCCTATTTTAAAAGTTTTGAACAAACCCATTATTTGGAATGAATAAGAAAAATTTTTTTAATACTAGACTAAATACTAAATAAAAGGAGATTGTTTAAGAAAAAAGTCTAACCAGCAGTCAAGGAGTTTATCAAAAACTATCATATATTTTTAGTTAACTGGAATATTGCTGATATTGATTGGTTCAACTATTCAAGCCCTCTTTTACGATCTCGACCAATTTGTAGACGACCATTTTCTTACGCCGCCAACGCTTTTAATGGCGATTGGTTTTATATTAATTTTTGTAGCCACACTGGGAGCGTACGGGGCCATTAAGGAAAGCTGTTTGCTGATAAATTTGGTAAGTGCAATGAAAGAGAGATAATAACGTATGTAAACATACATATTTTTTTATATATATTAGTATGGAGTTTGCTTACTTTTGGTCTTCATTTTGGAAGTGTCAGCCTCCATAGCGGCTTTTGCTATGAAAACAGAAGTACGTGAAATGTTAAATATAACCATGAAGCAAGCGATGACCGATTATGGGAATAATGAGTATGTTCGGGAAAGTGTGGATTTTATGCAAAGCGGTATCGGCTGTTGTGGTTTTGATAGCCCCAATGATTGGCGTAAATATATGAATGAATACAGTATGCAACACGGCATTGTGGTACCGAAATCTTGTTGTGGTGTGTTTGATGTCGACGAATATCATAATTATTATAAATGTGAACATCCATATGAAGTTGGCTGTTTTGAGCGTATGAATTTGATTGTATCGCAAAGTAGCATGTTGATTGCAACTGGCGCTGCCTCTGTGGCGTTTGTACAGGTACGTTGATATGACAGAATATGAAGAGCATAATTTTTAGCACACACAGTACACTATCAGCCCAATTATGAATATTATCACGGAATTTATTTCTCTAGGAATTTATTCCTTACGGAATTTATTTCTCTCATAAAGTACTTTTTTCAAATCAAACTAAAGAAAAAAACACAAATTTTGTCCGTAAGAATTGAAGAGCTGATCTCCCTTTAGTGTTTTCAACAAATAGAGAGAAGAAAAAATAAAAATACCTCATACTTAGTTTTTGTTCATAATTGGAGGAGAGGGAAAAGTGATAAAATTCCTACGAAATTTTTATTTATAATTGGGCTGTATATTTACAGCACCTTCAAATTCCGTCTGTCTGTCCATTGTCTGCCCATATGTAAAAGCGAACTGATTACTACAACAAAAAAAGCTAACAGTTGTTTTGAAGCCAACTGTGCTGAGTAGAGTATAAAGTTTACTCTTTTAAGCGCTGTCAAAATTAAATTTTCCAATTTCAAAGCATTAACGCAGTACCATTTGGGTTGGTCTCAGAAAACTATATGAAAGTTTTTTACACAAAAATTACGCTTTACAAGCTAATTTATACTGAGTTTACACGTGCAAGTAAGTTGTTACAAGTTGCGTGCTGCTCAAGCACAATAAAAATGTCTTACAAAACATCGTAGTATTTTCAAGTACAATCCATCCTGTTCTTTCACATTTCAAAACAAACAATTCAGTGCCGAAATGTTCTAAACACATAAACGAATACTGTCATATAGGCATTTAGAACAAACAGAACCAAACACAAGTAGAACGAAATGAAATAGAACAAAATTGAAGTAGAACTTCAAGCATTGAAGTAATGTTCTACTTCAGTTTTGTTTATAAAATTTGTTGTTGTTGTTGCTGTTTATGGTTTTTGTCTTTGTATTAAGCACGAATATTTAAGACGCAGTATGCTCAAAAGCCATGTGCTCGCTGTGACTCACCGTTTATTTCCTTTAATGTGATGTTTTGTTTTGGATTTTGCTGTGAAACAGAATTCAAGTACAGTCAAGCACTGTCGTGAAGGCGTTTCAAAACCATGAAGCGTTTGTTCTGTTTATAAACGTTCCATATCTTGTTTGTTTTGTTTTTAGAATTGTTTTCAAATACACAGTAGTGAGCAGTGTTCTTCGCACTGCGTTTACACGTACAAGTGCTTGCGTGGAAGTTCTGTGTTTGTATTATCAACGAAAATGTTGAAAAAATACTAGACTTTCTTGCAAGTTGCATTGGTATTGAAAGAGTAACTTGGAAGTTCAGTTTAAAAATGTCAGCGGGAAGACAACAGCTCCAAAAGAAAACCATAATTTTATTTTTCGTGGAAATGAATAGCATGAATAAAATAAACAAATTAATTAGAGTTATTTTTAACATTTTTCAACTCAGCCGTTTTGAGATTGCTTAACTTATATATTTTCAATCAAAAAATTTGAATTACTTTAAAAATACATTTTGAGAAAGTTAAATAGGACAAAAGAATTATATTAAAATCCAATTAGTCTCCGCAAAACTTGTTGTAGGGCAACACTGTTATTTCAGTTGTCATTTGACTTTCAGTAAGCGCCAAAAAATTACTACCTTGTGGAATTTCTCGTCAGTTCAGTTGAAAGTGGGTTGCAAGTGTTAGTAAAAAAGTTTGAATGTATTGAGTTTTTCGAACTTACACCTGCACGTGCAAACACTACGTTAGATCATTCAAGGGCTGCAGACCTTTAGTACATATTAACAAACAATACATCGAAAAAAATAATAAAATTACTTGCAATTTCCTCGATTGTTTACACATGCAAGTGCAAGACAAACATTGTACGCCTTTATACTACATACGCTTTTAGTGTCTGTGCTGCCAAAGTTATAGCATAGAAATATTACAGGAGAATTATATTATGTACATAAATTTTTCACAATATAAATAATAAATTTGTATTCCAAATAAAAAATATGTTATAGGTATTTGTTAATTTATTTTTATATTATGTTTTCGGCATATAGTTCACTCAAAATATTAACATTTTAAAAATTTTCCTTGAAAAATACTCATTAAAGATAAAATGAAATAATTATGGGCAACACTGTTTGCTGCTTCTTGCATGCAAGTGAAAAAATCACTGCCAACCAAAATCACTTGCAAGTGAGACAACTACTTGCAGCTGTATGAATGTGTTAGTAAAAAATTGGGAATGTATTGAGTTTTTTGCACTTGCACTTGCTTGTGTAAACATTGAGTTAGGTTCTGTGTTACTTACTTTTTTTTATCAATAACTAACATGAAATTCTTAGCATTTCACCATTATAAATTATTTATGTGAGCTCTTCCAGCTTATTGAATTTTTCTGTTACAATATGTTTTTACTGCTTTCCAATCTAAAAAAATTAAGCGGGCTAGCACTCTCAATATATTATATCTAAAAAAAAATCTCTGAAAGAGAATAAACGGCTATTTGTTTGTCTTTTCATAAAAATAAATTTAGATTGTGTTTTATTTAGTTTGTGCTTTTATTCATGTTGATAAGAAACTTATTATATACATTACCACTTTTTATAAATACTTCAGGTAAAAATATACTCGTATAATATGGATGTTGAAAGCAGAAGTACAAAATTAGAGATCAGCTGTTATAACTAATACAGCGACAATTGTTGCTAGTGCCATTTGTAGCTGTGCAGCCTGCTGTCTTGAATGTGTTTAATGCATAATTAATATGTTAGAACAATTGACAGCCTGTTTTTAAGTGGAACTCAAACTCGTTATTTAATTTCGCTTACCTTTTTTAAAATAATAAAGTTGTGCAGCATTTAAAACTTTTCGTTTCTCTTTTTATTCCACCCTGTATAACTTTCAAACTTTCATCTGTGTTTTCAGCGTCCTTTACTTTAATCTTTTAATCATTTTTTTTTTTGTAATTAATAATAACAAAAAAATTAATTTAAAAAAAATATTTGTTTGTTTCTTCTTTAGCTTCTGGGTGCCATTTGTGCTTTTATGCTAGCCAAAACTCTCCGACGTCACAAGAGTTTGCGCGAAGCCCGTCGCTGGCAACTACAACAAAATTTGGACACTCTAATTGCTGGTGGAAAAGCAGATCCACCCATAAATGCACCAGTAGCCGGTTACGCTCAATTGGAAAGCGAACCAATTTCTTATACACCCAACAGTCCCAGTGTTATCAATTGATTAAAAAAACGTATTTAATATAATTTTAAGTGTTTCAACATTAAATAATTAAAACAATAAAGCATTATAATAAACTTTACTTACGTTCTGACCATAAAATAGCGGCAGAAGAAAATTTACTTCATTTTTAACTTTAGGGCTGATGTCCCAATAATGTTTTCACAATGTTAAGCAAAATATAATTTTTGGGAAAGTTTACCAATTTTGAGAAAAAATTTTATAATACTCTCATACAAGCTTTAAACAGATAGTTGCAGAATTACAATAAATACAACACCAAAAAACATTACATAAATTTGGTTGGTAGAGTTTTCGAAAATTTTTCAAAATTTTGTTTTACTTTTGTTTGGAAAAGCAAGGAAGCATTTGTGTGTGAACAAAATTTTGACAAATTTACGCAAAGCAAACGAAAGACAGCTGTGCTTATACCACTACCCAATTAAGGCTGCCTTGCTCTCTCATTAGTCTGAACTTATCAGACATCTTGTGGAGCACTGTGGAGTATTTTTGACACGCGTGGTTTCAATAAAATGGCGTGACTGCACACACAGCCACAGCTTCTATGAATTTACTTTGGGAAAATTTCCACCAAAAACTGATCACACGCTTTGGGTCGCCCGGTCTATTTCACATGGATTTTTTTATGAGTCTGCCTCAAAGATAAGAGTTTATAATGGCAATCTTGTTGCTTTAAAAGAAATATATTTGTGGAGCAATTAGCTCAATTGAACCAAGTTTACTGCAGTATATGGCGCAGAACACAAGGCCCCATTTTGAACAGTGTTTCCAACTCGCCGGAAGACATCTGGATAACATGTTCTTTAAAAACTAAAAAAGGGATTTCCATTCTATCGTTCAATGTTTGAAGTTCAATTCATGTAGTTTTGCCATTGTTTTGATTGACTTGTGACGCGATGAAAGGAAATTTTTTCCTTTGCCATAACTGACAATCCAAAATGGCTGATATTGCCAACATATATAACATATATGTATGTACCAACATAACAGAGAAAAGGTGCGAAATACCAATCACATGGGGTGAAAAGTCCCGGGTATAACGAAGAAAACACAAAATTAGCTTTATTCACCAACGTAAACGCCATCAAGAGCAACGCAGTCATTCCTGTGCCGCTCTAACATTTCAATACCATTTTTGTAGAACGATTTATCTTTTGCCTCAAAATAGGCCTCAGTTTCAGCGATAACCTCTTCATTCGTGCGAAATTTCTTACCGGCGAACATTTTTTTCAGGTCTGCGAACAGCCAGTAGGCGCTGGGAGCCAAATCTGACGAATACAATGGATGTGGGAACAATTCGAAGTTCAATTCATGTCGTTTTGCCATTGTTTTGATAGACTTCTGACACGCTGCGTTGTCTTGTTGAAACAAAAATTTTTTCTTTGCCATATGCGATCGTTTGTTTGCAATTCCGGCCTTCAAACGCTCCAACAAACGTTACATAATATTCACTGTTAATGATATTTCCTTTCTCAAGATAGTCGATGAATATTACACCACGCACATCCCAAAATACCCAGGCCATAAGCTTTCCAGCCAATTGTTGTGCTTTCGAGCGATTTGGACAAGGTTCCCCAGCTGCTGTCCACTCAGTTGACGATCGTTTTGATTCCGGAATAAAGTCATATATCGATGAAAAATTTTCGGTTTATTCCATTATAAACATGTCTAAACACTGTTCAGAATCATCAACACATTCTTGTTTTTGGCCAACAGTGAGCAAACGCGGCAACCACTTTGAACAGAGCTTTCTCATAGTCAAATGTGCATGCAATAGAAAGCCAACACGTTCTTTTGATATCTTAACTTACGCCACTTCACTTTTCAATCATTCAAAACGATTTTATGGATATTTTTTATGTTTTCCGGTGTTACCGCCTCATTTGGAACATCCACTGGTGTCTCTACGACCACGTTTGAAGTTAGCAAACCACCTTTTTATTGTTGTTTCTGATGGAGTGGAGTTCCCGTAACACTTTCAGTGTAAAATTAAAACACGATATTGTTTTTGAGCCATTTAACAAGAGTAGCTTCCCTCTTAGCACAGTAACTTACAAACTAATGAATAGAATATCATGAAATTTTAGCATTCTTCACCTTGTAGGGTGGAAATTTTGCTAATCTGAGCAGTGCCGAGCTGATCAGTTTTAACTAATTTATTCCAACATTTTAAATGCTGCAGTAAAGCTTTTTTAGTCTTTTGTGTTGTTATTGTTAAAGTTAAACCTCCACGAACAGTACTCCCTCTTTCCACGCTGCATATGTAGGGGTCATCCCCTGAGTACTGGTCCAAGATAAAAATAAAACTGTCTTTTATAGTATTAACTGAAAAAAGGTGACTGCAATAAAAATACCGTCGTCTAGTGTTAGGCGCGAGACTTTTTCCATGTAGTAACTCACGGAATTGGAAAATAACGGTTACTTTTTTGATCAGACCATGTATTTATATGTACACTGTACAACTCAAATGTTTTACTTGCTCATTTTATACTTTGTATTTTAAATCAAGCTAAGGCCGGGGCACACAGAATCCGCCGTACGTTACACGTTGCCTTTTTCAACTGACAACCAAGTTGAATTACATTCTCCGTCAACGCAAAGTATTAAAGTTGGGCAACTTTTAACGTACGTTGAGAACTTTGACATCTATAAGTTAATATTTTTTGTATATTTTGATTTAGTTTTTCGTTAAAAAATAAAATAAATTAAAAACAAATTGAGCTAGATTTTCTGTGCTGTGTCGCAAAAATAAATCAAATGATTTTATTTATTTATTTATTTATTTATTTACAAGTTTCTTAAGCCGTGGGGGCCAATAAATTATGACAATACACTCATAGAAAAGAGCAACTTCATATTGATGACGGTTGGTCATCAGAATTGTGACATCAATATTATGTAAATAGTCATCAGTAACGTGAAAACAGACATCAATCTCAATGACAAAAGGCAACAGAGAATTTTGTCATATATTGAGTATCATCAATGTTACAACAGTGGTGACATCAGTTCAATGATAAATTTTATTAATAATTATAATACATTTAATTTGTCAAAATTGATTTTAAAAATCCTAAACAGTGTTACAATATTTTCTATTTATAGTTGAAAAGGAATTTGGTTGTTAAAATTGTTATTTTTAAATTTAAATTAGTTTTTAAAAAGTAGAAAAAAAAATGAATCATATTAATGACACTTAATCATCATATACGACGTTTAGTTACATAAATATAATGACAGCGTAAAGAGTAAAATAAAATGAAGAACTACGATGCAAAGAAAGAGTATATTTTCTCGTAATCAGCATACACACAATTAAAATATTAAAATGCGACACACAGACGTTATATTGATGACAGTAAGTCATCAAAAGTATTAGAACATTTTTAATTCTCATTGGTTTCTTAAAATTAGTAAAATATAAAATTATATGTTTGAACATATTTTTGAATTAAATTACGTTTAGTTGATGTTAGCGTGCCAGGGTACTGATGACATCTTGTCATAAAATTTACTTCACTTAGTAATTTTTCTGTTTTCATTAACTATCACATCAATGAGATTTTTACATCATATTGAAATCAAATCTGATGTTAGTGTGATATTTTATTGATAATCATTTGTCATTATATTGGCTTCATTTAGTCATTTTTTCGATATTAGAGTGCCACTGCATTTAACACATGCTTACATCAGACGTATTCCAATAAAGCATCACTCACCATGATGTGAGTTTGACATGTCATTGATGAAATAATTGTCATAATTACTGCTAATAATAATTATAGCCACTGATGTAATGGTTGACATCACAACGATGAAAATTATCATGGGGTCAAAAATGAAAACATTTTACATTGCATTGATGTTAAAATGCATCACAGTTATGACGGGTTTTCTATGAGTGTATTCAATATGGCACTTAACGTCTATATACATAACTCATTGCTTAATTATTTATTTATTAATATAATTAATAAATCGTTCAGTAAAGAAAAAAGAACAAAAAAAAAAACGTTTTCCTATTACTCATCCCCCCATTGCACAAACTCTGAAAATACGGAAGACCTATTGCATAACATCTATAGATATTTGGAAAAATGATTAATAGCAGTCGAAACATATTTTTACTACATTACATGTTGTCAAAAACAATTTTCTTAAACTTCTTATTAGAGTGGGAGAATTTTCTATTCGCATAAGGAATTACTGACTTCCATAGCCCAATAGATCTTACAATAAATGATCTTAATGATTAACGTAGAAAATCGAGGAGGAACTAACGCGCATGACCTAGATGAACAGCCAAATTGGAACCTATGTCTTAAATATACCGGGCAGTTAGTTCTGAGAGTCTTGTAAAGCAACAACAACAACCTCATGCTCACAAAGTCCTTAAAACTACTCCCAAGCACCATCTTGGTGTAAGGAGTAATATGCTCCCTATAACCCAGTCCGTAAATATATCGTACCATTCTAATTAATGAACTTAAAATAAAAAATAAAAAAAAAACAGTGGACTTTATATCCGTTAACAAAGTACTGATTGTGCCAACTTCATACTTCGTATACGTTGATATCAGTTGAAAAAGGAGACGGACGAATTCTATGTGCCCCGGCCTTTAAACTATGAAAATTATGTTTAATAAAAATTGTTTATTCATTTTACTTTTTCACTTTTCAATTAACTTTTGTACAATAAACAATTAAACTAATATTATAGAATTGTCTAGCTCAAGTACAAACCGTGCTTTCGCCAAGAATTATTTTAATTTTTAATTATAACAATAATTGCCGCAATCAATAACTCTACACTAAAGCTGGGGGACAATTAGCTGTTTCGCAGTCGCTACACTACTCATTAGCACCCACTAGGATTCGAACTCGCTGGTATCATGTAAACATGATGTATTTTATTAATACGGCCGCTTAACCTGAAAACTTCTTGTTTTATTTTCAATGAACAACGTGTGTTGTGTTTTGGTTGGACCACCCTTTATATGTACATACATATGTACATTACCTATAATTCAGTTAAGGTTAAAGCAGTCAAAATAAAAAAGTCAAACAATATGTTCAAATAATTAAATTAAGAAAACATATTTTTACTCGTATTCACTCTAGAAAAAAAGCTTTTCATCAAGGAATGTTTATGAAAACAAAAACAAATTTAAGCAAATTTTACGAAATAAAATAAAAAAGTCTTATCTTATCGCATCGATTAAAACTTTGTTATCTTAAATGTTGTTGTTCTTTCATTAAAAGCAGAAATATTTAAAAACAATATATAGCAAATATAAGTGTTGATTATTTTTAATGGAAAAAATAAAAATTAACACTAACTCATCTAGTGCAATACATACACTCATACACACATACATCTAGATATATAACCAAGGAAATAACGTTTGACATACCGAAAGCTTTAATATTTTTCAGTGTTTTTGTAACTTTTCAAGCAGAAAGTTGTAATATTAAATAAAATAAAAAAGTAATTAAAATAGAAAATCACACTAGAGGTATAATTAGAGCAAATGTAACAACGGTTGTAAAGAGAAACGAATAAAAGTATTTTCTTTCTCTACTTTCAGTTAAATAAAGACAACGATTTCAACAAATAATTTCTAGACAAAATGGCCTCCACCAGGGATTTGCAGTTAAACTCTGGCATGCGTTGTGCTAAAATCATGTTACTCATAGTCAGCTTCATGTTCGCCGTAAGTATTTTTTGTGATATTCACTTGAGCTGGTATAAGTGAAAGAGCTCACACTCATAACCACAAATGTCCCAGTTGGCCAACAGTTACGCATAAAAAAAAAAATTGAAAGCAGTAGACTCTCTGCAAACATATGCCCAGAGACAAAAAGCTCATACTAAATTTAAGTATTTTTAACTTGCTTTTAGTACGAGTCGTACTCAAAAATTTAAGTACGAATAATATACAAGCATAGTTGCCAGATAAATCTGGTTTAAAATTGTCAAATTCGACGAAACGAATCGTCAATATGATTATTGCAAATCGTCAAAAAAATCGTCAGCTAGTAAAATTAATTATTTTAGAATAAACAAGTAAGTGTGTGGTATATTCGGCTAGGCCGAATCTGAAATACCCTTCACGATAGTCACGTACACAGAAAAAAATAGATGCCATATTGATAAAAAAATTGCACTATTTTTATCAAATTTCCTGTGAAAAAAATTTTTTGCCGGATTGATAATTCAAATTATAAAGTAGAAATAGCTTTTTCACTTAAAAACAAAAATTATTGAGTTGAAAAAAATTATATACTTAACAAAAAAAATTGTTAAAGAAACAACAACTCTTCACTGTTATATGACAATCTTTTAATTTATAATTCGGAAAACTTTTTATTATTAATTGCATTTTATTAAGAGATATTTCCAAAAATTCATTATTAATAATAATTTAATTAAGTCAATGCAAATTTTATTAAATTTATGGTTTTTTATTAATAACATAACTTGATTGAAAAAAAATCTCATCTATTTTTTTCTGTGTATATGTATAGTATATTTAAAAATGTGAACTAAATATGCTCGTTTATATATGAACCGATATCGGAATCTTCAATTTTCTGTATTTTAGTAAACTTCTTTTATAACGAGAATTGCTTTACAGCAAAAAAAAAAAAAAAAGGAAAATGTTAATGAAAAACTCGGTTCAGGCTATATCTCGGGTATATATAGACCGATATCGGAAATTTTCATTTCCCATATTTATATAACCTTATTTCATAACCAAAACTGCTTTTGAGCAAAAAAAAAGTTGTTTCGGTTCGCTTACGCGACATTTTCATGAAAACCCCGATTTGGGCTATAACTCGGGTATATATAGACCGATATCTGATTTTTTTTTTCTTTGCCTTTTAGTCACCATGCTTAATGAGTGTGTGAAGTTTGCAGCAAAACAAACAATTTTTTTTTCAAAAATTTCCATACAAATTTGCAAAAAAAAATGGCTTTTTTCGGAATTTTAGATATATCTCAGCTATATGTGAACCGATATTACTGAATTTCAATAGCAAACCCAAGAAAAAAGTTTGTAAGTCTAATGGTTTTCTCAGAAACGGTATTTCAACAGCGGACAGACGGACATCGCTTAAACTTTTCCTTTAATTCTGAATCAGAATATATATACTTTATAGGGTCGCAAATAAAAACTGTAGAAATTACAAACGGAATCACAAACTTATATATACCCTTTACATTTTTGTGAAGGGTATAAAAATTTATTTCAACGGCAGAAGGTATAGAAAAACAAGTCGTGGTTGCCTTGAATAGAAAACTAGCGCATTTAAAGCTATAACAACAAATATACAGCCCAATTATGAATATTCTCACGGAATTTATTTCTCTCGGAATTTATTCCTCACAGAATTTATTTCTCACATAAAGTACTTTTTTCAATTCAAGTTAAAGAAAAAAGCACAATTTTTGCCTGTAAGAATTGAAGAGTTGATCTCTCTTTAGCTATTTCAACGAATGGAGAGAATAAAAATAAAAAAAACTCATACTTAAGGGAAAAGTTATAAAATTCCTGCCGAATTTTTATTTATAATTGTGCTGATATACTCCTAAAAACATGAAGTTAATTTCATAGTATATCATTAATTAATTTTTATGACATATATTTTTAAAATGTGATTTCATTTAATAAAAGGTATTATTATTATACTAAATACTTCTGTTAAATCTTGCATACATAGGTCATAACAATCACAGTTGCAAAGTTTTAGATACGAGTAGTCTTTAGTATACAACATTTTTTCCGAAAATGGTTTCTTCAACTAATTTCTCCCTTTGGTTTTATTAAGTTCCATGTACCTGGATGCAAACTCACACATTTGCAGAAGACGATAAGACTAATATTTTTGTTATAAACTTAGCCATAGAAGGATACTTTAGGCCAAAAATCAAGCATTTTCATATTTATAACGTATTGAATTTATTTCGTATTGAATTTCTCGTGTTTCGAATTCTACGATGAAATAAGTAAGGATATATTAAAGTTAAAATTCATCTAAAAGTTATGAATTCATCTAAAAATTCTCCTTAAAATATGAGCACACAATTTTACATACAAACTTGTACAATTTTAAGTTTATAATTTTTTTAAGCGCTAACATACATACATATCGCTCCTTTATTGCAACATAGTCATATCTCAAAAAAGCTCGTTTTGAGCAAAACGCATTTAAAGTTTTTAGTTTCCATACAAGTCTTAGCAAAATTTTTTAGAAAATATCTCTTAAAGGAAACAGTTTAAAAGCAATTTGAATAAATTTTTGGCACAATATAAATGATAGTACTGTTAATAATTCTGCATTGTTAACTCGAAAAGCTCATTTTTTGAGATATGACTATGTTGCAATAAAGAAGCGATATATATTTACGTACCATAAATATTACTTTCATTTTCTACATAAATTAACTTAAAAAAAAGGAAGTATGCAGTAGTTGCTTGAAAGATATGACAGTAAAAATGTGATCTGTAAAAATCGTCAAAAACAGACCTTAAAGTGCTATTTTCAGCACCCCAAATCGTCAAAATGACGATAAATCGTCAAATATGGCAACCATGCATTCTAGTGTACTTAAAATAAGCCGAAAAGGGGATTGTTCAAGAAAAACAATCCTACAATGCCTTAAAATAAGTATGAAATTATTGAATCAAGTGCAGAACTGTTGAACCGAGTAAAAAAACCAAAACAAAGACACAAATAATTACATACGGGCGGATTGATATTGAAGCTACCTAAGTAGGAAAAAAACCTTTTTTTTACAAAAACCATTTATTTCTCAGCAGTCTCCTTTTAGCTCAATATACTTAGTAGGACGATATTCCAACTTTTTTATACTATTCAGATGGACAATTTGGGAACCCCTCAAAATACGCGTTAGTTTTAGTAATCACTACTTCGTTTGAGATGAATCTTTTTCCTTTTTTCAAGTTTGCAAACAGGAAAAAGTCATTAGAAGCTAAATCTGGACTATAAGGTGGCTGATCAACCACATTTCACATAATTTTAACATCATATCTAATGCTGTGTGAACCGGAGATTTTTTTTTCTTCTTTAAATGTGGTTGTTTCTTCCTGATTTCATTTAATAATCCACGATAATACTTTCCTGTAATTGTGGATTCTTTTTCACGATAATTGATGAGCAATATACACTGGCCATAACCTTGCCAGCCGATTTTACTGTCTTTCCCTTCTTCGGAGCACTTTCACCAGCTCTCTTCCACCCATTGTTTCGATTGATTTTTGGTTTCAGGTGTGTAGTAGTGGACCCATGTTTCATCAACAGTTATTAATCAATGCCAAAAATCAACAAGATTACGCTTTATCATGTCCAAACACCGCTGTGAAGTGGTCTATCGAACTCATTATTTTTCGAAACTAAGAAATAGCGGCACCCATCCTGTCGATAGCTTTTTCATATGCAAATGTTCATGCAAAATGTTGAACACACATTCATATGATATGTTTGCCATTTCAACAATCTTACGTAACTTGACTTGACGATCATTCATAACGATATCGAGGATTTTCGTAATATTTTCTTCAGTAACCACCTCTTATGGCCTTCCTGTTGATGGTATTGTTACAGGGCATGTTCGGGAGCGTTTAACTTCAGCAATCCAATGTTTTCTATTAAATAATAGTGTAAAATTAATTCGCCTTGAGCTTTACATGAATTGAATTTGACTTCGATGAAAATGTATTTCTGTGACAGGATTGTAAATGTATATTGAAAAAAGTTAGCCGTACGATCTATAAAAAAAAGTATTTTTGAAGCAAAACATGTCAGACATTTTTGGTGAGATTATGTAAATTTATCTTAATTCCAGGTAACCGCTATTCTATTGGTTATGGTTGGCACAACCATACAAGCGATATTTGGCGATTTTCGCCAATTTGTAGAGGATCGTTTCCTATCACCACCCACTCTTCTAATTGCTATTGGTTTCATTTTGCTGTTTGTGGCCACTTTAGGAGCTTATGGCGCCATAAAGGAAAGTGTCCTCGTTATAAATCTGGTAAGATGTTTTCCATTTAATAATTTTGGTCAAAGCACTAAAATTCAAACTTGAAGTCATATAAAAATCTGTACATACAGTCTGTCAATAATGAGTTTGCGCATTGACAGCAAACATGTTTTAGTTAAATTTCTTAATATTAATATGTTAAATTTTTGTTGAACTTTATCATTTTTAAATTAAAAATTTTTTGGTATGTACATATGTATGTACATCGGGTTTTAGTTCAAGTTTTTCCTTTCTTAAGTTTTTTCTTAAGAAGGATTTTTTTACAATACAAATTTGCTGTGATCAATAATAATTGATTGAAGAAGACATATGCATATGTGATTCAATATGAGATGAATATAGACAGAGAATAATTAAATGCTCGGTGGCTGAGTGGTTAAAGCAGCAGATCATGATACGTCATGACCCGAGTTCAAATCCCAGCGGATGCTGATGAGTAGTGTAGCGACTACGAAACAGCTGGTTGTCCGCCAGCTAAAAATTTGATTATTATTTTTCTTGTCTTCTTCAATCAATAATTATTGATCACAGCAAATTTGTATTGTAAAAAATCCTTCTTAAGAAAAAACTTGAACTAAAACCCGATGTACATATGTAAAAAACCAAAAAATTTTTAATATATAAATTTGTTAATAATTGCATTACATTTTTATTCTAGAAAACATTTTTTATGTGCATATTTCATAAATTTATACTTGTGCATTTAAAGAAATTGGGAAAAAAAAATATTTAATATATATAAAACAAAAAAAGGAATACAACAAATAAAAACTTTTACTTAATTTTGGAGCTGAAGGCTTATGACGCTTTTACTCTTTAAATAATAACATATAATTTGTAATTATTTGTTAATAAATAAAATAATACTGCATTTTACACTGTCAATAAATTCTTTGCACAAAAATTTCTTTGCAATTTACGATATTAAAATTACCGAGCATGATTTTACAATAGTTTTCTTTTAAAGTATAGATGAAAAATATTAAGTTTGCAAAATTAATATCCTCTTTGCTTTTTAAATTTAAATGAACATTGATAATATTATGCTGTAGCTGAACAATGGTTTCAGTGGACAAGTTTTCAATTTAGTTCGCAAAGTTTAATATTTGGTAAGGAAAGTTTCAGCATCTAACACACATTGAAAACGATTTTTCATTGATCCTGTTAGTTTTTTTAGGTTTCGTACATACATAAATTTAACTAAACTATATGTGTTATCAATGTGTAAACTCATTATTGACAGTCTGTATATTAGTGTTGGGCAAAATCTTTCATGTGTGTAAATCTTTCATTCTCTTTTAGAAAGGTTAAGTGAATTAATTCATTCTTTGCTTTCATCTTTCTGCTTGCAAAACATTTCAGAATGAATGAAAATTTTTCAATTATGTATCTATATCAGGTAGTAGCATAACGAGTTATTATAAAGCAACTACGGCATTATTTGTTTGTATCGCAATTTGTTTAAACGCAGTATATAAAAAAATTACTTAATGTTCAGTATTAAAATTGGTTTAAATTTAAAAGTGTGAAATAAAATTAATAATTGATTTTGAATGTTTACGGGTACAGAGTGAAAGATGACGAAATGTGAAAAGAAAGAGCAAACAAAGAAAGAATATAGAAATATTTCATTCTTCCACTTGAGAGAATCATTCAGTTGAATTAATTCATTCATGAATGACACAATATGCTAGTTAATTTATTTATAGGCATCTTCATAAATAAATTTTATAATAAAAACAAGAAATTAATTTTTCCTTTCGGATCTAGTATGGTGTTTGCTTATTTTTGGTATTCATTTTGGAAGTCTCTGCCTCCATTGCTGCCTTTGTTATGCAGGGCCAAGTACGTGATATGTTGGAGCGTACTATGAATCACTCGATGGCCGAATACGAAACCGACGAATACATACGTTATGGTGTGAATTATATGCAAAGCAATTTGGAATGCTGTGGCGTGAATGGTCCCAGAGATTGGCTGCGCTATATGAATCAAAGTAGTTTCAATCAGAACGATGGCATTTCGGTGCCCTACTCTTGCTGTGGGCACTTCAATAACGATGACACTACTTTATGCGATATACAATATGAAAGTGGCTGCTTTAGGCGCATGGATTTCATTATTTCGCAAAGTACCATGTTAATTGCTACTGGAAGTACTACCGTGGCATTTGTGCAGGTAAGTCAACTATAATAAAAAGATAATTTGGAGAAGAATAGAGAGAGAAAAATTTCATTGAACTGTTTGATACGAGTAACTATGTGAATTGTTCAATAACTTGCGCTGTAACTTTAAATGCAACACTGCTGACAAGTGACTACCGTAAAATTTTGAGCAAGCGCATTTACACCAACTCCAAATCTAGTAGATTTGAATTAAAATCTACAACGAAATCTATATCGTTTACACCACCGTTTTTTGACATCTAGCAAGACTTCATTTTCACAAAAAAAGATTTATGCACGCGAGTTTGACAAAACAATTTCATTAGAGACTGAGTACACCAACATTAAAGTGTATATTTATGTTGCCCAGAGACTGCATACACCACATTAAAGTGTAATTTTTATTGCAGCGTAGTATTTTTAAGTACTTCTTGAACAAATTCACGGTTGCATCACTTGGTACTGAGTACATTTTAGGAGATTTCGTCGAAATCTGCTCATAAAGTAGATTTCATTTTGTATGGGAAGTCTTCTCAAAATCAACTAGATTTGGCTTGAAATCTCGAATGAGCAGATTTCGCTTTGGTGTAAATAGGCTATTAGTTTGTGTTACAACGTATGCAGGGATAGAATAGATAGATAGTTCCACAAGTGTCCCTCTTATTTCACCTCTGTTCGTGTTTGACAGACATTAAAAGCAGACAACCTCGTGAGTATTAAAAAAAAGTGGTAAACAGTAAATTTCGTGTGCCGGCCAAGGCAATACGAGTATATTTTGCGTAAAACCCCTCATCACTGAAAACAAGAATAGTGGAAACTCTATGCCATCCACTTCAATAGTTAGGAAGTGTTTCGGGCGTAAAGTGAAACGTAATTTAATGCTTTGATTTTACACTGTAGTAAGTAACTTAAATAAGAGCGTTACTGTGCAACCTAAATTAGCGCGTTAAGCATAATTTATCTGTCAAAAATCCTTATGCACATACAAAATTTATGACACCAACCCAAATAGCGCAGCGTCAACGCTTTGCAATTGGAAAATCCAATTTTGACAAAGCGTATGAGAGAAGGCTTTACTACCTCTCAGTAAAGTTCGCTTCAAAACAAGCGTTACTCATATTTTCCGGCAATTAGTAATCACACTTTCGGTGCTTTCAGACTAATTAAGCGACTTTATCACTTTTTATTATTTCTTTTTTATTAAACAAGTTTATTGAGCAATACTGTTCATGACACAACGTTAACGCTCTTATTTAAGTTACTTACTACAGCGCAGAATCAAGGCGTTAAATTACGTTACGCTTTACGCCCGAATGTAGGCTGCACTGTTACTTTCCTTTTTTTTTGGCGCCTTTGCCATTTTGCATTTTTTATGTTAATATCATGACATTGAAAACCTGCACCCGAGTACACACGTAATATTTGAATTTTTAAACCGCTCGTTTTTTTATTTCTATTTCTTTGAGAAAAATATTTCACCCTAACAAATGCAAATACTTTGTTCGGTCTTTTCACACCTGTTCTTTAGCACGGCGCAATATTGTTAAAAGACATACATATATACTTACACACACATACTCGTATAATTCAAAAATTCTTATTTCTTTAATATTTCCCCTCAGCTTTTGGGTGCCATTTGTGCCTTTATGTTGGCGAAAACTTTAAGACGTAACAAATCCGTACGGGAAGCTCGTCGCTGGCAACTACAGCAAAGTTTGGGTGTTTTGATATCTGGTGGTAAGATGGCTCCGCCCATGACCGTTTCACCCTTGACCGGCTACACTCAATTGGAGAAGGCAGAGAAATTTTCGGAAAACGATCCAACGACTTACAGCCCCAACAGTCCCAGTGTAATTAACTAAATATTGAAACTACGCACATACATACACAACATAAATAAATCTTTTATAATTTATATATTTTTAACTTTTATTATCTATCAATTGTTATAGCTACATACATATGTACATATGTGTAAACATACAAAGTTGAATAAAAACTATTACGTTTAAACAAAATTTAATTATAAAATTGTTACATACATACAAACATTTACAAATTCCTAAAGTAAAATTATTCCAGTATTTTTAAACCACTTACGAATTCGCATAATAGTTTTAGTTGTTCCGTTATGGAAATGGTGGCGGTACCGCCTATAACATCATATTGCTCCACATTGGAACTGTAATCCGCCACTTTTGCAATATCCACATCAAAATGAGGACAAATATGCTGTAAGTCTTCTAATGGAATTTCAGTTATTTCCAAAGACATACGTTCAGCATGGGCCACAACAGCGCCTATATATTGATGGGCTTTGCGAAAAGGCACACCCTTGCGTACCAAATAATAGGCCTGGAATATTAAAACGTAAACAACTTTTGATTCTTATTACATTTCCTCGGGTAAAACTTACCCAATCGGTGGCCAGCATATCCGCACTTAAAGCCATTTCCATATTATCAGCTTTAACTTTCATGGATTTTACCACTCCCCCGGTCACCGCCAAAGCCAATTGCAACTTATCGAAAGCTTCAAAGCAATACTGTTTATCAAATTGCAAATCTTTGTTATAAGTGGAAGGTGTTCCTTTAATGGTCATCATGACACCTGTTAAGGTGGCGCATAGCTTAGCCGCCAGACCCCTTACAAGTTCCAAACTATCGGGATTACGTTTTTGTGGCATTAAACTGCTACCGGTTGAAAAGTCATCGGAAATTTGTATAAAGTCAAACTCTTTAGTTGCAAAGATGATCAAGTCTTCAGCCAGCCGCGATAGATGCAGACCAATCATGGCACAACAATATATGAAATCCACTACAAGAAAACAAAGTAAAAAATCTTTTATGAAACAGTCTGGGGTCTAATCACCACACACATAAAAATAACGTTGCGATACGTGTAGACTATGGCAAACGATGCGCATCCGAGCATAGTTTAAACAAAATTTTATAGATTTAAGAACGTATGTTTCCTAAGAGTTCGAATACAAAACAGAATTGTTTAGCGCTGTTATATTAAGATACAATTCATTGGATATCGTGTGCGAATCACAAATGGGAGAGCGAATTGAGCTGCAAAACAATCGATAGTTTTATTTTTAGCTAACTATCGATTGTTTTCGTTCGATAGTGATACTATCAACAATTTTTGAACGTATATGTATATGAAGCCGGTTACATGTAGCCCGGCATAACGTTTCTGACAATTTATTCAGGCATGTTCTTAGCCGCTTTTAAATTTTTATAATTATAGCGTAATTTACAAATGAAAATACATTTTTTATATAAAAAATGTTAGTTAAACATGGCAACTTATATCTGGCGGCTGCGGCTAAATGTCGACTGCAACTTAAAAACTTTGTTCTCTTTGCATACAGGTGACGCTGCAGCTCAAAATGTTTAGCAAAAATAAAAATAAAATTATTTAAAAGTTATAATTTTTTTATCATAGAATAAAAATACGTAGAGATTTTATATATACCGATATAAATATGTATGTATCTATGTTTACTAACTTCCACTTGAGTTACAGATTCATAGACAAAAGTAGCGCTCAACGATAGTATCGATAGTTTTTCTTGAAACTATCGAAAATATCGATGGGGACGACTATCGATAGTTTTGCAGCTCTAAGAGCGAACCTCGAATATAGTATTATACCATGTTCAGACGGTAATATGAAACACTTGGTTCGCTCTCTGAACCACTATTGCGAAACTAGGTGTTCAGACGGTTGTTTTTTGCATCACACAGATGTTTACATATTTTGTGCAAGCGTTTCACTAATTCCTTTTTCAATTTTTATTTAAATCTTTATGTAAGTATCAAATTTTTACATTTTCAATGTGTTTATTTTGATTTTACCCACATTATTATCTTTTTTTTCTTTGTTTAGATTATTTTGCAGCTAGTTCAGATAAACTAGCGATAATTTATTATCAAATTTGGAGATGATAATAGTTTTTGCTTGGTTCGCAACAAGATTCAAAATGAACCAAGTAGGCTCGCTCTCAAAATTTTGTATGGCGAACCATGTTGGTTCAATCAAGATTGGGCCGCGAACCACGAATGAGAGAGCGAACCTCGAAAATAAGCCTTCGTGTGAACATGCTATTAAAGTTGAGGCTAGGTTACCTAGCGTTTAGACATGAAAGTAATTTCATGAAAGTTCTCTCACACTTTTTCAATAACACACTCACATTTTGTTTACTTTCCACTCGGCTTTGAACAAAAATTTCATGACACAAATTTTTTGAAGTTTTCTGAAAGTAAAATGACAAATTGCTAAACACTACATACAAAGAATCATACAAAGTTGCAGTATTGTAGTAAAATAATAATTATAAAATTAACTTCTTTTGCATGTTATGAAAAGAATTATAATATTTTTTCCTTTTAATGCATATAAAGAAAACAAAGTCTTTTTACAAAATAATCTCATAAAAAACTTTATAATGATAAGTTTTTTCAACTATTGTCCCCTAAATCTGTATATGCAATAAGTTTGGCAACTCTAATTAGTAAGCAAATAAAATAAGAATGGAGAAAAGTAGAGACAAATTTTGCGACTCTTTGCTTCAGCGACATTTTTAGAATGAACTTTCACTTTCCGGTGTTGACGATGAAGAAATTTTCAGGAAAGTCGTCTATTACATTGAATTTTTTATTTACAATACGTATACAGAAATTTCATGAAAGTACTTTCCTGTGTAAAGGCACCGTTAATGAGAGACAGTAAAGTATTATCTCTTACGCTCTCTCAAAATTGGATTTTTTATGCCAAAGAATTGGAGCCGCGCTACTTGAGTTGGACTCATACATTTTGTACGTGCATGAGGATTTTTCACATATGAATTATGCTTGACGCGCTTATTTAGGTTGCGCTGTTAGATGTTGATCAGTGTAAAAAAATTAACATGAAAAAAATACACAGAAAATGATTTTGTTGGTGTTATTCTACATTAAAAATTAAATTCTTAAAAAAAATTTTTTTGAAAAGGCTTTTTACAAACTGCGCGCATTTTCGTAGATACATACGTACATACATATGTACATATGTACCTATGTGCATTGTCGACCTAATTTTCCAATTTTTAGAGTTGTATAATTATAGATAAGTACATTCACAATGCATACATACATACGATATGTATGTATGTATGTGTCTACAAAAGTACGAATATTATGAACACACATACGTACAAATTCAAAATAAGTTAAAGATTTCTTATCAATCTTTATTTAACTCGAGCAAGCAGTAAACAAACACTTGATGTTTGTTGAAACAAAAACCCCTCATTACAGAGATAACACCATGAACTTGAAATACTATTAAATTAACTCACCAACAAAATCACGATCGCCCACAGCATGCATACTGTTGGCAGTGACAGCGGCAAAGCCTAAACGTTCCGCCAACCAAACACGATCAATCTGCAATGGATTACCAGCCAAGGCACCACTTCCCAAAGGCAAAACATTTGAACGACTACGCACATCGCACAAACGTAAACAGTCCTCACGCAATGCAAAAGCATGTGACAATAGCCAATGGGAGAATTGCACAGTTTGAGCTCTCTGCAGATGCGTGTAGCCAGGCATTAAGACACCCAAATGCTGTTGAGATTGTTGCATCATGCTTTCCATGAGCTTACGCAAACTGCCGCAAGTCTCCCGTATGGCCTTGCGCAACCATAGTTTCATATCAGTAATAATTTGATCATTACGACTGCGGCCGGCATGCAAACGTTGACCGACTTCTCCCACCAATTCAGTCAGACGACGTTCATTTACCGTATGCACATCTTCGTCGCTGGGCAGAAAGTTAATAAGACCTTCTATCCAATCATAGCGAACCAATTCTAAGCCCGTGCAAATTGTACCACATTCTTCGTTTGTCAGATAGCCCGCCTTTTTCAAGGCCTCAGCATAAGCCTTACTGCCATCAAGGTCATCGGCAAAGAGTCTAGCATCAACGGGCAGACTACAATTTAGAGTAGCAAGACATTCATTTGTCTTACCCGCATTCCTTCCGAAGCGAGCACCCCACAATTGTTGTGTCATTGCAATTCGTTTATTTACTAATTAAGATTTATTTATTTTTTGAAATGTTGAGCAACTTTAAAATTTATAAAACTTTGCTTATTCAGATTTAAATCGCAACTGCTGCGAATTATCTCGCGTGTAGTTTTTAATTTGCTGTAAAATTATTATTTTAATAATTTTTATTTCGTTATCTTTATATACTTTTTTTTTACTTTTACTCAGACAGACTTAAATAAAAAAAAACAAATAGTCTGATTTGTGTTTTTATATTTAAGTATGAAAAATCTTACTAAAAGCGCTGCTGGTAAAACTATCTGTTTAAGGATTTGGCATAAAAAAAAATTCATTAACAAACTTAATTAAAAATGCTTAAACTTTAAGGAACATATTCAAAATAAAAATTTAGAGCAACATAACATAGGTGTCTACAACTGATATTAACTCTGATATAATATGAGAGAGAACGTCAGCAGATTAACGAGAAAAAACAAATTATATTTTCTCCCATATCTAGCATGGCGCCAAGTATTTTAGCAAATATCATAATATTTCACAATTTTTAAGCAACCATGCAGTAGACATCGTTGAATGTTGTATTTTTCTTAAACAAATTTATATATTCCAACAACAAAAAGAACAATAAACGATTTTTTATAATTATTTTATGATTTTTTTATTCAAGTTTTTTCGGGAATTCGTCAAAAATTGAATATTATGTCGTTTTGTTTACGTTTTTTGACAGTTCATATCATGATATGGTTTTCTAAATATATATTATCAAAACAATATTGTGATATCTGATATAATATTGCAATAATACTAATTTTAAAGGCTACACGTGATATAATTCTCTCTGCTATCAAATTTGAAGTTTGCTGATAGAAAAATATTTGATATTATATCACGTATAGACTCTATGTAAGCAGGCGAAGATATCGCAGAGTTTTTCTTTTATGCTATGAGCACGACGAATTTAGCCCATCTCGACGAATTCGCCGGCAAATATTCGTTGTATTAATTTGTCGTGTGAAGCAAAATATCAACGAACTTTTACATTCCGTGCAAAGGGAGAAAAATTAATATAAATACAAAAGGGGTGTAAACAAGGCACGCCAGCCACAAGTCCTAGTGACTCCCACAGCGATCTTGAACAAAACACACAATTCGATTTCACTGTGTATTTATATTAAAATTCCTATATTAAATGTAACAATTCAGAAATAATAATAATTAATTCAATCTAAATTATAAAATTGAGGCGCATACTTTTTTGGTATGGAAATCACCAAGAATTCTTAGGTTTAGAAAAGGCTGCTGACTAATATTGAATATTGTACATATACAATTAACATACAATTGAGCACTACCAACTCGTAAGATGTCTTATTAAGAATAAAGATGGCGGTCAAAGGGCGCCAGTTATTACGCTGACTTTTAAAGATAAATTCTTTCGTTAAATCAGAAAAATGTTACAATCCAAGGCGACTTTATACAGGTGAGTGCAAGCGGAAAGGCGAATTCAGTACTATGTATTTTGTTATTGTAAAACATATCGTGAATGTCATAATCTAAATTCGCCTAAGATTGCTCAGCAGAGAAAAAATTTTATATAAACGTTAAATATAAGCTTTTATAATTGTTTGTAATTAAAATCACAGATTATATTAGTTTTTCACTTTTAAATTCACACAAATTTCTTGAAATTGCACTAAATCATGCAAAAAAACCTTCAGATTGAAATGGCGCGAAAAAATTTGTAAACAAAAGAAACAAAATTTGACAGTCTCATTGGAAAAAACGCGAGCAGCAAAAAATAATCACCTGTGCTGTTAAGTTCACCTGGTAATGAATTCGCCTTGGTTCCAACCTTGTTGATAGTGACCCTGATATCATTATTAAACAATGGAATTTGTTGCGCTTAACAGAAATGAATCTTTCCGCTGACTTAAATATTGATTTATTCTGGGACCAAATTAATTCTATTGAAAACGGAGTAAATCAGAAAAACTTTGGCGATTATGCTAGCTTATATATAATTTACTTTTGCTCCCACATAGTTCTGCAGCTACTGAGCGTAAGTTTTCAACACTTTTTTTAATTAAAACAAAGATGAGGAATAAACTTATTATAAATACAATTAACAGTATAATACTTGCTTGGTACAAAACTTATGAAAAATACAAGGCGAATTTATACAGGTGAATGCAAGCGGAAAGCCGAATTCAGTCTATGTATTTTGTTATTGCAAAACATATCGTGAATGTCAAAATCTAAATTCGCCTAAGATTGTTCGGCTGGGAAAACATTTTATATAAACGTTAAATATAAACTTTTATAATTGTTTGTAATTAAAATCACAGATTATATTAGTTTTTCACTTTTAAATTCACACAAATCTCTTGAAATTGCACTAAATCATACAAAAAATCTTCAGATTGAAATGGCGCGAAAAAATTTGTAAACAAAAGAAAACAAATTTGAGTCTCATTGGAAAAAACGCGAGAAGCAAAAAGTAATCACCTGTACTGTTAAGTTCACCTAGTAATGAATTCGCCTTGGAAAAATAATAATGCACGCAATGTGTCAGCAAAAAGAGAGAGTTGTGAGTAATTAATCAAATAATTACTTATGTATATGTGTACATACATATGTATATTAATAAAAAAAACATTTGAGGCAAGTATAAAGCTGCCTTAATTTGATTTTTACTGTTTTCATAACACTTGATACCTTAACAGCAGCAGAATCGAGTATACTGAACATGACAGCCCTGGCATTAAATAATTTTTATACCAACTAAACATATCCACCATATAAACAGCTGTACATTCATTTCTTCATTATGAACTTCATTATTGTGACTGCAAATCAAAATAAACCGGAGTAATATATGTAATTAATAACCAAGGAGATATTTCAAAGCTGTTATTAGGCAATATTATTAAAAATAAAATGTTAGCACCCATTAAACATCTTTTATCAACAAAACGCATTATTCTTGCCAGTGGTTCACCAAGAAGACAAGAATTGGTCAAATGTATTGTAAGCTGTTACTTGAAATCAGAACGTATTTAATTTCTTACAAGCATTCATATTGATAGGGCCTAAACGCAGAACTTGTGCCATCAACATTCGAAGAAAACTTGCATCCTGCGAATTTTGAAGATTTCTCAAAGTTTATAGAAGCAACTGCCATGGGGAAAGCCGAAGAGGTTTATAATCGCCTGAAGAATGGCGATAATGCCGAAGAAATTTTAGTTATAGCAGCAGATACAATGGTAACATTGGGCTCGGAAATATATGGAAAACCAAAAGATTCTGCAGATGCTGTGCGAATGTTGAATAAGTAAATTTTATTTAAATATTTGTAATTGTGATTAAATATTTTTTAGCCTTTCAGGAAAATGTAATCGTGTGTTTACCGGTGTGGTGTTAAAACATTCTAAAGGCACACGTTCCTTTACGGAAACAGCTGATGTATATTTCGGCGACCTTACTACGCAACAAATACAGGACTATGTGGATTCTGGAGATCCATTGTAAGCCAATATATAACTGTCGTGCAAACATAAATAATTGTAATATATTCAATTTGTGTGTAGGGATAAAGCTGGTTCTTATGGCATCAACGGCCCTGGTGGCGCCCTAATTTCTCGTATTGATGGTGATTTTTATTGTGTTATGGGTTTGCCTTTGCACCGTCTCTGCTGTGAACTTAATAATATTCTTTCAGACATGTAAATATATTCTTAAATGTAAATGTATTCTTATCATATGAATTACATTAAGTAATAAATAAGAGGCTTTAATAATTGATTACTTTAGTAAACAATTAACTTTTTTGTTTAAGTCAGATTGCCTAAAATATTAATTTCTCAGTGCTTTTAAACGTAGGGAAATAGCTTGTTGTGTGGCATGATAATGCAAGTTATTCTTGCGTTTGACAAAAATGTTTGTGAAGTAATGCTTCAAATTCCTCGTCTGTACCGAAATCACCACTTTTACTTTTGAAACCATCGGATACAATTTTATTTTATGTTGGTGCTTGTTGACCGTAATAGCATGTTCACACGTAGGCCTATATTTGAGGTTCCCACTCACACACGTAGTTCGCGCACTAATCTTGAATGATTCAACATCATTCGCCATATGAAATTTTGAAAGAGACACGTTGGCTCATTTTGAATCTTGAGCTAATAGCACAAAAATTTAAGAGAGAAACAACTTGGTTCATTTTGACTTGTGCCGAACCATGCAAAACCCATATTATCTCTAAATTTTATTACTAATTATCGCTAGTTTATCTGTACTAGCACACAAAAAAATTTAAACAATGAAAAAACATATAATTAATGTGTGTAAAATCAAAAGAAAGACATTGAACATGTACAAATTGGAGACTTACATAAATATTTAAATAAAAATTGAAAAAGTAGTAGAGAAACGGTTGCTCAACATGTGTAAATATAAATGTGAAACAAAAACACCGTCTGAACTAGAGCTGCAAAATAGTCGATAGTATAATCGATAGTTTTATTGTTAGCTAACTATCAATAGGGACGACTATCGATAGTTTTGCAGCTCTAGCCTGAACACCTAGTTTCAGAATTGTGGTTCAGAGAGCGAACCAAGTGCTTTACATTACCGTCTGAACATGGTATAATCATGTAAAGTTCACTATCATCACCAAGAAGTTTGATAGCAAATTATCCCTAGTTTATGTGACTAGCTCTAAAATATATATAAACGAAAAAAAAAACATGTTGATTATATGCCTACCTTAGGTGTGTTCATTTACTAAAAATTTTCACAAATTTGTAACAATTTTTACTAGAAAGCGTTCATTAACCCAAAAAATTTGCAACGAGAGAGCGTCAAAAGAGCGTACAAAATTGAGAGACAAAAAAATTCTTGCAAGTTTTTGCAAGTAAAATTTTTATTTGCAATAATTATTCAAACAGCTGTTTTGCGTTTGTGTTTACAAAACAATATTTCTAAATTAAGTTAAAAATGAAAATATTTTGAAAAATTTAAGAAATTGTAAGTGTATGTAAACTTGTAAAACGAGTATAAGTATTAAAAAGATAACAAATTGATTTTTGTGTAACTTAGGAACAACAGAGTTAAAATAAGACGTCTAGTGGCAATGAACTAAGCAACACAGTATGTAGCGCATCAATGGCAAAGGATGTTCCGGCAAATTTACTTGCTTGAATGTGTTTAAAACTTTTAGGGAAGCAATTAAATAGACACTTAGACATCTTCCATTTTTAATTATATTAATATTTTTGTAGTTTTAACCTCTGAAATGTTTTTGTTTCTTTAATTTTTACAGACCAACTATTATTTTTAGTATCGTAAATATTATGAGTACCTAGCTATTCGGTACTTTACAATTTGAAATTAATTTGAAATAAAAATGAAAATGCAGGCTGTTATAACGTATAAAGCAGCCCATACACATTTCAATTCAATTGTTAATTGAGTCTTTCAATTGAATTGATTCTTGGCCACACACTTCATAAACTGAATAGGAAGATTTTCATTCAACTATCAGATTTAATGAAATTAAAGACAATTTAAAAAATTATTAACGGTCTCCTTGCAAAAAAAAACTACTTCTTGAATTGCACAACGACCGACTCAGTTACGAATTGAAGTGAAACGTGTATGGGATGCTATTTGAAAATAGATATTTTATTCAAAAGTAGCTAATCACCCTTATAGTGCTTAGTGTATTTCCACTATGCCTAGTCCTAGATTAAATAAAATTGTAAAACTTTTCATTATTCTATTACAAGCTGTACTCGAAAAACACCAGTCAAGACAATGCTGAATATAAATGACCATAATCACATTATTTTTTTTATAATAACATTCATATATGTATAATTTGTCCAAAGGATATAATGGTAGTTACCTATACACAACAACACTACTCTAACTTGCAAATTTTTGCTAGTAAAGTGTTCATTTACTTTTTCACATTTTTGAGAGTAATTTTGAAAATTTTCTTGTTACTCTCTCGTTGCTAATTTTTACTAGTAAAGTAAATGAACACACCTCTTGTATGAATGCTGAATCACTCTGCTATTTCGTAAAAGTTGAGTCACCCTGCTTTGCAACAATTTTTTTTGCTTTCAACACGGCTGGCAATTTAGCGTCTTTCACGATAATTTAGCGCTTTTAAAAACTTAAAAATAATAAAAAAAAATGCGCTAAACTAGCGTTTTTTTTACACTTACCTTTTTTATTATCTTAAAAACTTTATAGTAATAGGGCATTTAAACCAAATCAAGTACTGACAGGATTGATTCTAATCTAGTTGATTTTGACGAGATTTTTCATACTAAATGAAATCTACATTGTAACTAGATTTTCACGAAATCTAGTAGATTTTTATAAGTGCTTCATTACACAACTGTGATTTAAAAACACTACGCTGCAATAAAAAAAAAACTATACTTTTTGATGATGAATTCATTCTGATGTAGTTGTTACTGCCAAACCCAAACCAAAAATAAAATTTATGGAAATGAAACCTTGCAAGATGTCAAAAAACGAATGTGTAAACGCTTAAGATTTTCATTCAAATCTGGTAGATTTGGGATAGATGTAAATACCCTGTTTGTAAATGGCTGTTTGTTACTTGGTTATAAGGTAAATTGGTTACACTTGTATAAAAGCTAGTTTTATTAAAATCAGCAGAATACTGTGCAAATATCTGGGGCTACAACAAGTTGCATGTGTTATAATTATGACACGTATATAGACGAAGAATAATTAACGAGTTCAGTGGCTAAGTTGATTGAATGTTCGTATTAAAAATACATTTGGGCGTAGTCATGAAAATTTAAATGAATTTGAAATGTGTTTTAATTCAAAAATTCCACACAAAATTTTACTAAAATTAATTTCAAATACATTTTAATTTTTATGAATATACACCAATATGCAGGGCAGCTTTAAACAGGTGGTGGCAGAATTACAATAAATACAACACCAAAAAACATCACATGTATTTTTTTGGTAGATTTTTCGAAAAATTTTCAAAATTTTCTTTTTATTTTATTACAGGAAGCAAGTAAGTCTATGTGTGTTTTCAAAGTTTTGACAAATTTACGAAAAGGAAACGAAAGACAGCTGTGCTTATACCACTACCATATTAAAGCTGCCTTGAAATTATGTTCACTCATGGTACAATAATATATAGGTAGTGTCGCAACTGTGGCCGAAATTTTTTTTCTGTGATGATAACTATCAAAAGTGCACACATACACACACAGTTTTTATTATTGTTTACAAATTGAAAAACTTTTTGAAAAAAAAATGTTCCAATAATAATTTTCAAATGCAAAACCAGGTTCAAACACAACAGACAGCTTTTTCTTGATCTTTATTTATATATTTAATTTATTTTACGACTTTTAAATGCAAAAATTTATTGAAAAATTATTTGTAAAATAAAGACACGAATAAAAATATAGGTTTGTTTTTTTATTTTCTTTTGTGTTCTTTGACAGTTATAATCATAAAGCAACAATAAAAAGCCATGTTGTTTTTTTTATTGTTGGCTTGTTGTAGTTCCGCTTTTACCTGTTATATTATTGTACCATGTGTTCACTCGTACGCAGGGCTGTCAGAAAATATATAACATTTTCAATATCCAGATAATTTTCGAAAATATCGTCATTTTAGTTTTGAAATATCGTCAAAAAATCGGATTTATAAAACTACAAAATTTTTAGTATATTTTACACTTTTATTTTAAAATATAACACATTTTTAATGCAGGCTTATGGTCCCATTTTTGTGCTTTAGCAAAAAATATACAAATTTTTTAAATAATTCAGTTTTTAATTAAATATATTTACATACATACGTACTTATAGTATGCTATTACAAAACAAATACGCTTTGATATATTGAAATTTCTGAAAAATTTTGGAATAAATTTGAATTTTTCAAAAATCAATAAATTGAATTTAATTGCAATATCAAAAAAGACTGAGATTTACAATGAAGAATGCCTTCCATTATTTCATTTCCCAAAGAGTTTCATATATTTGTCTTATTTTAACTAATTTGGCGGAATATTACATATGTCCACGTTGCAAAAGAAAAGGCAGTCACTATATTTTGGAATAATTTTGAATACTTTGGAAATGTTCGCATTTCAATTCATATTTTTTGTTTTGTTGCAAAAACTGTATAAATGTGCTTCTTAAGAACGTGATTCATAATTGTGATATCTACGGAATATAACATGTGCTGAAAAAGTACTGATAATGCAACAGTGTGACAGATTTTTTCACAAATCGTGCGATTTGAGAAATTTTAGGAAAATTTAAATATGAGTAATAATAATTTTTAATTATTTTGCTATGTATATAAATTATTAAATCATTCTTGCATAAAAAAGTAGGCCTACAATTTAATTTCCAAGCGATATTGTTAAGTCACCCAGACTTCTTCAACATTTTCCTGTGAATGAATTGTACGATTGTGTAGGAGATTGAATCAGGGCCTTTTTTTTTTTTTTTTTTTTTTTTTTCGAAACATGCTTTTTTACGACATGACATATTATTTATTGAATAAATAAAAAATGAAAACTCATCCGAATTTTGTAATATTGAAAGAAATTCTGTACGTAATATTGATTGATCCAAGGTATAAAGTTTTTATAGACAAAGAAAAAAATTTGTTTTTAATCCACCACATAATCGTAAGGTCTTAACAGTTGATGCATTACAACCAGCCAAGGAGCTCCAAAGCCAACAATGCCAGCCAACGTATAAAATACTGTAAACCTTATAGGATTTTCCAAAGACTTGCGAAAAGGAAGGTTAGCGCCAGGCACGCCACCTTTATAGTATCGTACTAACGGCTTTTTAACAATTGAAATATTGATGGCAGATTTTACTAAATTATTTAAAAACATTGTCAGGAAAAATTAAGCTTTGGGGCTGTTTGTACCTTTAGGTACACTTTTTGTCTTGTTTATAAAAAAGTTAATGTTATCATGTTTTCATATAGAAACTTGTCGGTGTAATCTTTCGCGAAGATAAGGAGATCAGTAGCAACTCGCAAACCATCATCTAGCCAGAAATAACTTTGTTGTTCTCGGAAGGTGTTGATGGATTGTTTCTTTTTTTTTTAATTTTAAAATAACATACTTTTTTTTATATTTCAAGTAAAATTATGCTTAATGCATATATATATATATATATATATATATATATATATATATATATATATATATATATATATATATATATATATATATATATATATATATATATATATATATATATATATATATATATATATATATATATATATATATATATATATATATATATATATATATATATATATATATATATATATATATATATATATATATATATATATATATATATATATATATATATATATATATATATATATATATATTTATTTATTTATAAAAATTTAAATCATTTGAAATGTATTTTAATTCAAAAATTCCACACAAATTTTTTTACTAAAATTCATTTCAATTTTTCATGAATATGCAAAATATTGTAAGGTGATTTTTAGCGTTTTTTGGATAGGGTCACGGCGGTTTTGGATTACAAATAGTTGACAGCGCTGGCTTGCGAACGTCATTAGAAAGAGAGGGTTATTGTTAATCTTTTACTTTTTTCCTGTTTACTTTAACATCCATTTTCGTGCAGTAAAAATAATTTGTCAGTTTTTTTTTTAGTACTTTTGAGTAATTCGCTTGGAGTGGTTTATATGCGTTTATTGTTGTGCTTTGTGGTAATATTTTAACGTCACTTAAATACAGTGTATACTTTGGCGAAAACAAATTAGTTAAATGTTCAGTTTGTTTAATAATACGAAACTTTTATTATTAGAGAAAAAGAGCCAACTGCAGCTGTTTATTTCTGTAAAGACAAGTGCAAAGTCGAATTTGGCTCAAAAGTGAGGTTATAAGTACATACATATGTATATGAATTAACAAAACCGAAAATCGTTAATAAGGACAGGGTGAAAGGAAAACGGAAAAAATCCATCAGACTGCCTTATGAAATTCAAGGAAAATTCTTGTAAAAAAGCAAACATTTTTTGAGTGTTTTATTATAGTTTGAATAGCGAAGCTAAAAAGTATATAAGTTTTTCGGTATTTATTAATCAATTACCCAAGTGCTAATTTTCAATATTTATAAATAAATCAATCCGCGTTTGAAGAATTTTCGATAGATTGTGAAATATTTGCTAGAGGTAAACGTATTTTTTGGATTCAAAGGTTTTCACAACGCCCAACTTGTTTTAGTTAGTCTCAAATGTGTATGGCAATTGTGGTAAGTTCTTTTTTCTTTTCGAACTTTGTGTATGTGCAATTTTCTTTTGTTTCATTTGCTTGGCATTTGGTTTTGTGTCCAATGGGCATAACCTCATTTATTGCAGCTTTTCTTTGTTTTAAGATATTTTATTTACTATATTTCCTTCAAAAATATTCTTCTGCCACTTCATTGAAATTGCCATAAATAAAAAATTTAAATGGAATGGAATTTCCTTGTCGTTGCTATTTTTCTGTGTCTTATTTGTATTGCTTTTTTTACATTTCTCATTCAGTCGGTTTTTTTTTTGCAACAGTAGTGATGCTAATCCAACGATTTATCCTTTTGCTTTTTTTGTGTCTTATGTTTTTTGATTTTTTTGAAGCGGATTGGAAACAATCAAATAATTCCGTCAAATAATTCGGTGTGCAGCCGTATTTGGAAACATGTCCATTTTACGCACAGATCTCCGAATTGAAAAAAAAAAATATACTGTGAGCGTCAAAATAAAGGGTACAAAAACTTTTTCTACAACATTTACTTTTATGTTATCTTTTAAGATATGAACAAGTTTATAGTTTTTGCTATTAGTATACTATTCCCTAATTAGTTATAGAAAGATAATGAGCAATTTCTTACAGTTATATAAGTTATAGAGCAAAAACAAATTTGAATGCATATTTTACGAGTCAAAAGAAAGTGTACGTGTTTCTGTAAAATAATACCGTTATATTTGATTATTTGCTTATTTTAGCATTCTGCTGCAACGTTTTGTTTTATGTTGAATAATTGTGGTCGGCAGAGTAAGAATCCTCGTGTGAAGTAAATTTTTATTTGTTTTGGAAAGGGTCAACATACTTCTCATTGATATCATAGATTTAGTAAAATCATTGCGGAAAGAAGGAAAAACTTTCAGAGAAATTGGTTTTATTATAAACTGAAGCCACAATACTGCAAAAATATTGTTGATAATTACGAAAAATACGGCAAAATATAAAGTCGTCCAGGGCCGGGCTGACTAAAACTTTTGAAAGAGACTGAAATAAGATCTATAGTGAGTGATGCAAAAAAGAATCTTTTTAAAAGTACCGTTAAAATATAAGATGAAGTTTCGGTAACATCAGGAACTATCTTAAATGCCAGTAGGTATAACACGACGAGCTTAATAGTGTTGGTCAAAATCTTTCATTCGTGTGAATCTATCATTCTCTTTCAGAAAAGTGAAATGAATTAATTCAGTCATCATTCTGATTGCAAAACAATTCAGAATGAATGAAAATTTACCAATTATGCATGTCAGGTGGCAGCATAACGAGTTGTTCTAAAGCAACGACGGCACTATTTGTTTGTATAACAATTTGTTTATGCGGTATATATTTCGTATAAACAAATTAAAAATTACTTAATGTTCATTTTTAAGATTGATTTAAATTCAAAAGTACAAAATAAAAGTAGTAATTGTAGTACATGGCATCAAACTATCACAATAGGTACAACAAATGTAAACACTGAGTAATCACGATAAAAGATATGTGGAAAAAAATGTGTGCTATTGATTTTGACAAAATTTTGTAAAGCATCTTTTATTAATTCGAGTAGTGGCAAAATACATTAGACTAGTCGGCTCAATTTTGGCATAAAATTAACCAGTCCTACAAAAAAAAAATTCCTACATGATAAAGAAAAACAGAAAACAGATTTGAACTTAGCGCACTAACTTCCGTACAGTCCACATTTATTTAAAGGACGAACAAATATATTTTCTAGACGAGCATCTCGTCTAGAAAATTTGTATGAAAGTTTCTAAATTTTTTGAGTGGTTTTGATATAAAATTTTTTTAGACGAGTGCTCGTCTGTGTTCTATGAACTGCATATATATTAAAATCTAATATAGTGAAAAACTCAATTGTTTGAGTTTGTAAATAAAAAGTTTGTCTATTTATATTCCTAAAATATCCGCATGAATTATTTATTTAAAAATAAAAGAATTAAGGTTCAAAGGTTAATTTATATTTATATTAAATTTATTTGTTATTTTTTATTTAAATCCAATATAAAGAAAGAAAATTTACCAACATATTAAGATATTATATAAAATTTTTTAATTTTTTTTTTTAATTTAAATCCAATACAAAGAAAGAAAATTTACCAACATATTAAGTTATTATATACATTTTTTTAAGTAAGGCAATTAAAAAGGTTCATATTTTGAATAGTATGCAATATAAAAAAAGGGAATTTATTAAAAATAATGCTTATTTCCTATTTTGCAAAATCGTTTCTTTCTGCGCTTTTTGTTTTGGTGTGGTTTTGTGTGGGAAACTTCGTTTTGGCTATCACTTTCGTTATAGAGGTTGGCAAATCGTTTTTCATAAATTTTTTGTCGATGTTCACTCTCTAATATGGGATTTAATGATAAATAACCTGTTCTTTGAATTCGTAATTGAAAACGTTCACGATCACGAGCAATCCTTTGCCATTCGCCTTTTCTTGCAGCACGGTATGCGTAACTCCAAGTGTGCAATTTATATATTGTGGGGTTGTTATTGAAACGCACCTTTGGAAATATAAATTAAAACATTAAGATATTATTAACAAAAAGTTTAAATAGAATGCAAATTGGACATATATAATATATACTGTGTATAGGTATACAATTTAAGTGCATAGAAACATGTTTCTCTTAACACGCTTTCAATGAATAATATGTATTTCGCTCATATGAATACAAATTCATGAGGAATAATATTATTCGACTTTGAAAGCAATATTTAAAGAACTAAAAACTAAATACTCAAACTATACTTCTATACACAGTATCCCACAAGGGAGATAATTTAAATTACCTTTTTCTTTTTATCACAGCACGGTTGTAGTGCAGGGCATTCATAATCAATCTCATCGCTGTAGTAATATTCTTCATCTATGAAGTTATCTTCATTATCATCGTCATCGTCGTTCTTGTCATTGTAATTGTCACTACTACGTATAAAATTTTTGTTCGGAAAAAAAATTAATCATAAAATTTTGTAGTAATTCAGCAAAGAATCAAACCTTGAACTTTATTTGAGAAATATATGGTGAAAACCGATAAGTATAGATGGCTAACTGAAAGAAAAGAGATGAACAATAATATCATTCGTCATTTGCAAAAGAAAATAGAATCCTTGTCATTTTACAAAGATCACGTCGCCATTAAAAAACTAGATACTTCAAAAAACCAGTTCAGAAAAAAGGGATATATGTATGTATATATCTTCCGCACGTCGCCAAAATATACATATGCTAGCTTGTGGTGTTAAAAATAATCTTAACAAAAACATTGCATATAAAGAAAATAAAATTAAAGCTTTTATGATGACAGAAAACATTAAAAGAAGAGCAGAGGAGGAAACATTTCAGGAAAAAAAGTAAGAAAAAAAATATGTTGTTTTTTGTTTTTCCATGAAAAAAAAAAAAAAAAAAAAACAATTTTGTTCATAACTTTTTTTCTTTTTAGACTTATCTTGTTAAAACCAATGTTATTTGTTAATAATTATGATGCACAATTTAATGCAAACGTGATGAAAAATATGGAGCAATTCTGCTTCCATTACAGCCCGCTACTAGTATGTGGGACTATTAAAACAAAGATGCAGAATTGCTCCATATTGTTCATCACGTTTGCATTAAAATGTGCATCATAATTATTAACAAATAACATTGGTTTTAACAAGATAAGTCTGGAAAGAAAAAAAGTTATGAACAAAATTTTTTTTTTTTTTTTTTTAATTGAAAATCAAAAAACATGACATATTTTTTTTCCTACTTTTTTTTCTGAAATGTTTCCTTCTCTGATCTTCTTTTAATGTTTTCTGTCATCATAAAAGCTTTAATTTTATTTTCTTTATTTGCAATGTTTTTGTTAAGATTAGTTTTAACATCACAAGCTAGCATATGTGTATTTTTGCGACGTGTGGAAGATATATACATATAATATCCCTTTTTTCTGAACTGGTTTTTTGAAGTATCTAGTTTTCTAATGTCGACGTGATCTTTGTAAAATAAAAAGGATTCTAATTTCTTTTGCAAATGACGAATGATATTATTGTTCGTCTCTTTTCTTTCAGTTAGCAATCTATACATATCGCTTTTCACTATATATTTCTCAAATAAAGTTCAAGATTTGATTCTTTGCTGAATTACTACAAAATTTAATGTTTAATTTTTTTTCCGAACAAAAATTTTATACGTACTTTCTGGTTCAAGTTTTTTGTTTGCAATAAAAAGTTCGTCAGTGTTGCCAAATAATATGTCTCAAGCAGTGTTGCCAGTGAAATTTGGAGAAACATACATTTTAGTCTCCATAAAGATACATTTTTTCCCATAAAGATACAATTTTGAAAAAAAAAAAATTAAATCAATTTTTAACGTTTGACATTTATTTACATGCCATTTTTATTTTATATTTAATGAATTGTACTCTTATTAACAGCCATTTATCATTAAAATTGTATGTCTGTAAATTATAACAAAGTTCCAATAATTCGATATAGAAACATATACTCGTATACATAACATTTTTTTAAATCTAAAATTCACTCATTCATTTTGATTATACATATGTACATAATTTGTACATAATTATATAACTATAATATTTGCAGTTAGATTTTTTAAATCGGTCTTTTTTAATTTCGGGTCAAAATTGTTTTATTTTATTAAACTATAACACAAAAAGGGTCTTATTATTAACTGTAAAGATCGTTATTTTCTTCTAAATTTCATTTTAATACACACACAAGAATAATCAGACGAAATAAGAACTTAGAAAACTTAACAACCAAATACTGTTATCATGACAGCTTTAGGGTAGTATATCATACCATAGCTTTCGTTTCCTTTGCATAAATTTGTCAAAAACACATAGACTTCCTTGCTTTTTCAAAGAGAAGTAAAACAACATAAAGTGCGGTCTCCACCTGACATGAAAACACTAACTTTGACGCTAACTTCAAGTTAAAGTTAAGTGTGGACCGCTCATGTTGAAGTTTGGTTAAAGTTATAACTTGGTTGTTAAAACATTTCATTTCGAAACTCTGTTATAACTTAAATTGACAACAGCCTGCTAATTGTAGTTGTTTTTCGCCATTTTTATTTTTTTACTATGAGAAGTTATAACTCTAACATTACTACGTGTCCGCCACCTTAAACAGACAAATATATAAGCAGCAAGTTTTAACTTTATGTTTTACCCGCGTTTCAAGTTAGGTGTAGACTGCATGTATCGAAATTATAACTTTAAAACACTTTGTCAGAGACGGAAAGTTTAATATTTTATTTCTGAACATTTTAAGCTAAAGTTTTGCTTCATCGGAGGGATTGGATTATCTCTTCTGTCATAGCAAACATTCATTCCTGAATGACACAAGACTATTGTTCACAATATTAATAATTGTTGGATTAGTTCCCCATATTGCAACTCTTTCTTCTGTTTATACTTTTGTATACTTATTCTGACGTTTATGTTTTGTATGTATTCGGAATTTTAAATTTAACGTGTGATGAAGCACATTGTAACTTTAATTATTACTTCTTGAATAAACTTTGAACGAACAGGTTATGTGCCCAGGTGCGCTCTGATTTTTTTTTTTAAGAGAAGAAAGTTTTTAACGTTTGTCGACTAAAACTGTGAAATAATTCCCGGAAGAAATGATGAGTTCAATGTACCAGATAGAGAAGTTGGATTTTGATCCACTCTGATTTGTGGAGTATCGCAAATGGTAGAATACCGAAACCAATAGAAGCCGCGGAGTCTGAGAAATGGGAGCAGCAGAATGAAAAAGCTCTTGCTACTATAATGTTGTCAGCGAAACCATCACAACTGAATTACATAAAGAACTGCACAACAGCCCATGAAGCTTGGACGAAACTGGAACGTATTTATAGGCCTAGTGGTCCTTTATGAAAAGTTAGTCTTTACAAAAAACTTTTGGGTCTTCGTATGACCGACGTGTGCAACATGAGTGAGTATCTCAATAAATTTACTGAAACTACGGACAAGTTGGCGCAAGTGGGAATCGTTCTGGGAGATGAACTTATGGTAATAATTTTACTATCTAGTCTTCCGACAGATTTTGAAAACTTCGTGGTAGCGATGGAGACCAGAGATGATTTGCCAACCCTTGATGTGCTTAAGCTGAAATTAATAGAAGAGGCCGACCGCCGATTACAACAAAATGAAGTAGGCAGTAATGAAGCTGGTGCTGTGAGTCAGCAGGTTTTTGCGGCGCGTACAAATATATGCTCACGAAATGGAAAAAGCAATTACAACAGCGGCAGTGCAGACAATCTAAAATTTAAGTGCTACAAATGTCATAAGCGCGGCCATTTTGCAAGAGATTGCAAAACAACGAAACACATTAATGAACGCGAGGAAAAGCATCGTGCATTTAGTCTGCTTGCGGCATTTAACAAAAACGGTTTTGATTGAAGCAAGTGGTGTGTTGACAGCGGCGCTACAGCGCATATGTGCAGCGAACGTGAACATTTTTCAACGTTTAAGAATGTTAAAGAGAAAATTATGCTGGCGTGTAATGAGTATATGGAAGCTGAAGGTAAATGTGATGTCATAATAAAGACTGAAGGTGGCAATATAACCTTGCGTGATACTCTTTATGTTCCTGGTATGGTTGCAAACTTTATTTCTGTTGGAAAAGCTACAGAAAGTGGGTTAGCGGTTGACTTCAAGAACAATATTGCTGAAATAAGGGAAAACAAGGAAATTTATTTGTGTTTTCGGAATTTTCTAATAAGAATTTTTATTTGCAGAATAACGAAGCTATTCGTTGGCACAATCGTTATGGCCATCTCAATTTTAGGTCCCTCAATGATTTTGTGAAGCATAAAGCAGTTAATGGCGTAAAAGTAAATCGCATTCCGGATAATATTAATTGTAAAACGTGTATCAAATCGAAAATAACATCACAACCCTTTTCAAAAGGAGGCCAGGAAAGAGCAAACAATTTACTCGATTTAATACACACCGATGTTTGTGGGCCAATGAATACTCCATCAGTTGGAGGTGCTCGTTATTTTCTAACGTTCATTGACGACCATTCAAGATACATGTTTGTGTATTTTTTAAAGCAGAAAAGTGATGTATTTGAAAAATTTTAAGTTTTTAAGTCATTGGTTGAAAATTAGATGGAAAGAAAAATAAAGGTTTTTAGAAGCGACAATGGCCGTGAATACGTCAATAACCAATTCAACAAGTTTTTAGATGAGAATGGCATTCAAAGGCAACTAACCGTTCCCCACACACCTCAGCAAAATGGAACTGCTGAACGGGCCAACAGGACCATGGTTGAAATAGCTCGCAGTATGATTGTTCATGCAGGTGTTAGTGAGTCTTTGTGGGTAGAAGCAGTAAACACTGCGGTTTATATAAGAAATCGGTCAATAACGACAGTTTTAAAAAATAAAACTCCATTTGAAATCTGGTTTCGTAAGAAACCTAATGTAAGCCATTTACGTGTTTTTGGTTGTCCTACAATTGGTTTGGAAAAAACGCAATCTGGAAAATTTTCTGCAAAAGGGAAAGAGTATATCTTAGTTGGATACTCTTTGACTGCAGATTATATGATGTTGATAAAAGATGTGTTGTTGAAAAAAGAGATGTTGGCTTTTTTGAAGATTTTTCTGAAATTGTTGAACCAGAATCAACTGAAAAAGAGGAAAGGGAAGTGAAAACATTTGATGATATTATTACTTCCGGCAATACAACGATTAGCATTGATGACAAAATATCAATAGAGTCACAAACAGACGAAGAGTACGAATCTACCTCAGAATCTGAATTCGCTGGTTTTGATGTTGATTCGCATAGTGAATCAGATGCGGCTGAAATTCAACAAATTTTAATGCAGGGAGAGGTCAGAGGTCCTGGTAGGCCTAGGATAATTCACAATGGTAAGGTTGGCCGACCAAGAAAGGGGTATAATACATTAAACTTTGTTGGTGCTGACGATGTTTCAGTACCGCAGACATATGATGAAGCACTAAATAGTGAAAATGCTGAAAGATGGAAAGCTGCAATGCGCAGAGAGTTTACTTCATTGAAAGAAAATGACACTTGGTTATTAGTTGACCTTCCTGCTGGAAAAAAGGCAATCGGCTGTAAGTGGGTTTATAATGTGAAGAGAAATGAACGTGAAGAGATCGAAAAATTTAAAGCTCGTTTGGTTAGAAAGGGGTGTGGCCAAGAATATGGTGTCAACTACAGTGAAATTTTTTCACCAGTCATAAGGTACTCAACCATTCGCATGATGTTTGCACTTGCGGCAGAAAAACAACTCCATTTACATCACATAGATATATCAACCGCAGCAGCTGAAGGGTTTCAATGAAGGTACCCCAAATCAGGTTTTACTTTTGAATAAGGCCATTTATGGTTTGAAGCAATCTGGACGTGCTTGGAATAGTACTTTGGATAATGCTCTTAGAGAAATTGGTTTAGTACCCTGTCCTAGTGAGCCCTGCTTATATAGCTTGAAAAATGTAAACAAATTTGTTTTGGTTGCTGTATATGTCGACGACATATTGATTTCTTGTTCAGATAAAGAAAAACAGAAAACAGATTTGAACTTAGCGCACTAACTTCCGTACAGTCCACATTTATTTAAAGGACGAACAAATATATTTTCTAGACGAGCATCTCGTCTAGAAAATTTGTATGAAAGTTTCTAAATTTTTTGAGTGGTTTTCATATAAAATTTTTTTAGACGAGTGCTCGTCTGTGTTCTATGAACTGCATATATATTAAAATCTAATATAGTGAAAAACTCAATTGTTTGAGTTTGTAAATAAAAAGTTTGTCTATTTATATTCCTAAAATATCCGCATGAATTATTTATTTAAAAATAAAATAATTAAGGTTCAAAGGTTAGTTTATATTTACATTAAATTTATTTGCTATTATTTTTTATTTAAATCCAATACAAAGAAAGAAAATTTACCAACATATTAAAATATTATATAAAATTTTTTAAGTAAGGCAAACATTAAATTTATTTATTTTTTTTTTATATTTAAATCCAATACAAAGAAAGAAAATTTTTTAAGTAAGGCAATTAAAAAGGTTCATATTTTGAATAGTATGCAATATAAAAAAGGGAATTTATTAAAAATAATGCTTATTTCCTATTTTGCAAAATCGTTTCTTTCTGCGCTTCTTGTTTTGGTGTGGTTTTGTGTGGGAAACTTCGTTTTGGCTATCACTTTCGTTATAGAGGGTGGCAAATCGTTTTTCATAAATTTTTTGTCGATGTTCACTCTCTAATATGGGATTTAATGATAAATAACCTGTTCTTTGAATTCGTAATTGAAAACGTTCACGATCACGAGCAATCCTTTGCCATTCGCCTTTTCTTGCAGCACGGTATGCGTAACTCCAAGTGTGCAATTTATATATTGTGGGGTTGTTATTGAAACGCACCTTTGGAAATATAAATTAAAACATTAAGATATTATTAACAAAAAGTTTAAACAGAATGCAAATTGGACATATATAATATATACTGTGTATAGGTATACAATTTAAGTACATAGAAACATGTTTCTCTTAACACGCTTTCAATGAAAAATACGTATTTCGCTCATATGAATACAAATGCATGAGGAATAATATTATTCGACTTTGAAAGCAATATTTAAAGAACTAAAAACTAAATACTCAAACTATACTTCTATACACAGTATGCCACAGGGGAGATAATTTAAATTACCTTTTTCTTTTTATCACAGCACGGTTGTAGTGCAGGGCATTCATAATCAATCTCATCGCTGTAGTAATATTCTTCATCTATGAAGTTATCTTCATTATCATCGTCATCGTCGTCCTTGTCATTGTAATTGTCACTACTTCCATCACCATATGCGAATTCAATAAAACTGTCATCATCATTTTCACCAGTTGTATTACCATAAAATTCAGCCATGGCTAAAATATTATCGCACAAGCCTGAAATTTCGTGCTGTATTGTGCACATTCTTTTTCTTTCAGTTATCGCTTTTCACTATATATTTCTCAAATTAAGTTCAAGATTTGATTCTTTGCTGAATTACTACAAAATTTTATGATTAATTTTTTTTCCGAACAAAAACTTTATACGTACTTTCTGGTTCAAGTTTTTTGTTTACAATAAAAAGTTCGTCTATGAAAATAATCAGTGTTGCCAAATAATATGTCTCAAGCAGTGTTGCCAGTGAAATTTCGAAAAACATACATTTTAGTCTCCATAAAGATACATTTTTTCCCATAAAGATACAATTTTGCAAAAAAAAAAAAAAAAAAAAAAAATTAAATCCATTTTTAACGTTTGACATTTATTTACATGCCATTTTTATTTTATATTTAATGAATTGTACTCTTATTAACAGCCATTTATCATTAAAATTGTATGTCTGTAAATTATAACAAAGTTCCAATAATTCGATATAGAAACATATACTCGTATACGTAACCTTTTTTTTAAATCTAAAATTCACTTATTCATTTTGATTATACATATGTACATAATTATATAACATAATATTTGCAGTTAGATTTTTTAGATCGGTCTTTTTTAATTTCGGGTCAAAATTGTTTTATTTTATTAAACTATAACACAAAAAGGGTCTTATTATTAACTGTAAAGATCGTTATTTTCTTCTAAATTTCATTTTAATACACACACAAGAATAATCAGACGAAATAAGAACTTAGAAAACTTAACAACCAAATACTGTTATCATGACAGCTTTAGGGTAGTATATCATACCATAGCTTTCGTTACCTTTGCATAAATTGTGTTATAGTTTAATAAAATAAAACAATTTTGACCTGAAATTAAAAAAAGGGATCTAAAAAATCTAACTGCAAATATTATGTTATAAAATTATGTACATATGTATAATCAAAATGAATAAGTGAATTTGAGATTTAAAAAAATGTTATGTATACGAATTATTGGAACTTTGTTATAATTTACAGACATACAATTTTAATGATAAATGGCTGTTAGTAAGAGTACAATTCATTAAATATAAAATAAAAATGGCATGTAAATAAATGTCAAACGTTAAAAATGGATTTAATTTTTTTTTTCAAAATTGTATCTTTTTGGGGAAAAATGTATCTTTATGGAGACTAAAATGTATGTTTCTCGAAATTTCACTGGCAACACTGCTTGAGACATATTATTTGGCAACACTAATTATTTTCATAGACGAACTTTTTATTGTAAACAAAAAACTTGAACCAGAAAGTACGTATAAAAAAATTTTTGTTCCGAAAAAAAATTAATCATAAAATTTTGTAGTAATTCAGCAAAGAATCAAATCTTGAACTTTCTTTGAAAAATATATAGTGAAAAGCGATATGTATAGATTGCTAACTGAAAGAAAAGAGATTAACAATAATATCATTCGTCATTTGCAAAAGCAAATAGAATCCTTGTCATTTCACAAAGATCACGTCGCCATTAAAAAACTAGATACTTCAAAAAACCAGTTCAGAAAAAAGGGATATTATATGTATGTATATATCTTCCGCAAGTCGCGAAAATATACATATGCTAGCTTGTGGTGTTAAAAATAATCTTAACAAAAACATTGCAAATAAAGAAAATAAAATTAAAGCTTTTATGATGACAGAAAACATTAAAAGAAGAGCAGAGGAGGAAACATTTCAGAAAAAAAAGTAAGAAAAAAAAATATGTTATGTTTTTTGTTTTTCCATCTTTTGAAAAAAAAAATGGAAAAACAGAATCCAATAACAAAGAAAACAATTTTGTTCATAACTTTTTTTCTTTTCAGACTTATCTTGTTAAAACCAATGTTATTTGTTAATAATTATGATGCACAATTTAATGCTAACGTGATGAACAATATGGAGCAATTCTGCTTCCATTACAGCCCACTACTAGTATGTGGAACTATTAAAACAAACACAATAAACAACAATCTAACTATATACTCTCAACCTGCGGAAAGTAGAATGTGCACAATACAGCACGAAATTTCAGACTTGTGCGATAATATTTTAGCCATGGCTGAATTTTATGGTAATACAACTGGTGAAAATGATGTTGACAGTTTTATTGAATTCGCATATGGTGATGGAAGTAGTGACAATTACAATGACAAGGACGACGATGACGATGACGATGATAATGAAGATAACTTCATAGATGAAGAATATTACTACAGCGATGAGATTGATTATGAATGCCCTGCACTACAACCGTGCTGTGATAAAAAGAAAAAGGTAATTTAAATTATCTCCCCTGTGGGATACTGTGTATAGGAGTATAGTTTGAGTATTTAGTTTTTAGTTCTTTAAATATTGCTTTCAAAGTCGAATAATATTATTCCTCATGAATTTGTATTCATATGAGCGAAATACATATTATTCATTGAAAGCGTGTTAAGAGAAACATGTTTCTATGTACTTAAATTGTATACCTATACACAGTATATATTATATATGTCCAATTTGCATTCTGTTTAAAGTTTTTTTTATTAATATCTTAATGTTTTAATTTATATTTCCAAAGGTGCGTTTATTGAACACAATATATAAATTGCACACTTGGAGTTACGCATACCGTGCTGCAAGAAAAGGCGAATGGCAAAGGATTGCTCGTGATCGTGAACGTTTTCAATTACGAATTCAAAGAACAGGTTATTTATCATTAAATCCCATATTAGAGAGTGAACATCGACAAAAAATTTATGAAAAACGATTTGCCAACCTCTATAACGAAAGTGATAGCCAAAACGAAGTTTCCCACACAAAACCACACCAAAACAAGAAGCGCAGAAAGAAACGATTTTGCAAAATAGGAAATAAGCATTATTTTTAATAAATTCCCTTTTTTTATATTGCATACTATTCAAAATATGAACCTTTTTAATTGCCTTACTTAAAAAAATGTATATAATAACTTAATATGTTGGTAAATTTTCTTTCTTTGTATTGGATTTAAATAAAAAATAATAGCAAATAAATTTAATGTAAATATAAACTAACCTTTGAACCTTAATTCTTTTATTTTTTAATAAATAATTCATGCAGATATTTTAGGAATATAAATAGACAAACTTTTTATTTACAAACTCAAACAATTGAGTTTTTCACTATATTAGATTTTAATATATATGCAGTTCATAGAACACAGACGAGCACTCGTCTAAAAAAATTTTATATGAAAACCACTCAAAAAAAATTTGGAAACTTTCATACAAATTTTATAGACGAGATGCTCGTCTAGAAAATATATTTGTTCGTCCTTTAAATAAATGTGGACTGTACGGAAGTTAGTGCGCTAAGTTCAAATCTGTTTTCTGTTTTTCTTTATAATGTCAGGTGGAGACCGCACTTTAAATGAAATGATAACTTTAAAACACTTTGTCAGAGACGGAAAGTTTAATATTTTATTTGTGGACATTTTAAGCTAAAGCTTTCCTTCATCGGAGGGATTACCTCTTCTGTCATTGCAAACTTTCATTCCTGAATGGCATAAGGCTATTGTTCACAATATTAATAATATATTTATAGAGCGTTTATAATAACTTCTTTTATGAAACACGGAATGATTGAATTAAAATATTTAAATTAGAGCCGAAAATGCTATTTAATCTTTCACAGTCTTCAGAAATTATATCTTTTTTAAAACAATTTCATAATAATGTCATATTTAATGAACAATTTTTTTGTACACATGTCTATAAAACTTAGGCTTAGGGTAGTTTTCCGAATCTGTGATTTTATTTCCACATTTATGAGATATAGAAATAAGGTGATGAGATATATAAAATAAGGTGACTACAATAAAACTAGTGCCATCTATGTGATAGGCCCGGGACTTTTCAGCCCAAGTAGTATAACAGACATGTGTACCAACATAACAGAAAAAAATGCGAAAATCGAACAAACGCAACTCACGAAATTTGAAATTACGGTTATTTTTGAACAATCCTCGTATATAGTTTTTTTAATTAGGCAACTTACATCACACTTAACTAAAACATTAAAAGTATTTTAAAATCTAATGACAGTTAGTTCCTTTAACCATGTTAATGTATTGCTTTTAAGTCCACACGTCTTGTTGTTTTTTGTTTTAATTTTATTAATTCTCTTACATTTGTGGTTCCGCAAATAAATATTTAGCACAAAACCTACAAACATTTAATTTGAAATACTCGTACTCGTTCCATTGCACATATTTACATTATGCAATTCTATACAAGACTTACTTTTGTTCAAAATAAATAACAAACGGCAACAAAACAAACTTGTTTTTCCTCAATATTTGTAAGTATTTTTACACCAGTACTCAAACAGAATATCAGCCATTTACGTCGTTGAGAAAAATCTTGTTATATGATATTTGCTTCAAATACATTAGAATTTCAATAGCTTTAGAAAAAAAAACTTTTGTAGCTTTTTGTCATGATTACAACTGCAAATTGCACTCACTCACTAACTTGAAAAGGAGGTTTTTATGCCAAGGCAAACCACCAGTTGGTGGAAATGTTTGATAGTAGTATATTTTTCAGCTATTTTTTTAAGTAAATATTACTTGTGCTTATAGAGTTGTATTAAATAAGTTTTTTTTTTATAACATATTGTATTGACTGCTAGTTTGAGCCAAGTTGTTTCAAGTGAATAGAATGAGAAAATATGTTTATCTATTAACTTAATTAAATTAAAATTGAATAAGCGGAAACGTAGTCACATATCATTATTATACGAGTAGTTAGTTTGAAGTAATTAAATAAAAATTCTAAAGGCTTTTTTTAGAGAAGTATAAACTTTTAAGTAGGCAACACTATTTTAAATAGCGGCCATTTCGTCAGCTGTTAAATGATTTGTGTTTAGTTCGGTTTGGTATTATTTCATCCAGCAACACGTGGATTCGGTGAATTTGTCCTTAACAAGAATGCCCTTGATATTAATTTTCATAACCGAATTTTGTTTAGCGATAAAGCTCATTTTTATTTGAATGGATACCTCAATAAACAAAAATGCCGTATTTGGAGTGATTGCCATATAATTTTACATCCAGAAAAAATTACTGTGTGGATTGCTTTATTGTTGTGTATTTCTTTAAAAACGATGCTGGTTAGAACGGTAAAATCAGTGGTGACCGCTATACAGCCATTATTGCTGAATTTTTGTCCATCATTTCAACAACCATGATGTGGGGGAGCTGTTGTTTCAACAAGACGGCGCAAGTTGTCACACAGCTTGTGCCCCACAATGCATTTAATGAAGGAAATGATTGTTTTTCGCATAGTTTCCTATTTCACAACCGCGAATAGGCCCCCAAGATCGTGCTATTTAACGCCGCTAGACTATTTTTTTTTTTGCCAATTTCAAAAATTTATCTTTATTTTATTCCATTTCCAAATTTTATGCCTCTAAAAAAACACTCTTTATAATACTTTTTTGAAGAAAATTATATTATAATTATAAAAGGAACCCCGTTTTAGTCGGCAAAGTACATATGTGATTAATTTTTGCGTTAATTTTCCGAAAATATTCACAAAAATTGTAATTCAGCAAAAATTTTATGCTGCCGAGCAGAATATTCAGATAGCAAAGGTCTACCATATTAGAACGAAAATGTATTCATCTATTAAAAACTTCAATTCAGCTGGCGAAAAAGCTGTTATGCTAGCGAAATTACATTAAACCTGGACGAAAATGTTTTAAGTTTTCCAAGAATTATATTCAACTGACGGAAAAGTGATTTCGCTGAATTCAGCTATTTCAGAATTGTATTCCGTTGTACAAAAACCGATTCCATTTTGTTAAAACTTTACTTAGCTTATTAAGATAAACAACTTAAGTTGCATTCAGTAGGAAAGGAAACACTTAAGACACAATTCACAAAAATTTTAATTCAGTAAAAAATTGTATGCTACCGAGCAGAAGGTCCATTGCGTTATATTGCAATTTCACTGCTAAAGAAAAACCTATTCAGTTAGCAAAGTTCTACCAAATTAGAACGAAAATGTATTCAGCTATTAAAAACATCAATTCAGCTGGGAAAAAAGTTGTTCAGCTAGCGAAATTACTTTAACCTGGACGAAAATGTTTTCAGTTCTTTAAGAATTATATCCAGCTAAAGGAAAAGTGATTTAACTGAATTCAGCTATTTCAAATCTTTATTCCGTTGTACTAAAACCGATTCAATTTTTTTTAAATTTTATTCAGCTTAAGATAAATAACTTAAGTTGAATTCAGCAGGAAAGGAAACACTCAAGACAGAGGAAGTGTTTTTGCTTTGAATAACAAATCTTTTTTAAAGTGACTGAATCCGTAAATAGGCATCATATCGAAAAGATATGCAAAATTTGGTATCAATTAAAAGTTTTTGGGAAAATGTTTGGCTTTAATTCCGTATATATGCGTTATATCGAGAAAATAAGCAAAATTTGGCATTAACAAAGAGTTTTTGGGAAAAAATTAATTATTAAAAGTGCTTCTACATCCAATAATACGCGAAGGTTTTTTTTAAGAAATCTTTCTTTAAAGGTGAATCCTGTTTTTACAGCAGTATTTCATTGTTTTACTTGAAAGAATCATTCAGTTGAAGTAATTCATTCATGAACGACACAGGTCTAACTTATAGTGACTGTCCTTCACGTAGATCAAGAAAACGGCTCGAAAACAGATATCCCAGAACGATGAAGTTTTGTTTCTTGTTATTTTGAAATGTATAAAATACACATCAAGGACTTCGTTTAACAAAGATCTTTAATATTGGCAATTGTGAAAATCGATTTTCAAGGACTACCGAAAACATTGAACTGGTTGAACGAAGTTTAAGGGAAAATTCGCGACATTCAATACGAAAAAGATTAGCCTCACTAGGACTTCCAATTGCGAGTATTCATGAAATTTTAAAAAAGATCTGAATGGAACATGGAACATGCTCGTAACATTAAATTCGTTCAAGAACTGAAAGATAGTGAATTTAATTTACTGAAAAATTTTTGTCATGCTATGTTGGGGTTGTTCTTTCAACGGACGTGTTTGTTTTTTGAACGCACAGTAAACAAGTAAGAGTGTAGTATATTCGGCTGGGCCGAATCTAAAATACCCTTCACGATAGTCACGAATATGTATAGTATACTAAAAATGTGACCTAAATATGCTCGGTTATATATGAACCGATATGGGAATTTTCTATTTTCTGTATTTTAGTAACCTTCTTTTATAACGAGAATTGCTTTTCAGCAAAAAAAAAACAAAAATTTTTTTAATGGAAAAATCGGTTCAGGCTATATCTCGGGTATATATGGCCCGATATCGAAAATTTTAATTTTCCATATTTATATAACCTTATATCATTACCAGAACTGCTTTTGAGTACAACAAATTGTTTAAGTTCGCTTACGCGATATTTTCATGAAAAACCCGATTTAGGCTATATCTCGGGTATATCTGGACCGATATCAGAAATTTTAATTTTCTCTATTTTCGTAACCTTCTTTTATGACAAGAACTGCTTTTCAGCAAAAAAAAAAATGTTATTGGAAAAATCGGTTCAGGCTATATCTCGAGTATATATGGACCGATATCGGATATTTTCTTTTTCCATATTTATATAACCTTATTTCATTACCAGAACTGCTTCTGAGCACAAAAAAGTTGTTTAGTCGGCATTTTCATCAAAAAACCTGTTAGGCTATACACCGGGTATATATGAACCGATATCGGAAATTTTCATTTTCCATATTTATGTAACCTAATTTCATTAGCAGAGCTGCTTTTGAGCACAAAAAGTTGTTTAAGTTCGCTTACGCTGCATTTTCATGAAAACCCCGGTCTATGCTATATCTCGGGTATATATGGCCCGATATCGAAAATTTTTATTTTTCATATTTATATGACCCTATTTCATTACCAGAACTGCTTTTGAGCACAAAAAAAACGGTTTAAGTTCGCTTACGCGATATTTTCATGAAAAAACCGATTTGGGCTATATCTCGGGTGTATATGGACCGACATCGAAAATTTTCATTTTTCATATTTATATAACCCTTTTTCATTACCAGAACTGCTTTGAGCACAAAAAAGTTGTTTAAGTTCGCTTACGCGACATTTTCATGAAAAACCCGATTTGGGCTATATCTCGGGTATATATGGACCGATATCGGAAGTTTTCATTTTTCATATTTATGTAACCTAATTTCATTACCAGAACTGCTTTTGAGCACAAAAAAGTTGTTTAAGTTCGCTTACGCGGCATTTTCATGAAAACCCCGGTCTAGGCTATATCTCGGGTATATGTGGACCGATATCGGATATTTTCATTTTCCATATTTATGTAACCTAATTTCATTACCAGAATTGCTTTTGAGCACAAAAAAGTTGTTTAAGTTCGCTTACGCGGCATTTTCATGAAAACCCCGGTCTAGGCTATATCTCGGGTATATATGGACCGATATCGGAAATTTTCATTTTCCGTATTTATGTAACCTAATTTCATTATCAGAACTGCTTTGAGCACAAAAAAGTTGTTTAAGTTCGCTTGCGCGACATTTTTATGAAAAACCTGATTTGGGCTATATCTCGGGTATATATGGACCGATATCGAAAATTTTCATTTTTCATATTTATATGACCCTATTTCATTACCAGAACTGATTTTGAGAACAAAAAAGTTGTTTAAGTTCGCTTACGCGACATTTTCATGAAAAACCCGATTTGGGCTATATCTCGGGTATATATGGACCGACATGGAAAATTTTCATTTTTCATATTTATATGACCCTATTTCATTACCAGAACTGCTTTTGAGCACAAAAAAGTTGTTTAAGTTCGCTTACGCGACATTTTCATGAAAAACCCGATTTGGGCTATATCTCGGGTATATATGGACCGACATCGGAAATTTTCATTTTCCATATTTATGTAACCTAATTTCAATACAAGAACTGCTTTTGACCACAAAAAAGTTGTTTAAGTTCGCTTACGCGGCATTTTCATGAAAACCCCGGTCTAGGCTATATCTCGGGTATATATGGACCGCTATCGGAAATTTTCATTTTCCATATTTATGTAACCTAATTTCAATACCAGAACTGCTTTTGACCACAAAAAAGTTGTTTAAGTTCGCTTACGCGGCATTTTCATGAAAACCCCGGTCTAGGCTATATCTCGGGTATATATGGACCGATATCGAAAACTTTCATTTTTCATATTCATATGACCCTATTTCCTTACCAGAAATGCTTTTGAGTACCAAAAAGTTGTTTAGGTTCGCTTACGCGACATTTTCATGAAAAACCAGGTTTGGGCTATATCTCGGGTATATATGGACCGATATCGGAAATTTTCATTTTCCATATTTATGTAACCTTATATAATTACCAGAACTGCTTTTGAGCAAAAAAAAGTTATTTAGCTTCACCTATGCGACATTTTCATTAAAAATCCGATTTGGGCTATATCTCGGGTATATATGGACCGATATCTGAAAAAAAAATTTTTTGTCTTTTAGTCACCATGCTTAATAAGTATGTGAAGTTTGAAGCAAAACGAACAACTTTTGTTTTCAAAAATTTTCATACAAAACTGCAAAAAAAAATGGCTTTTTTCGGAATTTTGAATATATCTCAGCTATACGTGGACCGATATTACTGAATTTCAATAGCAAACCCATGAATCGATGGGGTAAAAGAATGGTGAAAGAAAAAAGTTTCTAAGTCTAATGGTTTTCTCAGAAACGGTATTTCAACAGCGGACAGACGGACAGACGGACAGACGGACATCGCTTAATCGACTTTTCCATTAATTCTGATTCAGAATATATATACTTTATAGGGTCGCAAAAAAAACTGTAGAAATTACAAACGGAATCACAAACTTATATATACCCTTTACATTTTTGTGAAGGGTATAAAAATAAAACGGGATTAAGTAAAAAAGTAATAGGTGAACAGAGTGATTTTGTTTAAAAGAAAAACTTTGTGACATCTTTTTTAATACCGTTTTAAATTGTAAATAAAAAATCGAAGCAATTAATTACATGAGTGTACCTATCAGATGTAATTCTGAAAAAGAGCTTAGCTCCGGTAGAAAAAACCTTTGGATTTCTGAAGAAGAATCGGTGAAAAGATCATTAGAAAATTTCCTGTCCCTAAGAGATAGGAAACGCTCGCGATCGTGTTCGCTAAATATTGTTGTTACAACTGAAGACCAAACATCTTCCAGGTTAATTGTTGATGATAAGCCGAAAACACAAGTAGGCATGGACAGGTACATAACCGAGGTCAAGAGGCAGCGAAGCCCCAAATCAGCTCAAATATCATCTCAACCGAAAATTTCTAAAGATGATATAAAAAATAGAAATTATCTGACTGGCTAACAATGTCGTTTCGTAAACGTTCGTCTTCATTTTAAGGTCAAAAAACATTTTCCGATTCCGTTTATAAGCTTTATTTTCCCTGATCTTGCATCATTTGCCTTGTCTTCCTCCGATATATCCACTAATCATGTTCGTTTATGGAACGGTCGTTAGTATTTAAGTATACATTAGTAATGTAAGTGCTTACTGAAATTAACTGTCACGTTGCTGGAAAGTCTCAACCTGTTTAAAATAGACTTTGACGCCGTTGTTACGTGACATTCGTAGACCAGTGCTGGAACTGTTATATGAGAGATAGTATTCTGGCACATTTACCCGTTTTTGGAACTTTTCTAGTGATGCAAAAATGATATTATAATTTTCAGTTTTTGCCATTTTTATCATAATAATTATAAGAATACTATTTTATAAAATAGATTAAGTTTGAATAATGACAATAGAAACGTAAATACTCGTATATGTATGCAACTATTTCTTTAAACACAAACTTTGTATTTCTTGAAGCCAATTGTTACTTATTTCACTGTTGCGAAAATTAACTTAAAAACTCCCATCACTGAAAAGCTAAACACGAACACAACTATGCTGTGCAATGTTTTGTTTATTTTTTTCGACATTGTTGGAATATAAAGTTGAATGTTTGAGAATATCTTTCAAAAATTTCCAAAGCCTACTGATGATTAGGGTAGTTCCTATGAAATATCGACATATAGATAGCTGGGAAACATAGAAAACAAGCTATTTATAATTTTTTTCGACATTTTTTTTTTTTTTTCATTCATTTATTTATTGAATCTTAACAAAGTGAACTAACAATAAGTATTCAAATCTTAATACTAAATACATAAAATTAATTAAGTCCAGCCAATGCTAGACAAAAATGTTTTATTTTGCACGGTCAATATCGATAAAATAACCTATTGGACGTTCTGATGGTGGCAAAAGTATCCCTCCTTCTCAACCGAGAGTGGCCTTCAAAATTAAGTATATTGCGTGCAAGAGGATTTGGGTGAAGCTCCAATTTACTGATATACCTTGTTGCGTACTTTGAAAATTCGTCTTTTACAAGAGAAACACAGAGATCCTTATGAATTCGTGAGTTTTTTACGTACCATGGAGCTGCAGTAATCGTCCGAAGAATTTGATTTTGTCGCCTTTGAATTTTTTCAATGTTAGAAGTGGAGGCGGTGCCCCATAATTGCATTCCATAGCACCTTATAGGCTTTATAATTGTGTTGTATAATAAAAGTTTGCAATCCAGCTTCAATGTCGAATTTCTGTCCATAAGCCAATTTAGTTGCGCTGCTTTTTCGACATGTGGTACGTTTTTTAAAGTTCTGTAACTATGCAAACGGCCGTACGTTCAGGTACGTTAAGTTTTTCTAACATTAATGTATGCATAACGAGGCCTTTAGTTAAATAATAGTTGAGTATAAGTCACTTATATTTAATATAAAACATTAGCGAACATTAACGAAACGACATTGTGAGCCAGGCAGTATACGAGTATTAATTCCACTGCGACAAAAAATGGTGCTGCCAACTTAAAGTTTTATACCTCTTTAAAAAACACCTGTTATATAGGTATGTATGTATTAAATTTTCACAGTTGCCAATATTTAAGGATATATTAATACTTTTAAATGAAGTCCTTGATGCTTATTTTTTACATTTCAAAATAACAAGAAACAAAACTTTCAGTAAATCACGCAAATTTCTGGTCTGGGCACGTTGTTGAGGGGGGGTTTCTTTTTGTTGTTTGTTTTTACTAAATGTGTCCTTTGCCAAGTTTTTTTTCCATCTTTTCTTTAAATCCTTGCACTTGAAACAAAATGTAAGATTATATTATATGCAACAACCTTGCACTATGGTTACTATTACACGTGGCTACTATAAACGTTGAAATGAGTAAAAGTGAAGTTTGTTTTACAAACTATTACACAACCCTCAGAAAGGCAAAGTTGGATCAACCACAAATGTGTTTATTTCAATAAAATAGTGTTTAACAAATTAGCACCACTTACTCAGCTGACTAACTTGATAATGTCATTGTAAATTTTATACGCTTTTTAAGTCACCTTGACAAAGCCATATCAAAATATATATAATCAGAATAAATGTTTGAAATTTGTAGGTATGTATGTGTATAAGTGTGAGTGTAAGTAAATATTTAAAAAGCGTGTACGGCTTTTGTTGGACAAATATTTATTTTTTGTGTTTTGAAGAATTTGTCTTAATATTTTTGTAAACAATTTAGTCGATATTGAACTTCATAAAACAGAATCTAAAATAAAAGCCAATAAAATGTTTTAAAAGTTGATTATTTTTGCTTCCAGGAGTGTTAAAAGTTAGCTAAATACGTTTTCCAAGACGAAAAGACGCGTAATTAAAAAACATAATACAATAGTTTTAAGAATTTTCTATTAATTCAGCTGAAAAATTGCAGCTCAGCTGCTGAAAAAATAATTATTGAAAAAATTTAAATTAAGGGTAATTAAATAGAAATAGCTAATCGAAAATCAAATAAGAATATTGAAACTATTATTCCTATATACAGTTGACTAAAGACAAAAAAAGTACTCGAAAAATTGTTTATTCAGCCAAAAACACATTAAATTCATTTAAGAAAGCAACAATTTTAAATAAACAAAACTTAATTCTGTAAAGGAAAACACAATTCAGCTAAAAAACAAGTTAAAATATTTACATATATGCCTATTTACAATGATTTTAAGTACAATATTTATGGACAGGGCGAATTCAGCAATAGTGCAGCGGATAAAAAACTTAAAGTTGCTCCCAGAAATCCAGCTGTTATTGATTATTAAATAAGTAACTAAACCAATCGTTTGCTCTTGTTAAAGTTGAATTTTTTACCTTAATGAAATGTAAATAAGTTGTCGATAAAAAAAAAACAATTCAGCTAAAGTAAAAAAACGTTAAACTTAAACTATATGTACATACATAGCTACAAAGCTATGAAAAGAAACAATTATATAGTTTAGCAAATTACAAATTCAGCTGATACAAAACTACAAAACAATTAAGGCCCAAGTGTATTAAATATTTGAATTCAGCAGATAAAATAATAATTAAAACAACTGTAATTTATACCAGCTAAAGAAATTTTATTCAGCTGGGGAAAAATAATTCAGCAAAAGTAAAAATTTGATTTTTAAATAAAATATTTCAATAAAATACATAGATTTCAGCTTTGGACAAAAATTCAACTAAGATATATCGAGTTTTGCAACTAAAAAAATGCAAAGTATCTCTAGGTACCATATGTTTTATTTATTTATGTTTTATTTATTTATTTACATATTTATTATAATTAAATTTGCAATAAATCTTAAAGCTAAAAGCACTAGCATCAATGGCTATCGGCTTAAAATGTATTTAATAATGCCCATTTGACTTGCACTGTCAATTCAGCTATTGAAAATATAATTCAGCTAGGAAGAGGCTGAAAAATGAACATTTTTTGTAAAAAATTTGAATGTTTTATCATTAAATTGAATTCAAAATTTATATTTTGAAAATATCTATTCAACTAGTTAAGAAATAATTCAGCAAAGGAAAATCGTATCTCATTCGAAAAACATTGATTGTGTCTAATTAAACAAAACTTAGTTCTGCTAAAGGAAACCCTATTCAGCTAAGAAACAAATTAAAATACATACCTATAATACTATTTACAGTGAATTTAAACACAATATTTATGAGCAGGGCGAATGCACCAACAATTCATCTGAGAAAAAACTTAAGCTGTATCCAGAAATCGAGCTCTTGTTTATTATTAAGTAATTAAACTAATCGTTTGCTCTTACTAAAGTTGACTGGTTCACCTTAATGAAATGTACTTAAATTGTTGATAAAAAAATAACACAATTCAGCTAAAGAAACAAAAAAGAGAATGTTAAACGTAATATATATGTATGTAGCTATATAGTTAGGTAAAGTGACAATTATTTAGCTTAGCAAATTGCAAATTCAGCTGAACAAAAATTTTATTAACACAATTTTCACTTTGCTGCAAGCCTCACTAAGCCTCAAGAGCATTAAATATTTGAATTCAGCACATAATATAATAATAATTGAAATAACTGAGCTTAATACCAATTAAAGAAATTTTATTGCACAACCTTTCTCCAGATTTAAGTTCATTCCAGCTGAGAAAAATAATTCAGCAAAAGGAAATAATTAAATATTTCAATAAAATTTCTGGTTATGGGCAAAAATTTACTTAAGAAAAACTATATGTAAAAATACAGTAAATTTTAGAAGAAAAGTCGAAAAGTGCAGCTAAAAGATCACAGAGTAATTCTTTGCACGATAAATCAACCATAATATTTAATGTTATGTGAAGAAAATTTTTTTAATAGTGAAATTATAATTCAGCTAGGAAAAACCATGAAAATTAATAAAGTTTTTGTGAAAAATATTAATGGCTGATTATTAAATTGATTTCAGCACATAAGAAATTTATAATTTTATAGCTGGAAAATAAAAATATTTTCAAAACTCCCATTCAGCCAGAAAAAAAAACAATTCAGCAGGAAAAAAAACTTGTCTGTTTCGATAAATTTTGTGAAATTTTATTTCACAACCTTTCTCCAGATTCAAGTTCATTTCAGCTGAGGAAGAATAATTCAGCAAAAGAAAAAAATTAAATATTTCAATAAAATCAATTTCAGCTTGTAGGCAAAAATTTAATAAAAAAAAGTGATTCTTAAAGTAATTTTTTGCACGATAAATCAACCATAATATTTAATGTTATATTAAGAAAATTTATTCAAAAACCCATTTGACTTGAATTACCAATTCAGCTAGTGAAAATATAATTCAACTAAGAAAAGCTTAAAAAAATTTTGTAAAAATTAAATTGAATTCAGCATTAGCTGAATTTATAATTTTATAGCTGCAAAGTAAAAATATATTCAAAAACACCCATTCAGCTAGTAAAAAAACAATTCAGCAAGAGAAAAACTTGTCTGGTTGACCAAATTTTGCTAGCGACAAAATTTAAGCTTGAAAACACATAATTCAGCGGCAGCCAAATTAGAATTACAAACAAACACTTAAAGCTAGTGAAAACTACAATGTATCATATAATAAGACGAACTTTGTTTTAAGTCTCATTCAGCTGGAGGCAATATGATTCAGCTTAATCAAATTTAGAAATATTTTAGCGAAAAGAAACTAAAAAATTTTATAAAAAATGAACTTGAAAGTGCAACTGGTAATATTATGAGTCGAAACAAAGATTTTAAAACTTATTCATTTTAACTTGATTCTGGAAACGATAATTCAAGAATTTGGCTTAAAATCTTTCTCTTTATAATAATATTATTTTTAGGATAGGGTTTAAATATTAGAACCAGAAATAAATAGAAAGTAGTATGCTTTCAGATTCATTCTTATTCAGCTGCATAAAAAACAATTCAGCTGCATAAAAAACAATTCAGCTGCAGCAAAATGAACTCATTTAATATGGACATGATCTATATTTTGAATAAAAATGGAGAATCATTAATTCAGCTAGTAAATTATTACAGAGTGCTGGGGGTCAGAATCATAAATTGTTCCTAATACATTTTTAAACTGTCCTCTCATAAGCGTGCCACTAAAATAATTAATTAATTTTTAACTGGTTTATCTAACTCTTGCCTCCAAATGATTTATTCCATTATTTTATAACAACATTACGAGTATGTCGGAGAATGGCTTCAAACAAACCGTAAACCGCACAAGGCAATAAAAATATGAACTTTTGATTTAATTTAATACGTTTGTTTTCGTTCTCTGAAAACAATAAAGTTTGCATGTGTCGCCACAAGGATTTGCGAAATGAAAATAAACAAAGTTCTAAGCAGTTGCGATGACAAGAAAAAAAGTCCCCACTTCGAGGCAAGCGAAGAACATATAAACGATTATTCGTTTTTTGGAAAAGTGTGCAGAAATTGTTGTTGAAATGAGTGCAAATTTTAATGTTTGCATGCAAAAATCAATTGGCGCCTGGTATTCCAAGAAAAGTTTTGTTTATTTTACATAACAAAAAAAAAAAAAAAAAATGTTTGAATGAGAAGAGACCTCCACAAGACGAAGCTAATCCAAAGACCATCATGCAACAACAATGTAATGCCAAAGTAATCAATTTTTCAGTTTATTTTCTGATTTTGCGTTTTTAATACATTTAAATGATTTTTGAAATTTAATATTTGTTAATCTAGACTGGAGTCGTGTGTCGTCTGTTAATTATTTACTGAAAACATTAAAAAAGTATCAGCATTTTAATAAACAAATTAGAGGTCTGCGAAATAGGATAACATTTAGAAGTTTAATTTACATTTAATATAAACAAACAACTGCAGACTAAAGATTATTAAAGAAACAGATTTTTTTTTTTTTTTTTTTTTTTGACTTTTTATTCTGTTGTGCCTGAACAAAGAAGCATCATGTTTATAAAAATGATCAAAATGTTCTCTAATTACTTACACGTTCTGTATATGGACTTTTAACTGACCAGGCACAAACTTAAGTATCATTTAGCTGAATTTCATTTCAGCAGGCTATTTAAAAGTACACGAATTGCGAAAAGTGATGTATTCAAATCAGAGATGGCCAAAGTTTTGCTTTTTGTTTAAGCTGTTCGATTTGTTTAATAAAATATAGCAACAAGCAAACTTATTTAAAAGAGATTTTATAAAATAAAGTTTTTGAATAGGAAGCAACATAAAGTAACTAACTATGTTAAATTATATTCAGCTAAAGAACTGCCAAGGTTTCTTTTTTAATTAGGACAAAAATGTATTCAGCTATTTAAAAATTCTAGCCCGCTTAACAAAATCCAATTAAAATATTGAGTGGTCAAAATTTTAAGGGCCGATCGATGTTGAATGTGAACCACACCTAAACGTCAAGCTTTTTTTATAATAGTTTCATTTGACATTTCTCAATTTCAGACTAATTCAATTTCAATCATTGAAAGATACATAATCGAGCAACGCGTGAAAGTTATTCAGGTTTATTATGAAAATGGTCATTCAAATGAAAATGCGTATCGTTTACTTCATGGCTTTTGCGGTCAATTTAATCGTTCAAATGTGTTTTAAATCGGAAAAATCGTGCAAAAATTTGAGCAGATGTGAAAACAACAGTTTTCTGCTGTTCACTTTAGTGTGGATAAAGAGCCGTCCACCTTAACTCGTCGTCGTGCCCAACAATTGCACCTCTCACGCTCGTCGTTGAAGAAAATTATGCATAAAGACTTTCATTTATACGCTTACACGGTGCAATAACTAAATCCTTTTGACCATTCCAAGCACTGTCAATGGTCAGAATGGTGGCAAGAAATGGCAACAGAAAATAATCCATTTTCGAGGAAAATCATCTTCAGTGATTAGACACATTTTCACCCCAGTAAGCAGAATTGTCGCATTTGGGCGAATGATAATCCAAGAGTGATTGTCGAAAAATCAATGCGCCCACAAAGAATGAGTGGATGGTGCGGTACGTAATCCTGTTAATATTTGCTGGCAGGCAGCATCATCGGGCCGTACTTTTTCCAAAATGAGGCCGGTCAGACAGTTACTGTGTTCGCTATCGTGAGATGATAACGAACTTTTCATGTCCCGAATTGGAAGATATGGATGTGGAATGATATGTGGTTTCAACGAGACGATGCCACATGACACACATTATGGTAAAATATTGCATTGCTGAATTTAAACGCGGCCGAACAAGCTTTGCAACAATACCATCAACAGGTAGGCCAATAAAGGTGATTACTAAAGAAAATATCAAGTAAATCATCGGTATTGTTGTGAATTATCGCTCAGTCAAGTTACGTGTGATTGTTGAAATGGTAAACATATCATATGAACACACACGTTCAACATGTGTTGCATGAACATTTGCAGATGAAAAAGCTATCGGCAAAATGTGTGCCGCGCTTGCTTAGTGTCGAACAAGACCGAGTTCGACAGACCACTTCACAGCGGTGTTTGGACATGATAAAGCGTAATCATGTTAATTTTTGGCGTCGATTAATACCTGTTGATGAAACGTAGGTCCACTATTATTCTCTGCCTATATTCATCTCATATTGAATCACATATGCAATTTTTTAATTGCCCGCATTGTTTGTACAGTGTTTGCTGTCTCTGAACAAGCGGTATTTAAGTTTTAGTTATTAACATGTATATTTTTGCATTTTAATAAAGGTCGGGGCACATAGAATCCGTCGTGGTTTGTCCGTCTTCTTTTTCAACTGACATCAACGTATACGAAGTATGAAGTTGGTACAATCAGTACTTTGTTAACGGATATAAAATCAACTGCATTTTACTTTAATTTGTTTAAAATCTTTGGATTTATATTTCAGACACAGCGCAACGAATCTTACACACTTTCGGCCTTATGTATAATTAAAATGCTTATGCTAGCTAACTAACTGCTAAGTTTTTTGTGCGTAAATTCCCATAAGGGAAAGATATCAGAAATTTAATTAGCATAAAATTTTTTATTATACATAAAACTAAATCAAACATATGTTAAAAGTTGATCAACTTTAATACTTTGCGTTGCCGGAGAAGTACGGAATGTGTCAAAGCTCTTAAGAATACACGTATTTCAGCTTTGTTGTCAGTTGAAAAAGGCAACGTATAACGTACGACGGATTCTATGTGCCCCGGCCTTTATTCTCGTACCCAGAGATGTAAAATATTAATACATTTTCAAAAATTATCAGGATATTGATGATGTCATTTAAATTATTTCTGGCAACCCTGGCTGGAAGGTGGCCAGTAGTGCAATTCACTAACCTGTCTTAACGCTAATAAAATTCGTGTAGAGAAATTAACACTCGCGTTGGTGTTTTCCCAATTCTATAACAGTTTTTAACACTATTTGTCTTCTATTTTAAATCGGCTGTTTTTATAGCCTGACTGATTACCGTTAACTAAACACCAATTATTTTTGTGGTGTTTATCTTAAAAACAATGTCGTTAAAATTTCTACTAGAATAACTTCACTGTATTTGGCATACGACTTGTCAGAAAACTCCAACAGTCGGTCGGCGTGTTCTCTGTGAGAACTTATCTTATTTATCAAAAAATATTTTAAATAATAGACATATAAATAGTTTTACTTACCCTAAACATGGAATTATTTTCGAATTTGTGTGTTTTTTTTCTGTTCCTCTTTGCGGGTTTCTTTATTTATAACAAAGCTGCCACATTATTTCAAATTTTTTTAACATACAACCAGAGGTGTTAAGAATAAGTTAGTGAATCACATAAGCGTTAAAGCAAACCACAATAGCTCGCGTTAAGTTATGCTCTTTTAAAATCGTTAAAAGTTAGTGAATTGCACTACAGGTGGAAGTACGGAATTTAACGACACAACCCCATCGAGTTTGGGCTCGTTTGATTTGTCTTGACGAGTATCTTGGTTGGCGTGCATATGCAACTCCAACACATTTGAAGAAAAAAGTTTGCTCCGTTTGTTATGAATGTGATTTAGGTATGTCTGGTTGATTAGATGGAGAAACCAATGCCATACATATATAAACGTACATGTTTTTAAAAGAGGGCTTTTAAAAGAATAGCTGGTTCTCTTAAAAATTTTTTTTAATGTGTCTAGTGTTTATTTTTGTAATACAATACAAAACAACGGGACCAAAAGGACCCAAGTGGGCTGGTTTCATGAAACTGGCGGCCTGTACAACATAATACAATACAAATTTCTTGTTTTAAAAATGTCCATGTAGGCAACACTAGTATTACTAAATTTCCTTATTTTTCATGTTTGCTTTAAATTGTTGTTTAATGTTACGATATAATTTCTGTGTTGACAGACTGTTGTCCTTCAATTCAAAGAGATTAATTTGTTTTTTAAATGCCATTATTGGTTTTAAATTACTTTTCAAATGACGTCCATATCTTTAATTGTTGCAATTCTAACACATCTGTTTTTTAACTGCTCAGTAAATCAATAGAAATTTAAAGAAAAATCTAATAAATTCAAATACACCAACCAACCCATCAACAGTCGTGACCACTCCCGCAGTAAACATTAACCGCCTCGTCACAGGCGAGAAAGAGGAGTAGACAGACAAAAGCACAGCCAGACAGACACCATATGTATGCGTACATACATACATACATGTTAACACACACACACACACTCTCACCTCGCCATCAAACTATTTATATTTTTAGGCATTCGAATAAATAAAATAACGACACACATACCGCAAAAAGAAATCTACATACATAAAACGTATGGAAAGACTAAAATCAAATTCGCATAGCAACAAGTAGTGTTTTGCTAAATAAATATGTACATACAGTATTGGTCATAACTAAAGCACCCCCCAAAAGCACTTTCTGCAAATCAGGATTTTTTACATTACAAAAAATTTTTTCAAAAGAACTTTCGTTAACTTTAATAGCTAATATCTTTTTTTGCATTTAACGTTGGTTTAATAAACTTTATCCTATAAAAATATAAGTAAGTTCTATTCACTATACCTATTAGCCCCTACATTGATACCAATAACAAAATTATAAACAGCTTGTTTTCTATGTTTCCCAGCTGTCTATATGTCGACATTTCATAGGAGCTATCTTAATCATCAGTAGACTTTGGAATCTTTTGAAAGATATTATCAAACATTCAACTTTATATCCCAACAAACTAAATAAATTTTTGAGAATTTAAAAAGAAACATGTTTTAATAATACCTGTCAAACCACAAAAAACAAGCCTTTTCATTTATACATGTCTTTACCTTTCTTAACACCAAAGAACGCAGAAGTGTTATAGTTGTCGGATTATTTTGTTGACGTTCAGCAAAAAAGGTAAACTTTAATTTAAAAAATGGAAAACAGTACAATTTAAAACATTCAGATGAAATAAAGCGTGTGTGTCGACGGAAAGAAGAAAAACTAAATCCTATATATTTCATGCTTTAGGCTTAAAAGCCAGCCCACTTGGGTCCAATTTAGTCCTGTTGTGTTACAAATATGGTGGAGGTAGTACAGTCGTCTGGGGAGCTGCTCTGGCTAAGGAAGGAAACCTTCATATTGAGAGAATTATAGATCGATTTATGTATTGTGATATTCTTTAGAACCTAATGTTGCCCTATGCAGAGGAAAATATTACAAATCAGTGGAGTTTCCTGTACACTGAAAATAACATTTAATCCATCCATCCGTTTCCTGTACACTGAAAATAACATTTAATCCATCCGTACTCGAATCAGTCCCAAGTACGTTTCAAAAGTACGGCAAGTATACGTTTTCTTAAATCAAGTATAGATTACTTGATTCAAGTACGGGTTATTTCAGCACTAAATACTTCTAGACACATTTAATCCCGAATTTATACTTGAAATAAGCCGAAAATTAGATTGGTTAGATAAAACCTGATATCGAATAATCTTAAAATGCGATTGGTTCAAGAATTTTAGAGTTGATTCAATCCCAAATCACGGACTTGAAACAAGAACAATATAGTCTATTAGTATAGGCTGTCCGCCGGGAAGGTATACTATTCGCAGTAAGTTCATTGTAATCATGGCTGTGTGGCATCATGTTTTTGATACCACATGTTAATCGAGCCCAAAACATGCAGTTGTGGCATTAACAAGGTCTCAATCAAATAACGATATCACTCCCCATTCACAGTTACCGTTACGCCGTTTACATTTTTAAAGCAGTAAGGTCCAATGATTTCTTCTGCCCAAATTGCACACCAGACTGTCACTTTTACTGGATGCAAAGGTGACTGATGAAAAAAATTAAAATATTTTTGAAGCATATGTATATGGGGGTGCTTTAGTTATGACCACTACTGTATATGTACATACATACCTACATAAGATCTTTTTGTTTTTACTTTTTTCTCTACTCCACCAGATAAACCGAAAATAAAAAAAGCAGTAGAAATAAAAAAAAAGTCATTTGAAATTTTAATGAAAGCCGTACAAATGTTGATTATGATTGAATCAGATTTAGGTTTTGTTCTTTTTTTTTTTTTTTTCTTAAAATTGCGATACACTTGAAACAGGGCTGCCATATAAATTCAAAATCCATTTGATTAATTATGGGAATAGTTAAAACCTGTATCAAATTTGTAAGCTGAAAAAAACAACTCTTACACATAATGAAAAATCTCGTACTAAATTTAAGTATTTTCTATTTGCTTTTAATACAAGTGGTACTCAAAAATTCAAGTACAAATAATATACAAGTGTACTTAAAAAACCGAAAGCGGATTTGTTTAAGAAAGCCTTTCCTGCGAGGTTTCGAAATAAGTATAAAATTCTGGAATTATGTGCAGAAATTTTAAATCGAGTAAACAAACTAAAGCAAAGACACAAAAACATACATGTGATGCACTATTGAGAGATATGTAGGTTCTCTGAGAAAAAAAATGCTGTTTTATGTGGTTAAGAAATATTAGTAGAACATTTTTAAATTCTCAATAATTTATTTAGTTTGTTGGGATATAAAGTTGAATGTTTGAGAATATCTTTCAAAAAATTCCAAAGTCTACTGATGATTAGGATAGCTCCTATGAAATGTCGACATATAGACAGCTGGGAAACATAGAAAGTAAGCTGTTTATAATTTGTTTATTGGTATCAATGTAGGGGCTAATAGGTATAGTGAATAGAACTTAATTATCTATATGTTTATAGGATAAAGTTTATTAAACGTACGTTAAATGTAAACAAAGATATTAGCTACTAAAATTAACAAAAGTTCTTTTGAAAAAAGTTATTGTTTTTTAACTTTTTGAATTCTCATTAATTTATTTAAAATAATGGAATATAATTACTTTTCAATAATTTTCATTCGACTTATGATTAGGGTAGCTTTTATGAAGAGTTGACAGCTAGAACACATAGAAAACAAACAGTATATATTTTTACTTTTCTTATCGTAAAATGGTTACAGGTTACTAATTTTCCAATTCCTCCATATGATTTATGCTGTTTTTCATACAAATCAATTATAAGTTTTCTTTCCTCCAAGGTTAATTGCTTTGCGTGCCATAATTGTATATATTTTGATAGTGATAATCAACAAACTTTTAATAATTTACACTATTCTTATTACGAGGGTAGATTGATATCGATATGATAAGGAAACATCACAAAGCTCATTCGATAATTTCGTATTAATATAATTCGTACGATCTCTCCACCATAATTCCCACCCGCACTTTTTATATTCAAAAGGTTGTTGAACAATAAGGAAAAAACTGATACGCTGTTTGTTTCTCTGCTTGTCTATAACATAAAAATCAATTAAAATATAAATAAAAACTAAAAAAATTTTCATCGTCTAACAAACATTGCAAGATTGTGTGACGAGCTTGTCAGATACTTTGCAAAAAGATATAAAAAAGTGTTTTTGTTATTGTTGCTCGTCAGATAATCGTCAGAAGATTCTTTTGGGGATTACAAATTGAACACAATCGTCTAACAAACAACGAATGCTAGCTGGGTACCTTCAAATTAAAAACTTATGTGGATTATGTATTAATACTTGAGCAAAAAAATTTATAGAATTTACTGCAAATTTGAAATGAATGTTGATGTGTCCTCAGTTTTGCTGCCTACTAAACACATTAATTAAGATTTCTTGTAAATGAGGGTTATTCGATTCCTAATTACAAGAAAATTCAGTTAAAAATTTTTGATAATGAAAAGTACACATTTTATACTTGTATTTCAAGCAATTTGGCAACTATGTCAAACACTCGCATCACAACACAACAGAACGTCTACGTCATCCATTGAGTATTAACGGAACCATCTCTACTCTCTTTTAAGAAACTTTTAGAAAAATAATCTTTAAATAGATAAACAACTACCAATAGTATGTATGTATGTATGCATGCATATAGTGCTCTTTTCCTAACATAGAAATTGTTGCCTGTACATTTCAAAGAGTTACAGCAAGAAGGTTTCCAAATGACCTACTTTTAATAGTATATATATTTTTTTTTTGTACAAACATTTTCAGTAAAAAAAAATATTTTTCAATCCTTAATATTTGAATGTTGAAACAAAAACTAGTTTATTGAACAACTTTTTGAGCGACGCACACACCAGTTATGCCCCAAAAGTTTAAAATGAAAAAAAAGAAAGAAAAGTAAATTAGGGTGTTAGGTTAGTGTGTTAAGGTTAGAGACAAAATGTGTGTTACCTAGAACTTATTTTCATCTACATATGCAGTTTGTGAGTAGAATGTAATCACATGCTTTTAACAATTTAAACACACACACACACACACACACACACACAAATTGAAAACGGGGTCAAAAAATTATATTCTCAAAACATATTTTTTGTGCATGAGAAAAGCTGAAATAAACACCCTACAGGAACGAATATGCTACATGCTGCCTCTACACTACAAGCGACCGGCTGCTTGCTCAGAAAATTTATATGAAGAGCTCTATATTTTTTTAGGTAAATTTTATCCAAATTTTCAGACAAAGCACTTGCGTGGGCAAATAATACAATTATCATTTGGGCATTTAAATATTTATTTTGATATGATTGAACCGAAAAAAGAATAATCTCCATATAAAATGTGCTATTGATTTACATCAGCACCTTCCTTCATGGCCTTATCTGATGACGGGGTAAATAATTCACCCCGTGCAGTTGATCTGTGTGGCTGACAAGGCTCAAGGCAGAATTAGCTTGTACGTTCTTTTCCTTTCTAAATCAGCTGTTTTGTTTCTGTTCAATATAAACTATATGGTTTGTTTTTACTTTTTCGTTCTGTTCTGTTGCGGTCTAATCTGTTGAAAATAGAATTCTGCATTAAGTGATGGAAGATATGTGTATGTCATACGTTTTTCAGGTATGGAAACATTAATTTTTTATTCAAATGTATATAATTTTTTTTTGTCAAAAGCTAAGAAAATTTGTTTTAATTAAAGGTTTTTAAAAGTTAGTACATTTTGATCAATTAAGCAACTAAAAATGATCAAAATAATATTATTTCAGCGAGGAAACAATTATATTTTGTAAAAAAAGTGTCATAAACTCTGCAGATTGTGAGAGAGAATTGGGCTGTTTGATCACTATTTCTAAATGATTAATTTGTTTCTTTTTTTTTGTTTTTTCATACAAGATAATATTTATGTACATATTTTATTCTTCATTCCAATGTTTTGCTTTATTTATGCTCTACTGCCTTGGTGGCAAAGCCCCCGGAAGGTTCTGGGTGCAGACCGTATTGGTGCTGACCATGGCTGAGGTGCCTACCTTGGCCGCAAAGTTCTGGCTGTGGCTTAAAACTAAAATCGAAGGCAGGGGAAGGCTGAATTTAAACGCGGCCGAACTAACACTGCGACGATACAAACAAAAGGAAGGCCAAAAGAGGTGGTTACTGAAGGGTGCGTTACTCTGGTCTATCGCTACTACAATGGATTTTGCTCCGACGAAATTAGGCATCTTGTTCCCGAAACTCGCACATTTTTACGTAACATGCGTTCATCTTCAAGAGCTCATCCATTTGTGGTCGATTGCCCGGGGAATCGTACTATGCATTACAGAAAGAATTCGTTTTTCAGCCGTATGCTTCGTCTTTGGAATAAGTTACCTGCAGACGTGTTTCCTGTCCGTCATAACATTGGGAGGTTCAAGTCAAATGTTCACAAATACTACTCCCTCTGTCGCCCTCCTCACAACTTATTTTCCTAGTTCTGGTACAATGAGTACTAGTCCAAGATAAAACAAAAAAAAAAATATCAAGAAATTCCTCGATATCGTTATGAATGATCGCCGAGTCAAATTACGAGTGATTGTTGAAATATATCATATAAAAAAGCTATCGCCACCGCGATAGCTGCCGCGTTTGCTCAGTCTGATGAAATGTGAACACTATTATGTTTATAGAGGATTAAACTATATATATTAAAAGCGATAACATATTGGTATTGGAATCAATACAAATTATGGGAGAGTAAATACTAATGTTGCCACAACAATATTCTAAACTGTTTTTTTTTGCGTGTAGACAGACAACTAGTTCTAAATGTTTCGTATTAGTGTTTCTTATTTAAATGACCCTAAAACGTGTCATTTCAGCAACAAGCGTAATTAATGTTTTATTTCAAAAAATATGATTTCTTTTATGTATCTTAAGTTTGCCTTCATGTACGAGTATGTCTGTTCTTATGAGTGGAATCTCATTTTTTTCATGACCTGGTTTACTTCAGTTTTGTTCCTAATTAAGTCACTTCTTATTATTAACCAGGTCAAGTAAATAGCAGGAACACAAGTTGTTTTTTTTTTAATAAAATCCATCCTACAGAAAACAATAATTGTTTGCATTTAAAAATTAAAATCAATGTGAGAACAACAATTTGAAAAATAAACTGAATAAAATATACCAATAAAAATAAATGCATTTTATTGTGAAATGTGCACTTCGCAAACTAAACACTATAACACTTTCAATTTCCAATCCATTTCTTCTTTCTCCAGCACGTGTCACTTTGGAGAAACTTTTCTTTTCATTTTTTCTTATATAAATTGTTGCTGTTTGTACTTTGAGGCAAGAAGCTCCTGTAACGCTTGAAAGCCTTTAAGAATATAAAAATGTTGTGTGTTCTTGTCAGTTATTGGACTTCTATTTTAATTCGCAAGATGGAAATGCTAAACAAATAAGAAAATTTAAACTAAAGTTTAAAATTAATTAAGTTTTTTTATAATAATTGCAAAATCGTATAAAAACGGGTTTCTCTTTCAAATACAAATTTTTATTATACAATATTCGTATTATTTGATCTTGTTTGTTTTTTGTGATACATTTTGGGAGGAGACTTTTTTTGAGAACAAAAAAAAAATGTTTTTTATATAAAAAATTTTTGTCAAGAAAACTACTATTTTAAAGAATAGAATTTGAATAAATTTAATTTTTGCAGCTTCAGATCTTTTATGGTTTTTTATAAAAATGTAATGAGTTTTATTTCGATATTTCGCCATCAGTTTGTTAACATCGTCAGGAAATTTAAAAAATTTTATTAAAAAAAATCTTACAGCCAGTTCGCCGATGTCGAAAGGATAACTACATTCGTATTATAGGTGAAAAAAATTGATTTGTGTTTGTCTAAATCAAAATTCAATTAAAATGTATTAAGTGCATGCGAACGAATAATAGTGACATAGAACAAACCCATGTTGATTCGAATGTGAGTGAGCTTTCTGTCGCATACATTTTTATTCGATATCGGCGAACAGGCTGTTAATAAAACCATAAAAATTCTGAATTTTAAATTATTTAACGATAAAGAGATCGGGGAACATTAAGACAAAATAAAAAAAAAACTTAATTTATTTGAAGAAAAAACGTATAATTAAGTATTTTTATTCGCTATTTTTAGCTTCTACCATTTATACCAATAAAAAAATTATAAATAGCTTGTTTTCTATGTTTCCCAGCTATCTATATGTCGACATTTCATAGGAACTACCCTAATCATCAGTAGACTTTGGAAATTTTTGAAAGATATTCTCAAACATTCAACTTTATATCCCAACAATCCAAATAAATTGCTGAGAATTTAAAAAGAAAAATGCTCTAATAATATCAGTCAAAACACAAAAAACAAGCTTTTCTATTTATAAACGTCTCTAACATTTCTTTACACCTTTCAAACAAATGAACAACCGTTGGTTGCTACGGTTTGCTTTTTGAAAGTATCGAAAAGCAGAGAACAAAAATTCAAATTAAGTATTTTTATTCGCTACTTAAGCTTCTAACATTTATACCAGTAAAAAATTTATAAATAGAAAACAAGCTATTTATAATTTTTTACTGAAAAAACGTATATTTTGTATTTACAAAGGAAATTTATGTAAAGGTACCTTTTTGTGGTGAAGGTACGTACCCCTTTGTAAAAAGCTGCCTTTTTTTGAAAAGGTTCCCTTTGTTAAAAGGCGCCCTTAGTGAAGTTTCTTTTTTTTATTGTTTATTAAAAAGGTGAAGGGGGGGTTCAAATGTGCTTTTTTGTAAAAGGTGCTTTTTTTTAAAAAGGTGTTTTTTTTAAAGGCGCTTTTTTTAAGAAGGTGCGTTTTTTAAAAAGGTGATTTTTTTGAAAAGGTGTTTTTTTTAAACAAATGCTTTTTTTTAAAAAGGTGGCTTTTTAGAAAGGTGCTTTTTTTAAAAAAGTTTTTTTTCTATGAAAGGGTGCTTTTTTAAAAAAGGTAAATTTTTAAACAGGTGCTCTTTGTGAAAAAGTGCTTTTTTTAAAAAGGTCCTTTTATAAACAGGTGCTTTTTTGTACATAGGAGCTTTTGGTATTTTTTATAAAAAGGTACGTTTAAAACAGGTGTATTTTGTAAAAGGTACAAAAAGTTTCTTTATACAATAAAGAAACTTTTTGTGAAGGAGTAATTTGTTTGTTGTTTTTGGGAAAAAGAAGGTACTTTTCGTAAAAAGGTCTTTTTGTAAAAAAAAATAATCGTTTTGTAAAAATATTCATGTTGTAAAAACGTTCTTTTTGTAAAAAGACTTTGTTTTTTGGGAAGATGCTTTTGTATAAAACCTCTTTTTTTATTTAAAAATAGCTCTTATTGAAAAACTCAAACTCTATAAAAACCTTTTATAAACAGTTTTTTATTGTTGCAATGAAGTCCTTTTTGTAAAAAAAAAATTTTTTTAAAAGACATTGTTTTAAAAGTCGTTTTTTGACAGTTAAGTTTTAAAAGACATATTTTTTTCTAAAAATAATGGGTGATTTTATCAGAACTATCGGAAATTTAAAAAAAAAAAACATAAAATTCAGAAAAATGCATGAAATATTTATTTGGATCGATAGTTGGGTCGATATAATTTAATGTTTGAAGATTATTTCATGCAAATGTTGGCCGCGGCTGCGCCTCAAATGGTCCATCCGCTTAGTCCAATTTTGGCATACTCTTTCCAACATTGCGGCCGGTATCGCACGAATAATGTTGGCAATGTTGGCTTCCAGTGCGTCAATCGAAGCGGGCTTGTCGCTATAGACATTAGCCTTAACATAGCCCCACTAAAAATAACCTAGAGGCTTTAAATCGCACGATCTGGGCGGCCAATTGACTGGTCCCAAGCGTGAAATAAACTGTTCACCGAACTCGCCTCTCAATTGGTCCATTGTTTCGCGTGCTGTGTGGCATATAGCACCGTCTTGTTGAAACCACATGTCATGCAAGTCAAGCTCTTCCATTTTGGGCAAAAAAAAGTTTGTTATCATCGCACGGTAGCGCTCACCATTCACAGTAACGTTGTGATTCGCATCATCTTTGAAGAAATACGGCCCAATGATGCCGCCAGCCCATAATCCGCACCAAACGGTTGTTTTTTGTGGATGCATTGGTAGCTCTTGCAATGCTTCTGGCTGCTCTTCACTCCAAATACGGCAGTTTTGCTTGTTCACGTATCCATTCAACCAGAAATGAGCCTCGTCGCTGAACACAATTCTTCGATAAAAAAGTGGATCTTCATCTAACTTTTCAAGAGCCCATTCACCAAAAATTTGGCGTTGTGGTAGGTCGTTTGGCTTCAATTCTTGCACCAGGGGCCAGATTCCGCAACTATGAATTTTTTTACCAGTGAACACTCAAAATAAAATTCTCTGACAGACACAGTGTTCACTTTTCATTAAAAAGCGATTCCGTAAAAAACAATGAATTTTATTGCGCTGAGTGTGTTTCTTCAGGCTGAATGATATCCTGATTTGTCAAATTAACTGTGTCACACAAGTTGTTGAATAGATAATTTTAATTTACATACATAATCCTTTTGTTAATTAATTGTTAATACGAAACAGCTAGTTGTCCCCCAGCTAAAGATTTGGTTATTATTTTTCTTGTCTTCTTCAATCAAAATTATTGATCACAGCAGATTTGTATTGTAAAAAATCCTTCTTAAGAAAAAAATTAAGAAAGGAAAAACTTGAACTAAAAACCTGTTGTGCATATGTACAAACCAAACAATTTTTAATTTAAAAAATTATAAAAGTTCAACAAAAATTTAACAAATTAAATTTTTTTTAATTTGATCTCAGCAAAAGATAAAATTTTACTAAAATTGAATTTTTTTTAAAAGAAACTTTAAGAAGCTCTCTTTTGTAAGTGTGCACTCTTTTTTTTAATGCATTGTCTTCATTATAAGCTGATATTTAAAAAAAAATTATTTTATTTAATTTGTTTTTGTATAAATATTCGTCAAAGTATTAAAGTTGGAAATACTTTTTCACTCGGACTTCGAAATTTTGATGTGTTTTATCGTTCATTTTTTTTTATCTAATCTAATAAATTTGTTTGCGTTTAATATTTGTTTTCTGCTCAACTTGATTTCGTTGCTTATTTATTTTTATATAAAGCATTATCAAGATTAAGAAACAAAATTAAAAAGAAATCATAAAATCAGTAAATGGTCGAATGGTCTTAATCATCAAATATTTGCAAACATTTCAATCTCTCTCTCAGAATGAATGGAAAAATTTGTCTTACTTTTATCAACATTTTTGATTTTAGTTAATTATAAACTACAGGTTTCAGAGACGAACTGGTTAATAAAGGTGCTCTTTAAAATTTAATAAGATTAAAAATAAAAAAAAAATATAAAAATTGTTAGGACGAACTGGAGAACCAAATACTTGTTTTAATTGTTTATTTTACAATTGCTATCGCAAACTTCATATTGCTTACGAATTTAGAAGAAGTATAAACCCTGTTTTTCCAATAAAACCTAACGAACTTATTTTTAATTGCAGCAAGTAAACTAGGAATAATTAAAAGTATTGTACTTGATATGTTGGGTATTCTTTTAAAGTTCCAGCAAAATAAAAATATAAGTTATATTTAGAAATGACGTAAATATGGTTGGTTACTATTATTAGGAAGGAGTGTGGCCGAAAAACGGCACTTTCACTGCTATTGTGGTTCCTCATACTCCCCGAGGGACTAATCACGCCAAGAAACCGAACTAACGCTTTCAACGAGTTTGCAGTATTCCACACAACGCCCCATCTTATGTGAATAACTGCTATATTGACGGCATAATATGCAAATGTCTGTATTGGAAATACCCACTCTATTTAGGTGCTTAAGGCAGGTACAGGGTGGCGCAAAATCCACCACTCTACCGTAACGTGTAATAGCTGTTGCAAATGTCGTTTTACCTCAATCATATTTGACACATGTGAACTATACAGCTGCACAGTATAAACAGACAAACAATGAAATGCTATACTCCTCATGTAGGGCTATCCTCATTCTCAACAACGAAGAAAACGATTTTGAGTCGAAAATCGTAATAAGCGACGGGGAGTATTTTCATTTGAACGGTTATGTCAAAAATAAAATCTTCGTTACTGGGATACTGAAAATCCGCGTTTGTTGCATGAAAAGCCGTTACTTCCACTCAGAGCAACTAACTGTGTGGTGCGGTGCTCACGCTAACGGCAATACAATTACTGGTTCTGGCGAACGCTACAGTGCCATAATACGGGACTTCCTACTGCCAGAATTAAAAGAGCGGGGCTTGGAGACCATGTGGTTTCAACCACACACACAGTAGAAGCCACAATGGATATTGTGTAGCAAGCATTCCCTGGTCATGCAATCTCCCATTTTGGCGGGTATAGCATGGCCAGCAAAACCGCTCGATTTAACCATCACAAACTTCTTTCTTTGCGGCTATTTGAAGTTGCGGGCTTTTACCAACAAGAAATATTGCGGAAACCTCTAGATAATGCGATAAAAGGGGCATAAAAGTGTATCAACACTAGCGGCAGTCACTGGCCTCTGATGTCATTTAGTAAAAAAGTTATTTAAAATCAATATTGGATGATTACTTTTGCACCACCTTGTATAATAACTTGTAAGAGCACCTGCCATTGTCCTTAGGCATTTCAGTTTTCGAGCGAGATCAGGACTCTTTGTATTAAAATTTAGATTTTTCTTACAATGTTCAAGACCGGTTGTCCTCCAATATTTCGCCACGATGGACTCAGTACATTTCTTCACCTCACTCTTTAGCAGACCCTTGTTAAAGTCAAATGTAAGAGTGGGGCTATAAAGTACTGGACACCGACAGAGAACTCTAGTGTCATTAAAAAGACAATTTACAAGCAACCCCATTAGGCCAACTGTCCTGTACAGTTCAAAAAGTTTACACTGTACCTGGTTCTTATAGCTCTTAAGTGGGATCCCACCTGTATCCCCTTGTTGTTAACCGCACACTGGCCTTTGCCACTTTGTCCACTACTACATTTCCGCGCACTTCACGGTGCCTTCGCACCCAGAAAAGATCCAGGTTCGAATTGTGGCATCTTTACTTGAGAGTTATTACTTTTCATGCTATAGGTCCTAATATCTCCGCCTCCTTTATTGTATATATAGTATAGGTCGGCTTAGAAGATTTTGATATTCTTATTCGAAAGTTATTACTTTCTGTGCTCTAGGCCCCACTATTCCTGTTCCCACTCCTTGGAGTGTTTTGGATTCATCTGCACGATTACACGAATAAAAAGCAGTAAATTCTAATTATTTTACTGTTATTTACATCGTCTCTACTGAGTTTTGCAAGATTTGGCACACCCGACAATATTCGATATGCCCCACAACTTGAATTGCTGTAATAAATATATATTTTTCAGCCTACCTAGTATTCGTATGTTGACATTTAATTGCAAATGAGAATTTGTTCTTAAAAATTATATGTTTTTGCAATTTAATTTGAAAGCACTTCCCCTTTTTACTTTCTACTGATAAGCTGATAAAGAAAAGATGTTGTTTGTGATGACGAATTTTAAGATAGTTAAAATAAGATAAGCAACCGTTTACTCAAAAGAATTTTAAAAACCTAATCAGTTTTTTATCAACTCGTACGCTAAAAGCAACTTTTTAATAATTATAAAAAAATTGCAACATTAATTAAAAATTATTGTAATTTTAGTCAAAAATTTTTATACGGTTTGAATATTATTGATAACAACAATTCTAAGAAAAGTAAATAATTTTGATTTGGTGAAAAAACTTATCAACTTCTGAGAATATTTGAACTTTGTTATTTATGGGAGTAGAATAAAAACAGAGTCAACAAAATGTTCAGGTAAAATATAATCATTGAAAATGAGTGTAAAGAAAAAAGTAATGAAAATTAAGAACGAGTGTAAACGAAAATACTTGTTTTTGTGTTTGAAAGATATTATTATAAAATTTTACTGTATAAATTCTCATTATTTTATTTAAAATATTGGGATATATAGTTAAATGTTTGATAATATGTTTCAATGGTTTCCAAGCCCATTTAGTGATTAGTGTAGACCCTATGAAATTTCGATACATAACACATGGGCAAAAAAGTCTCGGGCCTAACAAAGAAAACACAGTTCTTTTTGGTTCTAAAATTAGCTTTATTCATCAACGTAATCTCCACCAAGAGCAACGCAATCATTCCAGCGCCGCTCTAACATTTCAATACCACTTTTGTTGAACGATTTATCTTTTGCCTCAAAACAGGCCTCAGTTTCAGCGATAACCTCTTCATTCGAGCGAAATTTCTTACCGGCGAACATAATTTGCAAGACTACGAACAGCCAGTAGTCGCTGGCAGCCAAATCTGGCGAATACGGTGGATGTGGGAGCAATTCGAAGTTCAATTCAGTTTTCGTTTGCCATTGTTTTGATTGACTTGTAACACGTTGCATTGTCTTGATGGAACGAAAATTTTTTCTTTTCCATATGCGGTCGTTTCTTTGCAATTTCGGCCTTCAGACGCTGCAACAACGCTATTTAATACTCCACTCTGATGACTATCGTTTTGATTCCGGAGTGAAGTGATGTATCCACGTTTCATCCATTGTCACATATCGACGCAAAAATTCCTGTTTGTAATGTTTAAACATGACCAAACACTGCTCAGAATCATCAACACGTTCTCGCAGCACCCACTTTGAAAATTGGCAGTTTTCTCATAGCCAAATGCTCTTGCAATATCACGTCAACACGTTCTTTTGATATCTTTTCGATCATTCAAAACGACTTTGTGGATTATAAAAAAAAACCTTTTCATAAAAAGTACCTTTTTATATTAAGTACTTTTTTATAAAAATTACCTTTTTATAAAAAGTACTTTTTATAAAAAGTATCTTTTTAAAAAAGTACGTTTTTATAAAAAGTACCTTTTTAAAAAATTACCTTTTTTAAAAAAGTACCTTTTTATAAAAAGTTCCTTTTTATAAAAAGTACCTTTTTATAGAAAGTACCTTTTTACAAAAAGTAGCTTCTAATCAAAAGTACCTTTTTATAAAAAAATATCTTTATAAAAAGTGCCTATTAATAAAAAGCACCTTCTAAAAACTTTTTTTTTATAGAAAGGTACTTTAAAAGTTACTTTTTAACTATAAAAAGGTACTTTAAAAAAGTTACTTTTTAACTATAAAAAGGTACTTTATATAAAACGGTACTTTTTATAAAAAGGTACTTTGTAGAAGGTACTTTTTGTAAAAATTTAAAGGATCAATATTGCCTGATATTGTAAGTTAGCTTTCATCATAATGTGGTGAGCAGCGTTCGACGGTGAACATTTGCTCAAACATAATTTCTTAAAAATAAATATTTTTGTGTTAATTTTTGTTGTTTCTTACTGTGATATTAATTTTGTGTTTTTAAACTTGTTTTATCTTTTTCATTTTATTTTTCATCTTAGTATTATATCCGTATATTTATTTATTTTCTGCTAAAAAACCCACAATGTTTATAAAGCAGTTTGCGTCAAATGTGACGCGTTTACTTGATTTTTGTTTTATTTTGTTTACTCATTGTTATGTATTATGTTTTCTTTTCGCAAAATTTTCTTGCTCCTGCTAATAAACATTTAATTTATTTCATATACATATGTATATTTTTTTGTTTTGGTTTTTAATTCGTTTTGTATTTTTTTATTTTATTTTGTATTTTTAACTGAAGTTAGTTAGTCGCATAGCTTTATGCATAACTTGTATAACTCATATTTGATGGTTTTACAGAATTTCTAATATTTAAGTAAAAATTTCTTCTAAGTTGATCTGAAGGACGATCTGAAAAGTTTTCAGCAATCTTCCTTAGTTTCTTGTATAAAGGACAATATTTTCGACAAGTTTTGCCTTTTATTCGTTGGTTCTGTGTTTAAGGAGCCTGTGGACTCAAATTTGTACAATAGTTTGACCATAGCCGTCACGGTGGCACTGCTATTACCATCATAAAAGGACGAAGGGAGCTAAGGGCTCCCCAAGCTTAAACTCCATGTTGATAAAATGATTTTATCAGTTGACCATGTTGTTGTTGAACGCAATTTTTTCAATGATTTAACAAAACAAATGACAAAGTTTTATGGTAGGCCCTGTGTAATATTAGCATAAGATAGTATGACGTAACAGGCTGTCAGTCTTGAAAGTTTCTTCCTGGTTCCATATGTGAGCTGAGAAAATTATTATCGTTCTTCAGATCAACACAGCAATACCAAGTACTCGTACCCTCCCTAACCCAGCAGTCTTTTGTTATAGTACCAGAAAAATATCAACATTAAATAATTCATAATTCTGGGAATTATATACATATGTACATACATATGTATATACATACACTCTATTGCTTTTGTAAACAGAAGATAGAGCAAATTTTGACACAGCTCTGTTAATTTTTACCAAGAAAAGACGTGTGCTGTTACTGGGTGTTGTATTTACTGTAGTAGGGGCACTACCTGGTAAAGCTCTGCCTTGCGTCATTTTATTAAAAAGTTACAAAACTATTTATGAAAGCGTTTTCTAAGAAAAGGTAATTTCGTACTCGTAGCTTGTTTTCAAATTTAAAATTATTTGCTTTGATTCAAGCGTATGTGTTCAGTGTATTTTTATTATTGTGTTTGCTGTTTAATATTTTCGTCTCTCGATTGTTTCTTGTTTTTTTTTTTTAAATTAATTTCTGCTAATAAGTAACCCTGAACAAGTTTATTGAATTTTTTTTTATGAAAAAAAAAAATTTTTTTTTATAGGTTTAAGTTATTTTTAAACGAAAAATAGACGAATTAAAATGTGTTTGTAGAACAACAATGTTGTATAACGAGAAAGAACTGTTTCAAATTCGACGATTTTGTGTTCTTTTTTTTTATTTAAATATCCAGTTCCTTTGTTTTTGTTAATTCAAAGAAAACTGAATTTTTATATATTATTAGTTTTATTTTTTCTAATTAAAATTTTAATTGAAATATTTTCTCGCTTTTCAGGTAAGCGCTTTCTTTACTTTCAACACATGTTTGCGTTAAGTATATACATATGTTTTATTTCTTTAAAAAATTAAATAAAATTACTACCCACGTCATTTCACGTTTTTCATCATTTGAAATCGTGTGATTTAATATCATCCTATTTAAAATCATGCGATTTGAAGTCATGCTATTTGTAATCCTGCGATTTGAAATCATGGAAATTGAAGTCATGCGATGTGAAATCATGGAACTTAAAATCATACGATTTGAAATTAGATTATTTGAATTCATGGGACTTTATTTTATGCGATTTGAAATGATACAATTTGATAACATGCGATTTTAAATCGTACTAATTGAAATCCTGCTTTTTGAAATCATGTGATTTGAAATCATGTGATTTAAAATCATGCGATTCTAACTTATGCGATTTGAAATCGTACGATATGAAATAATGCTATTTGAATTTATGCGATTTGAAATCATACGATTTGAAATCATTCGAGTTAAAAACATGAGTTTTAAAACCATACGATTTGAAACCATTAGCTTTGAAATTATTCTATTTAAAATCATATGATTTGAAATTATGCAATTTGAGAGCATGCGATTTAGAATTATACAATGTGAAATCATGCGATCTGAAACCATGCGATTTGAAATCATGCGATTTAGAATTATTCAATCTGAAAACACGCGATTTAAAATCATGCGATTTGGAATTATGCGATTTAAAATCATGCGACTTCTTGGCATACACGAAAATTCCTTTTGAATGACTTATATTATTAAAGCTATTGTTAAACATTAGAAATCCAACTGTAGCTCGCAAATGAAAAACGAGTTTGGTGTAATTTTCGAGTTTCTGCATATACTGATCTTCTTCATACAATTAACCAATACTTACATAGATCTTTTCAGCTGAGCATATTTTTTTTTTAATTTCGTTCAATACACTGGTAAAACGAATTTGCAAACTACTTGGACAAAGATCTCCCTTTCGGAGATCTTAAGTGTCTTCTAACTGCTCCGTTTTCAAATTGTGCGATAACTTTTTGCCACTGTTTTTGTCTGCAAGTGAAAAATAAGCGGTGTCCCAAATTAAATAGAAAACATAGTTTTTAGTTTTTGATTATTAATATTTTGTATGCCTTTCTGCGTGTACATACATACACACTCGTTTTGCATAAATATGGCAGAATTTCGTTGATGCAATGTTGAATCTTCTCTAATCCACGGATGGTTGTGGGCTAGTTGACATAGATCTGTGGCTTCAAATACAAAAAAAAAACCCCATTAATTAAAAGAAGAAAAACTTTCAATTTGCAGGTCTTGTACGTTTCGGCAATTAATTTAGTTTGTAACTGTATTTGCATTGCAATTACATTGTAATTAATTAAATTCGTAACAAACACTTATTACACAAATAAATCATTACAAAAATTTTGCTTTTAAAAATATATTTTTATATTTATCTCTTCCACAAATTACACAAGTTTCTTAAACGCTACAACATTTGACAATTACCATTAAATTTTAGTTAAAAAATATTTTTTATAAATGCATACGTACATAAATATGTATCTATTTATATATATGCTTATACTATACTAGAAGCTGGCGCTGATAAGAGCAAAAAAAAAAAAAAAAAAATCGACAGCTAAAAACGTTGGATCTTGCAATTTGCCAATTACTCGTCAAGGTTAATTTGGCCCTCTTCTCATATGTGTCTCTTCCTACAAGGCTGCTTAACATGATTTTCAAGGCAAATCTTTTTTTATTTTTATTTTTTTTAAATTTGGAAGTTGTCTAAAATTTAAAATTGTATTTGCGTTTTCAAATTATTCAACATACAAATGTCTTTCAACTCATCCTTTTGTTTTTTTTTCTCTTGCAGTCATATGTATGTATGTAATTTGTATATGTATGTAATTTATATTTTGTATGTACATATGTAATTTATTATTATATTATATTTTGTATGTATGTAATTTATATTTTGTAGATATTTTAATTATTTTTACCATATTGTTAATAAATACATTTTTGTTTTTAAGACAAATGCTATTGGCAAAATATTTGGTATTTTTAGTTTTCTAAATTTTGTTTTCTAGTTTTTGCTTAATGACATGTAAATTTTTAATTGCTTCACTTTGTGTTCGTTTAAATATTGTTTCTTTTTGGTGAGGAAAAAAAATATTTTTGAATAAGATAAATTATCTTGACGTAGGAAAGGAGCCACCTTAACTGCGCTATTCACATAAAATAAAAATAAAGCCAAAAAGTATGCTACAATAGCTTTTTTTTTTTAATAAGTTATGTTCTCGACACTCTTTCATGCGATTTTCATAACGAATGGTTTGGTTCTAAGTTGATTTTTTTAAAGATTAAAATTTTCACAAATTTTAGAATTCACTTACACTGGACAGCAAATAAACCGGCCCACCCGCTACTTTTGAACTCTAATCCGATTTGTTCGAAAAGTATAAAACTTACAACTGTCAAATACCTATAGAAAGTGAGTTTCATGACGATCAAAATGACTAAAATTTAATCTAAAGTACCGTCGTCATCTTACTTTGCAATCAAACACAATTCGTATACGATTTGGTCTGTGTTGGCTAGAATTCACGCTTAGCGTTCTTTCTTTTGCATCATTTGCATAGACGCGTGTATTTTTGTAACTTTTTAAATTTTTTCAATTTACACCGAATATAGTGTGCGAGCAATGAAAATGAAAATATTGTCGTTCCACAAAGTCCTTAATAAAAACTTTATTTTTAATTCGTTTTTTTTTCAAATTACGCTTAAAATGTTGATAATTAAATATTCTATTTGGTAAAGAGATAAAGCATTCACAACGTAGAAAAAAAAAACTAAATAAAAATGAAAAGTTTTGAAACAAACGTAAAAAATAGGAAAATTTTAAAATTTGAGGTGTCATAACTCAGCCATTTCTTATCAGATAAAAATTCGCATTATATCTACAGAAAATGCGTTCAATTACCTTTTCAACGATATGCCGTTTATCTTGATCGGAATTTATTTGTTGTGCTCCATGTTAAAATTTCAGCATTTAGTTTAGTTTCAAATAATATTTGTTTATGCTGTATTTGCACAATTTGTTTCGTTTTAAGGTATTGTGTATTGTGTATTGTGTATTTTTTTTTTTTTTTTTTATAAAAGTTATTTCAACACATAAACAAACATGTTAGTTCGTTGGGACGTTACGTCAAACATATTTATCTTCACACTTAAATATGTCGGTACGTCATTCCATTACGTCAAACATATTTAACTCGGCATATTTATCTTCACACACATTGCATATACAGCTTTAGTTTTCATTGAATCGACGGGGATTGACTTATCATCGCAACATTTCTGAAATCCTCGCAGATCATGTGGTACCTTACGCAGGATATATCGGGCAGGATATGCAGTTGGTGCATGATAATGCACGGCCTCACGTTGGTTATATGGTGAACCAATATCTACGTGACGTTGGCATCCGTATGATAGACTGGCCAGCTCAAGGCCGGGACTTATGGGATGAGCTGTAACGTCTGGGTACCTGCTCCAACAAGGCATCCAGAGCTGCAAAACGCAATTGAAGAGGAGTGGAATGCAATTCCACAAGATTTCAGCGCCAGATCTATGAATGCGAGTGTGCTATCAGTTCTCAGAGCAACAGGAGGGAACACATTTTTTTTTTTCTTTATTTCCCGCTTTAATTTGTTTTTTACTTGATGATAACAAACGATTTGCGCGACTGGAAACGTCTGAGATCTTTGTAAAATTCTTAATAAACATTTAATGCTAGGAACACAACTGCGACGGACGACGAATTTTTGGTCGCGAATATTCGTCGGCAAAAATAAAACACATTGGTATATATGAAAATTCACACAATTGTAGCGTTGGCCGAAATTCCTCATACTCAACTAAAATAGATTTAATTCTAATTGTTTCGTCAGCGAACGACGAACAAAATGTATCAGGTGATAATACTTTTTGTATTTCTATTAATCCATGTAGTAAAAAATTTATGAAGATGTTCCCAATATATAATGCACCTCAGATGATTTGTTCAAAAATCCCTCTTTCGGATGGAATGTATATAGCTTGACTTTTAATATGGCCACCTTAGAATTTATTTGTAAACAATTTTATCTACACAAAAGTTCGTTGATATTGTGCTTCACACGACGAATTTATACAACGAATATTTGCCGGCGAATTCATTCCGATGGGCGAAATTCGTCGTTCGTTGTGTTCCTAGCATAATTGTTAGATATATTATAATGTGCTTCCATTAATTCGAATCGTATGACTTTGAGAGTTGTAAGTATTATACTTTTTGAGAAAATCGGGCTAGAGCTCAAAAGTAGCGGGTGGCCCGGCTTATTCGCTGTCCAGTGTAGATTTTAACTCACCGAATTGGACTTAATGAACTTATTAACATTACCAGTATTGTACAAGCTCATTGCATATGCTATGTGCCCTGTTTTTTTTTTTTTTTAATTTCTCTCTGACGTTACTTATTTTTGCCCACTTGTGTATTTTTTATATACATACATATAAATAAATGTACTGTAAAGTTTTTTTTTGTTTTGCATTTATTAACATTTCTCTAAACCATTTCAAATTAAATTTATTGTTGTTTTTATTTGCAGGGACAAAGCAAATTTTAGTCTTATTGTCTGCTCTGCCGCCCACGCTCTACTTTGGCATCAAACGATTTTTTGCGTAAAGTTTTATTCTTTAGTAGTTTTTTTTTTTTCTTATGCCACCACCAACGTCATTTAGATAGTTACGTCATTGAAGCAATTTGTTTACAAAAGGAATAATTTAAATTTTTTCATTGCAATCGGAAGCATATGTTTTGTGGCGTCACTTTCAGTATGTATTTATTTGCTGCGGCCTACAGGATGTTTGCCTGTTCCATTTTATTACTTATGACGTATTTAATGTTCGATATCATTTTTCCTTTTACGGCGAAAGTATGTATACATATATATGTATATACTTGCAACAATACATATACCTATTAGAGAATTGTTTATGGAATATTAAATTTGATTCAACAATTAACTGATATTATGCCGTTTCTTTTGAGAATTAATTTTAAGTACATATGTATATACTAAACGTGAGCATAACACGTCTTGTTGGACTAACTTCATAATGTTCAATGATGACTTGTTCTTTTTTTTTTGCACTTGATTTCATGAGTACACAAATATTACTGTTCTCTTTAAAAAAAAAAAAAAAACATTCAATAGCATTTATCCGTCTTCTAACCAATGCAATATTTATTGCTGTTTTAATTACAATTTCAGTACTGAATTTTATGTTTCAATAGTGTCTCATGATATGAAATACTGTTATGGGAGACAGCATGTATGTAAATGTGTGATGTTAATAAAAGCAACGGTTTGTACTTTGTATTTGCATTATTTTATATTAATTCCTTCGTTGGAGTGGTTGAAATAACGAGTGATTTTTTTGCTATTATCTTTCTGGCAACACTAGTTTTGACAGCTCACGCACGTTTTGTATCTTGTGTCACTGTCAAACATCTTCAGTTTGGTCTATAATTTAATCATGAATCGTCTTACAAACGAACAACGCTTGCAAATTATTGAATTTTATTACCAAAATGCGTGCTCTGTTAAGAAAGTTCATCGCGCGCTTCTTCCATTTTATGGTCAGTTTAATCGACCCACTGAGGCTTCTATTCGAGCTATTGTAAAAAAATTTCGCACCAAATTTACATTGTTGGACATTAAACCACCAATACGCTTACGTAGAGTGCGAACTGAAGAAAATATCGCAGCCGTATCGGCCAGTGTTAGTGATGACCGTGAATTATCGATTCGGCGCCGTTCGCAGCAATTGGGCCTCTGTTACTCCACTACGTGGAAAATTTTGCGGAAGGATTTGGGTGTGAAGCCTTATAAGATACAGCTAGTGCAAGAATTGAAGCCAAACGACCTACCACAACGCCAAACTTTTGGTGAATGGGCTCTTGAAAAGTTAGATGAAGATCCACTTTTTTATCGAAGAATTGTGTTCAGCGACGAGGCTCATTTCTGGTTGAATGGATACGTGAACAAGCAAAACTGCCGTAGTTGGAGTGAAGAGCAGCCAGAAGCATTGCAAGAGCTACCAATGCATCCACAAAAAACAACCGTTTGGTGCGGATTATGGGCTGGCGGCATCATTGGGCCGTATTTCTTCAAAGATGATGCGAATCACAACGTTACTGTGAATGGTGAGCGCTACCGTGCGATGATAACAAACTTTTTTTTTGCCCAAAATGGAAGAGCTTGACTGGCATGACATGTGGTTTCAACAAGACGGTGCCACATGCCATACAGCACGCGAAACAATGGACCAATTGAGAGACGAGTTCGGTGAACAGTTTATTTCACGCTTGGGACCAGTCAATTGGCCGCCCAGATCGTGCGATTTAACGCCTCTAAACTATTTCTTGTGGGGCTATGTTGAGGCTAATGTCTATAGCGACAAGCCCGCTTCGATTGACGCACTGGAAGCCAACATTGCCAACATTATTCGTGAGATACCGGCCGAAATGTTGGAAAGAGTATGCCAAAATTGGACTAAGCGGATGGACCATTTGAGGCGCAGCCGCGGCCAACATTTGCATGAAATAATCTTCAAACATTAAATTATATCGACCCAACTATCGATCCAAATAAATATTTCATGCATTTTTCTGAATTTTATGTGTTTTTTTTTTTTTTAATTTCCGACAGTTCTTATAAAATCACCCATTAGAAATAATTTAATGTCTAGAAATTACATGTATATTTTAATTTCATTATGGATATAGAGGTATGTAATTAATGTATTATGTATGTATTAATTCTGATATTATTTATTTATTATTTTTTTAACTCTAATACGACCCAACAACTGCTAGTATGGACTTGCAACCCGTAGATGAGCAAAGACAAAATTAATACTGGAGAGTTTACCGTACTTAAATTTACGGGAAGAAGATTTGGGAAATAGTTTACAAAATAATTACAAGACGCTCACGCAAACATTATTTCTAGTGTGGTATCATGCAAAATATGCTAAATTATTTATATTATATTTTTTATTATCCTTAAATTTTTATTTCATTTGTTCTCAGTCTAGAAACTGTAGTAGCTTGAATATTTTACGTTTATTGATGAATAAAAAGAATCTAAGTTAAAATTTTCTCTAAAAAATAAAAGATTTTACTCTCTCAAAAAAAAAAAAAAGAGTAAGTAAAATGAACTATTGAACAATATGAAGTGCGCAACATATTTATTGCACACTTGATAAAACTGTCCACTCAAATGAGGTGCAATGATTTTTGCATTGTTTGCTCTCTTGTTCTCCATATTTACTGTTTAGTAATATTCCCATACAAATACAATCGATATTTACGCTGCAAAAATATGATATATTGTACACTTTTTAACATCTTGCGCTCAAATTTAGTATATACGTTAGAGCGACTCACCAAAAAAATGAACCTTGATGCTATCACAAAAAAGAACAATGTCCATTTTGCACGAATTTCGCTTCCATTGAACTTGAATCGCTCTAATATACATATGTACATAAATAAATACAAATGCGTCTTTAATATTTAAACAGAAATTTTGTTAAGTAATTAAATAATTCTCTATTCTATTAAGTACGAGTATATAATTTGCTAAATGATTGTACGATAATGGTACAGACTAATTACGCTTCTTCCTCCTACAAAATGATTTATCGTTGCAAATGATTTATCTAATAATTATGAAGAATTAAAATTCATGTTTTTTCTCGCGTTGTTCAAAACGTGAACAGTGAGTCTGTCAGCAGCCATTATAAAACTTTTCTGTTATAGAATGCAGAAAATATATTTTATATAAAAGTTTTTGTGGTATAACATCCTTTTTATCAACGAGGAATTTTATTTTTATTTAAACACAGGGTGGCGCACAACTACTTTTATGGTTTGAATGCTCAATAACTTTTTTTGTTTATCTATATTTTTCTTTTTTTTTATATCAGAACTTTGTGTAGAAAACTTAGGGAATTTAAATTGTTGAATTTTATTTTGATAATTAAAGGTCAGTTCAAACCATAAAGGTAGTTCTGCGACACCCTGTACTTTTTAAGGAAAACATTCCTTATTATTTACTCGTAACAAGTTTTCTGTTAGGAAATTTGTTCAATAGTTAAAATATTTAATAATTAAATATTTATAAGCATATTCATAAAAATTTAAAAGGATTTGAAATGTGTTTTAATTCAAAAATTCCTTACAAAATTTTTCAAAAATTCATCTCAAATACTTTTTAATTTTTTATGAATATGTACGTTAATATTTCATAACAAATAAATAATTTAAACAAAGTTTCTAAAGAAAAGAATTCTGCATCAGAGAACTTCACTTGTTGATTAAAAAATCTTTCAGTAATATCAAAGACACAAAAAACTTGTCTTTTATTTGCAATTGGTCAAACTTGCCCACATACTCTATTTTGTTGTTCATATTAAAGCAACTCGCTCTTTGTTGGTTCTGATGGTTCACACATCGGCTGACTCATAAAATTAATCTTCTTTAAAGTGGGAACGAATGAGTTAACCAAACTTGCTCGAACTTTTATATACGTTGTTCATTTTAGAGCAATTGAACTACTTGCAGGTTGAACACTAGCTTGTTTTTATCATAGTTCTAATCAAACTTGTCAACTCGTGTGTCTTTTCCACTCAACACTCAAAATTTTGATAGATATTGAGGTACAAAAAGCAAGAAATCATTGTGTACGAGTTTGAATTCGTTCATTCCTATCAACAATGGCAAGCTTTTTTTTAATTTTAACATACATTAGCTCTATTCACAGTCTCGTGCAAATGGTATTGCATCATTGCATTTGCAAAAAGGTTTAGCATATTTTTTTACTCTACACTAACAAAATATACAGCAATGCACTTGCTAGTCTTAAGTGCATATGCAATACTTAAAACCTATAGTTTTTATTTGCTCTGCTCATGTACAAGTTAATTGCAAATCAACAGCTGACAATCAGCGACCGAAGCCAATTAGTTGTAATCACCGCTTAGTTGCCGTCGCTCATCCCTCATTCAAATAACACCAATCAATGTCTTTATCTAACTTAAAATCGCTTTTTCTATTAAAAAGTCTATGAACTGCTCCTTAAAGCTTTTTTTCGGCATATTTATTTTTGACTAAAATTTTAGTCAATTATTTTCTACTCTAATTATCAGTCAGCTGTGATTGATACTTTGCAAAAAGTAGTGCAAACTAAACCAACAGAGGTGGTTCACAATTGATAGCATATATTTGCAATTGTATAAATTTGCAATCACAAATGCACAAGATTGTGAATAGAGCTATTGGTTTTTAATGTCTATTCGTGTTGTCTATGGCAAAAAAGGAAAGTTTTTTTTTTTATTGAAATTTTGTTGGAAAATTTTGTAAGAAAATATTAATTTTATTTGCAGTTTGATATTGAAGATAATAATTATTATTATTCTTTTTTGTATGTTCTCCACTGTAAGGCTTAAAATAAAAGTTTTATCATCTGCGATATCTGCACGTGTATTTCGGTGTATGAAAATTTTTATCTATTAATCGGACACACGTTTAACAATGAAAAACCAACAAAAGACAAGCCTTTTTTGCAAATGATCAAACTTGTCCATGTCCTTTGCATTGTTGGCATATCATACTGCTCCAGCCACACAGACGTTCGGTTCAAACATGTTTTATGAGTTAATGAGAATAAGAGCGTTTGGACACGATGAATTTACTGCAAACCCTTGTCTTACCTGTGTGAACTTGTTCGTAAAATGCTTTTCGTAATTCTGCTCATAATCAGAATTTGATGTCTGCAGCAGAATGAATATGATTTTTAATCATCATGATTTTGAAGTTCTCTGGTCTGCATAAAAGCTCATTAATATTTAAGGAAACCTTAAACCAAAATTAATCATCCAATTTGTGTTTGAATACCTTATTTACTACATAAAAAAACTATTTTGGATGTTGGAAATTTTTATTTGGACCTGTCAATTTTTTCTGTTAGTTGGAAAATATAATCATATAATAATCAGTCAAGTGGCCGCCGGCAGTGTTGATACACATTTGTGGCACTTTTTTGAAATTTTCCATAACTTTGCGTAATATTGCTATTGATAACTGTTTGCATTTTCCTCAAGGGCTGCGATTGCCAGTGGCTGGTTGGCACACAATTTCGACTTCAAGTAGCTCAAAAAAAAAAAAAAAAAAATAGTCTGGAATGAATAAAGCGGGTGATCTAGCTTGCATTCCAAAGTCGTCAAAACGGGAGATTGCGCGGCACGGAAACGCTTTATACACAATATTTATTGTGACTATGCTGTGTGTGCAACCGCAACCGCACTTGTTGTGTTGTTGAAATCACATGTTCACGAAGCCTCGCTTATTCAATTTCGGCGTTCGCCGGTGACAGTAATTGTATTGCGGCGTCAGCACCGCACCACAAAGAAGAAGCCTTGAAAGGATGTAACGACTTCCCATGTTTTGTTTTGTGACAAAAATGTGTTTTAATGAAAATGCACCACGTCGCTCATGATAATTTTCGACTCAAATTCATTCTCTTCCTCGTTGAGATTGATGATGGCTCTACATACTATGTATAGCCGCCCATTGTTTGTCTGTTTGTATTGTGCAGCTGCCTAGTTTACAAATGTCAAATTGTGAAATGTAAAATGTAATTTGCAAAAGCTATTACATCTCGTGCCACCCTGTCTTTCTTACATTTTTATTGCCGTTATACACCATTTTGAATAAACAATCACAAATCAGGATACCAGATGTCGGACTCGACTAGAATGCTGTCGTTCAGGTTAGGGCACGTCAGTCTTGGGGTGGTTCTAAGAGTTCTCTTTATGGCTACTCAAAAAAAAAAGATCAAAGTAGTTCAAAATAATTAGCTCATTCAAACAAATGAGTTTATTTACTTTAGTAGCAAACTAATGTTTATACCAATAAAAAAATACAAACAGCTTATTTTTCTGTTTTCTTGCTATATATGCTATGCATAAGGCGACATATCATAGAAAGTTATCCTAATCAACAGTAGACTTGAAAACTTTAAAAAATATTTTCAAACATTCAACTCTATATTCCGTCATTTTAAATAAATGAATGAGAATTCAAAAAGAAAACTACTCAAATAGTAATACACAAGTAAAACAAAAACCGTTTTTTTTTCTTAGAGAATATTTTCCTATCTGTCAGCAATTTCTTCACATGTATTTACATATCGCTCCTTTATTGCAACATAGTCATATCTCAAAAAATTAGCTTCTCGAGTTAACAATGCAGAATTGTTAACAGTACTACCTTTTATATTGTGCCAAAAATGTATTCAAATTACTTTTACTTTAGAAGATGTTTTATAACTTTTTCTTCTAAAACTTGTATGGAAGCTAAAACTTTGAAATGTGTTTTTCTCGAAACAAGCTTTTTTGAATTATGACTATGTTGCAATAAAGGAGCGATATGTATTTGCGTCTTTCTTTTGGTTTTTCCCGGGTTCAGGAACTCCGCACTTAATTCAATCCACCCTTGTATGTATTTTTGTTTTCGTTTTGGGGGGTTTTCACTCGGTTCAAGAATTTTATACTTATTTAAGATTATTGTTTTTCTTCAACAATCAAACCCCTTTTTGGCTTATTTTAAGTCCACTTGTGTGTTATTCGTACTTAAAGTTTTGAGTATGACTCGTACTAAAAGCAAGTAAAAAATACTTAAATTTAGTATGAGCTTTTTCTTTTGTGTACAGGAAGTTTCTCAGAATTCCTTATGTGTGTACATACATATACATATTATTAAATTATTCGCTTCAACAATTTTTATTTACGCAAATATTTTTTTTTTGCGTCTTTAGAACAATGTCAACAAATTTGCTAAAATAAATTTGTTAAAATAATTTGATTTTTCTTTCGTTTAATTTCGTGTATTTTTGTCTAGAGTTGATTTTGTTGTTGTTGCTCATATTTTCTTGTTCATTAACTGCCAAAAAATCTTGACACGATTTTAAATAATTTTTTACTTAAAAATTTTTTTTTTTTCTTAATAAATTTTTCCCATCAGCAAAACGTGAAATACGTGTGTGTAAAATATGTACTTATGTACACAATTTTAACAATAATCGGTTTTGTTGAATTCACTTTTTCTCATTTATGGTGCCAGACCCAAAACAAATGAATAACGCCAGAAAGTAAAGAAAAACTATTTATTGTAAAACTGTTGTTGTTAGGTTTCTATTTTAAAGAAATTTTTTTTGTGAAAAAACAAAAAGTTGAAAAAATGTCATTTACAGGAAATAATGAAATTGAATATTTTACATGCGACAGGTTGAATGCACTTTTTTTCTTTAATTTGCACTTGTCTGGGGTGTGAATTCTTCTTTTAGGTTTTCTTTTTGCTGAAGGGGGATTTTTTTTTAATTTTTATGATTTACTTTTTTTCTTCAGAGAATGTTAATATTTCTGTTTTATTGGGTTTGTGTAATTCTATGCCATATTTTTTTAACTTATTTTGTTTTTACCCTGTCGACTTGTTTCTTTTATTTCCTCGTTCCCCAAAAAAAAAACATTCAGTAAAACTATAGGCTTAACCACTAGGTTTTAACTTTGATATACGAGGACCGGTCAAAATGTGTCATTGATTTACATATGCACCTATCTAGACAGCGTCATTTGTAGATGAACCAACTCCACGGAGTGTGTATTATTCACGATGTACCAGCGCCTTCATGTGGTTTCAAGGGTTCATGCTCTTATGGCAACTTTGGCCACAAGTTTGTAGCTGTATGAAGTCTAAACACGTTGCTGACGAGTTTGGGCCTTATTAATCCCTCTCTTATGCAATTTTCCAGACTGTAAATGGAAAACAAGTCTTTATGAGTTGTAAAACCAGGGCTCATTAAGAGCATCAACCTTAACCGTCTAACCATAACTACTGGTTATTGTATGTATCCGTTGCAAGGCAAAAGCATCTCGGTGGATATTAACCCCCGAAAATCTTCACGCACCATCGTTATCAGGAAAATCAATTCCCCTGCGATTTTAGGTTGAAACAACAGCCAGAATGATTTAGAAAGATGTACTCCCCTCAACAATGATCGGCGCCGGGATTGTTTGCAAGCGCAAAAGCCCTTTCTGCCAATTAATCTTTGCTGAGTGCTTCGGAAGTCCACCATAACATACATAGGTCATACGTCTTCCTAGAGTTTTATTTGCCATAACAAACGAGGTACACTTCTATGCACCAAAAAGTAGAGTGCCCTGGTTAGGCGTGCATCAAGGCAAAACCGCTCCCCAGGGGAACGAAGGCAGATCAATTAACTGAAATGGCAAAAATTTGACAGGCTGCGTCCCTTATTTTGTGATTGGCAACCGTTGAGCGTAGGCCATTGCGCGCTTCGCGAAGAAAATGGAAAAATTTCATGAGTTTCATGGCACTTTAAGCATTATTTTTTTGCGAGAAAATACCATCACTCAAAGCAAGTCTTTGCTTGATAAACTGTACCATGCATTAACATTGTAAAAAAGTGTTTTACTGAATTTCGATGGTGCCCTACAAACACGGAAGATTACAAACGTCTCTATGTCCGAAACACGATATGGTTTTAGTCGATCGGAGATTGAAAGTGAGATGGATAGTAGAAGCCATGGGCGTCTCATATGGCTCAATGGCCTCAATATTGATCTGTTGGGCATGAGAAAAATTTCTGCAAGATGCGTGCCGCGTCAATCGACCACAAATACAACCGTGTGAAAATAGCGCAGGAATATTTGGCGTTGTGCATCCACAATATGGTCGAATTTGTGCACGATTTCGTAACCGTGGGCGAAAGGTGTATCCATCAAAACGAACCGGAGTGCAAAGAAGGTAAAGGGTGTTTTGTGAGGCGCTAAAGATCGTATTTTGGGTTCCATGCGGTATAGTGACTACTTCCAGAAGGGCGGCTTAAAAATATTTTGCATTAGGGTGGGAACGAGCCAAGTTTGGAAATGTAGCCCTTACAAAGCCAAGAACAGCGATACATAAAATGTTTTGATCGGACTAAAAGTGGCGACGTAGTGAACAGAATAGTAAAAGGATAGTATTTGTAGGCGTAGCAAAAAATAAAAAAAAAATATTTCTGGAATTGCTTTTACATTATCTTTAAAACTAGGGGGTGACCCTGACACAATTTTTTTTTTTTGTTTAAAGAGCGAACCACTCTAGTGTAGGAGTACATATGTATATGCAGTTGCCACGGCAAAAATTCATGAGTTTGGCTACGAATTGCTCCCTCATTCACCTGAGTGACTACTTCTTTTTCCCAAACTTGAAGGAATTGCTCACCGGAGATTTGACTCCAACGACGTAATAAATAATTTCACAAACAAATGTCTATTTTGATGATAACCTCGATAAAGCATATTTTTTGGGAGGTACGAGTATAAACAAATGCCAATGTTGAAAAATAAAATAACTTTTATGTATAAACACTTGCGTTTCATTAAAAAAGCCGCGAACTTATTGAGTCGGCCTCGTATGTACTTTGGCTTTATGTTTTGTTCGTTTTTTGCAAGTTCAAAAAACCCTTTTGCACTTGCTTGCTTCTTTCTTAAAATGTACTATTTTACTTTGTCTATTCACAAGTCTGTTTTGTTTATTTGTTTTGTAGGGATGTCTGTCATTTATTTGATTTTCTTCCTATTTCTCAAAGAAATTGTTCAAACATGTTGTCTGACTGACAAGACGACATTCTCTTTGCTTGTTGGCAGGACGTTGACCTGGTAAAAGTGAATGCTTGTTGCTCTATTCTTGTTTTCTTTGAAACCAATTTGACACGCTCTAAAGTTTATCAAAATTTGCACATTAACATGCAAAAATAAATTCTTAAAACACCTTCAATTTTGACACTATACCTTGAATTAATTTCAATTTTTTATTTTATTTTTTTTTAATTGAAAGATAGTTTACTGGACTGCGCTTGTTTTTATCATTCTTAGTATTCTTTCTCTTATTAAAGTTATTTTGTAGTCAAGAAAAATAGAGAGTAGTTTAGACTGCGGCAAAAAATCAGCATGGACAACTACCTGCAGTAGTAACGACTTGTGTTATGAAAATAAACGTTTGCATATTGAAAAACTTTAATTATTTCAGAAGGGAGGTGACTCACATTGAATATCGCTGCAGTTTTATCGTTACTGCAATTAATCTTACTCTGACGGGACTAGGGATCTTATTCCCATTTATGCTCGATGTCAATGCAAATCGCACAACACGTTACAGAGAGAATTCGTCTTTCACCTGTACGCTTCGTCTTTCGAACAAGTTGTATGCAGACGTGTTGCCTGTCATACATAGCGTTAATGTGTTCAAGTCAAACGTCCACAAACACTGTTCCCCTTTCCTTTTCTTTACAACCAATTTTCTTAGTTCCAGTACTATGCGCTGTATATGTAGAGGCCAGAGGATGGTCCAACACAAAATAAAGGGCCGTTATTACAACTGCCGAATAGTTAACATTGGGATTTTATCCTACAGATAATTTTTTTTTATTTATTACAAGTTAACAATAACCTGAAAAGTTACTGATAACTTAACAGCAGGTTTATCCTCATGGTAAATTTCAAAGTTAACTTTAAGCATTTGAAGCTTCCATATTTTCTGCAGAAAATGTTATAACTTCAGTTGTAAAATTGAGAAAAATTTAATGGTGACTTTATCGTTCACGTTAACTAATGTTAAGATTAACTATCAAGAACTTTATCGTTAAGTTGTAATAATGGCCCTTAGTGTGCAGTGATGATGTTCATTCGGTGTTTATATTTTATATACCCACTGCCGCCCGTCCGCAATAGGCATCAAATGCTGTTAAGACAATTCCTCGAAATTCCGATTTTTAAATGGTGGAGTACACTTGCAAAAATATGTCATAATATTTCATTATTTTTATTCCGTCAACGTTTACCTGATGACTACTTCTTGAATTCTTTCTGATCGTTTTATAGGTCATTTCCTAACTACTTGCCCAAAATAAACTTTCCCCCTCCTCATAACCTATTTTCCTAGTTCTGGTACAATGCGCTGCATATGTAGGGGTCATCCCCTGAGTACTGGTCCAAGATAAAAAAAAATATCTTTATGAAATACGAGGGCGGAAGCTACCTCAGGAGGAAAAAACATTTTTTTTTCAAAGACCATTTATATATAGTCACAGTTTTAGCTCAATACACTTAAGGCGATACTATAATTTTTTTATACCATCTGAATAATACGACTTGGGGCACCCCTCAAAATACTCGTTAATTACTCGGTAATCACCTCTTCGTTTGAGATGAATGTTTTTCCTGCGAGCCATTTTTTTAAGTTTGGAAACGGGGAAAAAATCACTAGGAGTTAAATCTGATGGATGATCAAGCAATTCGAAGCATCGTATCTAATGCTGTGTGAACCGGTGCGTTGTCTGTACGATTATACGATTAAAATAAAATCCTACAGCTGCTTTCAACAAAATTTATTTCATTATTTGCAAACTGTATTACTTGCAAACTATTTATATGAATAAAAGACTGTGAAGCAAACTATATTTTCTCTTACAAACAAACCACATTTTAGTTGTTTAAAAAAATGACGATTGTCTTCAAAATAAAGTTACTTATTACGGAGCAATTTTCTTTGAGTAAAATTCTAAAGTTGTCTTGTTAACCAATCAAAAAAGTATAAAGAGATTGTTTTCTATATTTCCAAGCTGTCTATATATCGATTAGGTGAGCTACCCCAATCATAAGTAGATTTTGAAGGATATTCTCAGTGTCCAAACTACTTTGGACAAAATTATTTTGGTTTTTAGTCATAAATGTATTAGTATATATTTTATTGTTACAATTATTAATTATGAATTTCTTTAATGAATTGTACTTACCACTCATTTATTTGAATTACATACTTATCTATACTCACCACTTTGTAAAGTTCTTCGCACTGGCAAGTCAAGTCAATTGGAACTTTCCAAGTGTCAATTTGGTTTTAAATCGTTTCCGGTAGATAAATTAATGGTTTTACGCATCAGCTTCAACGATAGACAAACCAGTGCGATCAACCTTAGTTTGACTCATCGATTATTATTTGCACTCAGGTGAATAATTAATAAAATACTTTATATTTTATTGGAAAAGAAATATTAACCCTCTTTTTATAGCTTTTCCCCAAAAACCGCAATATAATTGACTCACTTCGAGTTAATTATATTCTTTGGATAAAGCAGAATTGGTTAACTCAAATTGTGCTTTCAGCGCCCAAAAAAATGAACAATTTGTTCGCTCTAACAATCAACTTTACATTCCAATATTCCAAATAAATTATTGGAAATTTAATACCAAATTTTTTAATAACACCTTTCAAAAATCAAGCTGTTACTTTTTTGCACACGTTTCTTTCTACCTTTTTTTTTTTTTTTTTCTTTTTTTTGTGCCATTATCAGACTCTAATACGTGCTTAAACTTAATTGTTTGTTGTCTGATTAATATAATAATAATATTTTTGATTTGCCAACTTTGTGGAATACTACACGTATTGCCAACTTTATGAAATAAAGTTATGTGGCAACTCTCTTGTATTTAAATTTTGTAGTTATCTTATTTCAAGTTTTATTAAAAAAAACCTTTGTTTTCTCTTTTTCAAATTATTAGAAATTGTATGTATCAGTATCAAACAAAGTTTTCTTATGCACAAACATACAGGTTGCCGCCCTTATTTTAATATGCAGATATAGTACAACAAACTGCTCCATAACCATATTAGGCAAAAAATATATATACATAACTACATCCTCTTTGCTAGTGCATCCCTGTATTTTTTCTGGCATTGTTTGAATATACTAAAAAAAAAAGAACAAAACCTAATACCGCACAAAGCAGATTCATGTTCACAGACAACATAAAACACATTGTCAGACCATGTGATATTAAAGGGGCGAAGTGGTTTTCATCGCACCAGTCTCAACCCCACAATAAGAGAAAAATGCTTTACTTTGTAAAAGATGTTTTTTTTTTTTCGTATTCTATAATAAGCGCTTAAAACCAAGCACTTTAAGTTCTCTTGTAAAAATTTAGCGTGGAAAATAAAATAATCAATATTATGGTGGAGTATATAAAGTTTTAAGAGTAAAAATATTAGTTTTTTCTCTCTTGGTTTCAAAGAAAAACTCTACAAATTTTCTGACCGTTTCTAAAATGTTGGCCCTTTCTATTGGATTCTTTAAAAACACACTACAATATTAATGTTGTGCTGGCAACACTTGGACCTTGAAGCTTCGTTCTCGTTGCTAATAGCAGGCAGGCACATGCCACTTTTTACATTAGTTTACATTAATTTTATATCATTTAACTTCATATCACAGGCTTTTAGGTATCGCTGTTAACTGGCTTTATGATTTTGTCAAAAACCACTCTTCTCTGTATGTCTGTGTATGAATGTGTAAGTGATTTACTATCATGTCGTATGTATATGTTGTACATATGTATGTATTTGTGTTACCTCTTGAAAACATAAGGTTGAAAAAGCTATTTATGCTTTAACTACTTTTTTTTCTATATATTTTTACTACCAAGGACATTATAATTATTTTCTCATTAATGTATATTTAATAACTATTTGGTTTTAATTCACTTAAAAGTTTACCCGCTTGATAGCCAGTTTTGTGTAATGAAATTGAAATTTAGTCTAAAAAGTTTAATCGATTCCAGTTTTACATCAATAATCTTAATTGCAGAAAGCATAGATAAAATACAACCTACTACAATTCTAAAAATGTGGATGGAATATCTGACCAAAGTCAGAAATTGGTTCGTAAGCAACAAATTTCAAATAAAGGTTTTAAGCGCCGATGTTGATTTTGAATAAAACACAAATTATTTAGGAATCATTTATTTAGGAATCATTTATTTTTATTATGATAATATTGGTTTGGTTCAATTATGTACTCGTATGGAACAAAATATCGGCTAAATGGCCGCCGCAACCTCGGCGACACACCTCCATCTGATGATGAAAATTTTCGATGATGCTGAAGCATAATTGAGTTTCTATGCCGTTAAGGTGCCGAATTATCTCATCTTTTAGCTCTTGAATTGTTGTTGCCTTATCGTTGTACACCTTTTCTTTCAAATACGCCCAAAGAAAGAAGTCCAACGAAGCCAAATCACATATGTTGGCGGCCATCGCCACCACGTGAGATAACACGGTCATTGAATTTGTCGCGTAAAAGAGCCACTGTTTCGTTAGCTGTGTGGCAAGTGGCACCGTCCTGTACGAGTAGCAACCACATATCGTCCACATTTCCAATTCGGGTCATAAAAAGCTCGTTATCATCACACGATAGCGAACATTATTCAAGTTAACTGCCTGACTGGCCTCATTATTTGATGCCACCAGCCCATAAACCGCACCAAACATTCACTCTTTGCTGCATTGGTTTTTCGGCAATCACTCTTAGATTGTCATTCGCCCAAATGTGGCATTTTGGTTATTGACGAATCCGCTGAGGTGAAAATGTGCCTCATCACTGCAGATGATTTTCTTCGAATATTGATCATCCACTGTTACCATTTCGTGCCACCATTCTGACCATTGCTCGATTGTTTATTTTCATGGCTCAAACTGAGTTAGTCTGAAATTGAGAAATGCCAAGTTCTGTGCAGAAAAAACTTGACGTTTAAGTGTGGTTCACATTCAACATCGGCCCGGCCCGTAAAGTTTAATCACCCGATAGAAAAAAATCTGGAATTGCTTTATTGCATGTTTCTTATAGTTTGGTGGCACTCTTAAGACAGCATGTGTAGTTGATTTGCGGCAACATCTGCCTTGTAGACCAATTCCACGGCGTGAACTATACACGATTCACCAGCGAGTTTAGGTTTGTAGCACAGTCAGAGAATCCGCAAAGCAGACAAATGAGAGACTTCTCTGTCACATTCTGTCTCTATGCCCCAGAAGGCAGAATGCTCCGGTTAGGCGTCCAACAAAGCAAAACTTGCTCTCCGGGGGAAGCATATTTCATCCCTGTCTTGACGGCCATATCTGATGACGGACCAATTTCATGAGGAGTATTATTCACGATTTACCAACACCTCTGTCATATGTTTGTAGCTATATGAACACAAACCCCGTGCTGAAGAGCTTGGGCCTTCTAATCCGTACTGTAAGCAATTTATTGGGCAGTGAATCGGCAAAGCGCAATGAGTTGGAGGTGGACAAAAGAGAAGAGTGAACTGATGAACGATGTACGAAAAGACTGGGACTCCCCTTTTTTCCTCACGTTGATTGTATATTTTAAAAGATATGTTTGTGCAACAACGCGATAAAAGTAGCGGAAATCGAATCTTCTTTATTTTATTGACGATGTCATGGTATAAAATCTTTTAAGGCCGGTCTCCAGTTTCGTAGCCACCCTCTCTGATACCACTGATGCTATTTTCCAATTCGGACCATAAAAAGTTCGTTATCAACTCACGATAGCGAACACCATACAGTAACTACCAGACCGTCACCATTTTGGAAAAAATACAGCCCGATGATACCGCCAGCCCATAAATCGTAATTAATTTCATTAAATTTTATAATTGAATGAAAATCTTTCAATTCAGTTTGTAAAGTGTAAGGCCAAGAATCAATTCAATTCAGTTAAACGACAGACACATTTGACAATTGAATTGAAACGTGTATGGAGCGCTTAAGAATCAAATTTCATTTGCAAATTGATTTTATTAGTTGAAAATAAATTTATTAAATTAATAAAACAATAAAAAAAAATTTAACTCGATTGTAACAAATTTAAACGCCTGCTTCACTTAAAATAATTTCTCTATAAAATTAACTTCTTTATTGCATGAATAGTTTGTCACATTTTCGATGAGAGTCCAATGGCATCCACTATGTATTAGATCTTAAAAAAACGAAGGCTCTTATTGCAGTTTGATAAATTCTAAAACGCCTCGAGAGTTTTGTAATAGATTAAAAACGAGAATTTGAATTTTCATTAATCTATAACAAAGTTGTGATAAGTTTTTTTTTAATTCGTCAGTTACGATACGGGTAAATATCTCATTACAGCTTTATAGAGATATGGATCATAATTAATAAAATTTTAATTAGCGATATACATATGTCACGATATTCAAGAAACCTTTTTTTATTAGATTTGTGTATGAATAATTATTACAACCGCCAAAATTCTTTGCCAGCAAAATAGCATACGAAAAAAAAAACTTAAATCATAAAACAAATTTATTTAAACATAAAAAGACGATAAGAACATGTTTTTTAAAGGCCTCCAAACACAAGATATGGGTCATTGAACTTAAACACAAGAAAACCATGTTGAGTCATCCCTGATAGTAGGCTTTGGCATTGTTGACTGAAAAAAAAAACTTAGTTATTGAACAAAACAACTCAAATTTATATTCTTTATACACGCTTGCTTATAACTCTCTATAGCTCTTTCTCGCAAATACGTTTGTGTTTTCTTTATAAAAAGAGAAATTGAAGAGACAAAAAAAAGAAATACAGTACTACTGAGCTTCTTGTAGATTTACAGATTACATATGTGTTTACAATATGTGTTGATATGAATTTACATATGTATACTCGTACATCTTTATTTTTAATAGATATTGGTTATTTTAAAATCTTGCGTTGTTTGGGAAAATACTATTTAAAAGTCAATAATTTTAATATTTTTCTTTGTATACCCAGGAGGGAAAGTGCCCTAAAATATGCTAAAGTATTGAAATCACTTTTAGTCAAAAATGCTTTCATAAAATATTGCGATGCGAAAGTAATTCGATGCAAAAGGTAAATGCAATAAGAGTATAATTTGGAGCTATGTGCTTTTTGCGCATTTTTTTTGCGAACTAGTTAGAAAGTGAAGCAACACTGGCGCCACAAAATAAACAATAGCGAAGAATGATAAAATAGAATGTGCGAAAGGGCAAAATTAAATGTAAAAGGAAAATACGAAAACCCAATAAAGGGTACCAATTCTTCGAATACGAACCATTTTTCGTTCGCCTCGCAAAATTACTTTCCCTAAAATAAAATTAAAGCAGTTTAAATTTAAATTACGGAAACAAAGTTTTGCACAAAAAATTTTTTTTTTTTTTGATTTTGCTCTATTGTGGCAGGTATAAAGATCATAATGAAAAAAAAACGACTGTTCAAAAAATATATAAAATTTTTGTCTGTTGCAGACAAAAAAATTGTTTTTTTTGCTTATAAATACGAGGGCGGATAGCATTTTTTTTAAATTGCGATCTGTCAAATGTCAGCTGTTAAAATTTCACCCATATTCGTCGATTAGTTTATTTGTTGTAGTCGTTTGAAGTATGTAACTTTTGTGTTTCTTGAAAAATGGAAAAAAGTGAATTTTTGTGCAGTGATTAAACACTATTATTTGAAAGCAAAAACGGCGAAAGAGACAAAAGAAAAGCTCGATAAACGGTAAGTCTTTTTTATCTATTAGATTGCTGAATTTAAACACGGCCGAACAAGCTCTGCAACAATGCCATCAACAGCAAGGCCAAAAGAGGCGGTTACTGAAGAAAATATCAAGCAAATCCTCGATATCGTTATGAATGATCACCGATTCAAGTTATGTGAGATTGTTAAAATGGTAAACATATCATATGAACGTGTGTTCAACATTTTGTATGAACATTTGCATAGGAAATAGCTTTCGGCTAGATGGGTGTGGAACAAAATCGAGTTCGACAGACCACTTCACAGCGGCGTTTGGACATAAAGCGTAATCCTGTTGATTTTTGGCCTCGATTAATAACTGATAATGAAACGTGGGTCCACCACTACACACCTGAAACCAAAAATCAATCGAAACAATGGGTGGAAGTGCTACGAATAAGGCGAAGACAGTGAAATCGGAGGGCAAGGTTATGGCCACTGTATTTTGGGATGCTCACGGAATATTGCTCATTCATTATCTTGAAGAAGGATCCACAATCATAGGAATGTATTATCGTTCATTATTGGATCAATTGATAGATGTAATCAAGAAAATAGGAGCACAATTAAAAAAGAAAAAAGTGCTGTTTATTCAAGACAATGCATCGGTTCACACAGCATTAGAAACGATGCTAAAATTAGGTGAAATACACTTCGAATTGGTTGATCATCCACCTTACAGTTCAGATTTAGCTCCTTGAGAGTTGTTCCTGTTACCAAACTTAAAAAATGGCTCGGAGGAAAAAAATAATATCAAACGAGGAAGTGATTACCGAAACTAACGCGTACTCGTATTTTGAGGTGTTCTCAAAATCGTATTATTCAGATGGCATAAAAAAGTTGGAATATCATCTTACTAACTGTATTAAGCTAAAAGGAGACTATTGAGAAATAAATTGTTGTGGAAATACAAATGGTATTTTCCTACTTATTTATGAGTAGCTTCAATACCAATCCGCCCTCATATATTGAAGCAAATAATCCAAATAAGTCTATTACTTTTTGTTTTAATTGTGGTCAATCTATAATTTTATATAAATTTTTTTTCTATTACCATCAGCAACCATCAAAACATAAATACCACACGCGAACAAAAATAGAAAGAAAACATACATACATACATTCATGTAGAACGCAGTACGGTTTAATTGTAAAGACCTTCAAACATATATTGTGTCATTGAACTTGTACACCGTCAAAATTTGTTTAGTAATCTCTTATAATAGATTCTTAATATTGTTGAATTGGGGAAGAGAGAGACAGAGAGTGAGAGAGAGAGCAAAAATTATTTTTGTCTGTACACAAACGTAATATAAACAGTTATACATTGTTTTTAAACATACATACTTATGTACAATACCTATGGACATGTTATGTTTTTTTCAAGTGTTATAAGCATAAAAGTATGCTACAATACTCTCAGTTTGTTTCGGAAATATTTAATTTTTTTTTAAATTTTATTATTCGTAATAACGAATATAAAAATTATTTTATTCAATGAAATGAAATTTAATCTCTTATTCTGCAACAAATCTTGGAAAATTATAAATCAAAAGTTCTTCTAAGAATTGTGTATTGCCTAAATGTATACTTCAGTTTTCATATTTCTGAACTAAATTTTAGACACAATTTAAAAAGAGTTAAGAGACATCTGAAAATCTGAAAGTCTTACAGCCAGTTTACCAATTTCGAATGAAAACTAATGCGAAAGAAAGCTAGTCACTCACATTCGAATCAATTTGGGTTTGTCTATCTCACTATTATTCGTTGGCATATTCTTATGTATTTTCATTGAGTTTTGACAGATCGCTCGCATAGAAAAAAGTTAGACGAACCCAAATCAATTTTCTTTCGCTTAGATTGCGAACGCAACCATGCTGTCGAGATTAATAAACTGGCTGTTATATCAATAGGAGTTTAGTTGCTACAAATTGTGCAGCACTGTACTAAATTTAAAGTCTTAGTTCGCACTGCTAAAGCTTTCTTTCTGAAACTCTTGTTTTCATCTTTCATTGGTATCTGGCTTTTTTTTTTTAAAGAAATTCAATTTGCTTTTTTTTCCTCCAAAACTATTTTTCAAAAAAAGTTTTTTTTTTTGAAAAGCGAATAAAAATAATTGAGATTATTTTTATATACTTTATTAGCTTCTAATATTTGTACAAATCAAAAAATATATATCATGGGTTTCATGTGTTCTAGCTGTCTATATGCCGACATACATAGGAGCAACCCTAATCATCAGTAGACTTGGAAAGATTTGAAAAATTTTTTCTCACATCTAACTATATGGGATATATTATAGTTAGATATATTATTAAATAAAACAATAAGAGTTTAAAAGGTAAAATGTTCTAATAAAATCTTTCGGGTTCGTACTATGAAAGTTCTATTTTTTTCTGTTAAATGTTTTGAGAATATTTTTATCAAATGTGGTTAGAGTAGTTCATATGAAATGTCGACATGTAGACAGCTAGACTACGTAAAAAGCAATTAATTCAATACAAATATTTATACTTATAAATATAATATTATTGTAACTTGACAAAATTTGGGGCAATTACCGAAAAGTTCCAATGACTGAGCATCGTTTTTACTAACTGAAAATACCTAACTTTTAAGAAAAACAAAAAAAAAAAAAAAAACTTTTATCTTTTATCAAATGTGTGCTGATAAATAATCTAATCTATAATCGGTAAGCCAGAGGTAATACCAATTGATTACATAGTGATGGCACAGTAATATGTTCTTAAACTATCAAACAAGCCGTGTGTATATATTTTTTGATTAGTGGAAGAAAATGCACTGATTGACATGTTATTTTTGATCGTCTCCAGAGCACTTTACACAGTACTTAAATATTTCACAACTTTACACTTAATATCGTTGTGTATTTACACACTAGCCTTGATTACTATTCTGACTTATGACTGTTTTGCACAACGTTTAAAATTAAATTGTTTCTCTGACGAACATCTGCCTGTTATTTATGTTTATTTCTTACCTTCTACAATCATCATGAATTCCAGAATATAATTCTTAGGCAATACAAATACACATATGCTTGTAGAATAATAAGAACGCAACCACAGCAATAAATTGGTGGTTGATTTACTTGGTATTTTTCGTTCTTTAAATAGTTTATTATTGTTATTTAAAATTACGATTCGGGTTTGATGATGATCTCAGGTTTTCTCAAATCAATCTAATTTTCGTCTTACTTAAAGTACGGATTCGAGTTTAAATATATTTAAAAATAAGTATTTAGTGCATAATCCTTACTTGTATCAAGTAATCCCTGCTTTATTTCCTTAAGCAAATGGCAGGCAGATTGAAGCTTTTTTACAATAGTTAGTTCACAAATCGCTCCTTTACTGCAACGTAGTCATAACTAAAAAAAACCTTGTTTCGAGAAAAACACATTTAAAATTTTTAATTTCCATGCAAGTCCATTCAAAATTTTTTAAAAAATAGCTTTTAAAGGAAACACTTTAAAAGTAATTTGAGTAAATTTTTGGCACAATATAAAAGGTAGTACTGTTAAAAATTCTGCATTTTTAACTCGAAAAGCTCATTTTTTGAGACATGACTATGTTGCAATAAAGGAGCGAAAAATTACGGTTTTGATTTTTTGCACGCCTTAAATTATGCTACACTTTTGATCTTTAACCGAAGCTTATTTTAATGCTACTAAATTAATGAAGTACGCACACACAATATACATATGTTGTAATTCTTAGTATTTATGAAAGGTTTTAATATTTATACAAAAGTTGTTGTGTCAGCTTGTCTAGTCAGGTTTTCAATATATGTCTGCTCACGCAAATATTAAATGTTTTGTTTAAATAGCAACGTAAATTCGCAATTGCCATAGAGTTCACTAAAGGGCAAATTAAAAGTTCAAGTCCAAGGACACATCTTCATAAACCAGCAAAAATAAAAGTTAAATATTCCACTAGCTGACTGTTCCATGAATTAATTAAACAAATTAACTTACGATAAACATTTTTATAAATTTAAGTCAATTTGTAGAATATAAATCTGGATTTTTGCTTTTATAATTTTTATTTTTTTTATATTATTTATATTTAACGGATTGAGTTTTACATTTTTCTTTCTGAGTTAAATATTTTTTCTTGCTTGTGGTGATTTCTTTGTCTTTGTCTTTTTCTTTTTTGTTTTTTATTTTTCAGGTTGAATTTTGCTTTTGACGTGATTGCTTAGAATGCGTCAAAATTTCAATGAGTTCTTCAATAAATTTTATACCACAATGCAGACTAAACAGACAGACATATTCATATGCATACATGTTTGTATGTGTGTATGTTAAAATGCAAATATTTTGCTTACCGCTACAGCTTAATGGCATTTGAAATTGTGTTTGGTGGCCACTTTCCCTTAAGCAAAATATTGACGGGAATGCGAATTGTTATAACCATAAATATTGCGGGAAACTATGGAAAATTCGATAAAACGGGCACAAATGTGTGTGAATAGTGGCGGCAGCTTATATCATGTTTTTCAATTAACAGAGAAAAATTGTACAGGTCCCCAAATTCGTATTCTTTTTTTTTTTTTTTTTTTTTTTTGTTTAGTAGAAAAGTTCCCCCCGGGGAACAGGTTTTTGCTTGGCGTATTCCTAACCTGGGCGCTCTGTTTTTCGGGGAAAAGAGGGGAAGGGATCCCTCCTTTGGTGCGGCAAACAAAACTCTAGGAAGCCACATGACTTTGTTGTGTTGGCCTCCGAAAGCCTTACCAAGGGTATAAATCGGCAGAACGGGGATCAGCATGGCCCCCGGGTAGTTCTGCTTGCCTACCGTGGCTGAAACGTTCTGGCTGTGGTTGAAACCTAAAACGCAGGGAGGGAGTGTTAGTATCCTTGATTTGGTGTGTGGCTTTTTTCGGGGGCTAACAATCTCCCGAGGATCTGTTGCCTATACAACAGATACGTGTACTGTAAGGAACCAGTGGTGATGATTGACGGGTGAGTTGGTTTAAGGGCTGATGCTCTTAATGGGCTTCGGCCTACCAACTCATTAAGCTTTGTCCTCCATTGATTGCTGGGAAATTGCATACAGGAGGGATTAGAAGGCCCGAAGTCCTCAACAAGAAGTTGCTCATATGACCGCAATCATATGGCAAGAATTGCTACCTGTGTGAGCCTGGTAAGCCACACGTGGGCGCTGGTGAATCGTGAATAATTCACTCCGTGGAATTGGTGCACCATCAGATTAGGCCGCAAGTCAGGTGCTGATGTAAATCATTTTCGCAACTGTATAGTAGAAAAGTTATTCAAAAACCAAATTGGATGGGTAATTTTGCTCCAACTTGTATAGTATGTATATTTGGATTGCTGTGAATGCACTATAACGTTCCTTTCAAGTTACACTGCTTGTGTATGTGGCAAAACGAAATTTTTATTTTTGCTGTATCTGAACTCAAAGGATGGATGAATTTATTTATATCGCAGCTTTTATGTGGTATCATTTTATTATTAGTCAACGAATTCTCAGATTCTACGTCGAACGGGAGTACAAGTTGTAATAGGTTTCATGCTTTAAATTCACTGGAGGTTGTCAACCCTTTTATTCCTTTACTCTGACTAAGAGATAACCATTTTAGCAGCATAAAGAACCAGTTCTTCAATGCAGTTTTATGCAACATAATCGATTCTTAATTCTCTTCAGGCAAAATACTCACGACCTCGGTCAATGAAATGCATGCTGATGCAGTTTAATTGTTTTAGCAACTCTCATAAAAATAAACAGAAAATTTAAAAGAAGACAAAAAGAAAAAAAAAACAATAAACTTTACACAACAAGTATCTGATACCCCGAAACCGCTGGCGAAAACTTCATTATAATATTCATCATTATCAAACTCGTCCTTAACAGTAGGCCTTTGAGGATATAAGAATGTGCGTGAATGCTGCTGATACGAGAAATATGACCAGAAAACAACAGACAATAACAGAACATGACAACAGTAAATATAAGAAAAAATCAAAAACCAAGGGAATCAAAACCAGCACAATCTTTTTCATGTATAATTTTTTATTAAAAAAAATAAATTTAGCTTTTAAAATTTATTTTCTAAACTTGTTTGGCATATTTAAATTTTCAATTTAAATAATTTTTTACTGCAATCTTTAAAAGAAAACATTGGCATTCGCTGCATATATGCAACATATGTTGCATATAATTCTTAAAAGTACATTGACTTTAATTGTCAACAGACAAAGAGGGTTGTTGCACAAAGCAAACAAACAAACAACACAAAATAAAATGAAAAAAAAAATCATTTAAAGACAATAAAAACATACGAGTTTGAACAAGTATTTCATTTCAGTTTTATGTTCAACACTGTTGCAGCAATGATGATGATGATGACAAAGTTCCTTTGACTGCATTGCGACATGTAAATTAGACTAATATTTATCGCGTCGTCGTGCAATATGTGCTGTCATAAAAACAAATAAATTAAGCAAATATTTAAGTTTGTTTACTTGCTTGCTGGCTTCTTGTTTTTCGCTTTGGAAAGAATTTTCGATTAGACAACATATGCGAAAACATGTTCATTTTATCGTAAATATTCAGGCATGTTCTGAGACAAGCATCTCGCATGAACTTTTCGATTTTTATTTGAAAATCGCAATAACTATATTCTTTTATATAAAAAAAAACTGCAGTTTTTTTTCTATCTTGAACCCATTAATATATACTTGAACCCATTAAAAAAATAATATAATACCGGGTGTCCGCCGAAAAGGCGGACTTACTTAATTTTGCAGCAATTTTGGTACATATTATAGTCATGATAATTCATATTTAGCAGTCGTGAAGTAGACACGTGGCAATTTTATTATGGAAAAATATTTGATAATCAACGTGTTTTAATCGTCAAAACATTTGATCAAAATCGATCATCGATTACTGTGACGATGAGAATGTTAAAGGCCTTGTTATACTAACTATCATACACGATCGTGCGATCTACTAAATAAAGCATGTGTGCTGAAAAAGTACTAAAAATGCAACCGTGCGACTAAAAGATAACCACAACAAATCGTGCGATTTGAAAAATTTTATGAAACTTTTCAAAACATTATGGTTTTTGTGCAATCAGTGTGAAAAATATGAGAATATTGTTGGTGCCTCGAGAAAAACATTTAAGTAATGTAAAATTATTATGTTAATAAAAGTTTTTAATTATTTTTTTTATATTTCTTATTTTTGCAGCTAAAGATCGTTTTATTTTATATAAAAAATTCAACAGTATGTATTTATTTTCAATATTTTGATAACAATTTGTTATCATCGTCAGGAAAATTAATATGTTTCCTGACGATGATAACAAATTGCTATCGAAATATTGAAAATAAATACTTTAGAATTTTTTATATAAAATAAAACGATCTTTAGCTGCAAAAATAAGAAATATTTACTTAAACATGATCAAATAATTAAATATCAAATATTTATTTATTGAATCTTCACAATGTGAACTAACAATAAGTATTCAAATCTTAATACTAAATACAAAAAGTTACCTAAGTCCAGCCAATGCTAGACAAAAAGTTTTATGTTGCGCATATTATATCGTTAAAATCACCTATTTAACGCTCTGATGGTGGCAAGGGTATCCCTTCTTCTCAAACGAGTTTTACCGCTAAAATATTTATATGTTTCGTGCAAGAGGGTTTGGGTGAAGTTCCAATTTGCTGATATACCTTTAAAATTCATCTTTAACCAGTGAAACACACAGATCCTTGTGAATTCGGGAGTTTATTATGTAACATGGAGCTGCAGTAATTGTTCGAAGAATTTTGTTTTGAATTTTTTCAATGTTTGACGCTGAGGCGGTGCCCCATAACTGAATTCCATAGCACCATATGGTGTATTGTGTATATAAAATATTGCAATTATACTTGTATAATAGTGTGGCCTACAACGTCATTTTGAAGCGATTTTTTCAAGTCGGCCAGACTTTTGAAACAGTTTCCTGTGAATGAATCGTAAGATCGTGTAGAATAGTGAATCAGGGACTTAAGTGGTATTTTTGGGAGAAACAACGTACCAACACAATGCAGTATTTATCTTGTAGTGAATGATTTCGAAAAAAGAGGGTTTGTAGGTGATAGGTGCAAGCATGGATCACAACATACTGCACGATCGTGTGAAAACATTACTGCTGCTCAAGAAAGTGTACAACCTCAGTTCGACGCCATGGATTTGCATTTGTTTCTATCTAAGGTTTGACACAAGAGCTTCTTCCACAATGCCATTTACGCCGCCGTACATATCTGTGGCATTTTATCATAACAGCTTAAGTCGAGATAAGATTAAAAAAAGTTTTGGAGGGAAATATGAATGAAGAATTAAATTAAAGAAATAAAGAAGATAAACTATAATTATAAATACATTTTGTGCATAATACGAAATATTATTTCTGCAAACAAGAATACCATATTTATTCAAAAGATCAACTTAGCAACAATTTTTACAACTTTTAAAAATCCATTTAAATGGATATGTGAAAAAACATAATACTCGGTTCTGGGCAATGGAAACCCTGAACCCCTTAATCCATTAAAAGTGATGTGCAATTTGGTCAGATGGAATCATTGAACCATACTTCTTTGAAAAAGAAAACGGTGTAGCGATAACTCTGAGAGTGGGCAGCGATATCGTGATATGATTGAAAGCTTTTTAACGCCATAACTGCATGCTTTACTCCTCGTCTTCACGTGCCATCGACTTGAACATGACATAAACATAACGTCGGCAGAGCGAAGGTTAAAATAAATTCATGTTCTTGTATGTGGCGAATACGTGTGTTTGGATTTACCTTATCAAAGTGTTCAGCTCGGCGCCATTTTGTGTATTTTTGTTCGTGATGGCCAACTTCATGGCGAACATCGATGCTCAGCCGTATGCTCGAGCATCGATGTCAGATCATGAACGAAACATGGACATGAACGGTCCACATTGGCCATTTGTGATGCTCGACATGATGCTCATACCATGTTCATGGCTAATGGAGACCACCAGTTAGGTTATGGGATTTGGATTAGCATCACCAGTTGATACCACAACTAGATGGGGCCACATCGCATACAGCCAGGATTACATACAGAATGGAATTACTGCGGGTAATATACCTTCCCGACAGACAGCCTGTATTAACAGCAGCAATCTTAAAATGTAACAATGTGGGGTGCGTTACTCTCTTCTATCGTTACTACAATGGATTTTGCTCTGACGAGATTAGGGATCTTGTTCCCGAAACTCGCACATTTTTACGTAGCACGCGCTCATCGTCCAGAGCTCATCCATTTGTGGTCGATCGCCCGGGGAATCGCACTACGCATTACAGAGAGAATTCGTTTTTCAGCCGAACGGTTCGTCTATGGAATAATTTGCCTGCAGACGTGTTTCCTGTCTGTTATAACGTTGGAAGGTTCAAGTCAAATGTTCACAAACACTACTCCCTCTTTCCCCCTCCTCACAACCTATTTTCCTAGTTCTGGTACAATGCACTGCATATGTAGGGGTCATCCCCTGAGTACTGGTTCAATATAAAAAAAAAAAAAAAAAAATAGTATGTTACCTTTAGAATATTGTCGTGTCAACCATATATTTTTTTCCACGTGTATATGTATATACTTATAAACATATGTATGTCTGTATGCACATATACATATGTATATACTTTTTTTGTATTAAATAATCGCCCAAAAACAACTTCCTTTGTCTGGCTGGATATAGTAGTAAATATAAAATCATAAACAAATGTTCATTGTTAATATATTTTTTTTTCTGCAAACTTTTCGGTTTGCTTAAAAAATTTCCTCCCCTCCTGGAAAGAAATATACAAAGACAATAACTGGCTGGCTAGCTGTCTGGTTGTCTGTCTGTCTGGTCGGTTGGTTGTTTTTATGCTTGTTGGTTGTATGACCGGCTGGTTGGTTCGGTCGTTCAGTTTGGTTGCGCTGTATTTGCAATTTTCTTACCACATTCGCATACGAGCAGAGTCTGTTACAGGAAGAATACAATGACCTTTTCGATACAAACGGCATTGAATAATTATTTAAGAGAAACCATTTACTTTTGTTTGCAATCAAAAAAAAAATTAGGCGATTTCTCTTAAAAAAGAAAAACCTAACTCAGCAAGAGTTCAAGTACGTTCAAATTCAGGTTTTTGCTTTCTATAGAAATACCAAAAATTCAAATTAAAATAAAAAAAATAAAAAAAAACATGCCAGACGAAATTTGTTTTCTTTAACAAAGCAACCCAACACCAAACCCTGATTTTTAAAGAATTTCAAAGACTCAAAAATCTTTTGCAAAAAATTCTTTTCTTTTTTTCTTTACTCAGTTCGTGTTGATATCAAATAAACAGACATGAGTGTATTCTACTTTATGCATAAAACTTTTATTTATGCTGCGTTCTTTTTTTTTATTATCTAGATGCGACTTTAAATTTCGATTTGCGTCTGTTTGTCCTGATGTCTTTTTTGTCTGAGACTATCAAAACCTTAAAACACAAATTATGTTTTTGTTTTTCTTATATGCACTATATATATTTTTTTGTTCTTAATTTTTCCTTCTGTGGCATTGACTTGTCTGCTAAAGGACAATAAACTTTTTCTTGTTGTGGCAAGAAAATTAAAAACTGCTTTGTCTGAGTCTCTCTGGTAAAAAAAAACCAACCAAATTCTTATGTTGTCTACACTCAGCGCAAGAATAAATCCCTACTTGAGCATTTTTTCCCATGCGTCTGTGATTTATTTACTTAATGCCAAAAGGCTAAAAGATTTTAGTTTCTTTTTCCATATATGTACATATTGTACATATTTAAACGTCTTTCTTTTCAGTTTATTAAAACTCTGCCGTATTACTATATTAGATGGTAGTTAATTTGCAGCTGTGACTACACTTATAAAAATAACAGTTGTAGATATAAAGGTTACGATTTTGTCGTTGTTTTTGGACCAACGTAAAGCTTGTTTTCAGACTAGGAATATTGTTTCATTAAAGAAATCACAATCGTAAATAGCACGAAATTTGTTCGTTTATGGAAAAAAAGTTTTCATTGCAATCATGAAAATTATTCTTTAAACAGACACAAAAACTGCGGAGCTATTTTGCTTGTCTGCTGTAACATCCAGAAAGGAATCGAACCTGCGATCTCGAGAGTGTTGGTCCGGCAGTTTACCAAATCAGCCATCGAGTGTTTACTAAAATATTCACATTATTTCAATTACATTGCTTCGTAGCTGTTACGAAAGACTTACTTACTTACTACACTGTTTAGTAGCTGTAATGAAGATCGTTCATTTTCATGCAAAACTTTTTCGGAACACGAATTCTTGAAGTTGTAAAATATAATAAAATTATTTTCATCCCATAACGAAACGAACTTTTTTATGGTACTAACGAAACAGGTTCATTCCCACAACGAAGCGTTTTTCTCTCAGTGTGTTGATCCGCATGTTCCCTAGATTAGGTTAGGTTTAACAGGCTGGCAGCTGTTATAAAGCCAGCCCACTTGGGCCCAGTCTGGTCCCGTTGTGTTGCCTGTATGTGATATGTATCTCAATAGATCTACATATCAATGGTTTAGAACCAATCCGAAGATTGGATAAAGGAGTCCAATCCACTTGCATCGCATTCCGATACCTCCGCCAAATCATGCAGCATCGTTCTGCCTTGATATAATGCCCTTATATAGGAAAGAGCTGGACACTGACTGAGGAAGTGCTCAACGCTCTTTATTTCCTGCACGTCCCTGCAACTTCTACAGAAGCTATTAAATGGAAGATTTCATTTCCTCGCCTGCGGCCCTATGTGGCAATGTCCCGCCAGAACCACCACAGCTGAACGCGACCACCGTCGAGGCAAGCCCCTAAGGATGATAGTCCTCCTGTTATCATATCTAGGCTATGTCAGCCTTGATATTCGATAGGTATCCTCACTAGACCATCTGTCCTGAGCAGTCTGAAACAGTTGACGCTGTACTTGTTTGTACAGCTCGCAAGCGGGACTCCAACGATCCCATCTGTATCTCTTTGCTGTAGCTGGACACCGGCCTTTGCCATTTCATCCGCTACTAGAATTTCGGTCATTTCACTGTGCCCCCGTACCCAGAAAAGCTCTAGGTTCGTATGTCTCGCTACCTCGTTTAGAGATATCCGACATTCGCGAACCAACCTGGATGTCATATAGACTCCAGCTAGTGTATACAACCAACCTTACTATCAGTACAAATTCGGATATCATCACCGTATATCCTGTAGTACCTCAAGTATATTCCTTGGTACAAGCAGATTTTAGCAGTTTTTCTAGCGATTAACAATTTTCATATAAAAATATATATTGTTCTAAATTTTATAACTCTTCAGTTCTTTTCGTTAACACTGCGTTTACACGTACAAGTACTTGCATGGAAGTCCTCTGTACGTATTATCAACGAAAATGTCGAAAAAATACTCGACTTTCTTGCAAGTTGCATTAGTATTTAACACTGCGTTTACACGTACAAGTACTTGCATGGAAGTGCTGTGTACGTATTATCAACGAAAATGTCGAAAAAATACTCGACTTTCTTGCAAGTTGCATTAGTATTTAAAGAATAACATGGAAGTTCAGTTTAAAAATGTCAGTGGAGAGTCAACAGCTCCTAAAACAGCATTACCATAGAATACCATAATTTTATTTTTCGGGGACATGAATAGTAGGAATAAAATCAAAAAATGAAATAGAATAAGTTTAACTTTTTTTCACTCAAAACAGCAAAGGCTGCTTAATTTATATATTTTCAATAAAAAAAATTTGAATTATTTTAAAAATATGTTTTGAAAAATTTAAATATGACAAAAACATTATATTAAAATCAGTTAATCTCCGCAAAGCTTGTTGTAAGGCAACACTGTTATTTCAGTTGTCATTTGACTTTCAGTAAGTGCCAAAAAATCACTGCCTACTGAAATTGCTTGTCAGTTCAGTTGAAAGTTGGTTGCAAGTGTAGAGATTGTGCGTGTGTTAGTAAAACAGTTTGAATGTATTGGGTTTTTCGAACTTGCACCTGCACGTGTAAACACTACGTAATAGTCACTGCAGCTAAAGTATGGTACGACCAAAACGCACAATGTTAATTGTTAATAAAACAAAAAGCTCTCAATTTTTCTAGTATTACGAGTAGAAAGATATATTACAATTATGCGATTGCGATGGCGTACCTAAAGTCGCTGATCCATATTTTCTAAGACCCTGAGACACAAATGGGGATTCAAAGTCCAAGGGTGGTTAAATTTCAAGGGCCGATGTTGATTTTGAATAAAACACAAACTATTTAGGAAATTATTGTAATTTTATTTTATTATGATATATTGGTATTACTCAATTATGTATGGAATAAAATATCGGCCAAATGGGCGCCGCGACCACGGCGGCACACCTCCATCCGATGGTCCAAATTTTAGATGACCCTAAGGCATAATGGAGGTTCTATGCCGTTAATGTGAGGAATTATCTCATCCTTTAGCTGTTGATTGTTGCTGGCTTATCGACGTACACATTTTCTTTCAAATAACCCCAAAGAAAAAAGTCCAACGGTGTCAAATCACATGATCTTGGCGGCCAATTGACATCGCCATTACGTGAGATAACACGGCCATTGAATTTGTTGCGCAAAAGAGCAATTGTTTCGTTAGCTGTGTGGCAAGTGGCACCGTCCTGCTGAAACCAGATATCGTTTACAACCATATCTTCCAATTCGGGCCATAAAAAGTTCGTTATCATCTCACGATAGCGAACACCATTCACAGTAACTGCCTGACCGGCCTCATTTTGGAAAAAATACGGCCCGATGATGCCGCCAGCACATAAACCGCACCAAACAGTCACTCTTTGTGGGTGCATTGGTTTTTCGACAGTCACTCTTGGATTCTCATTCGCCCAAATGCGGCAATTCTGTTTATTGACGAATCCACTGAGGTGAAAATGTGCCTCATCACTGAAGATGATTTTGAACGCCCATTTTCATAATAAGTCTGGATAACTTTAACACGTTGTTGGATTGTGTATCTCTCCATGGTTCAAATTGAGTAAGTCTGAAATAGAGAAATGTCAAATAAAATTCGGAAAAAAACTTGGCGTTTAGGTGTGGTTCACATTCAACATCGGCCCTTGAAATTTAACCACCCGATATATATATATAATATTAAAAATTAAAAAAGAGGGTCGAAATTAAGAAATAATAAGCATAAAATTATAAATATTAGATTTCCTAAAAAATTGGTTAATAAGCTGGATATTTTCTGCCGTTGGATTTAAAATAAGAGAAAGTGGATTTTTGTTGCAGAAAATCTTTTGTCTAAAGAATTTTAAATCTGGACAGTGTGATAAAAATTTATTATTATCTACTGTAAACACTTCAAATATTTATTTGAAGTGTTTACAGTATTTACACCAAAAGCAGCATAAGTTATTGCACTGATCGTTTAACTAATTTATTAGTCATCGTGAAATTTTAAATATGATCATTTTTCTACTTCGTGTTACACACCACATTTGACGTCAATGCAATAATATGAGACTTTCTACTTTGCTTTTTGTAAACAACTATAATATCTGCATAGGAGTAAAAATAAATATATACCAAAATAAGTAAAAATGCATGCACAAATATCACATTAAAAATTGAGAAAAAAAAGTGTATGACGTCATTGTAGAAACCAGACTAAATTACTGTCACGAAATAAGTCAGCATTAAATAAAATTATTTAAAAACTAATAAGCATTATCTTTATATTAAAATTTTGCTTACTCTCTTAAAAATGAAGTTGAAAAATAGCGAAAAATACGAGGGCTGTTTGATAACTTCGTGACTATATGAAGAAAAATATTTGTTTTCGGCAAAGCGTTTTTATTACTCAACTCGATCTGTCAGATCGATACATTTACTTCAGCGTTTTTCCAATTTTTTATCCCTTCCAAATAATAATTTTTCTGTACAGTGAGAATGGATGTAAATTTCTTGTCTGTTAAAGAACTATAAGATGTAGTTGTACTTGTTTATTTTTATATGATTATATTATATAGTCTTAATCGGCCATGTCACAGAATTCACTTCCGTTCGGAAATGGAATTGAATCGGTTTTTTAATTCTTCAAAAAACGAAAATTTAAAACTTTTTCGGAATGAAATCAATTGTATAAGATAATACTAGTTTTATTCTTGCAATTACAAATAATTTCATTCCGTAAAATTTTTTAGTTTTTCGTTTTTTGAAGAAGTTAAAAAAGAATTCAATTCCGTTTCCGAACGGAATTAAACTTTGTGACATGGCTGAATATTAATTTTCTGTTCTTTCTGCGCTCTGGCAATTTTATTTGTCAACTTGAACTTTTAGTCTTGTGAATAGCGAAATAACAGTATGACATATTTTTATTAACTATTTGCTTCCAAATAATACATAACATTAATTAATAAATCAATACTAATTTGTTTCAAAATTCTTTTCTTTTTAGGTAAGCATTTCAATTTCTTCAAAGGGGAGCAAACATAAAACGCACGTCTGTAAATGGATAACGTAATGTCTCTTATATGCAAATTTGCCAAGTTTATTCATTTGTCTACTGCCTTCTTAAAATTCAAGGTATTGTTTGGTAACATAAAAATTACCTTCTTCGACTAACTAACTTTTACTAAAGTACCTTTTAATAAAAGTACGTTTGATAGAAGTTCCTTCTATAAAAGTACGTTTAACAAAAAAGTAAGTATTATAAAAGTATATTTTATAATAGTGCCTCTTATAATCGCACCTTTTACGTATGTGTTATAAATTATATTTTATAAAAATACCTTTTATAAAACTACCTTTTATAAAAATGCCTTTTATAAAAGTACCTTTTAAAAATGTAACTTTTATAAAAGTAACTCTTTAGAACCTAGAGCACTCAAGTATATAACTCTTAGCAAAGACACCACAATGTTCCAAGTGGACTTATACGCAATAAGGGTCGTGGTTGAAATAATCTCCGCTAGGGGACACAATGAAGTGCTGATAAAAACACTCTCTGATAGCCAATCAGTTTTGAAGGTCCTGAGCAGTTGTGTCTTTATGTCCAGGTTAGTGCTGGAATATCGTAACAGGTTAAATGAACTTGCAAGCCAGAACCAGGTTACTCTGATCTGGGTGCCAGGACATGAGGGACACTACGGCAATGAAATGGCTGACATCTACGCAAAAAATAGCAGAGGGGACTTTTGTTGGACCCACTCACACTTTTGGAATCAATAAGGGTCTCCTTAATAAGGAGATAAAGAAGTGAATGGAGTCCATCGTTGAGCAGCATTGGAACGAGACAGCTGGACTTGAACAATCCAAGAAATTTCTAATCTTTGATACAAAGAGGGCCGAACGTGTTCTAAATGTGGACAGGAAAAGTCTGAGAACATTGACAGATCATTATATCTGCCTTAAGCACCAGCACAGAATGGGCATTTTCAACACAGACATTTGCAGATTCTACGGTGATGAAGAGGAGTCAATGGAGCACTTAATCATCCACTGTTGAGCACTGAACACAGAATATATAGGCTACTACAAGCTCATATGTTAAGTGAATGTGATTTAATACCATTCCCAATGAAGAAGCTTGTCTGTTTTCCTGACATACTTAACCCGTTATGGGGCAAGGGGACGCACAATAGATCAACACTGGTCGCAGTGCAAGTGACCGATAAGGGCCATATCCCATCCAATAATAATAATAGCCTCTTATAAAAGTAGCTTTTATAAAAGTAGCTTTTATAAAAGTAGCTTTTATAAAAGCAGCTTTTATAAAAGTTCTTTATTGAGTTCTTTTTATAAAAATTTTTTATAGAATCTTTTTATAAAAGTACCTATTATAAAAGTACTTTTTATAAAAGTACATTTTATAAAAGGACTTTTTATAAAAGTACATTTTATAAAAGGACTTTTTATTGAAGTACTTTTTATAAAAGAATATTTTATAAAGTTACCTTTTATAAAAGTACCTCTTTGTAAAAGTATATTTTATAAAAGTATATTTTATAGAAGTACCTTTTATAAAAGTACTTTTTTAAAAGTACATTTTATAAAAGGACCTTTTATAAAAGTACCTTTTATAAAAGTATCTTTTATAGTAAGTCACTAGTACGTTTTGTAGTAAGTCACTAGGAACTAAAACTGGATCACAAGGTGGACGATCAACCAATTCGAGGTGTATTTTGCTCAGTTTTAGCATCTTATCAAATGGTATGTGAACCGGTGCGTTGCCTTGAAGAAAGGGCCCTTTTTTCTTCAGTAAATATGATCATTTTTATATTGCATCAATCAATTGATCCAATAATGCACGATGCACTTTTTCTTTTTCAAGATAATCAATGAGCAATATTCCGTGTGCAAATGAAAAACTTAAATGACAAGTTTTCTCTTGGTTTGTTTTTTTTACAATAAATTTAATCTGTCGCCAGTTACGTGGTTAAGTGTTTACTCAAGTGTTTTACCCAACTTCATCTAATTGTTTTGTTTATAAAATTTTAATGCTCCCCTTTTTATGTTTACAACAATTGGTTTGCTTATTTGTTATTCTTGGACATATATATGTACATATAATTATAAATTGGATTTAAGGTGCTTCTGCTCTATTTTTTTTTTTTTTACAAAACTCGTGTTACTAATTTGTATATAAAAATTAATTTCCATTAAATGAAAAATTGCGAGCTAACCATTCCTGGAATTTATTTTTTACAATAATTTTCCTCAGCTTTCAGTTTTTTTTCTTTCTATTTTTTAAAGCATTTAATTTAATTTTCTTTTGTTAAATTACTGCTTTTATTGTTCTAATTTTTTTTTATGTTAATTCATTTAAATTTCGCACAATGTTGAAATCAATTAGTTTCTTCTGTAATGCCAAGACACGTGTGCCACCTTTACGACTCTATTATAATTTTTTTCCTCGCTTCAAAAACAATTTCATCCAATCCAATACTATTTATTACCTTTTATGTCTTCATACAAATTGTGTATACTTGTAAACTTGTGAAATTTACATTCAACCTTTGACCTTTTTCTACCATTTCACAATACATCAATTTGCCAACACACAACTTCAGTTGAATTTTTTGTTTGTTTTTTACACAAAACTGCTCTATAGAAATGCAAAAACAACTCTCTACAATAGTTGAATATATAAAAAAAAATACACTTGGCTAAATATGTATCTCTTCAATATCCCACCAAACATAATTTCCGTAAAAACTGAAAACTGTCAGAAACAACTACTTGGGTATGCTATCATTTATATTTTAGTGTCATTATTGAAGTATTAGATCCTGTCTGTAGCCGCGAGATATCTTAAGGGTCATCAATTTGCAGCTTTCGGGAGTTGACCTTGAGAGTTCATCAAAGCTGGGAACTATGTATTAGTTCAAAAAAAATTTCTGTACGACCGTTTTCTTTGAAAAAGTATTCCACATCATAATCCACATTTGAAGAAAAACATTGAGAATTACATTTGACACCAGGTTGAGAATAAATGAATTTCTCAATTTGAAAATAATTTCCCCTTTTTGTTGAGAATACTAGGTTTTTCAATTTGAATTCAAATTAGTAGCAAACCTTTGTCGTTTGAGAAAACATTTGATATCAAATCATCCTCAATTTGAAATCAAACCTGTGTGTTTTTTTTGGGTTATCGCTTACAAAATTTATTTAATAGATTTAATATAAAATTTATCACTTATGAAATATATTTTATAGAAAATTTGTTGCATCTTAAAGGCATTTTTTCTTTTAGAAAATATATAGCCTATAGGTTTTTTTTGTAAGAAAATGTATCGCTTATTAAATTTTTTTATAAAAAATTTATAGCTTATAAAAACTTGCGATACAAAATTTTGGGCTTTTCAAAAATTTCTATAGAAACTTTATCGCTTATATAGGGTGTTTTTTTAAGCTAGATAGAACTTTAAATTGTAAAAAGTAACACAAAAAATTAAATTTTGATGAAACATTTTTTTTATTTGTCAGTATACTCTGACAAATCATCATGAATAGACTCACGCTTGAACAACGCTACGAAATTATCCAAATTTACTTTGAAAATCAGTCGTCGATTCGCAAAGTCGTTTTATCGCAAAATTGTGTTCAGCGATGAGGCGCATTTTTGGCTTAACGGGTTTGTTAATAAGCAAAATTGCCGCATATGGAGTGAGACCAATCCACAAGAGACCCTACAGACTCCATTACATCCAGAAAAATGCACTGTTTGGTGCGGTTTTCATGCTGGTGGCATCATCGGACCTTATTTCTTCAAAAATGAGGCCGGAGCTCGCGTTACGGTCAATGGAGATCGTTACCGCACCATGATCAATGATTTTTTGTTTGAAAATATGGATGACATTGATCCGGAGGAGATGTGGTTTCAACAGGATGGCGCTACGTGCCATACGGCGAACGCAACCATCGACTTACTGAAATCAAAATTTGGCGATAAGTTGATTTCGAGAAATGGACCTGTCAATTGGCCTCCAAGGTCGTGCGATTTGACACCTCTCGATTATTTCCTGTGGGGCTACGTGAAGTCATTGGTTTATGCTGATAAACCAGCAACAATTGACGCCTTGGAGGCCAGCATTGTTCGTGTTGTTCGTGACATACGGCCAGCAGTGCTCGAAAAAGTGGCCCAAAATTGGACGTCCAGAATGCGCTTCGTCAAGAACAGCCGCGGTGCCCATATGCCCGAAATCATTTTCAAATGTTAATGTCACGTATTGATCTTTCGAATAAAAAAAAATTTTGATTACAATTTAATTTTTTGTGTTATTTTTTACAATTTCAAGTTCTATCGGGCTTAAAAAAACACCCTATATTAATGTTTAATAGAAAATTTATCGCTTACGAAACTTTTTGTGTAGAAAACGTATCGCTTATACAAATTTCCTATAGAGTATTTATCGCTTGTTAAATTTATGGTTTACAAACTTTTTTCCGCTAGAAAATTTATAGCTTACGAAAAAAATTTTTATAGAAAATTTTTCGCTGTTAAAAAATGTTTGAAAAAAAAAATGTTTCGTTTTTGTTTATATGTTGCATGAAAATACAACAATTATTTATTTTATTTTTAGTTCAGCACAAACTTTAAACGAAATTGGTATGAGAAAGGTTTGTAATGCCCTTGACAACATTTTGTCTAGTAATATTGTACTCGTGTATATTTGGCAACAGTTGGGGCGTTGGTTTCAAATTACCTTTCAAGTATGTAGTTGCATAATGATTTCATGTCAATTTTTTTCAACCTGTGTTGGTGTCAAGGTTGTACACAAAACATATTATTTCTATAATTTGATAAATATATATATCAAGATTTTTTATTTATATACCTATGTATGCACTTGTTTAAATATGTATATACACATGCTCATTATTTGTTTACGGATTCTTTGAAGTTGTATATTGTTGATGTTTTATGTCGGTGTTAAGACATACCACATTTATTTTGAGACGTTTCTTTTCCACTACAGCGCATACTTTCGATTACATCCTGCTTAATTATGGATAGTTTTTCTTTATTTTATTAATTTTACTTTTTCTTCCGTTGTACAAATTTAATTTCGTTATTGCCATTTTAGTGGAAAACGCTGGCATTAAATATTGCCGTATACATATGTTTGTATAGATACATATATGTATGTATATGTACACTACATGCACACTTTGTCAGGAAAATTTATATAACTTATGAAGCTTTTAAGATATATGTATATACATATATAGATAATAGTAGTATGAGGATATGGATAACTTTGTGTATATGTAACTTTTCTCAACTGGTTATCTATAATACTATTTACTTTGAAAAATCTGCAATGTAAGATTTGAAAACACAAGTCGTAAATAAACCACTTTTTTGTGGTTGATTCAAGTTCATAGAAAAGTTTTTTCTTTGTAAAATTTCCTTGAGAGTGCTGTTCTTCGGAAAATTTTCACACCGCCACTGTTCAAATCATTTTTGTACTTGCTTACTCGTGTCTGACAAAGAAAATAATCGCACAATTTCATTTGCTCCCATTTGGCAGTTATGTTTGTTGTAATGTCCTTTTGTTATGCGGCATGTGCTGTTTTTTTTTTTTATTTATATATAAATTTTATGACGTACGCAAAAGAGAAAAGAGAAATAGATACAGGCAAGGCAACTTTACGTTTCGTTTTTTTTAAGAGAGTAGGAGTAATTTTGGTATCCAAAAGTTCTCTATTTTTTTTTTGCATTTTAAATCCATATACATAAATAATGTACATATGTAAGTACAAAATGATGAATTCTAAGAAATAATGTAAAATTTTTGTAAGACCTTCTAGTATTTTTTAAATAAGTATTGAAAATATGGACGAATTCACAAACCCATTTGTATCGTGTAAGTTTGCATCCAGAGAGACAAATTCGAACATAATCTCTCAAAACCAAAATAGATTATATGTAAATTGTTTTTGTTTTAGAACAGTGTGTGTGGAATTGTCTCTCCAGATACATTCTTACACCATACAACTGGGTTTGTGTGCACTTAGTCATAGATATCTGTGATGTTTTACCATAACAACTTAAGTCAAATTTTAAAAATTGACAAAATGCTATCTAATTTAAATAATTTATTATATATAAAATTTTTATATGCTAAAATATTTTTTACCCCGGTGGTATACTGTCACTAAGAATTTAGTTTATGAGCAGAAGAAAAAAGGAAATAGTGTTGTGGACATTTGACTTCACCTTATCAAAAACACCACGGAAATACCAAAACAGTATTCACAGAATTAAATAGTTAAAATTGATCAGTGCCCTGCTTTTGGCACTGCTCAGACTAACAAAAATTGGTTCAACACCTCCTACACTGCAAGGTAACCCAGTTGGCCATGTCTTAAAGACATCTTAAACGATGGGTACAAGACAATAGAAATTCGTGAAAAACATGTTGACGACACCTCAAACAAATCGTTGACAAAATTTTCGATTAAATGGCCACGAAATCACGCAAGACCACACAAGCGACAGTTTCACTCACCGCTTCGACGACGATTATATACACTACATTTCCCTCTACCATTTCTTCGATGAACACATACATAAGTGACAATATCCACACTACCTCGCCAACGATTATGTAGGCTACGATTTCCACCATCGTCGACGGTTGCATAGGCGACATAATCGTTGACGATTGTTCCGACTATCTTCACTAAACTGTCGTGAATGATAGTGATTTAATGAAAATTCTTAATTAATTTTTCTCAGCTTCCGATGTCTTTTAAAAAACTTACTCTACTTTAAATCATCATAAATTGTTTATTTCTTTTTAATTATTAATAGTGTCATAGTATAATTTGTGCTAACAAATTGTCAGCGAAATGTATAAAATAGCATAAAAATCTTTAAAAATTTTTAAGTAATATAAAAAAGTTTAAAAATTATTTAGAAAAGAATAATCAATATATTTGCTATCGATTATTTTTTTTAAATTAATATGTATGCATATTTTTTTTTTTTTTATCTTGGATCAGTACTCAGGGGATGACCCCTACATATGCAGTTCATTGTAGCGGAACTAGGAAAATATGTTGTGAGGAAAGGGAAAGAGGGAGTAGTGTTTGTGAACATTTGACTTGAACTTTCCAACGTTATAACAGACGTTGTAACAGAAACACGTCTGCAGGCTACTTATTCCACAGACGAAGCGTACGGATAAAAAACAAATTCTCTCTGAAATGCGTAGTACGATTCCCCGCGCAATCGAACACAAATAGATGAGCTCTGGACGATGTACGCGTGCTACATAGAAATGTGCGAGTTTCGGGAACAAGATCCCTAATCTCGTCAGAGCAAAATCCATTGTAGTAACGATAGAACAGAGTAATGCACAGAGTATATAATCAATTGAAGAAAATGTATGTTAAATGTATTTAGAAATTCATTTTTGTTTCAATATTCTTTTTACATATATAAGTGCATAGCTGTAATACATATTTTTTGTTTCATACGAAAAATGTACAGAAAAACAGACGATATATCTCGTATATTCAACTAAGTAAAAATGTATAGTCACATTTGATACAGTTTCCTTGCTTTTTTAGAGCCCCGTTAATTTTTTTGCAGAAGTATTTTACTTAAACGATTTGAAGACTGGATTGAAGACATTGTCGCCCATCGCGTCCCTTATTTAAACACAAATATAAATTGTTGTTCAGCTTGTTGTACAGTACAGTTGATTTTTTGAAATGCCTACACGAACAGCTTGTAGACATATGGTTCCCTTTTCATTACAAACCCTAAACAAAAGAGGAGAAATCGTGCATATATCTTTGAAGACAATGCCGTCTACGACGATTTTGCCAACTGGGAATGAACTACCAACTATTTACATGTGTATGTGTGTAGTGTGCAAAAGATTTGAAACCAAGAGCTAGAGATTATTTCAGGTATATGAAGAAGTCAAACTTCGTTGAAGAAGTCAAACTTCGTTGGATATTTGAAAATAATTCACATTACGCCTCAATTAATTTTGAGAAAAAGATCTTCAAATCTTATTTTAGTTGGAAAATCTTCAAATTTAAGGTAACATCTTCATGCTGGCAACGCTGCACGTGTTACTTGTTACATGTTTAATTGTAAGTAGAATTTGTTTATTGACGAATTCACCAGAAATTTATATTTGGTAGCTATATGGTAAGGTAGGTATGTATGTATATCGGCATATACATATATACTTTGTACACATTCGAATGTACATACTTATGTATATATGTATGTACTTATACACGTACATACACTTTTTGTTTAGTCTGGAAAATGGCTACAAATATTACGTAAAAGTTCAGTAAAAATATTCTAAATGGCAAAAAATTGCAAATATGTAAATAAACAGATGTGTATCACATAAAATAAAATATTTAACAAAAACCAAAATTGAATTGGTGGAGAATGCAAATAAAAAGAGAAATCGCCTATATTAAGATATAAAACAAAGCGAGAGACTTTTATAAAAAGAGACGTTTCCTCTTATTCTCTTATTATTTATACCCATTTAATAGTCATTATATACTTTGCACTCTTTCTACAAAAGTAAATGCTGAATTGTTGTAGATTTTTGTTTATAAAGTAGATTGTGGGTTTGTTAAATGAATGCTATTTGTTTCGTATATTGAAAAGTTTTATATCAGTCTACATCAAATGATGAAACTGTGCTCATCTTGCAGAAGCTCTACTCTGCTGAATATTGTGATTGATCAACGTCTTAGAATTGACACCTGTCGATATCTAATCGAGATATTATCGCGACGCATAACCGGCGATTAAAACGCCTATTAAACGAAAAAATAAATTTTGAATCATATTTTGCAACGAGAATTCCATAATAAATTATTAAAATTAAGAGAAGAATAAATTCTTCAAAAGTCAAAGTGAATTAGAAAAGAAAGCGAAAGCTTGAAAAAGAAGCTGCAGGAATTTCGAAAATTCCGGCTAAAACATTTGTGTGAAAAGTACTTTAAGTTGCGGAAAACAAAACAAGTTGCATATATTTTAATTCCTTTAAATAAAGTAAAAATAAAGATTGGAAAAATATATTTTAATTTTGAAGAAATAAATAAAAACGGTTTAAAATTCGAAAAACTTAAATCATATTAAAAACATCTTAACGGAATAATTATATAGAATTTGTGTTATAAATCTATTAGTATTACAAACTTAAAATTTATATAAAATTGGTTTCTCATCTTTAGATGTATGTATGTATTTAAAATACCTACTCATAAATATATAAATACAAACACACATACATACATATATATAAAAGGTAATTTAAATGCTGTTCATAAAAAACAAAGAAAAAAAATTACAAACTTGGTAATAATAACAAATGAAGGAGGGGAGGGTGGTTCCACAACAAAGAGAAATAGAAAATAAACAACTAAAAATTAATTATTAATATTCTATACAAAATTTTTGTGGAAAAATTATTTTCCAGAGAAAATTTATTTAACACAAAATCAGTTTTTTATTTCAGTTTTGGTAAAATTTTTGCCCGTTATAAATTTTTTAAGCGATAACTTGCATTTTTTTGCGCGATGAGTTTTTACAAATAGAAATTTTTGCAGAAAAATATAAAAAATTTTCTGTAGACAATTTTTTTTTGTTCTATGGAAAATTTTTGTTGGCGATGAATTTTTGATAAACATTGTTTTTTACTATAAATTTTTATAGAAAGTTTTTTTACGACAAATTTTTCACAAAATTTCTTTTTAGCGGCATAAACAATTTTTATTAGCAATAAATTTTCTACAGATAATTTTTGTCGACAATGAATTCTTATATAGAAAATGTTAGTTGACAATGAAATTCACTGTTAGGCTTTTGTTGTTGGTAAAATTTTTTTCGAAAATTTTGTTGGCGGTAAATATTTTATAAAAAATTTTGTTGGCGATAAGTTTTATCAAGAAAATATTTGTTAGTGATAAATATTTGATAGTTTTTGTTGGCGATAAATACTCTAGAAAACATTTTTGTTAGCGATAAATTTTCTATAAAATATTTCTGTTGTCGATAAATTTTGCAGTATTTTGTTTGAGCTAAATTTTTTATAGAAAATTTTCGGTGGCGATAGATATTTGATAGACAAGCCGGCTGTTGGTGTTAAATATAAATTTGCTTTTTGTTGGCAATAAATTTTTTATAGAACATTTTTGTTGGCGTTAGATATTTAAATAAAATTTTTGTTGGCGACAAATACTTTATACAATTTTTAGTTGGTGATAAATTTTCTATAAAAAATTTCAGTTAGCTATGAATTTTTCATAAAATTTTTTTTTTGACGATAAAGTTTTGACACATAATAAAATATTTGTTGACAATCATTTTTTCTATAGCAATTCTATTTGCGATAAATTTAATATTGAAAATTTTTGTTGGCGATAAATGTTAATAGAAAATTTTTGTTTGCGACAAGTTTTCTGTAGACAAGTTTTGTTAGCGATAGATTTTCTATAGCAAGTTTCTTGGCGATAAATTTAATATTAAAAATTTTTGCTGGCGACAAGTTTTCTGTAGGAAAGCTTTGTTAGCTTTACATAGAAGCTAGCTGTTGAACTATGTTCTGTGTTTAAATTAGATTTAGAATCAAAAATTAGTTTGGTTTTGTTTCTATGATTTATGGTTTTGTTTCTATGATTTAACAAGCGTGAGCTGTGGAACCACCCCCCTGCTAGCTATTATTTGGAGTCAGTTAAAAGCGAAATAAAATATCTTCAGCACCACGAATCATTCATCTTCTTTCTGTGGGTTTAAAGTGAAAGCAGAGCTGTTTAATTTATTCATTTTCCTGGTTTATTGTTTATTTGTGGCACTTGTTTATTTGATGTTAGTTTATTTTTTATTTAGCTAACAAATGTTAAATGCAAACTTTTTTTTCTTTAAACTCAACTGTTTAATATTCGCTAATCGGCTTTTTAACACTAGAGTGAGAAAATTTTTAGAATAATTATTTGTAGTTAAAGGAACGCAATAAGATATAGCTCAACTCTGAAATCTATTTGTTTCCATAAAGTAGAGATTTTTCGCTGTTGGTAAATTTTCTATAACAAAGCTTTTGTTTGTGAATAAATTTTCTATAGAATTTTGTTTTTCTTGCTAACGATTTATTTTTGGTAGATATTTGTGCAAATTTCTGTTCACATTTATAGATACTTGTGAGTCATATGATTTCTATTTAAAAAGAACATTCGAATAAGCATTTACATTTTATTTACTTGACAACAAACGACTGTAATTATCAGCAATTACGTTCAACCAACTCAAGACATTTGTTATCAATTAAATTTCGAGAAAAAAGTACAATTTTTCGCAATAGAGCGTGAATTATTTTTGTATCGCTTTTATATATATTTTTATTTACTGTTGTATTGTAAATACATTTTTAAATGAAAAATCAAGTCGTTGTTAAAATAAATTTTTATTTTTGTTAAAATGTCGTTGTTCGTTTGTGTTCTGATGCTTTCTAACAAATCATTTCTTGTAATTTAGTGTCAAGTTCAAGTGAAAAACCTTTTTTTCTGTGTTTCTTTACTATCTTTGCAATTTCTCAAACATGTGCTTTCGAAGAAAAACTTATAATCTTTACAAATGTTTTTTGTTTGTTTGCCGGTCGATATGTTCACCCAAAGAAATCTCTTCTTTTGATTACAATTTTCCTAGCAAAATATCAACAGTTTTATGCCGACATGCGCCACTGTTGGTAGTGTTTTCTTTTGCATTTTACTAACATATTTGTAATTGATGCTGTTTGAGTTTTTTTATTTTTAATTTTATTTTTTAGTTGTTAACCGAATAAAGGAGTTTTGAATTTCCCCCCTTATTATGGTTGGGCTAAAAAACATGTACGATAGTTTTGTAATAGATTGAATAATAAGCAGCATCGTTCTCTTTAATCTATTACAAAACTGTCGTAGGCGGTTTTTTATTTTTGTCTCGCCAACCACAATAAAGGTCATATATTTATGCTTCAAAACTTTATTTGTTGAATTAACTTGAAAATAAATTTTTATTCCCTTCCAGCTTCCGCGACACAGGAGAAATTTTATTATATAATTTAAACAAACTGCTTAATTTTTTGCTATAAATATTTTGAAAAATTAAAAAAAAAAATTTGCAAAACAACTGCATTTTGCTCAAGAAATTTTTTCATAGTGGGAGAGAACTTAACAAGAAGTCTGATATGTTTATATTTTAAAATTGAAACGAGAAAAATCTTCGTTAAATAATCATTAAACTTGCTTTCCAGCAAGTAAAAAAAACAACCTTATTTTGAATCACCAATAAATATAACCTTCTTATATTTTATATACTAATATTAAAATACTAACTTAAAGGTAAGAATTAATAAATAAAATCAATATTATTATAGAAAAAATATGCATGTCTTTATAGTTTTGTTGCTTAATTCAAAATTGTCTAGCCCCAGCTTTGTTATTTGTACATAATCTGATACCCTGTATTATCAGATTATGTCTGGTGGGAAATTTATATTTTTAAATATGATTATCAGGGCTGTTCTGCAAATCACTTTTTGTGAAAGTGATTTAAAATCACAAAAAGGTAAATATTTTTGATTTTTGTGATTTTAAACCGGTAAGCTAACTTGCAATCAATTTAATAATTTATTACATTAATAACTTAATGTGTTTTCTATTGATTATTAAAGTAAAATTGATTTAATTTGTTAAATTTTTGTTGAACTTTTATAATTTTTTAAATTAAAAATTGTTTGGTTTGTACATATGTACAACAGGTTTTTAGTTCAAGTTTTTCCTTTCTTAATTTTTTCTTAAGAAGGATTTTTTTACAATACTAGTTTAGAGACAGCAAACGCTGTACAAACAATGTGGGCAATTAACAAAATGCATATGTGATTCAATATGAGATGAATATAGATAGAAAATAATTAAATGCTCGGTGGCTTAGTAGTTAAAGCAGTAGATCATGATACGTCATGTCCCGAGTTCGAATCCCAGTGGGTGCTGATGAGTAGTGTAGCGACTACGAAACAGCTAGTTGTCCCCCAGCTAAAGATTTGATTATTATTTTTCTTGTCTTCTTCAATCAATAAATATTGATCACAGCAAATTTGTATTGTAAAAAAATCCTTCTTAAGAAAAAATTAAGAAAGGAAAAACTTGAACTAAAAACCTGTTGTACATATGTACAAACCAAACAATTTTTAATTTATAAAATTGATTTATTTTATACAAAATAATTCACTAAATTAAGCAAAAATTAGTTACTCTTATTTTATTGCAAGATTTGCTGTATTATTTTCTGATTTGGTTTATTGGTTTATTTTACTTTACTTTTTATATTTATTATAAGAATTTATTCTTATTTTTCAAATAATACCGCGAATAAATAAAATTCAATCTGAAACAGGCAGAACATGCCTGTATTTCAAAAAGTAGTAAACGGAACGGGCGGAGGGAGGGTGGCGCTTTCGGATTATCGATTGTGTGGATATGTCAGTCATGATGTCGCAGTGTTTGAGCGATCGTCGTACGATCGTTAAAGAAACATTTTTTAGGAGTAGTAATTCTTACGTAATAGCATGTCGACAATTTTGTTCAGAGTACGGTATTCGGCGAATACATAATGGACTGTATGCAAATTTAATTCGTTTCTGAGTGTGTAGAGTCCGCACAACTTCTTCGGCTATGAATATCCCATGGCCAGATCCCAGTCGAACTTCAAGGTCTACCGAAAACAATGAACTTGTTGAAAGCAGTTTACCTGAAAATCCGCGACATTCAATACGGAAAAGATTTCTATGATGGATTATTTATAAAATTTTAAAAAAGGTTTTGAAGTTCCATCCTTTTTAAATTCAAATTGTCCAAGAACTGAAAGAAAGTGACTTTGATTTACGTAAAAATTTTTGTTAAACCATGTTGGTGCAATTTCGCACTACAATCCCATTTCCACTAAAACGGTCACGTCAACAAGCAAAATTACTGTTACTGATCTCCAAGAACCCGCAACCCTCGATTGAAACATCAAAAACTATTGCATTGCCCCAGGGCAAGTGTTTGGTGTGTCTTATCCAGACATGCGATAATTGGACCTTTTTTTTCGAAAAATCTCTAGGTCAGGCGACAAAAGTCAAGGATGAAATTATCGGCGCATGATTACTGAATTGTTTTTTGTCCCCCAATCTGTGAGCTCATTCATTGTAATCTTCACACACTTGGTTTCAGCAGCATGTAGCGACTGCACACCCAACCCATCACTGTGTTGTCTGGGGCATAGAGGGGACTGAGTCCCCCGTTTTTTGCAGCAAACATAACTAAAAAGCCGCACTAATGTTGTGTTAGACTTCCAAAACCCGTACCAAGGGTTAAAAATGGCAGAACGGGGATCTGCAAGGCCCTCGGGAGATTCTGCCTTGCAGATCGCTCCGTGCTGATAATGGCTGAGGTGCCTACCTTGGCTAAAACGTTCTGCCTGTGGTTTAAACCTAAAATCGCAAGAAGGGGAATTAGTTTCGCTGATAATGGAGTGCTGTTGTCTTGCAACAGATACCTGGACTATAAGGAACCAGGAGTGATGTTTGAACGGGTTAGTGTGTTTAAGAGCTGATGCTCTTAATGGGTTTCTGCCTACCTACCAGCCTTGTCTTCCCATTGACTGTTGGCAAATTGCATACAGTCGGTTTTAGAACACCCAAACAAACGCTTCAAACTTATAGCGAAAAGTTGCTACCTGTGTGAGCCTAGCAAGCCACACGAGTGCGCTGGTTCACCCCGTGGTGTTCGTCCATGATCAGATTAGGCCGTTATGGCAGCTGCTGATGTAAATCAATTTCACAACTGCACACACAGCCAGAGTTTCGATAAATTTGCTTCGGGAAATTTTTTCCCCCAAAAACTATTCAATCGCTTTTAGGACATCCATGGCCACCTAAAATAGAGAGTTTATAATGACAATTGTGGTTTAAACGAAAAATATTCGTGGAGAAATCAGCGCAATTGAACCAAGTTTACTGCAGCGTGTGACAGAGCTCCATTTTTTAACAGCGTATTCAACTCGACGGAAGACATCTGGATGACATACTCCAAAAAACAAAATCCGCATTTTCTGAGAAATGTTTAAGAGGTGCAAAGAAAAGTAGAGACGTGTACAAAAGAAAACATTTAAAACATTTTTCTTTTAAATTCTCAATAATTTATTTATATTGTTCTGGTATAAAGTTGAATGTTTGAGAATATCTTTCAAAAATTTCCAAAGCGGCTAGGGTAGCTCCTATGAAATGTCGACCTATAGACAGCTGGGAAACATAAAACCCAAGCTGTTTATAATTGTTTGATTGGTAACAATATTAGAAGCTAATATAAAGAATAAAACTCATTTGTTTTTATTTATTTATTATTATTATTTTTAAATTGTCCATTTGCAAAATAAAATTTTTATTCATTTGCATGATTTCAAATCATTCAGAAGAAAAATAATTATTTTCGTTTAAACTTTTAATGGCTTTCTATTCTTTAAAATTTTTATTAAAAATTGTGCAATTAATGTTGTTTATAAGTTTACAAATTTTTAATTCTTTTTTTGTTATTAAAAATTGTGTAATTAACGTTTATAATAAATTTACAAAAAGCCAGACTACAACCCAACAAAATGTTTGAAAAATATTTTTTACAAAAAAAATTATTTTTTTTTTGTTAAAAAAAAAAAAAAAAAATCAAACATAATTTTAGAATATAATTTTCGATAAATCTTGTAGAAAAATTTCATTTTATATTAAATTTATGGCATTTAAATTTACCGCCAATAAAATTGTTTACACAAAATTTTTCGCAAATTTCAGCAATTAATTTATTATTAACCAGCAAACATTTCTTGGGAAATTTATAACAATAGAAATATTTAGTTAAATAAAATATAATAATAATTATGACTTTTATTAGATAAGTATATGCTAAAAATGTTTTTGTAACAAAAAATTTAAGTAAAAAAAAAAAATATTATACGATTAGAAAAGTGGCAATAATGTCGATTATTGTGCATCACCAAGGCGAATTCATTACTAGGCGAACTTGACAGCTCAGGTGATTATTTTTTGCTTCTCCCGTTTTTCCAATGAGACCGTTAAAGTTTTTTTCTTTTGTATACAAACATTTTCGCGTCATTTTATTGTGAAGATTTTTTTGTACGATTTAGTGCAATTTAAAAAAATTTTTGTGAATTTAAAAGTGAAAAACTCATATAATCTGTGATTATAAAAGTTTATAATTACCGTTTATAATTAAATTTTTGCCCTGCTGAACAATCTTAGGCGAATTTAGACTATGACATTCTCAGGAAGTTTTACAATAACAAAATACATAGTGCTGAATTCGCCTTCCCGCTTGCATTCACCTGTATAAATTTATTTTTTACCGAATTGCCAACTATCACTAAATAACAAAATGTGTTTTACATTTGTACTACTACGTCGGCAAACCTAAAACAGGAAAGTGAAAGATTTTAAAAATGTCGCCGAAGCAAAGAGTCACAAAATTTGCCTCTACTTCTCTCCATTCTTATTTTATTTGCTTACTAATTTGAGTTGCCAAACTTATTACATATACAGATTTAGGGGAAAATAGTTGAAAAAACTTATCATTATAAAGTTTTTTATGAGATTATCTTTATACAAAGACTTTGGTTTCTTTATATGCATTAAAAGGTAAACATACTATAATTTTTTGCATAACATGCAAAAGAAGTTAATTTTATAATTATTATTTTACTACATTACTGCAACTTTGTGTAATTCTCTGTATGTGGCAACATTGTTTAGCAATTTGTCATTTTACTTTCAGAAAACTTCAAAATATTTGTTTTATGAAATTTTTGATGAAAGCTGAGTGGAAAATAAACAATATGTGAGTGTGTTAGTGAAAAAGTGTGAGTGTATTGCAACTTTCTTTCCTGTAAACGCTACGTAATTACAGTTGCCTATTGGCAGGAGCAGTGCTGCCTTCTCTGGTTTCTTGAATTTGAAATTCTTAAGAGTCGACTGTTTTTGTGTAGTCGATTTATTTTTGATAAAAAATATATAGAAATATATTTTATTATAAAAAATTATTGTGTTTATGTTTGCTGGGTTATTGCTTCATCAATATTTCTGTTTTCAGGTAATTTATAATTTAAAATTTTTTTTGTGTGGAAACTTGTTGCTTTCTCTGGCAGCTTTTAGCACAAATAAATTATTAACATGATTAAAAACAAATTTGTAAATATATTTATTTAACCGATGAGACTCTTCAAATATAACGAAAACAATTTTTTTTTTTGTAACATTTGTTGATTTTTGTTTGTTTGTTCTTAGAAAAGAAAAATTATAAATTTTTTTCATTTGTTTGTGTGAGTGAAAAGTGGTCGTTGAGTAAAAACTTTTTAGTCGCCAGAAATCATATTTTTTGGTTTGGTTGAAATTAACCATTTATTTTTATTAAAATGTCATACTGACGAGTTGAAACTTTTATTTGTAATTTATTTTTCTTTTTGCTTCATGTCAAAAGATTTCTTTCTATAAATGATGTCGTCGTCGATGGAATTCTGTCTGTCCATGTATTCGTCGTATTTGTTGTTGTCTGAGCAAAAATAAAAGTATTTTTTCATGACCTAAAATCTTTAATAATTTATTTCTTTCTCCTTGTTGATTATTTGAAAAGTCATATCTGCTGTTATTGCAGATTTTCCTTTTTCTTTTTTTTCCGAAGAGGAAAAATTTAATATTTATATAAGTACATTGTCGATACACTTATGTATATGTATGTATATACATATGTATTTTCATTTTGTTATCTATGAATTGCGTGTTGGTTTGAAGGTTAAAAATAGATTTTCATATTAATAAATATATTTCAGACAAATGAATGGCTTATGCAATTTTGTTATAAAATATGATTACGTTTATTTTTTATTTATTTATTTTTTTATTTGTAATTTGTACGAGTAAATACAATTAATTATTTAAAATTGCTTTTATTTTCATGCAATTATTTCATTAAATGTCTTTGTTTTTTTTTTTTTACTTTCCTTTCAGCTGGTTAGACCTGTTCCTACATCTATGGAGTTTAAGCTAGACAGCTCGGAATACTGCCAGGCACAGCACAAATAAAAAGTAAGTTTCGTCAAAAGCAAGCATCAAATAGTTTTTCGGAATGGAATAATTTCTAATATCAAGTATGAAACTTGTAAATGATTTCATTCCGAAAAACAAGATAGCTTTTCGTTTTATGAAGAACCAAAATATCTACGCAATTCTGTTTTCGACCATAATTGAACTCTGTGACAGGGTGGTCGCTTTTAGAGTGAAGGAAATCACAGCTGACATTCTTGTCGACATGTGGTTCCAACAGAAAAGTAAACTTTTGAATAGTTTTCTTACATTTGCCAGTTTTCAGACATTCGATAAAGATTTTTGTTTTTATTAAACGATTTCAAACAATTAAGTTTTTTATTCGCTATTTTTAGCTTCTACCATTTATACCAAATAAAAATTATAAATAGCTTGTTTTTAATGTTTCGCAGCTATCTATATGTCGACATTTCATAGGAACTACCCTAGTCATCAGTAGACTTTGGAACTTTTTGAAAGATATTCTCAAGCATTCAACTTTATATCCCAACAACATAAATAAATTGTTGAGAATTTAAAAGAAAAATGCTCTAATAATACCTCTCAAAACACAAAAAACAAGCTTTTTTCATTTATACACGTCTCTAACATTTCTTTACACCTTTCAAACAAATGAACAACCGTTGGTTGCTACGATTTGCTTTTTGAAAGTATCGAAATGCAGAGAACAAAAATTCAAACAATTAACGTTTATAAATAGAAAAGCTTGTTTTTTGTGTTTTGACGGATATTATTAGAGCATTTTTCTTTTTAAATTCTCAGCAATTTATTTGGATTGTTGGGATATAAAGTTGAATGTTTGAGAATATCTTTCAAAAATTTCCAAAGTCTACTGATGACTAGGGTAGTTCCTATGAAATGTCGACATATAGATAGTTGGGAAACATAAAAAACAAGCTATTTATAATTTTTATTGGTATTAAACGATTTCAATAAAAACAATTGAATATAAAATTCTAGTATTCGAAAATTCTAGTTAGATTACAGAATTTATTTTCATACTAAAAGGTAACTTATCGGAATTAAAAAAGGTGATCCCACCATAATACACGTTATTAGTTGTGCGTCACACGTTGATGTCAAGTTTTTTATCCAACTAAATTTAACTTTGTTTCAGTGTTTGAAAAATTCAATCATGAAGAGGTAGTCACTCAATTGAGCAGCGCGTTAAGATTGTTTTATGAAGACAGCCGTTTAAATCAAAAGGTATTTTAGGGCACTTCTTGATTTATTTTTTGGTCAGCATAATTTGGTCAGTTGGGGAAAGAATTACGTCCAAATTCACGATAACGAAGTTGTTCGTTGGTTCGCACAATTACATTTAAAACAATAACAAAATCTTGAATGTTGTTTTTGTTTTAAATGTAATGTGCGAACGAACGAACAGCTTCGTCATCGTGAAATTGGCTTTTATACTCAAATTTCGGCATGTCGGGTCATGCTTGTGCATGTTCGTCCAGCTCGTTCTGCGGAAACCCTAGCTGTTGTTCGCGCTAAAGCGGCAGAAGGCCGCTCAACCTCGACTCGTCTTCATCGTGCACAACAATTGAACATCTCACGAACACGACTAATGCGAATTTTGAATAAATACTTTAATTTACACGCTGAAAAGTTTCAATTGACTCAGGAACGGAAGAAGCCTAATGACAATTTAAAGCCTCGTTAATGCGCCGAATGATTGATTGAACAGGCAGATTGTGAAATTGATTTACATGAGCTTCTGCCGGTCTAATTTGATGATGGATCAACACCATGAGGTGAACTATTCACGATTCACCCCGTGTGGCTTACAAAGCTCACACAGGTCACAACCCAGCGGCCAAAGTTTCGCTTACAGAAGCGATGATCCGATGCACACTTGTAAGTCAGTAATGCACACCATCTCATATACGAACCTAGTAGTAGTACATTGCCGCATATGTAGAGTGAACGCCTATCACCTGCACACAAAGTAAGCGAGGTAGCGAGGTGTTCATCCAACAAAAGCGCATTACTTCCTAATATACATTGTAAGTTGGCAGTAGGCAGCTCGAATACAATCTCGCTTACTTTGTAAGTCGACAGTAGGCAGCTCGAATACAATCTCGCTTACTTTGTAAGTAAGTCGTAGACGTACTGCGCACTTCGGTTTTTTTTTTTTTTTTGGGTTATTCCATTAAATAAATTTGTTCTGTTTTATGTTTACTGCATTCTTTTATTTTTTCACTAAATGTTTTATTTTTCTTGTACTTTTTTTATAATGTTATCAAGGCACTCTTACCTGATTTTGTTAACTAACATTTTTGCAACGTAGTTTGGCAAAGACGGCAAACGTTTCATTTACAACTAAAAAATAAAATACGCACTTATAAATATGATATAAAAGATGAACGTCATTCATTTTTAGGAACTCCGTATACTACTGCCACATACTTTGTAAGTTAGCATTCATCGATGCTTCTCTTCAATGATGTGTGCACATCATTGTAGAGAAGTAATGTGGTAGGCAATGTCCGCCGCTGGGAACTTTTGGCCATAAGTTTATAGAGACAAGGCGAATTCATTATTAGGCGGATGCATCGGCGAATTTCTTATCAGTTCGTCTGTATCCACTTTTCAAATTTTATCATGCTCTTCTTTTCACACCCACACGACAAAAATAAATCACTAACCACGCACGTGTTTCTTATCAGCAACGTTTGACAGTGAGGTGAAATATTCACCATTTACACAAACAAAACACCTGTTGTTTTTCTTAGTATGGTATTGTTGTTGTAGGGAAGCGGCCTATCACGGTCGTTACTACAATGGATTTTGCTCTGACGAGATTAGGGATCTTGTTCCCGAAACGCGCACATTTGTACATAACACGTGTTCAGCGTCCACAACCCATCCATTTGTGGTCGATTGCGCGGGGAATCATACTACACATTACAGAGAGAATTCGTTTTTCAGCCGTACGCTTCGTCTGTGGAATATGTTGCCTGCAGACGTGTTTTCTGTCTGTTATAACATTGGAAGGTTCAGGTCAAATGTTCACAAACACTACTCTTCTTTCCCCCTCCGCACAACATGGATTTTGCTCTGACGAGATTAGGGATCTTGTTCCCGAAACGCGCACATTTGTACATAACACGTGTTCAACGTCCACAACCCATCCATTTGTGGTCGATTGCGCGGGGAATCATACTACACATTACAGAGAGAATTCGTTTTTCAGCCATACGCTTCGTCTGTGGAATATGTTGCCTGCAGAAGTGTTTTCTGTCTGTTATAACGCTGGAAAGTTCAAGTCAAATGTTCACAAACACTACTCCCTTTTTCCCCCTCCTCACAACCTATTTTCCTAGTTCTAGTACAATGCACTGCATATGTAGGCATCATCCCCTGAGTACTGGTCCAAGATAAAAAAAAGCAACTGAAGAGGGTATTTGTTTCGCACATAATTGTCGTAGATCCTTCTATTGGAATAAAAAACATCAAGAAAACTTTTAACTCATTTACAATTAACGTTGTGTGAAATATCCTAAAACCACTATATGAAATGAACTGATCTAATCCTTTATAAGTAATTTTGTTTCTTTTTTATATTTGATTTTTGTTTTTTTTTCCTTTTTAGTAAATTATTGTAAGCCTGGAATTTTACTTACTTATGAATTCTGGCGCGACTGGCAGGGACTAGTTATGGCTATAACTACAACTAGACTTTTAGTTGTAATTATATTATAGTTTTATTATATATATATATATATATATTTTTTTTTTAAATCCTTTCTATGTTTTTTTTCCAGCATATCACTTTTCTCTTTTACTCGATAAATAAACTTTTACCTATAACCCTAAATATTTTTTTTTATTATTTCTTCGCCACCATTTATCTTATTTTTCCCTCCGCGGCAAGCTTTTTGATCTTTATTTATTATTATTTACTTCGAAACGAAACTACCATAACACTTGAAATGCACATGTTCAACTAACTAAGGCTGAATATCGCAAAATATCAAACTTACCTTTTTCTCCTTATACTAGTGGATGGAAGAATAGAATTTTTTGGGCGTCTATATGTAGCCGATTGTGTAAATGTTGTGATGACAAATCCACCTGCGTTGCACTCTCAGAGCACGTAATAATTTCCTCTTGCAATTCGGTTCGCTAGGTCAAATGTTTAGCTCAATTATTGGAATGGGAGCGCTGGTGAAGAAGATGGAATTAATATGTGCTGTCTGAGCCGATGAAACAAAATAAAGAGAAGCTTTTTATTTTGTTTACTCAGAATAAACTCCCAATCGGAAATTGGATAAGAAAAGATAGAAATTAAACAATTGAATTAGAGATTTTGATATTTTATTGAACAAGTTGTGCGGAAATTTTTTTTTTTTTTAGCTTTTTTTATTTATTGAATCTTCACAATGTGAACTAACAATAAGTATTCAAATCTTAATACTAAATACAATAAATTAACTAAGTCCAGCCAATGTTAGACAAAAAGTTTTATTATGCGCATATTATATCGGTAAAATCACCTACTTAACGCTCTGATGGTGGCAACGGTATCCCTTCTTCTCAACCGAGTGTGACCACTAAAATTAAGTATGTTTCGTACAAGAGGGTTTGGGTGAAGTTCCAATTTGCGGAAAATGGGCACGGATCTTTTACCTTCTTTCAGCATGCAGTTTCTCCGGTTAATTAATTTTAACAATATATAGGAAATAGAATTGACGACATTTTGACCAGTCTGATAGTAGGTTTGTAGCACAAACAAAGAAAGAGATATCTATTACTTTTCATAATAATTCAGCGAATTTCAGAAAAACCAGCTTTCGTTTATAACTATGTGAAACAATCTGATAATGGAATTATTAGCTATAAGGGTTAAGGTTTTGGCCTTTGTTTCGCACAATTTGTTTCGCACATAATTGTCGTAGATCCTTCTATTGTAATAAAAAATATCAAGAAAACTTTTAACTCATTTACAATTAAAGTTGTGTGTTTTGGTTGGACCACTCTTTATTAGAAAGCGTAGTTATCCATTCTCCACACTCCTAAATTTACTTAGTGATTGGCACTACTTGCTTAAAATGTTTTCCTTTTAAATTTATATAATTAAATACATTTCTTATTATCATAACCATATACATATGTACATATGTATATATAATTAATTATTTGGTAACATGCCAAAGAAAGCTCTTCAAGCTCCAAAAAAAAAAACAGATATACGTGTGTACAAAATATTCATACATAAAATTTCATTATATTGATATTTTTTATATATTTTAATTTTTTGGTTTTTTTTTTTTGAGTTGCAATGACGAACGAATACAGCGAATGGGTTGTTTGTGTATTTTGTTTTTCAAAAGTAAATTATAAAATTCAAAATAAACTGGGCAGTTCTTCTCAAACAGAATATTTAACATCATTACAAACAATATTATGGTGGGAAAAGAAAATGCTGCAAAATAATAAAAACAAAAAAAAAAAAAACAAAAATTAAATTAAAGGGAAATGTGGGTGTTACTTTGCCGTCTAAATTGCCAAAGCGTCGTTGAAAAAAAAAGCGAAAACTATTAGCGAAAGGCGACAATTGTTGTACGCCGCAAAAAAATAAAATAAAACAATTTAAAAGAAGAGCCGCTATAATAAATTAAACAGAAACGAAAACATCAAACACCAACACTGAAACAGACAAAATTCATTTAATGACATGTAACGTGAAAATTACAGGAAATGTAAACGTTATTTATTTAAGCAAGCAGATACTTATTCCAAGGTAATGAGAGTTAATAGTCTGGAAATACTCGTATCTTTCTGCTTTACATGATATTCGAATGTATGTAAATAAGTAGATGTTGGTACGTAACAAGCCTTAAGTGCCAGGTCAGACACACCGACTTTAGTTGGGCAATTCTTGACTTTATAGAAGCTTTCGGTGAGGGGTATAAGAAGGGAAAAATAGTTGCCGCTACTCGGCAAATCCTTACTTTTCTCTCATGTGTGCTTGTGCATATACAATGTAAGTTGCAAGAAATAAAAGATAGAGAAAGCTCAAAATGTTCCGAAAAAAGTTTTTTTGTTTTGTGTGGCAATTCCAAAAGAAAATTTCTAAAAAGTTCGGCAAGTTCGGCCTGTCTGATCTTACTCTCATAATTGCAATATTTTTTTTTTAAGCATTTTTTTTATTTTTATTTATTGAATCTTCAAAATGAACTAACAATAAGTATTCAAATCTTAATACTAAATAAAAATTAAAAAATGTGAATCTTAAGTCCGGCCAATGTTACACAAAAAGTTTAATTATGCGGGAGCTATTTCGGTAAAATCACCTATTGAGCAATCTGATGGTGGCAGCGGTATCCCTTCTTTTAAGCCGAGTGTGGCCGCCAAAATTAAGCATATTGCGCGCAAGAGGGTTTGGATGAAGTTCTAGTTTACTGACATACCTTGTCGCGTACTTAGAAAATTCCTTTTTTACCAGCGGAACACTCAGATCGTTATGAATTCGTGAATTTTTTACGTACCATGGAGTAGCAGTAATCGTTCGAAGAATTTGGTTTTGTCACCTTTGAATTTTTTCAATATTTGACGGTGAGGCGGTGCCCCATAATTGAATTCCGTAGCACCATATGGGCTTTAGAATTGCATTGTATAACAGAAGTTTGCAATCCAACTTCAATGTCGAGTTTCTGCCCATAAGCCAATTTAGTTGCGCAGCTTTTAGTTTCAACTTAGTGACTTTTGCTTCAATGTGAGACTTCCACGTTAGCCTACGGTCGAGGTGTATACCAAGGTACTTGACTTCACTGTGCTGTGGAATAGGTGAGTTGTTTATTTGAATAGGCACACATGTTTGTTCTATAGTGCTATGTTTAGCCCGAAAGCCAAATAATAATTCCAATATAAGTATTTTTGTAGAAATTTGAAAATAGAAACAATTGAGTTTATTCTCTTTTACTTTTCTTTTTTTATAAAAATCTATTGTTAAAAAAACTTGATAGGTGACTGACTGACATAGTGATCTATCAACGCACAGCCCAAACCACTGGATGGACCGGGCTGAAATTTGGCATGCAAGTAGATGTTATGACGTAGGCATCCGCTAAAGGCCCAGGATAGTGAATCCTGCACGATCGTACGTGTAGGATAGTGAACAGGAAACTGTTTCAAAAGTCTGGCCGACTTAAAAAAAACGCTTCAAAATGGCGTTGTAGGCCACACTATTATACAAGTATAAATGTAATAATTTATATACACATTAAAATAATTAAAAACTTTTATTAACATAATAATTTTATATTACTTAAATTATTTTCTCGAGGCACCAACAATATTCTCATATTTTTCACAATCAGTGGTGAAAGTGAAATTTTTGTTTACGAAAAACTTTAATTTCACTCGAAGCGAAAAATGCTATCTCCTATGAAATTCCTTAATAAAATTTTTCAAAATAAAATAAGCTGTCATAAAAATAAAATAAGCTGTCAATTGAATATATTCAAATAAGAATAAGTTGTATGGTATTTTTGAAAACTAAAATTAAAAAATAAAATACAAGATAAGATGTTTAGAATCGGTACGCTAATACTATCGCAAGACAAAGAATTGAGACAACATCAGATTATTCCCCAAGGTTTGCACGACGCATCAAAACCCTTGGAGCTACCAAATATGCAGTAAGTAACTTACATATGCTCTTCTTAGATTCATCCAATATTACAGGATAAATAAAGCTGCGTTTTTGTACATTTTAGATGTATTTAAAAATTCTCTGCCGTCGTTAAAAAAGCACAAGGCAAGGTAGCATCAGACTCTACTTGCGTTCGAAGAACTCCATCATCTTTAAAATTATAAAAAAGACAGATGTCATCCGCAAACATATACAATTTGCCATTAAAAGTGATGTTTTTAATGTCGTTAATGAAAATTTTAAATAGTAAGGGACCGAGAACACTGCCTTGCGGAACCCCACAGGTTACCTCAAGCTCACAGCTTTTGGAATTTCCAATTTGAACAAATTGCACTCTACGTTTTAAGTAGTCCACAAATAACTTCAGTGTCATTTCAGAGCAGCCAATAAGATACAGTTTTTTTTATTACAATTGTATGATCTACTAGATCAAATGCCTTTGATAAATCAAAAAATACACCAGCAACACCTCTGTACCCTGCGTCAAGACCGCTACATACATGTTGATGTTTGTTGGTGTTGTATTTATTGTAATTCTGCCACTACCTGTATAAAGCTGCCTTGAAAAAGCATTTGGTATTCCGCCATTAGCTAAGTGCTTGCTTGCGGTTCTTTGCTAAAAGCGGATAACAAAAAGGAGTAGCAAGAGATTATGAAGTTGGAATAGCTCAGTCAACGTTCTGTGAGGTTCTCTCACAAGTACTAGATAGTTTTGAGCAACATCTATGTATGTGAGCAATGGATAACTCATCCATTCGACATTTTTAATTGGAGGGCCAGCATTATTTAATTCATCTGTAAGGCATTTCCAAAATTCTGCCACTACACCTCTTGATAATTTTACATTTGTAAAATTATCAAAAGGTATACAATTGACCTGTTATTTTGCATTTAGTTGAGTAGTAGTATCGTTTTGGGCTCTATTAACAGACTTTGTCCTGAGACAATTTATTATTAGATAGTGTATTTTAGTTAAAAGAAATTAATACTTACATGTTGAATACAATTCGCCAGTAAAAATAAAATGAACAAATATGGCTCAGTAGCCCAGCCGAATGTATCAGCGAAAGCATAAACAAAATCAATTATGATTTAAATAATATTTATATGTGGGCATCTGTAAATCGATTACAGATGAATCCTAGAAAATCTAATGTCTGGTGATTCATAAAAAAAACTATATGTCCTCGTATAGAAGTTGATATTGCAGTCAATGTACATAAAATTGAAATAGTAAACTCTGCAAAAAATTTAGGAGTAATTTTTAATAGTAATTTAACATGAACTGATCATGTTAACGCCCTGGTGGCTAAATCGTATGTAAAATTAAAGACACTATGGACAGTTCAATATTTTACACCTGTGAAAGTAAGAATGTTACTGACTAAAACTTACTTGATACCATGTATCATATATGCCTGTGAATTGTTTTCTAGTTGTGATAATGCTAGTAAGAGGAAACTTGAAGTATTATTTAATAACATAGTAAGATACGTTTATAATCTGAAGAGCTGCGACCATGTTGCATTATATGCCAAAACAGTATATGGTGTAAAATTTGAGAGTCTCTTAAAGATAAGAACATTAATCTTCCTCCACAAAATAATATACACCCAAAAACCAAAATATTCATTTAAAACAATAAGATTTGCTAGATCTTTAAGGGGTAAAAAAATAATAATTCCCAAGTATCACTGCCTTGCTATTCATCTTTGGAATGCTCTTCCCCAGCATCAACAAACTAATAGCAACGCAACACATTTTAAAAACTTCCTATTCTATTATTTTAACTAGATGTCTTAAACGTTTTACAAATATCTAAATGCGCATGTTTTACTCTATTAATAGAAATATGTTAATTTATATTTTTCTTGTTTTTAATGTTATTTGTGATTAATGATAAGCTATTGTGGCGATTTTATTGTACACTATACAGCCCTGCATTGTAATTATAAGACTAAGTCTTGTTATGTAGGGATATAATAAATAAATAATTAAATAAATAAATAATAAGGAAATGTAAAAATATTTCATGGCAAAATATATTGATGGTAAAGGGATTTTTTTTTTACATGAAAAATATTTATGATATTATTCACAACTGAGTTACCTACCATTAAATAATATTTTATGGGAATTATTCATGATTACCATTAAGTGAAAAGTGTAAAAATTTAGAGTGAATAGTTATTTACGATAATGGCGAATATACGAGTATACCACTCTGATCGCACAGAAACCATTTATGTTTTGAAAAGTTTCATAAAATTTTTCAAATCGCATGATTTGTCAAAAGCTCTGTCACACGGTTGCCTTTTTAGTACTTTTTCAGCACACATGCTTTATTTAGTAGATCGCACGATCGTGTTTGATAGTGTAACAAGGCCTTAAGAAAGGATTTTGATTAATTCTACCCCCAAGGGGATACAATAAGGGACGTAAGTTTGCCGCGAGCAAAAGCTAGTATTTAATAATTTTTAGTATATTTTTTTTTTTAACAAATACAAAAACTGCGAAGCTTTTTTTGTTGTCTGCAGTAACACCCAGGACACCCTGAGACAGGAATCGAACCTGCGACCTCGAGACTGTTGACCGAGTACTCTACCAAATCAGCCATCGGGTCCACTGAGTTCAAAAGCGTCCCCGAATTTTCGAAAAGAAGTTCTAATCTTCCTCTTAATGAGAAAGCACCAGATAGATCTATTATCACGTTTTTGTATTTTATGAAAAATAAATAAGAAAAATTTCTATTTTAAACAGTCTTTTTTTAATGATATAATGTACGTATGTATTTGATTTTTCTTTATATACAATTAGAATTTTTTTTCTTTATTAAAATAGCGTAATCAAGATTATTTCAGTTAAGACGACGTTTTGCTGTTTCTTTATTTATTCGATGACTCTAACAAACTTAAGGAAAAAAGTGAATTTGATTTTCTATAATTATCATTGATTAGCAAAACAAACAAAAAATTTGCGTCGTGTAATAACCTTAAGTGACCGCTATTGGCTGCTGTTTTGGGAATTAAAAAAGTATATAGAAACGTTCATTGTAAAAAAATATAACAACAAATTACACTCAGAAATATATAACTTGCAAGTGACAGCTGTCAATAAAAAAATTTGTTTTTCGTGTTCAAAGAGATGGACATGTGCCCATACATACTCTTATACATACATACGTATACATGTAAACATAACTATTTTATAAAGAATTTTTTTTTTTTTAAATTTACTTTAACAAAATTCAATATAGACTCATGAACTTTGAGCTTTCAATTTCTTAAACTTTTTTCTTCTCATTTTTAGTTTTATTTCTTTTTATCTCTTGAGCGCATATAATTTTTGTATGAATTAATTTCATTTTTTGTTTTATATACTCGTACATATTTGCTTGTTTTAAAAACTATGTGCTGATATTTGTTTTTCTTTTGTTTAATTTTTTTATTTTATTCATTTATTTGCACATATTACGTTCGGTGTTGCCTGTACGATATGCGCCTGGTTTAATCAGAAATTGAGGGCAACCAAGCGTATAAAATTTCCTCTTTATTTTTTTTATTACTATATTTTTTTTTTTTGCTTTTTTTTGTATCTTTTTTTTAATTTTCACTTGCATTGTTTTTCATACAGAAAAACTGAATCTATTATATTATTTAGTCCCGGTTCAGACACTTTAACTTATGTTGATCTACTTTTGAGTTTGTAGTAGAGACGAGCGGAAGAGAGAGCCGTATACAGTACTGGAAAACTTTTTCGAACTATATGCATGAAGTTAGCTGCAAGTGAATATTTTTGACATGTCTTTTCAAGCTTTGTTTCACTGAAAATATGGATGAATTTTGTTATAAAACTGTGAATAATTTAAAAAATCTGCAAGAATATTGCTTGCTGTCGATTACACAAAAACATAAAATAATGGTTTTCCTGTTATATGTCATTTTGTACAAAAGGTGCTCCAACCAGAATGCACGCTTTTAATTGCAAGTAAAACAAAAAGTTTTCAAAGACTTATCTTAATGCCTTATTATGATAAAAAGATGTATTACAATTATGTATGAAACAAAATATCGGCCAAATTCTCGTCACGGCTTTGGTAACGTATCTCTATGAGATAATGGCGTACTTCTACTCGATGGTCCATATGACTGGTGAGACATAATTGCGGTAGTGTCATTAATGTGCTGAATTAGACTTTAAGTGTACTTCTCAGAGGTCTGCAACCGGTGCCTTTTTTAAAGATTTAAGTACACTCGTCTTAAATCGAGTTGCGTTGTAATTGGCCACCGCATATTGTTTGTACAAGTATGTTTTCTACTCGTTAGAGCTCACGTCTATTAACTAGAGTACATAACATACCCAACTAAGTTTGTATGCGGTAGCTGCTTGATTTGGTTTCTGAATTATTATTTCCACATTCGGCAATCGAACTTGTACTTCTTTTTAACAACAAATATAATTAAATTCTCAGTAAATAATTTAGATTGTTGGGGTATAGAGTTGAATGTTTGCGAATATATTTCAAAAATTTCCAAAGTCTAATGGGTGATTTTATAAGAACTATCGGAAATTAAAAAAAAAAAAAAAAACATAAAATTCAGAAAAATGCATGAAATATTTATTTGGATAGATAGTTGGGTCGATATAATTTAATGTTTGAAGATTATTTCATGCAAATGTTGGCCGCGGCTGCGCCTCAAATGGTCCATCCGCTTAGTCCAATTTTGTCATACTCTTTCCAACATTTCGGCCGGTATCTCACGAATAATGTTGGCAATGTTGGCTTCCAGTGCGTCAATCGAAGCGGGCTTGTCGCTATAGACATTAGCCTTAACATAGCCCCACAAAAAATAGTCTAGAGGCGTTAAATCGCACGATCTGGGCGGCCAATTGACTGGTCCCAAGCGTGAAATAAACTGTTCACCGAACTCGCCTCTCAATTGGTCCATTGTTTCGCGTGCTGTGTGGCATGTGGCACCGTCTTGTTGAACCCACATGTCATGCAAGTCAAGCTCTTCCATTTTGGGCAAAAAAAGTTTGTTATCATCGCACGGTAGCGCTCACCATTCACAGTAACGTTGTGATTCGCATCATCTTTGAAGAAATACGGCCCAATGATGCCGCCACCCCATAATACGCACCAAACGGTTGTTTTTTGTGGATGCATTGGTAGCTCTTGCAATGCTTCTGGCTGCTCTTCACTCCAAATACGGCAGTTTTGCTGAACACAATTCTTCGATAAAAAAGTGGATCTTCATCTAACTTTTCAAGAGCCCATTCACCAAAAATTTGGCGTTGTGGTATGTCGTTTGGCTTCAATTCTTGCACCAGCTGTATCTTATAAGGCTTCACACCCAAATCCTTCCGCAAAATTTTCCACGTAGTGGAGTAACAGAGGCCCAATTGCTGCGAACGGCGCCGAATCGATAATTCACGGTTATCACCAACACTGGCCGATATGGCTGCGATATTTTCTTCAGTTCGCACTCTACGTAAGCGTTATTATAAATTTCGACATATAGACAGCTGGGAAACATAGGAAATAAGCTGTCTATAAATTTTTTGATTGTTATCAATATTAGAAGCTAATGTAGTGAATAAAGCTCAATTGTTTATATTATTTAGAATTAAATAATAATAAATTAACAATATTCTACTGGGATACAATGCAGACAAAACAACAACTAAGCTTGAAGTTTACCACTTTTTAAACAATACTACATATTTACAATGTTGGAAGTCGGTATGATAAAAAAAAGGTTTACCCCCTAATACATAACTTGTATAAAAAACAAATGTCAAAAGAAAATTCAGCTCTCTACACCTGAATAAAATTAATTGCACGAGTACAAGCATATCGCTCCTTCATTGCAAAATAGTCATATCTCAAAAAAGCTCGTTTCGTGAAAAACGCACTTAAAGTTTTTAGTTTCCATACAAGTCTTAGCGAATTTTTTGAGAAAAAGCAATTTGAATAAATTTTTGGCACAATATAAATGGTAGTACTGTTAACAATTCTGCATTGTTAACTCGAAAAGCTCATTTTTTTTGAGATATGACTATGTTGCAATAAAGGAGCGATATGTCAATTCCTCTCTCTTTTCTCACCACCAAAGTAAGAATTATAGCGATAAAAGTTGTACAATATAAACTGGGACTTTGGAAGTATGAAATATCAAAAATTTTAAAATGTCTTTGTTTATATATTGGACCAGTACAGAGAGGATGACCTTTACATATTGTAGTGGAACTGTGACAAATAAGTTAGAAGAAGAGGTAAGAGGGAGTAGTGTTTGTAGACGTTTAACGTAAACCCATCAAGAACACAGCAGAAAGACGAATACAACGTTAACACAGCATTTACAATGATGGTTCAAATAAGTTAGTTAAAAAATTTGAAAGTTATTTCGAAAAATCGAAATTAATATCGAAAGCTCGAATAATTTTAATATTTATTGAAAGTCCGTAATTCTAATAATTATTTTTCACTATTATTATTTTAATAATGTTTGTTTTTCTATTTTTCAGGGGGAAAAAGTTTGCATCAAGGAGAGCAATAGAAATACTAAACGATCACGAAGACGTTTAAAAGTAAGACGAAGAAACTGCAAGTTTAAGACTAGAAAGAAAGTAAGCAAACACCCGCAAAAAAGTTAAAAATCTACATCATCAAGTAAAGTTTGAGAACAAAAAAAGCATCCAAAGATCATATCAAGCAGAGATCAAGTGGTATCCAAACTAGAATTATTCAACGAAGAAGTCACTAAAAGAAAAAAAAAAAAAAATAATCATCCATAAGGAAATTGGAAAACTGCAACTTGAAAAAACTATTCAAAAGGATATTGAATATAAAAAAAAACAAAACACTCACACTTACAAGCTATAGAAAGAACAGGGAAAAGCAGGTTTATTAAAAAATATATAGAGGAAAATAATATTTTTTGAAAAATTTTTTCTTTTGACTTAAAATAGTTAAAAAGAACAAAGAACACATTAATTTTGTTTTGTGATAATTTTTAAGCTATAAATTAAAACTCTTGAGAAAAAACAAAATTTATTTCCTAAATTTAAAACATAAATCTTAAAACTATTAAGTACTTAAATATTAATTGCTTTAACAAATTTGCTTTCTAATTTAAACTTAAAACAAAAATATTTTACTTAAAAAAAAGCTGAATTTTTAAATTTATCTTTTTAAACAAAAAGAAAGAGAACACATCTTCCGTTAGTTGTTAGAAACAGTTTTAATTGTAAAGAAATTATAATTTAAAAAGAAATTTCCGTTCATATTGTTGTTTTAAATAATAGACTCAACACAAAAAACTTCTATACAGTCTAATTTTAAAACAGAAAAGACAAAGAACTAAAACTTAAACGCTACAAACCTCTTTTTTGAAAAAAATTCTTTTCAAAGAAAATTGAAGAATTTTGCTATAAAATTTCTTAAATATTTTTTTTTGTAATTTTTTAAAAAAAGAAACAAAAACAAAAAAGATATTTACTTAATTAAAACCATAAGATCGTTTTATAAAAATATTTATTATATCTTTAAAAAATAACAAAAACCAACCAACAACAACACAAACATATTTTGTTTAAACGTAAAATAAGTTTGTAAAAGTTTTATTTGTTTAAATTTATTGTATTATTTAATATTAATGAGCAACATGCGTCAAAAGGATTTACGCCCCGCACCTGCTCTTATTGAGTTTAAGGGAATGAAGTTCCTAATTACTGATCGGCCATCCGATATAACCATACATCATTACATTATGGTAAGTTAAATAATTATTATATTTTTCAACTCTAATAAATTTCCTCGACCGCGTTTTTTTTAGGAATTAAAGAAAAATAATGTTAATACTGTGGTACGCGTTTGCGAGCCCAGTTATAATACTGAAGAATTAGAAGCACAAGGCATCACCGTTAAAGATTTGGCATTCGAAGATGGTACCTTCCCGCCGCAAAATGTTGTCGACGAATGGTTTGAGATTTTGAAACAAAAGTAAGTAAACATTTTTAATAAATTTTAGTTTCCATTCATCGATATGACAAAAAGAGTCGCTAACTGTTTACTATCTCTTTTTATTGCCGTGAAAGCTTATCTGTTAAAAGTTTTATATATATTGCAATATCTTTGTAAATTACTTTTTTCCCCTTACATTCTGTTTTACTTTAATCTCTTTAAAATGTTATTTTTGTTGTTTAATTGTTCATTTTAATCATGAGTTCGAAAGAACCTTAAACTCAAGTGGGTTTTTTTCGTTGTCCTAACAAAGGAAATAAAATACTTCATATATATATATATACATCATTTTTTTTTTTACTTATTGAATAATTTAAAATAGACCATTTCCGAAAATACTTGGCATCTAAAATTTAAAAAAAATTTAACTTAAAAAAGAAATCAAATTTTGTCTAAAACAACTTTACACATACAGTGGCTTTAATTTTTTTAGTTGTAAATAGAATTATGAAATCTTATAAAACCAACCCGGTTCCAGTTAGTTGACTTTGTTTGATTTGCTGTTTTACGTTGTTTTTTTACTGCTTAACATGTTCTTTATCTGTATAAATGTCTTTTTTGTAAAATAACTTCTTTTGATTTCTTGTAAATTATTGTTAAATTATTTAAGCATGTTTGTTTTTGGATTTTTTAAAAATGTTTTTCGGCTAGAGTTCGGCAGAAAAAAAAAAGATTTCGATTTCAAAGCTTAACTTTTTTATGTTTGATACCAATAAAAAAAAAAAAATTATAAACAGCTTGTTTTCTATGTTGCCTAGCTGTCAATATATCGACATTTCATCAGTAGACTTGGAAACCTGTGAAAGGTATTCTCATACATTTAACTTTATATCCCAATATTTGAAATAAATTATTGAGAATTTAAAAAGAAAAATGTTTTAATAATACCTGTCAAAACACAAAAAACAAGCATATTTTTCTTTGCACTTTTTACACATACAGGCAACTAGGAAACATATAAAACAAGCTATTTATAATTTCTTAATTTGCACCAATATTAGAAGCTAATAAACTCAATTGTTTTTATGTTTGTTTAAATCGAATGTAAGAATACAACCCTCCAAAAAATGTTGAGCAAAACCAAATTCGAATTTTTAGAAAATATAAAATCAGACAGGTATACTTACTTGTTTTAACGTTTACAATTTAAATCTTTTTTAATTTTTAACTGACTAAAAATCTAAGAAATATTACTGTTTTTGCTAATAAAATAGGTTTTGAATGAAGAATCAATAACTCTTTTAAAGATGAAAATTTTAATTTTGCAGAATTCGAACATTCAAACACATTTCAAAATAAATGACTGTGTAACAGTTTAAAAAATAAATACTTGCAATTAACAAATGTAAACATGATTCAGTGCAAGATAAATATAGAAAAAGAATAATTCAATAGCTCGTTGGTTGAGTGGTTCAAGGCAGCCGTTTATGATCTTTACATAAAATCTATATTATTGATCATAACAATTTGGAATTGTAATTAAAAATCCTTTTTAATTTCCGAAAGGAAAACAATGACCTATTAGGTCATCGATTTAGATATGTACAGCAACCAAAAAACTTATTCATAATTATAAAGTTCGACCAAAATCAATAAATTAAAACGGTAAAACAGTAGCTCTATTCACAGTCTCGTGCAAATGGTAATGCATCATTGCATTTGCAAAAAGGTTTAGCATATTTTTACTCTACACTAACAAAATACACAGCAATGCACTTGCTAGTCTTATATGTATATGCAATACTTAAAACCTATAGTTTTTATTTGCTCTGCTTATGCATAATCTAATTGCAAATCGACAGCTGTCCCATCCAGTTAGTTCGTAAGCGCCGCTTAGTTGCCGTCGCTCATCCCGCATTGAAATAACACCAATCAATGTCTTTATCTAGCATAAAATCGCTTTTTCTATTAAAAAGTCCATTAACTGCTCCTTAAAGCTTTTTTCGGCATATTTATTTTTGACTAAAATTTTAGTAAATTATTTTCTACTCTAATTATCAATTAGCTGTGAATCTCGTGCTTTGCAAAAAGTAGTGCAAACTTAACCAACAGAGGTGGTTCACAATTGATAGCATATATTTCCAATTGCATAATTTTGCAATCATAAATGCACAAGATTGTAAATAGAGCTAGTATCAGATCAAAAATAATTGTGTGCATTGTCTTCAGAATCTCTCGTGGCATATGTAGGTACATGCATAACGACAAAGTGATAGTATAATAGTACCTATATATTCACATTCCACTGTATTGATTTATTAACAAATGTAAACATGATTCAGTGCAAGATAAATATAGAAAAAGAATAATTCAATAGCTCGTTGGTTGAGTGGTTCAAGGCAGCCGTTTATGATCTTTACATAAAATCTATATTATTGATCATAACAATTTGGAATTGTAATTAAAAATCCTTTTTAATTTCCGAAAGGAAAACAATGACCTATTAGGTCATCGATTTAGATATGTACAGCAACCAAAAAACTTATTCATAATTATAAAGTTCGACCAAAATCAATAAATTAAAACGGTAAAACAGTAGCTCTATTCACAGTCTCGTGCAAATGGTAATGCATCATTGCATTTGCAAAAAGGTTTAGCATATTTTTACTCTACACTAACAAAATACACAGCAATGCACTTGCTAGTCTTATATGTATATGCAATACTTAAAACCTATAGTTTTTATTTGCTCTGCTTATGCATAATCTAATTGCAAATCGACAGCTGTCCCATCCAGTTAGTTCGTAAGCGCCGCTTAGTTGCCGTCGCTCATCCCGCATTGAAATAACACCAATCAATGTCTTTATCTAGCATAAAATCGCTTTTTCTATTAAAAAGTCCATTAACTGCTCCTTAAAGCTTTTTTCGGCATATTTATTTTTGACTAAAATTTTAGTAAATTATTTTCTACTCTAATTATCAATTAGCTGTGAATCTCGTGCTTTGCAAAAAGTAGTGCAAACTTAACCAACAGAGGTGGTTCACAATTGATAGCATATATTTCCAATTGCATAATTTTGCAATCATAAATGCACAAGATTGTAAATAGAGCTAGTATCAGATCAAAAATAATTGTGTGCATTGTCTTCAGAATCTCTCGTGGCATATGTAGGTACATGCATAACGACAAAGTGATAGTATAATAGTACCTATATATTCACATTCCACTGTATTGATTTATTAACAAATGTAAACATGATTCAGTGCAAGATAAATATAGAAAAAGAATAATTCAATAGCTCGTTGGTTGAGTGGTTCAAGGCAGCCGTTTATGATCTTTACATAAAATCTATATTATTGATCATAACAATTTGGAATTGTAATTAAAAATCCTTTTTAATTTCCGAAAGGAAAACAATGACCTATTAGGTCATCGATTTAGATATGTACAGCAACCAAAAAACTTATTCATAATTATAAAGTTCGACCAAAATCAATAAATTAAAACGGTAAAACAGTAGCTCTATTCACAGTCTCGTGCAAATGGTAATGCATCATTGCATTTGCAAAAAGGTTTAGCATATTTTTACTCTACACTAACAAAATACACAGCAATGCACTTGCTAGTCTTATATGTATATGCAATACTTAAAACCTATAGTTTTTATTTGCTCTGCTTATGCATAATCTAATTGCAAATCGACAGCTGTCCCATCCAGTTAGTTCGTAAGCGCCGCTTAGTTGCCGTCGCTCATCCCGCATTGAAATAACACCAATCAATGTCTTTATCTAGCATAAAATCGCTTTTTCTATTAAAAAGTCCATTAACTGCTCCTTAAAGCTTTTTTCGGCATATTTATTTTTGACTAAAATTTTAGTAAATTATTTTCTACTCTAATTATCAATTAGCTGTGAATCTCGTGCTTTGCAAAAAGTAGTGCAAACTTAACCAACAGAGGTGGTTCACAATTGATAGCATATATTTCCAATTGCATAATTTTGCAATCATAAATGCACAAGATTGTAAATAGAGCTAGTATCAGATCAAAAATAATTGTGTGCATTGTCTTCAGAATCTCTCGTGGCATATGTAGGTACATGCATAACGACAAAGTGATAGTATAATAGTACCTATATATTCACATTCCACTGTATTGATTTAGAAATTATTCCAAATGTTGATCTTAAGCTTCCTTGACATTGAGATCGCTCGTTTATTGCAACATAATCCTTGGCAAAAACGCGTACCGAACATAAAAAATTGGTTCCAAACTATTTAGAGAAGTGGTTTCAAATTTTTTGGGAGTTCCCAAAATCGGCTTCATGAATCTCCAAAATTCCCTAACTTTCCCGGCAGCAATACGGAATCTCCAATTTTCACTCTAAAGTAGCAACACTGTACATTAGGGCGTCTCGAAAAAAAAAAGTTCGCCGTACACCACAGAATATAAAGTATTGTTGCAAGGCAGTTTTGAAAAAAAAAATTTTAATTTTTTTTGCCGAAAGTAGGGGTCGCCAAACCACATTTTTCGTTATATCTTCGACATTTATAGTCCTATCTCAAAGTGTGATATATCGATGTTTTCGTCTTGAGGAGGCCAATATTTTGATTTAATAGTCATTAACCTCAAATATCTCATTATAGTATTTACCTACCAGATCTCAGTTTCTACCACCCTAATGCACCACCCTATTGTCAGAAAATTAAAGCCCGCAAAAAATCATTAAACTTTTGTTAAAGAAGTTTTTCGATATTTCCAACAGAACTGTTAAAAAATACAATTTATGTTTTTTGCCGAATGTAGGGGTTACCTTTTTGAGTATTTTTGTCAGATTTTCTGTATTTACTGTCGGATCTCACAGTGCGATATATCGATGTTTTTGTCTCGAGGAGGCCAATGGTCATCTTTAATATTCATTGACCTCAATATAACCGTTCTAATAGTTAAGGCTGTTCTTATGAAATATTTCCATAATTCCGGTAGATCTATAAGAAAAAAATTCATGTTTTTTGTCGAGCCTAGGAAATGTGATTTTAAATTGATTTGAAATTGATTTGAAATTTTTCGTACAAAATTTTATACCCGGAAATCCATCTTTCGGTTAGAGGTTAACGGAAGATTAAGTAAATTCGAGTTAGTTTAAATCCTCTAATAATGGAAGTAGTACCGTTATTACTCTCATAGTTTATTTATTTTTGTATTATCCATGAAATATCTGTTGGAATTATCAATATTTAATCGTGTCGTGTCAAGAATTAATTTAAATAAACTAAAAAATGTCTTTTACTATCAGTGAATTAAACAACACTAAATTACCAACTAAGGGTGATGTTATTAATTTCTTTTTACATCTTCGGCATAACGCTGGTAGAATTCGAAAGCTGGGTGCTTTTAAACAAGAAGTTTTGAGAGGTATCATCATTTTGTGGCAGCGCGCAGGCATTCCAGTAATGTCGGTAAGTGGTGTTCGTAAAAGTTTGGATAAGCTTCTGAATGATTACTACAAAATGGTAAAATATAAATTCGAATACAATGTAAATGAGTGGAATAGATTGTTCTTAATTTCGCGTTGTAAGTGCGGTATTGAAAGAAATATTGCATGCAATTGCACAGCCTCTGATAAAATTCCAGACCACGCAAAAGAGTTTTTCATCGATCAGTGCGGTCCACGATTGTTGACTATAGATTATGTTGCTGATATGATGTCGACGAGTAGCAACGGTGAAGAAATGTCGAAGACTGTTGAATCATCTTATGGGTTGCGTGACGAATTTGTCAGCGTTGGGTATAATGTAGACAGTGAAGAAGAGCAGGAGTTTGAGGAAAATGTTAACGATGTATCACAGACTTTAAAAAAATTTGTCAATTGCCAGAAGATGTTCAACAGATACTTCGTCCGTCGATAGAAAATAACGCGTACTTTTTCCACCCCGAGAATGTATTGTTATCGATGATAACGGACCAAGATCCGCTAGTACGTTCAGACGGCTATAACAAGATTTTGTCTGCGCGAAATGAAGCAGCAGTAGGCATTCGTCAAATGTACGGTGTACAAGTTAAAAATTTCATAGACTTCGAAAGTGACTCATATTACCATATGATCAGTTGGACCAAATTTGAATTGACTGAGCCGCCGTGCTTGCAGTTCTATATGCAAGACCAGCTGGAAGCATTACAGTTTTCAAAAGAAATAATCGAGATACCAGGTAGCACAAGAAAAACAACTTTGTTTGATAGTTTTGTTGACTAACCTTAATTAATTTCACAGAATATCCGTGCCATTCTCAAAACACCGAGCGTTTTGTTCATGTAGTACATGAGTCTGCCATGGCTGTTACCGATGAGCAACGCCTAGGCCACATTTTTTCCAAGCTCGAAAGCCGTGAAAAATATAGCCAACTTGGGTCATTTCAAAATATGATTAAATAAAATTGTTTTAATATACACAGATCTTTGAATTTTTATTGTATTGGTACAGATATTATGGTAAGTTCGAAAAGAGTGTATCACTATTTAAAAAAGAAGATACTAGGCAAAAACATCGATATATAATACTATAAAATCCGACTGTGAATAACGAATATATGATAACTGTTTAAAAAGTCAACCCCTACATTCGGCAAAAAACATAAATTATATTTTTTTAACACTTCTGTTGGAACTATCGAAAAACTTCTTTAACAAAAGTTTAATGATTTTTAGCGGGCTTTAATTTTCTGCTATTAGGGTGGTACATTAGGGTGGTAGAAAATGAGATCTGGTGGGTAAATACTAGAACGGGATACAAAATACCATTGACTATTAAAGCAAAACATTGGTCTCTTTGAGACAAAAACATCGATATATCACACTTTGAGATCCGACTGTAAATGCCGAAGATATAACGAAAAATGTATTTTGGCGACCCCTACTTTCGGCAAAAAAAAATTAAAAAAATTTTTTTTGAAAATGTCTTACAACATTACTTCGTATTCGGTGGTGTACGGCGAACTTTTTTTTTCTTGCCTATATGGCGAGACGCTCTACTGTACATACATAGTTTTATATACATGTATATATATATATGTATATGGCATGGATTTCGAGTGTTGCTAACATACAAGTGAAACTAATATATCGTGTTTTTGCTTTTGAAATATTATTCTCAAAATCGTGTCAAAATAGTCTTAATCGTAAATTTCGAATATCAACTTTTAGTTCAAATAGTCGCCTTAGATAATACTTTTCCAGTTAGATTTGACTTATTAAGGGAATATAGAATATTTATGTCAAATTACTGAACTTTGTATAAAATTTCGAAAAATAAACCTGATACGCTGAAGTCATAAAATGCTGTTTTCAAATATAAATTTAATTAATATAACATTTAAATAATTTTAATTTTTTATTTAATTAATTAAATATAAAATTTAAATTCGAAACCTTTAAGCGGTCGATAGTTACGTACGTTAGTTATAATATTTCTATAAATTTAACCATTTCAAGTTACGTAGAAATCAATCATAAAAATTAAGTCTTAAAAATGAATTTTTTGCCTCTTTGAAAATTAATTTTTGAATTTTTAATTGTAACATAGAGGATATGTGAAGCCAGAAAAAGTGTATTTAAGTGAACGAAAAATTTGTTTAAAAATTTCAAGTATTCAAGCATAGTTTTGTTTTTACTCTTAATTAAATTTAAGCTTTCAAAAAGTGGTTATCTTTCATGGTAAATATTTTATGTTTCAAGCTCTTATTAGATAAATTTTGTATGGAGATTTGTGCAACTAGAGTTTAGTAAACATGAAATATTTAATATAAATAAGCCGGAATATAAATTGTTTAAGTAGTTGACAAATTTCTAAGTTTTGAATCTTAAAATAGAAGTTGTTTGCTGCGTTTAATCTATATTATGCTGACAGTATTGAAGATCTAACAATTTTTGCAAAAATTGATCACTTTAGGCCAGTTAATGAAATATTTACTTAATTACAAAACTGAGTTTAAGTTTCAAACATCTAAAAGTAAACTTTTTTTCAACGCCTTTTTACCTAACCTTTATACTTAGTTTTTTGTTTTATACTGTAATTTCTAAGCATGTTTTTAATCTTTCTGATCTCTTTTGTTTCTTTGCTTTACTTTTGGCTTCTCCTTCTTATATTTCTCTTTGTCCTTTAATAACCTTGCCTTAAAGTATTATTTTCTTGTTCAAGACCTTTGAAATATTTGCATTAACTTATTAGTTTTTTTTTATCCTGTTCTTTTTCTGTTTTTTTTTCTATTTCCTTCCTTTTTTCTCTTTGGTTTTTTGTAGTTTTAATAACAAAAAATCCTCCTCTCGAGTATCCTTCATGAGAAACATACGATTTTCACTTAGACATAATAAATCTCAGAAAACAGCAGATACAACCAACAACACCAACATTTGTAGCAGTATTGCTACAACTGCTTTCGGTAACAATAATTCTAGCAGCAACACTTATACCACTCTCTCTTCTAATCCTTCTACACAAACTTTACAAAGTAGAAAAGACATTATTTGCAGTGTTAGAGATACTGATGATGTTAATAAAAATACCACTTGTAGGTAAGGTTCTTTCTTTGGCTGTTGTTTGTTTTTTTTTTTTTTTTTGTTGTTTCTTTTTATAGTAACATTTATTTTTGTTTATTATTATGCTAATTGTTTAATATTCAAATGAAGATGTGTAATAAATAATTACGTGTTAATTTTTAAAATTTATGTAAATATGTACATATATGTATGTGACTTTTACTATTCGAACTTTCGAAAAAATATTTATATGCCATGTGATTGTTTCCTTTAGTGTTTTTATATTATCAAGGATTTTCTCAGAAATCTAAAATCTTTAATTATTCGAAGTGTGAAAAACTGTGATTTTCACTTGATTTCTAAGTTTTACAAAAGTTATATTTTTGCTCCTAAAAACTGTCAAACACTGGTGTCCTTATGCATGATCAAAATCCTAATGCTCACGAACTAGCTGCTAAATGTTTTGTGTGTCAATACCCATAAAGGAAAGATAGCAGTAAGTTAATTAGCACAATGTTTTCTATTCTACATAAGGGCTCGGTTATTAAACAAATATTTCTCAAATTCGCAATAGGATTTTAACATTTTCAAAAACATTTCTTATCAACATTAATGTACGAGTATTATGTTTCGTCGAATTCTTTGTTCAAACCCAGAAATGGAACTTCGAAATGTTATTCAAATTTCCTTAATTATTAGATTTTTTTCAAATCTCCCAAAAGTTTATTAAAATATAAAATTTCGAAAGAAAAAACTTCTTGTAAGTGTAACTTGTGATTAGGAATACATTTTTTGCCAAGGATTTTAACTCAATTTTTTAGTTTAACTGAAACATTTTCATTCATTCTGAAATATGTCTGCAAGATGAAAGAAAAGTATGAATTAATTCACTTTATCTTTCTGAGAGAAAATGAAAGATTACCACAAATAATAGATTTTGCTCAACACTAAATAAAAGTGATTTCATTTTGAGGAAATTTTTCGATTTTTATTTTCTTAAGAAGTAGTTGCAATATATTTTCCTAGCTCAAGATTCTTTTGGTTTTTTTTTTAATTTTTCCTTTTATTTTTCAATATTTCGTCTTCCTCTGGAAGACTTCTTCAGGAGAATTTGTTTTCCTAAACAAATTTATTGCAAATATTAAATTAAATAAAGGTCAAAGCAACAGGATCAAGAATTTATTAAGAAGTTGTTTGTGAATTTGAACATCTTTTAAAAAAGATTACTGTAATACTGATATTGAAGCTACCTAGCGCTAGATGGCAGCACGAACACAAAAAAGTTTCTTTTTATAAATTGAGATCTGTCAAACATCAGCGGCTAAAATTTCACCCAAATTCATCGCTAAGTTTATTTGTTGTAGTCGTTTGAAGTAAGCAACTTTTGTGTTTCTGGGAAAATAGAAAAAAAAATGAATTTTTGTGCAGTGATTAAACACTACGAGTATTATTTGAAAGGGAAAACGGCGAATTCGAAAAGAGAAAAGCTCGACAAACATTGCGATGCGTTTGCTCCGCTAGATTATATGGAAAATTTAAAAGAAGGCCAAAATAAGTGATTACTAAAAAAAAAATTTCAATAAAATCCTCGATATCGTTATGAATGATCGCCGAGTCAAGTTAGGTGAGATTATTGAAATGGTAAACATATTATATGAAAGTTTGTTTAACATTTTGCATGGACATTTGCATAGGAAATAGCTATCGGCAAGATGGATGCGTTTGCTCAGTATCGAACAAAAACGAGTTCGACAGACCACTTCACAGCGGTGTTTGGACATGATAAAGCGTAATCCTATTGATTTTTGGCGTCGATTAATAACCCTTGATCATACGTCGGTCCAACATTACTGAAACCAAAAATCGATCGAAACAATGAGTAAGAAGCTAGGGGAAGTGCACCGAAGAAGGCGAAGACAGCGAAGTTGGCTGACAATGTTATGGCCACTGTATTTTTAGATGCACACCGAATATTGCTCAACGATTATCTTGAAAAAGGATCCACAAGGGCCTGTTTCCCGATTTCGAACCTTAGCGTTAGCAAGCATTTTGAGTAGCGAAAACTTCTATTTCCGATCGACTTTAGAACTGAAAAGCAACGTTAGAAAACGTAGCAAAAAATGTATCAACTCATGAGAAAAAATTTTATTTTTTTAGCTATAAATATGTTTCTTGGCCGTTTAAAATGTATGAGAAACAAGCTCTTAGATGTGACTTTAAATCATCGTGAAAATTTGCTAAAACGTTTAATGAGTTAAGGCTGATTTATACGGTGATTTAAAGCCATGCCTTTTTTTATAATATTCTTTTAAAGCTTCTACCAAAATAATGTTACATCTTTACGATGATTTTTATGTCATGTCGTTTTTTTAATTGTCGTCGTTAAAACTAATCGTTTGTCTCTTTTTACCCTTTTGCTAGGCTAGTTTCGATGTGGCTACAATGCCAGCCGAATGCTTTTTGCAATTTAAAAAATAACAAACGAGTCAAAAAGATATTAGAGAAAAAACTTGAAAAATAGAACACAGATGTTCGAAAAAAGCGAACTAAACGTCGAGTGAAAAACTCATAAAAGTTATTTTTAATTTATTTCAAATTTGACACAAAGGTTTGACCAACATTGGCCTGTAGGAAACCCCTATTTAAACAAATAATTTGAATTCTATGGTCAAAAAACAAAAAAAAAAAAAAAAATCAACTTAATTTTTATTTATATAAATATGACAGTAAAATCTATAAATATATTAAATTATATTTGAAAAGAAATTAGTTCGATTGATTTAATTCGTTTTGCAACCATTTATGTTATAAACGTTTTTTTTATGTATTTTTTACTTTTTCAGATATCAACAAAATCCTGAAGCTTGTGTTGCTGTGCATTGCGTCGCTGGTCTCGGCCGTGCACCCGTCTTGGTTGCCTTGGCCCTCATTGAATTAGGTTTGAAATACGAAGCAGCTGTAGAAATGATAAGAGAGTAAGTTGAACTGTAACAAAAATCAATATTTTTCTCTTACTAATTTCCATAAAAAAATTCTTTTTAATAATTACAGCAAGCGGCGAGGAGCAATTAATGCCAAACAATTATCATTTTTGGAACGTTACAAGCCAAAAGCCCGGCTAAAGCACAAAAATGGCCATAAAAATTCATGTTGCGTGCAATAGATTTCCAAAAACCATATAAATTCCCACCAGTTGAAAAGTGTTCATTTTTTAATTTAAAAAAAAGGAAAAAAATACAACAAAAACAAAAATACAACAAGTAAAACCATATTAAAAAAAAAATACTTAATTGATGATGATTGATAAAAATAATTGTATAAGAAAAAAAAAAACTATTAGTTATGATGGTAACAACAAACACAACTATATACCACAAGTACAGAAAAACAACAACCAACAAACAAAACACGCAACCAAGAAAACTTTAAAGAAAATTCAATACAAATTAACCAAAATTTATTTGATTCCTTACGCCAACTTTATTTACTTTACTTAAAGAATTTTTCCTTTATTCTTTTCTTGTTTTTTAATGTTTGAAAAACACAAATTTTTGCTTAAAGTTTTTATTTATTTACTCTACTTAAAGAATCTTTTTCTATTCTTGATTTTTAATGTTTGAATAAAACGATTTTCAAACAAAGTTTCGTTTAAAGTTTTTCTGGTTCCATATGGCCTAAAATCAAACCTTTCAAAGCAGTTTTTTAAAAAATGTAACACTATGTGTCTGTTCGTGGATCAAGAACATATTTATTCGCACACATAATTACACTGAAAACAATAACAACATTAAAAATGTTGTTCGTGTTTTAAGTGTAGTTATGCGATCGAACTAAAGTGTTCGATATGCAGGAACAGCCACTATATTTAATTATATTTTATTATTATATTATATATTATTATTATTATTTTTATATTATAATTAAAAATTGTAGTTTTAAAATAACAAAATTATAATATATCGTATTTTTTGTTAATTGCTTTATGTTTTATTTTATTTTTCTTAATTATTATTAAGAATTAGTTCTGCAATAGTTAAAAGGTCAAATTAAAAAAAAAAAAAAAAAAAAAAAAATACCAATTAACAAAGAAAATTATAAAATGTATTTAAAAATAATTTTGAAAACTCAATTATTTTATAAAAAAAAAAAACAGTATTTAGTTTCTCCTTTTCTTATGGATACAAAATTAAAGTGGGATATTTGTTAAGTGATTTTTGGAAATTAAAAAATTTTAAACAAATTTTTCTCTAAAACTTTTCATTATTTTCAAAGGCAAGGCAGTTTCATTTAGCATCTTAATATAAAAAAATATAAATTAAAAATAAAGTTAACCGAGGATATAGCCGTCCAGAAAAATACCGGCTTTTTTTTACTTTTAGTATATGAAAACCCTTCCACTGTTCTCTGTTATCTCTGATACTTCTACTTATGGACCAGGGACATCGAAAACGAACTTGTACATAAAAAGTTTAAGACTCTCAACTGGCGTGCCGAATACACTTTTAAGGCAGATTTGCTATCTGGGCAACAATTCCTTTCTTTACTTCAGCAAAAGTATGAAAACACCACAAACATACAATCAATGTGGTAAACTTGCTTCAATATTAGAAGTAACTAAACCCTGAAAGAGCTATTATTGAAGCGGACTTTATTGGATGTGAAAATTTAGAAATAGAAGTTCTTGATAGCAATGACTCCCTTATTTAAATGTGGACGTTAACTCATCTTTATTTAGGCGAAAAACACTTACGAAACTTTAATATAAATAAGAAACTAACTCCTGCTAAATACAGAACACTTAACTTATTATTTACATTTCACCAGGGGAGTTACTCTCTATTGCGATTCGAAAGAAAAATGGAAGAATTGGTACCCTGTATTGCGTTTTCGTATTTTCTTTTCGCATTTAATTTTCCCTTTCGCACATTTTATTTTATAATTCTTCGCTATTGTTTATTTTGTGATACCAGTGTTGCTTCATTTTAAAACTATTTCGCGAAAAAGTTTACGCAAACAGCACTAAATACCAAATTATATTTTTATCGCTTCGAACATACTTTCGCATCGCTATAGAGAGTAAGTAACCTCCCAAGTAATTGATATATGTTTGATATCTGACTTATTAGTCTTTTTTGTAACACCAAACACTTTAGCTGTTGAAAGTTATCAAGAAAGACTTTTAATGAAAACTGAAAACAAAGCAAATCAACTGTCTTTGATGTTTATGGGACACGAATGAGTGATGCATCTAGAAAATTCGTATGAAATACATTTAAAATATTGAGTATATTTCATATAAATGTTCTAGGCGTATCACTCATTCGTGTTCCATGAGCAAGCAACGCATAAATTATTAGGGATGTGTTAAAAAAAAAAAAAGATAAGCTATCGGTATCGTTACGTTGCTGTTAGGAAATACAAGTTTTATATCGAATTGATGATGATGTCTACGACTACCAGGCTAAATGGGATAAGGGTAAATATTTTGAGTGTTATTTCATAATCGTACAAGTTTCTAGACGTATCACCGATTCGTGTCTTATAAACATCACATATGCAAGTGTTCCTGATCATATAACTTCCCCTGATACTCTTAAAGACTTTGGTACCAGCTTCCGAAAGATTTTCGAATCACATGAAAACCAGACTTCAAAACTATATTGCTCTTTTCATACAATACTCGTATTGTATGTTCAAATGCATCTAGGGCACGTCTTTTCAATTTCTCCAACATTTTTGGGCCCTCAGAAAAACAAATTGTTTTCTCTCAATATACTTATTTCTAAACACGCCTCCTTCGTCGTTTCCCTTGCAAAATTTTGTAAAACGTATCTGATAGTTTTGTAACAAATTAAAGAGAACAGGGGCGCTAACGCCCCTGTTTTTTACTTTTGTTATACTCACTCGTTATTATATCGATTTTGCTTTTTAAATTCGATACAGTTTACTCGATAACGGGTGACAGACTCCCAAAAGTTAAAAAAAAAAATCGCAACTTCGAGTAAATCTCGTATGAGATCGACTTAGGGAATTGGCCCCCTAGTATGGATTAGGTTGAACAAATGCAAAAGCCAGCCTACTTGAGTGGCTTCGTTATGTTTCCTGAGAATGATATGTACATCATACCTATGACTCACCGGTCCAGTTCCGCACCAGTTTAAGATATGAAAGAGTACAGTCTACCTACAGGGCATTTTTGTATTTCTACCAAATCATGCAGCACCGGTCGTCTGTCTAGGTACAAGCGCCTTACATAAGCAAGAGCTGGGCAACGACAGAGGGAAGCGCAATCTCTGTCAGGGTAGACTTTTCAATATAGTGGTCCTCCTATTATTATTTTTCAATATTTCCCCAACAATTCGTTGGCATCTTCAGGAAACAACAATAACAATTTTGGCGAAATCTTTTTTATTTTTTTAAGGTCCAGTACTCAGGGGATGTCCCCTACATATGCAGTGCATTGTACCAGAACTAGGAAAATAGTTTGTGAGGAGGGGGAAAGAAGGAGTAGTGTTTGTGAACATTTGACTTGAACTTTTCAACGTTATAACAGACAGGAAACACGTCTGCAGGCAACTTGTTTCACAGACGAAGCGTACGGCTGAAAAACGAATTCTCTCTGTAATGCGTAGTACGATTCCCCGAGCAATCAACCACAAATGGATGAGCTCTGGACGATGAACACGTGCTACGTAAAAATGTGCGCGTGTCGGTTGTAGTAACGATAGAACAGAGTAACGCTCCCCACACCGCGTCGATTGTTGGCCAAATATTGGAAAATAAATGTTGGAAAATTCTTAAATTTTTTATATAAAAAAACAAGATCTTAAGCTGCAAAAACTTTATAAATATTTAAAATTAAAAAATTTGCTTTCTTGTTCAAATGGCAGGCAGTGTATTTGGCATCATTTGACATTTATTAGATATATGTATGTAAAATTTCTTTCAAAGCAGACAAAGTTGCCTACCTTAAGGGGTTAATTTTTTTTTTTGCAGATTTTTAATCGCATTTAAATATACAGGCCTGTTCTGAAAACGGCGTGTTTTCAAATCACGAACCGTTTTGAAAGCACGCAGACAATTTGAAGCTGTTCTGCAAATCACGTGATTTTACGGTTTTCGACGTGCTTTTAATTTGTCGAAAGCACGAAAAAAACAGCTATTTTTACATTTTTGTTTTGTTTATTTATAGTTTTATATTCTTAACCACAATAAAAAGTGAATATTAAGTAAAAAAATAAACCAGCTGGCTGCTAAAGAAAAAATGTAAATCACTACTATTGGTAAACACAGCAAAACATATTCTCAAAAATCAAGCAGTGTCAATAATTTTATTAATATTTATGTTTCTGTGTGAATAAAACTTAATTTTATTACAAAAATCAACCAACAACACATCATTTTAAATACATAAAAATAGTTTTATTAAATTTGTATTGAAAAACACAGAGAAAATAACCAAGTGATATCAAAAAGCCAACCATTTGGCTAACCGGTTTAAAATCACGTGATTTGAATATTTTCTGTGTGCAGAACACCTTTTGCGTGATTTGAAATCACTTTGACAAAAAGTGATTTGCAGAACAGCCCTGATAGTTTGCTTTTTTATTAACGAAATAAAAAACATGTTCGATCGAAATGGCGCTTTAACTTAAAACATTAATTTTTCAGCTCGCATTTGTATAATTTATTTTTTTAATTGTTTAGAATCAAAACAAAACGATTTTTTTTAATTGAATAAAAAAGATAAACCTCAAACTTACACTAAAATTCAAACATTTTCTACTAAAAACTTACAAAAAGAAGAGAAACGATTTTTCCGAAAATCTAAGTTTTTTCTCAAACTTTTCTGCATTTTATAAACAATCAACTGGTTTTTAGCAATATTTCCTACCTTTGCTCCCTTCAACAAAACAAAAGAAAGAAAGAAAAAAAAAAGAATCATGTATTATTATTCTTCATTCATTAAATGTAATTCACTGAATTCATTCATATATTCATGTTAGTTTTTAACATGTTTAATAATCACTTGTAGTAATATTTAAGCTATAAAACATTAAATAAAAATAATTTAATGAACTAATTGAAGTAATTAAACAAATTTTAGTGAAGGTCTTAGACGTTCTTAAACTGAAAAAAGATAATTAACAAATTGAAAAAAATTGTAAGAATTTAAAAGGAGAAAGTTGAAAGAGAAAAAAACAATAATAAATAAAAAGATTGTGTATGTTTTAGTATCATACCAAATAACAACAAAAATATAACATGTAGTTTTATAATAAAAATAAATTATAAAAGAAATCTTAAACTTGCCGTCTGTTTTATTTATTAAATTTTGTTTATTTCGCATCACTACTAAGGGGATTAAACCTTCATATAAAATGCATTGTACCCGAACTGGGAAAATAGGTTGTAAGGAGGGGACAAAGGGAGTAGTGTTTGTGAACATTTGACCCCAACTTTCCAATGTTATAACATACAGGAAACAAGTCTGCAGGCAACTTATTCCACAGACGAAGCGTGCGGTTGAAAAACGAATTCTCTCTGTAATGCGTTGTACGATTCCCCGGGCAATCGACCACAAATGGATGGTTTGTGGACGTTGAACACGTGTTATGTAAAAATGATTTCTAATCTGGTCAGAGCATTGTAGTAACGATAGAACAAAGTAACGCACCCAACACTACATTGATGTCAATAGAGTTGGATAGCCTGTTGTCACCGATAAGCTTCGTCGCTCTCTTGTACCCTAAAATATACCTTGAGGCACCAGCCCAAACAGCAGAGTTGTATTCAATTTGCGTTCGAATAAAGATAGTATAAATAGTGGGAGATCGGATGGAGTGAAGTACATCGTTCAATGTTTCAAAAAACCGAAACACTTGAATGCTTCTTTAGAAATATGGAAATTGTATTCAGCGAACATCGCACTGTATTTTCACTCCAAGAACATGAAGAGCAGTCAATTGCTCAATATTTATTCCATCCATGAGTACAAATGAAGCAGCATTTACAGTCGTGTATTTGTGCGTTAATAAACAACACTGGTTCTTTCGAGCGTTGAAGGTGATCCAGTTTTTACGACGCCAGTCGGAGATTAGGAGAAATTCAGAGTTGTTATGGAATCCCAGTCAGTATTGCCATTTATCTGAAGTGAAAATCAACTCTGATTTGAATTGTGGCATGAAACCGTTTGGAATCAGCTGTTTTTGCTGTGTTTAAATTTTTTGGAAATATTTTGCCAAAAAGTTTTGAGTTTTTCTAATGGCAGAAGAATCTAATCAAAACAGAAAAACGAAATATATTAAGAGATTGCAAAAATCCTTTAAAGTTTTCGGGGATAGTATAAGTACCTATTGCAACAATGTACGAAAAGTTGTATTGTTTCAAAATTTATTTCAGATTCACATTTATTTAAGATTCATTCCAAATGTTGATGAACACTGTTCAAATTCACTTGCCTCCGTCAAATATTTCATGTGCTATACAACGAGCTGCGACTTTTGGCGAGAAGTTTTTTTTGTTGTTGTTTTTATTTATTGAATCTTTACAATGCGAACTAACAATAAGTATTCAAATCTTAATACTAAACACAAAAAATTAACTAAGTACAGCCAATGCTAGACAAAAAGTTTTGTTTTGCATTCATTATATCGGTGAAATCACCTATTTAACGCTCTAATGGGGGCAAGGGTATCCCTTCTTCTCAACCGAGTTTGACTGCTAAAATTAAGTATGTTTCGTGCAAGAGAGTTTGGATAAAGTTCCAATTTGCTGATTGGCAGAAAATGGTTATCAAAAATCAATTCTCTCGTTAGCTTAGGCCGAAGTACGGGGTCAATTGTATTGGGCAATAAACTGGAAGTTTTGCAAAGCATGTATATCCTCAGTAGGGCAAACTTAAAATGGATGACAATGAAATAATAAAATCTAGAAAATTTGAACTACTTTTTTGTGCAACCACTTGCGGTTTTTTTTTTTATATTAAATGAAATTAAAATAAATTTTACATGTAAATTGTTCGCCAAAACAGGTTTACCACTTACAATAAGAATCAGCTGACGATTGATCCGATTGGTTATGGAAAAAACGATAGATTTTTATCCAATTGTCATTTGACTTTTTCTAAAATAAACTGGTAACCCTAGTTGAGTGTTTAAAGCTCCTCCTGAAAGTTCAGTCACAAACCAAAAGTTCAAAAACAGCTTTAGAAAAATAGACACTATACAATCAACTTTTTCAATGTTAAAGAGTATTTCATTAAGCGCTTCCTATCTTTACTTTCATATATATGAGCAAAATTTTTGAGTTTCATTTCAACGCGCACTGAAGGGAATTGTTATGTTAAGCCAATAATAAAATCATCAAATTCAATATGATTTCTTCAATATATGTCTATTAATTATCAACTTGACATTTTTCAAATGCTTTACGATTTTAGATCTGTCAGTTTCCAAATGCTTCAGCGAACACTTAACGTTGTCTGTGGCCGTTTATCTTCAGTTCCTCGATTATCTGTATTTTGTATAAGTATAGGTCTAATTGCCAACGCGAAGTTCGCACTAGTTGTGGTGTACGAGTTTTTCTCAAGGATACCAAACCGACTGCCTCCGACTCTCCGCACTCTCACAATTTGCGGAGCTGTTTTCAGCGTCTTTGGGCAAACAGTACTCCGAACAAAATACATATTTTTGATAACAAATTTTGTGTTGTTTGTATCAAGAAGAAATACCTTTTTAATGCGAAACCTACTTTGAACAAAACATAAACGAGAACAAAATGTGAAGCCAAACATATGGCATTCATTTCACTTTTAAATAGAGAAAACATATGAAATAAGAGAATATACAAACATACTTTGTGGTGTTTAATAAAATATTCAAAAGCGTGTAATAAAATATGTTTGTATAAGATTTAGTGTATTTATACCCCACAAACACAATGCCACAAAGTACAACAATATCTAACACTTGAAGTATGACACTCTTCCATAATTTTACATATTTTCCCAGCTGTTTGAATGGAAAATTAAAATTTTATAAAACTTTCATTTAATCGTTCTTTTTTGTAAAATTTCAAAGCATACTAATAATCATTTTCATATTCTTAGTTATCAACTTCCTAAAGAAAATACAAAAACATATGTCATTTTCGTTTATATTTGTTATTGGAGGAAAGAGTAAAGTGAAAAAACTGCTACGGAATTTTAATTTGTAATTGGGATGATAATGCTTAGAACAGAAATTTTCCACAACCCCTCTAAGCATCATTACAAAGGCACATAATGTTTTTTAACAGACTTAATATTAGAATAATCACTTGTTTCACACTGTTTGTTGGGTATTGGCGCCAGAGTTTTTTATTATTCACTCACACTGCCACCTGAAAGTATGCAATGAGAATTGCAAATGTTTATTTGTGTTTATCAGCATGTGGAATAGTTGCAAGGGAAACTTTTAGACTAAACGCAAATTATGCCCGCCTGGTGTATGTTAAGAATAATATTTCACACATGCACAAAGCGCGTGTGTTGTTTAATAATGGATGCATGCAGCAAACGTGTGCGAAATAAATTTAAATGTACGAGTACATACATCCGTGTGATAATGACAGTAGTTTGAGTGAGTGGCGGTAGCTTAAAGCTGTTTGTGGATTTGAAAGTGATGCACTGAAAAAAACATTTTGTTGCCTGTCTTTTTTTATAACATTTTTCCATTTTTGAAAATAATGTATATCGTCATCCGAAATGTAAAAGGGTGCAACAATCAAAAAAACTGCAAATTCAGTTTTTAATGGATATTGGTACAGCGCATCAAGCAGATGCTTTTACAAATTTCTGGTTTTCTATTTTTATAAACAACGAAAGAAATTCAGTTAATATCTGTAACCATATAGCTGTTCATTTTATTAAGATTTTTGTCACTCATAATAAAATAAATCAAGAATGATAGAATACATGATTACGACAACTCTCACACAAAACTGAAATCTTCTGCGCATGTTGGTCAAATGACGTCACGAAATAATGTAAAAACAGCCCAAGATGATTTTTAAATACACACTCTTGCATAGGTTAAACTAGGTCACCTAACGGGAAATCATGCGCATGACGTAATTTCTAGTTTTATTATTCTTGATAATACTCGTAAGTGGACTCTTGGATTTTAGGTGATGATACATACACGACATTTATGAGGAATACTACAAGAATAACCAACAAGTATACGCATCGATTTCAAGAGAAACATTTGTTGGGGGGAAAAAATTGATAGTTTTTTATATTTTGTGTACAATAACAAAACTTCAATAACTGAACAATTTTTAATCAACCTAAACGCAATTTTGGTTTTTAGTTGGAATCAAATTAATTTATTTCTGACGAACAATAATAGTTGCTCTAGTCAGACTTGATTTGATAATTGTTCTTAAGCTAAAATTATTCCGCCTAATAAACTACTTATGAGAATGTCTAGACTAATGGTTGGCAATGGTAAAAAACGGAGTACTTGTGGCATCAATAAGATGACATTGATGTGGACGATAGGTGGTTGTATAAGACGGTTCTACTTACTACACTGTACATAACACAATTCGTTTATTGCAGATACGATTACCAGAAGTTAGTGAGTGCCTCGATGGCTGATTTGGTAGAGTACTCGAGGTCGCAGGTTAGATTCCTGCCTTAGACCCTGGGTGTTACTGCAGACAAGCAAAAAAGCTTTGTTTTACATAAAGTTTTTGTTTGCCTTACATAAAAAAGAACAAATTATCTTAAAAATTTCTAATGCTAACTGACCACCAAAACGCGGTGCAGGCGTTAGTGGCGGAAAATTTATGATTTTGACGTAGAGAATATCAGGTTTTAACTGGAAGGTGTAATTTGTCCCACAACAAGAGAAAAAGTGTATCTTTTAAAATAGAATTTGCAAAATCACGTTATATATCATAAGGGAAAAGTAAATTGTTCACCCAGATTGTGCGATTTGTAAATCTTGAGATTTTTTGAAGATCTTTTTGAAATCGAAAATGTACAGTTCATTGAGCAGGTATAAACTATTAACAACAGTGTACTGAAAACAGTGATTGATAATTTTGGTAAGATATTAAAATCCTGGCTCGTCAGATGGACATAATTTTTTTTATTTTTAACCAAAACCTAGTGTAAATAAACTGAAATAAAAATATTTTTAATACTTGCGAAAGAATTATTATTTTTTATTAAAATTAAAATAATGTCCCATTTTATGCCTCATTGTATGCTTAAGAAGTGAAAATTAAAAATTTGAATAGTTATGTATGTGTGTTTTTGGCCAACTGGTTTTGTACGATATTTTTATGGAACTTAGTTTGTTCTTAATCTTACTGAGCTTAAATTTTCTCATGTAAATTAAAACAATTATATTTGTTATTTTTTCCCCAACGTTTCGTCAATTTTTTGTTGACTTCTTCAAGAGAATTTGCGTTGTGTGAAAAACAACATTACTAGCATATTGCGAATTCGCAGACAATGCTGCCAAAACCACTACAAAGTTCCACCTCTACATCCACACAAACGCCGACGGCAAATATATAAGCAAATTTATTTACATATAGTATTTAACTAACGATAGCAATCTGACGTCAAACATGGTATAAAAGAATATAATATAAATATAAAGAAAATAGTAACAAAACGCCACTAAATAACTTACATTCTCCTGACGTCAGCAGATGGGATCTTGTCAAATTCACTCGTCTTAGACTTGGGCATACAAAAATATCTCATGGAACCCTAATCAACATTGATTGTCCGTCCCCCTATAACTGCAACACACAACATACCAACAATTTATATTTTATTGACGAATGTCCAAAATTTAATGAAGCACGTAACCAAATTTTTGGGAATACTGATTCAAAATCCTTTCTATCCATCCCAACCAAAGAAAATATTTTACAAATTTCCCAATTCTTAAAAAAACCAACACATATGATAAAATTTAAGAAAATTTAATCGCCTTATAAAACCATTTTAATAAATTTGTATTCATATACGAGTAACATCGAAGGAGCTGAAGGCTTATGACGCTATGGCTTTTTAAATATTAACATATAATTTGAAATTATTTGTTAATAAATATATAAATAAATAAATATATAAAAAATAAATTTACACATTATTTATTAAAATACTGAATATCAAAAAATCTTCAAATCTTATTTTGCATGAAAAATCTTCAAATTTATGATAAAATCTTCATTCTAGCAACACAGACTCATGGTCGCAGCTAGATGAGGATTTTGAAATTAAATGGCTGGCCCACGATGCCATTTGACATCTCTCGCTCGCATATATTCGTTTTTATGCGAGTGAACGATGTCGAGTGACATCGTGGGCCAGGCAGTAAAAAACATAAGAAATAAATGTGGAAGAAAATTCTCTGCAATTGTTTTTACGAAAATTACATATTTTGTACAGTGTATATTATATATTTCCATACAAAATCAAAATGCAGCCTATTTATTTATGCACCTTTGAAAATTTTGTTTGTGTGAATGAACACTGCTAGAAAGCAGGTGTGTTTGTGCATATAAAAACAGCCTTCTGGCTCAGGGGAACATAATGTGTTTTCATACAAGAAAAAAAAAAAAGAAACATAAATTGAATAAAAATGCAAGTAGAAATCTCTTCTGTTCTCACACACTCACCGGGAGAAAAAAAGCAAAACAAATAAACTACTCATATTCATTTATTTCCATTATACACAAACAAAAAATATGTGAAATTTTTGCTTTCGGATATAAAAACTCAACTGCATGTAGAGAAGTCGTTTTTTTTTATTTAGTTTTTAATTTATTTGTATGACATTGCTCATTTGTAAGCATGTACGTTTTTGTGTTCTCTGGGAGCCACTAAGCATAAGATTAAAATATATTTTCTTTATGATTACACACACTTTGGGGACATTAAGTATTTTAATGTAAATACTTCACTTAAACTTATGTGAAAAAAATAGAAACCAAATAAACATAACTTAGTGCCTTACACACACTTACATGTATTTACAAACATGTATGCATGATTGTGCATGGTTACCGTTTGTATTTTATGGCATAAAAATTTAGCAAATGTTTTCTAAGCAAATGCATTTTTGTGTCAATGCATTTGAGGCTGAAAACACACATTTTTAGGAAATAGATTTTTATTCTTTGAAGCAAAAGTGGGATATTCAAAGATCTTAATGAATTTTTTAAAATAATTGAAACAATTTTTAAACATTTATTTTTATTTTTTTTTTTTTTTGAGTCTTCAAAATGAACTAAAAATAAATATTCAAATTTTAATACTGAACATACGAAATTCACTAAAACAGATGCGAATTTTTCTTATGTTGGTTTAATAAACTATAAAACACGCTTCGATATCATATTTCAATCACTAATGTTTAAGCTTCTTTTTAAATTATCTGTATAATCTGATAATTATCCGTGTAACGCTTTCAGGGTTTTTTTTTTTAATTCGCAAAATCTGTTTTAGGAATCGCCAAAATCTCCCTCGTCCCCGGAAACAATATGGCAACATCAATTTTCACACTAAATTGAGTGGTCGTTAATAGTTCAGATGCATGATGCATGGCGAAAACTTAGGCCTATTTTGAGGCAAAAGATAAATCATTCTACAAAAGTGGTGTTAAAATGTTAGATCGGTGCTGGAATGATTACGTTGTTCTTGTTGTAGATTACGTTGATGAATAAAGCTAATTTTGAACTAAAAAAGTGTGGTTGCTTTGTTAGATCCGGGACTTTTCAGTCCATGTGCTAAGCCCAGATAATATTAGATAAAAAGTTTTAGTTTGAGGCAACTTTATCGGCAGAATCACGGTACGGGTATATCTTCTTCTAAGTCCGCCAAATTAAGAATGTCGTATGCAAGAGGATTTGAGTGAAGTTACAATTTACTGATATAACTTGCTGCGCACATGGAAAATTAGCGAGGAACACAGATCTTTATGAATTCGCGAGTTTTTTACGTACCTTGGAGCTAAAGTAATCGTTCGAAGAATTTGGTTTTGTCGCCTTTAAGTATTTTTCATGTTTGACGTTGAGGTGGAGGTGTCTCATAACTGAATGCCAAGCCCCATATTGCATTGTATAGCAAAAGTTTGCAATCTAACTTCAATGTAGAATTTTTGCCTCAAGCATATTTAGTTGCGATGCTTGTAGTTTCAACTGACTGACTTTTGCATCAATGTGAGACTTCCACGTTAGCGCACTACATTGTGCTGCGGAATAAGTAGGTTGTGAATTTTAATAGGCGAATATGTTCGTTTATGCAGTGTGAATAAATTTTTAATAATTAACTTATAAGTATTATAAATATTAATAATATATTCGTGTAAATTTCGTGAAGCTAATTGATGATTTTCGTGAAAGCTGCAAAATGCTGTGTCATCTGCAGAACTTGAAGTGTGGATTCCGAATCTTGTTGGCATGTCTGAGGCGTAAGTCAAATATAAGCTAGGTACCAGAATGCTTCCTTGGGGAACTCCTGGCTGAGTTCGAATTATAAAATCGTCTTCTCTGATAACAAATTTCAGAAGCTTGTAAGTATTTGCAGGCAAATTTAACTTTGTTGTGTACATTAAGCCGTTGTCCACACTTTATGAAATGCTAGGGCAACATCAATAAATAGTTATATACATACATATGTACAAATAAATATTATTTGGCCTGAAGAAGTTATCCAAAGGAAAGCGATATATTGCCAGATAATTAAAAACCAAAACAACTAAAACTTCCTAAAAAGCCCTTAAGCTCGAACAATTAAACATATTAAGAAGAAAAAAAAGGGTCGAAACAAAGATATAATAAGCACAAATTTGTTTTTTTTTTTTTTTGCTTCGTGTACAGGCCATTTTATGTAAATAAAAGCAATTAGTGCCAGTTTACACACATCGGGTTTACTTAATCAGTTCTTCTTCAAGTTTCTTTTCAACTTGTATTTACATGAAACTTTGCTTTATCAAGTCCTTGACTTGATGAGCCAAACTAGTTCTGTGTAAACAGGCACTCACAGCCAGTTTACCAATTTCGAAAGAAAATGAATGCGAAAGAAAGCCAGTCACTCACATTCAAATCAATTTGGGTTTGTCTATCTCACTACTATTCGTTCGCATATTCTTATGTATTTTGATTGAGTTTTGACATATCGTTCGCAAAGAAAAAAGTTAGACGAACCCAAATCAATTTTCTTTCGCTTAGTTTGCGAACGCAAACACGCTGTCGAGATTGGTAAACTGGCTATTATTCTGGTTTTCCCAGTTTGCATTGTGCAAATTTTGTCGGTATATTCCCTACTTTGTTGGTAAGAAAGGAGAGAGGAATTGAAAAAGATATACACGTTAACACAGCTTTCACACACGGAAAGTTTACTTTGCAAAGTCTTGAGTTTGAAGGTGATAGGTGAATATAAAGAGTGTGGGAGAGCTACTCTCTTTTCCCTCAAGACTTTACGAAGTAAACTTTCGTTCGGTCAATGTGAATGTTTTGCTCACTGTTTTCTTCGACTACAATGGCGTGTTACATCATGAATTCTTCTCACCTGGTTGTACGGTCAATAGGAAGCAATTTGTCCGAAACGCACAAAATTGTGCAAAAAACAATAATGGATTTTGCACCGTGAAAACGCACCAACTCACACATCGATGCTTGTGCGTGAGTTTCTGTCCGAAAAGAAAACCGCAACCACCGTATTCACCGGACTTGGTCCCCGCTGACATTTTCCTCTATCCAAAACTGACGACACCGATCAATGCTTATGCGTGAGTTTTTGGTCAAAAACAAAACCGTTATCATGCCTCAACCCCGTATTCACCGTCTAGAAATTTTTCAAGTAAACCACTGATTTTTTCAACACAAATTTTCTACTCCAGCCGCTTGTCTGTGTTCTGTAAACAGCGAATGAAAGTAACGACAACTAAAAGTTACTATATTTCCTTTTTAATAAAACTAAAATGATCCACAGTTTCGTTGAGTTATCGAAAGTTTTCTTTATAGAACGCTGACTTTTTCCTCTACCCACTGAAGACACCAATGAAAGGGCGTCGTTTTGATACGATTGAGGAGATAAAAGAAAAATCGAAACAGGACTGTTGGCGGTAGTAAAAACCCTGGTATAACTGTATTATATCTAAGGGGAATTACTTTGAAGGGGACAAGATACTTTTTGGAAAAAAAATTAAAATAACGGCTATTTTTTGAACAGCTATCTTAAGAAGCGCACAATGGTAACGCTAATGAAATTTTAAACAAGAAATTACAAAAATTGCAGGCAGAAATCTAATGTAAACTCTAAAGTATAATGTAAACGGGGACTTTCTTAGACACTTTCTTGACCGCTTATAACATTAAACGTCACATACGATATTAAACGGATTAATGCCACTACGTTGACGTTATTATTCGTAAAATAAGAGCTTCTTATACACACGTTCATATTATTTAAAAGCTACCAACAGTTCTAGTTTTACAGGATATCGTAAAAGCTCAATACAAAATAAACATTTAACGTAATTTGAGGGCACCCTTAAATGTTACAGTATTTAAAAAAAGCTTTTATAAAGAACTGTAGTACGGAAAGCTTTTGATTCGCAACTCATATGCTTCAATAAAAGCAAAGGAGAAATAAAAAGGGGAAAATTATGTTTAATATTCAGCTGAACTGTTAAATTTTTAAATACTACTTTAAGTGCCGGTTAAAGCCAAGAAATGTTACCTACGATTACATTATATTTGCACACCTGAAGTAAAAGGAAAAATGTGTGTAGAAAATAAACAGCCAATTTGGTCAAAAGTATGATTTTAATATTTTTATTATTTGCTTTTGTGAAAGAATTCCTCCCTAAACCAAAGCAAAACCTTATTGTTTCAACAAATTTCAAAAATGATAAAATCTTATGAGATGTCAAATATCTTACCATATTATTTGTCTTTTTTATAATACAGGGTGTCTGGTAGCAGATACCCTGTAGAGTATTGAACGATTGAATGGAAATGCAGGGGTCGAATTACCGCATACGTAATCGAGTAAAAAGTGTTCGTAAGTTTTTTTATTGGGATTGGTGCGGTGGTTAAATTTTTTTATTGGGATTACTGCCGTCGTTATCGTACAGGTACCATCATAAATTGAGATTACTGCATACGATAACGAGTGTGTAATCGAGTATCAACTGTTTAAAGTACACTCGTCAGCTCTACAGCGATCGAAAAGAAGTTTTTTTGTTGTTAAAGTGCACAAACGTTAAAAAATGTAAGTGCATATTTTAAATTAAGAGCTTATAATTAGTATAAAGAAAATATTTGTTGAAGCAATATTAAAAAAAAGCAAAAGGATGTAATGGCACAATATGTGATTGAACTTCCTAACTTGGCCAAAAATGTATAGCGCTTTCACACAACTCCATCACATCCCGAAACTCGTACATTTTTACGTAGCACGCGGTCATCGTCTAGAGCTCATCCATTTGTGGTCGATTGCCCGGCGAATCGCACTACGCATTACAGAGAGAATTCGTTTTTCAGCCGTACGCTTTGTCTATGGAATAAGTTGCCTGCAGACGTGTTTCCTGTCTGTTATAACGTTGGAAAGTTCAAGGCAAATGTTCACAAACACTACTCCCTCTTTCCCCCTCCTCATAACCTATTTTCCTAGTTCTGGTACAATGCACTGCATATGTAGGGGTCATCCCCTGAGTACAAGTCCAAGCTAAAAAAAAAAAAAAAAAAAAAAAAAAAAAAAAAAAAAAAAAAAAAAAAAAACATGTGTTTGCTCTATTACAAAGTAAACAAAAATCTCTTACATTATTTTCGATACGTGAGCTTGCGAATAAACAAATCAGTGTATTCGATACGTCACTAAATTCTGTTCGATACGAAAGCATACTCGATCACGTATGCGATAATTTGACCCCAGATTTTATATTACATTTACACAGTTTTTTGTCGACATTTGCATTTAGTTGGGGAAAGTGATGCTACTGATATATCGCACCATTGAGAGGTATTGTTGAATAGCTCATTTAAATTAATTACTGGATTTTTTGTCTTACCGGAATTAATGATGAGGTTAAAATCATCAGCATATGACACAATTATTTGGAGTGGCGCTTAAAAAGCAAAAAAAAAAAAAAATTGATCACCGATATCTGCCCATATATACTCGAGATGTACCCTAAACCGAATTTTCATGAAAACGTCGTGTAAGCGAACTTGAACATTTTTTTTTTGCTTAAAAGCAGTTCTGGTAAAATAAGGAGGTTACCAAATAGAGAAAATACAAATTTCCGATATCCCGAGTTATAGTGTAGACCTCTATACCCAAGATATAGTCTAAACCGATTTTTGATGAAAATGTCGCATAAGCGAACTTAAACCATTTTTTTCCTCAAAAGCAGTTCTGGTAATAAAACGAGGTTACTATAATACAGAAAGTGAAAGTTTCCGATATTGGTCCATATATAATACCCGTGATATTTTAAGCTATATTTTTTCAAGAAAATTTTCATGAAAGATTACCTTTTTGACAAAGCAAAACAAAAAATTTCCCCCAATATCGGTTCAAATTTGTAATATATACTATATATTTACGTGACTATCGTGAGGGGTATTTAAGATTCGACCTAGCCAAATATACTACTATCTTCTTTGTTTTTTCCTCATTATATTTATATTACGTTGTAGCTACTAGCTTATTTTCCTATTTTCTTAATTCTTGCAAAAGTTTTTCGCAACATGACTGAAACAATTTTCGTAACAAATTCTTTGAGTTGTAAAAAATATTAAAGTGGTGCTACGAAAAACTTTCATCCCATTAAAAGGTCTTATAACCGAAACTAAATTTTTCATGATAATGGTGAAAGAATAGTGAATGAAACGGTTTCATTCCCGTAAAGAAACGTTTTTCTTTCAGTGCAGTTTCTCTTGTCAATTCCTTTGCCAACATTAAATGTATGAAAACGAAATCTGGAAAGTGGAAGTGTAGACGGTTAAGACTTTGTTGAAGATTTTCGTTCAGTTCAACTAGATTGCGCTTTGATGTAAATGTACTATTAAACAATTACTTCATTTGCTGTTAAATCGAATATACTTATACATACATTTTTGAGTTTTTGCTGAAATTCCTTTGAAAAAAGAAGTTAACATTAACAAACATAAATAACATTTGAGCCATATGATGACCATATATTTTTCAAGCCATTATTTCAGATTTCCTTTGAAAAAAGAAGGAACTGCAACGACAAATGGAAATATTTTTAAATATATTAAACACAAGCAAACAAATTTTAAAAACCAAATTGCTGTCTTATCTTTGTTTCCTTCACAGTTCCTCTTGCGCGGCCTGCTTTTTTGTTGTTGTTGTAGTTGTATTGGTCCGTGTTGGAAATATATTTGCATAAGCTTAATAATTTACACTTCCTACATGCATTTGACACGTTTTTACCAAACCAACCAACCAGTCAGTCGAAACTTTAATACAAATACATGATGGCATACACATACACACATCTATGTATATGCACAGACATTTACGGACACAGTTTCGCACACACACACACACACACATACACACACATACATACAAGTAAAGAGACGAAAATTTTATAGTTTCCCACTGGTAAAAAGAAGGAGTTAGCAGGCCTGCTGAAAAGCCTGATGTAGCTGACAGAAGCTCTTCTTACTCGATTCCATATCCATTTATTTTTTTTATACACGATTTCGTAGGCAATCAACGCCTTCCACACTCCCTTGCGTGGCAGATATTATTGAGGGTCTGCTTTAGCAGTTCTCAAGGAAGGCCTTCTTAGCAGGTCTAAGTGGAGGCCTTCTTTAGAAGCACACATTTATGGTTTTCTTAGCAGAGGGCTTCTAAGGGCTTCTGAATTAATAAACAAATGAAAGATACACTCAGAAAAAAATCATCTTCATATTGATGACGGCGAGTCATCGGAATTGTGACATAAATATTATTTAAATAGTTACAAGTAATATGAAAACTGACATCAAGCTCAATGACAAAAGTCATCACAGCATTTTGTCATATATACTACATATATATCATTAATATCATTAATGCTACAGCTGCGGTGACATCAATTCAATGATACATTTTATTAATATTTATATAATAATATTTTGTAAAAATTTATTTTAAAAACAGGATAAATTAGAGTTACAATATTTTATTTTTATTGTTGAAAAGGAATTTTGTCGTTAAAATTGTTATTTTTAAATTTAAATTAATTTTTAACAAGTAGAAGAAAGTGCATCATATTGATGTAAATTTATAATTACAGCAATTACTGTGTAAGCAAAGGCAAATAACTATAACTATAAAGAGAATATATAAATCAAACATTATATTACACAACGATTATATTACAGAACATATAAATCAACGATTATATTACACATCATATTGATGACTTTTAAGCTGAAGGTCCATACCAAGCTTTGTATGCGCTGGAGTCATGCGACTCCATGATGCGTCATGGAGTCAAAAATGAGGACATTTGGCATTGCATTGATATTAAAATACATCACATTTATGACGGGGTTTCTATGACCACAGCCGGTACGTTTCTGCCAAGGTAGGCACCTCAACCATGATCAGCAACCATGATCTTCCAGCGGTTTTGCGGATACCCGTTCTGTCAATTTTAAACTTTGGCACGGGTTTCGCACGTCGAACACAATATAAATCATGCAGCTTCCTAGAGTTTTGTTTGCTACAACAAACAAGGAACTCCTTCCCCTCTACGTCTACGCAAAGGCGAAATCTGTTCCGCGGGTGGTTATCAATAGGCAGGCAAGAATCAGTTTTTAGAAGCTTCAAGCAATTGAGTTTTATTCACTATATTAGCTTTTGATATTGATATCAATCAGAAAAGATGTAAACATTCAACTTCATATCACAATATTTTAAATAAATCATTGAGAATTTAAAAAGAAAAATGTTTTAATAATACGAGTACCTGTCAAAACACAAAAAAAAAAGAATTTGCTTTTTATTTAGATTGTTGGGATATAAAGTTGAATGTTTGAGAATATCTGTCAAAAATTTCCAAAGTCTACTGATGAATAGGTTAGATCCTATGAAATGTTGACATATAAACAGCAGGGAAACATAAACCACAGGCTGTTTATATATATTTTTTTTTATTGTTATCAATATTAGAAGCTAATATAGTGAATAAAACTTAATTGTTTGAATTTTTGTTCCCTACTTTTTTAATACTTAAAAAAAAAAAAATCGTGGCACCCAAAGGTTGTTCATTTGTTTGAAAGATGTAAAGAAAAGTAGGCGCATGGGCCAAAGAAAATTCTTTTTTATTGTATTTTGACAGGTATTGTGAAAACTTTTTTTTTTGAGTTCTCAATAATTTATTTAGATTGTTGGGATATAAAGTTGAATGTTTGAGAATGTATTTTAAAAATTTCTAAAGTCTACTAATGATTAGGTTAGCACCTATGAAATGTCCACATATAAACAGCTTAGTAGAGTTGAGTTCATGAGCTCTTTTGAAAGAGTGCTCTTTTTAGTACATCTCTTTTTACTGAAATATGTTTTTCTTTTAGTTCAATAGTTCAGTGCTCCGTAAATAATATTTTCAATGAACGGCTCTGTTCAGGTTTCATGATAAAGAAAAGCAAAACAAAATTGCTGTAAACAAATGAAAAGTACAATTATTATAAGGATTAACAAAAGGTGAGATTAGAAATTTTCAGGTGTGATGAAAAATAATTTTATTAAAAAGAAAACAAAAAAAACGATATATTTGTGATGATGTCTTGATGTCTTCATATTCAATTATGGTCGCATATCATATCATTTATTTTTATAATACAAAAAACCAAAGTAAAATTGTGTTGTCTAATATTCTGAATAGTTGTATATAACATAGATAGGTACTTTTTACGTCAAATTCTGGCAGCACTGTTTGACTACTTCCGTATACATATCTACCAGAAAGAAAGAAACATAAACGAGAAAGAAAACTTGAAGACAAAAGAAAGAAACATGAACTACGGAACTAAAAGAGCTCGCAGAAATGATCGGCTCACTTAGCTCCCTGAAATGAATAGTTCAGTGACACTAGTTCGTTCGCAAACTACCCAACTCAACTGCTTAGGGATGCCAACAGCATATCGTTACTTATACTCGGTACACTATCAATCGCAAAGTTTCGATACCTACTCGGTATCGAATAAAAAGCATCGATACATACTTGTATCGGTCGATTATTTCTTGCGATTAGTGGCAGGGCAGAACTCATGGAACCAAAAATCAAAATCTGCGTTATGGGCTTGATCTTCTAATCCACTGGCTGTAATTGAGGTGTCTTACTTAGGATCCCGGAAGCAAAGATTTTTATAATGCCGGAGTTCTATCATAACAATTCTTCTGCTACATTCACCCAATAGTTTGTCTTGTAACAGTCTGATACATACAAAGAAGGAAGAAAAACTTTGCAGCTTGGATGTAAGACAATTCATTTTTAGTATAATTCTGGCCTGAAAATTTTTTAGTGACAAATTAGAATGGTTTTAGTAACTGGACTGTTTATTTTAATATATAAAGATCGTGACCGCAACCTTACCATTTTTATGAAATGTAACCATACATCCGATTTTGGTGGTCCCATTTGCAGGCACGGTTTGTATGGATTTATTTTATTAAGTGCCATTTTCACGACACCGAAGCTGTTCGTTCGTTCGCACAATTATATGTAAAACAAAAACAACATTCAAAATTTTGTTATTGTTTTAAATGTAATTGTGCGAACCAACGAACAGCTTCGTTATCGTGAAATTGGCACTAAAACTTTGAAAACAAATAGAATTATGATAAAAATGATGACCAACTCAGTTTTTTGCCTGTCAACAAGAATGTAGTAATTCTGACCGATACTAGTAGTTTTAACCGATATCTACTTGGTACTCGGTAGAAAAGTATCGATACCAAAAGTATTTACTTATATTTACTCGTATTGTTTCATCCCTAAAACAGCTGGGAAACATAAAGACAAGCTGTTTATATTAATTTTTTTCCTTAGAAGGCCTTTCTAGTAAAGACTTTTTGAAATTTCCCGCTGGATTGTATTCTGTTGCCGCATGCTATTTTACCAATATTACTTACTATCAAAATATGCAAATAGAAGTTGAAAAAATCACTCTGTGTAAAAAAGACATAAAAAATGAAAAGCACATAATATTTATTGACCACAAAGACCAACTGGACTGTTTCACTGGACAACCAGATCAGGCCAGTCAACAGCTAAGAGCCAGCCAACTCAAATAAATATGTACAGCGAACCAAATAAAAAAAAAACACGAAAGACAGAAAAAAAATGTTTTAAAGTCAAACGTTGATACAAAATGACAACCCAGCACACTAATCTTAAACAACAAACATATAAAATAAAACTTTTATTTATTTCAGTACCAATAATTTATTTTTATTATTCAAATATAAATCTTCAAAAAAAAAAAAAAAAAAACGTTTGTATTTTTCTTCCCAAGAAAAACATAATAGTTTTCCAATTGGCAGCTGTTTTATTTTATTCGCCGTTTTATTTGCTGGTTAAATTTAGCGTGTGTACTTTTTTCTTTTATTATTTTTAACACATTAAAAATTACCATATTTTGATTTAATGCCAATACGAGCAAAAAACACTAAAATCTATTAAATTGTTTTTATATTCTTGCTTTCTCTCACTCCTTTGCTTTATCGAGACGAGCGAGTACTCGTAGTTGTTATTGGTTTGTATGGGAATACGAGTATGCTCTTTGTGTTTTTTGCAGCAATTTTCCATGAAAAAATCTCAAGTGGAATAAGTTGCTATTGTGCCGTAACAGCCGCACAGAAGTCAAAGTGTTATAACTTGTGGTTTTTGTGGTTCAAAAATCATTAAGATATATTTATGATGCTGCTGCACAGTGAAGCTTTCTGCAGAAAATTTCTTGCAGCAGAACAGTTTGCGACAAAAATTTTTTTAAACCATGGAGCTCATGTGAAAACTAACAATCTCTTTAAAAAGTTGCTGTTAACGATAAATTTTAATATACGAGGGTTATTGAATAGGAAAGAATTTTAAAATTACTACCTGCTTTCGATTAGTGACATATTTTTTTCTGATTCAAAGTTATGTTCTTGTTATGTTTGTTTGTGTTTTTGTTTAGTTTATTTGTGAGAAATTTCAAAATGCACCAAAATGAGGAAAAATTGCGTTATTTCAACAAAAACGTACCGAATTTTGAACTTATTTTCGTTTTTAAAAACGGATTGATATCAAAAACACATTAAGGCCTTGCTACTCTATCATACACGATCGTGCGATCTACTAAATAAAGCATGTGTGCTGAAAAAGTACTAAAAATGCAACCGTGCGACAGAGTTTTTGACAAATCGTGCGATTTGAACAATTTTATGAAACTTTTCAAAACATTATGGTTACTGTGCGATCAGTGTTGTATATGTTGTGAAAAATATGAAAATATTGTTGGTGCCTCGAGGAAAAAATTTAAGTAATGTAAATTTATTATGTTAATAAAAGTTTTTAATTTTTTTATTGTGTATATAAATTATTTCAATCATACTTGTGTAATAGTGTGGCCTACAACACCATTTTGAAGCGATTTTTTCCAGTCGGCCAGACTTTTGAAACAGTTTCCTGTGAATGAATCGTACGATCGTGTAGGATTGTGAATCAGGGCCTTTAATGAAACAGCCTTTCAAGCGACAAATGAACTGGTCTTTTTGAAAGTGATATAAGTCCATTTTTTCATATATTGAGGTATATGAGATAGGGTTTTCCTATGAATCAATTTAAAAATATAGGCCAACTTTAATCAGTTCGAGTTGATGTTATTTACACTATAACCATTTTAAATTTTGTTGTGAAATAATAGTGACTAAAATTATTTGCAAAACTAAACGATTTTCATAACTCCACATGGACTTATGCTACTTTCAAAAAGAACATATTGCAAGATATAAAAATAGTAGCGTAATAAGTCCGTTTATATGCAGGCATAAATGCTTTACTGAATTGGATTTTTATATAAAAAGTAACACGAAAAACCAAGTTTAATAGAAGTTTATTTCAATTACTATAAAAATCATTAGGAACTTTCTGGCGCTTACTTACCAATATCACTTTCAGATCAAATTGACGGATTGTCATATTCTTCACAAGTATATGAATTTATTGTAACAAGTAATATTATTTATTTAAACGTTTAATTTTCTAGTTCAACAGCAATTATATTTAAATAATACTATTTGCATAAGAACCAAGGCCCGTAGGATAACTATACAAAACTTCTCATCATTTCATCAGAACAATAATACCATTACTCGTATTTTATTTTGTGAACAATGTTGTTTTTAATCCATTAGCACTAGATAAGCGATCAGCGTGCAATAAACAATAATAATTGCAATAAGAAAGTTGTTTTAGTTATGTACTTATGTGTTAGGAATGGACTTATTCCACTTTAAAAAAAAATCTGTTTGCGATACCATTGTGCAGCAAAACTGTTTTTGTTCATTTTATTTCAAAAAAGAACCGTATTGAAACTGTGATTATTACTATAGAGAGAAGGTGTCTGTAGCTCATTAAAACTACCGTTAACTTAGTTTTTTTAAAAAATGGACTTATACCATTTTCAAAAAAAAAAAAAAAAAAAAAAAAAAAAAAAAAAAAACAGTTCAATTATACAATCAAACTGTGCGCCGACTAATAGCATGCCATCAACTTCGTTCACTAGCTAGAATTCGCGTTTATCAAATTTGCCTTCTAGTGCGAATTTCTTATTTTTATCAAGACAATGGTATATTTAGAATAATTACAACGATATTTTATCAATATTATTTAATTATATATGTACGTTGTCGACTGAAATCTGCTGTTACTTTTGCTGCCTCCCTGCAGAAATCGAGACTACTCCTTACACGCGAGTAAGGAGTACTTCACAAGGGACCAGGGCTAGTCCAAAAGTAATCCAAATATATGGGGAAAACATGCTCCATTTTACATTACAATGTCCTAGGAGAGGACCATGTAATCCAAAAAACATTACGTCAGAGTAATCCAAAAACTAGTCCAAGTAACTACTCCGCAAATTATTAACACAGGGTTAGTCTTGAAATTACTTAATGTCACTAATCTATGGATTACCACAGAAAACTAGTTTGGAAACCATTTTACACTATTACCCCGCGGAATATAAACAAAGGACTAATTTTCAAATTACTCTGATGTGAATACTCCATGGAACATCACAAGAGACTAGTTTGAAAACTATCCTTTGGTAATATTTCTTGGAGCACCCCAAAAACTTTTTTTGCAAAAAAAAAAAAAAAAAAAATCAAAAGCAATGTAATTACAAAATTTTTCATATACAATTTTTCTTCATTTATTAAAAAACTATGATAAACAAAAACAAGTAATAATACACAAATTAAACGCATATGAAGGTTTTTTATAAACAAAAAATAAATAACTAATTGCAAACATAAATTTATTCATAGAATATACCTGCCTTCTTCAACCCTGCTTAAAAAGTATAAACCTTGATTTCGAATATTTAATCTATTTTTGGTACACTTAGATTCCAATAAACCAATTAATTTCATACATTGGTTAAAGGAGTTTTAAATATAGTTTATTCTAAAATTTGTACAGAGTTTACGGGACGTCGTTCGTTTACCCAAAAGTCTATATATAAAAAATGAAATTCAGTAATATCTATACTATCCAACAAAAATATTTGAGTACTAATAATAATAAACATTTAAATATGTCATACTTAGTGTATACTAATAAGGCAATGGATATTATTTATTAATTATAATGTTTTCTTAAAACTCAAGGCAAAGAACTTGAATTGCTTTGCTGAGTTGACTTCTTTTTTGCACAAATGAACCGGAAGTGTCGTTTCTTTACGACTTGAAGTGCACTCCTCATTTCTTTATCTGCATTGGTAGAATATGAGCTAATTGCACCTGAAAACAATATTACTTGTTGAGATTATACCGTGTTGTTTTATACAATAAATACATACCTATAACAGTTTTATAGAAGTTTTTATAACCGCGTAAACTTCTCTTCCCACATATTCCATCAGTATTATACATAACGCACAATTCTCTGGATAATATACGTTCGAGATTTTTGATAGCACTTCCGCATAGTACGTCTTTTATTGCTATTAATTAATAGCTATTATTAGGTACACAAAAATACAGCTGCCTATCGTCGCTAAAATTGTATTGCAGGAACAAACAACCGTTACGATTATCGGATAATTAAATGTTACAGAATCGCACTAAAATCCATCAAACTCTATTAATAGCAGTTCTATCAAACACAGTGTGTTTTCGTAAGCGAACAGAAAAAATCAGCTGAATTTATTGAAATATATGAAAATTTGCCATCTAACAAATAAAAGAAGAAGTTTACAATCATCAATATTTAATTAAAATTTCTTTATGCTGTTGTCAAGTTGAATTTACTTATAAAGATGTACTTTTTGTCGAATAGCAAAAATTGTAATTTTTAGCACAAAAATCGTCAAATCGTAATTTTGCTAAATTTCATTCATGAAAATCGTCAAACTGACGATTTATCGTCAAATCTGGCAGCTATGCTCAACACAAAAAAAAAGTTTTTTCTTTTGCACACGTCTCTACTTTTCTTTACATACTAAACAAGCTGTTTACAATTTTCTTTATTGGTATCAACATTGGAAGCTAATACATGTACGGCCGGCCTTATGTATAATCAATATCCAAAACTAGCTGCTAAGTTTTTTTGTGTCTAAATTTCCATAAGGGAAAGATAGCAGCTAGTTAGTTACACTGAAAAAATTTTGTTCAGAAATTCTCGGAATTTTGACATTACTTTTATGAATTTTTTCATTATTTTTCAACCATTGTAACTTTTCATAGAAATAATGAAACAAGTTTCATTAGATTATTTTAATGAAAACCTTCAAAAAAGTAATGCAACATTTTAGTAAGAAACATGACTTATTTTCATTAAAAGTATGAAAGACAAATCATATGATTAGTGAAATAGTTTCTCTAGATCAAAGAATCAATTTCATAAAACACATGAAAACTGTACATTAAATTAATGAAAAAGTAACATTTATTTAATGCAATAACTTTTTTGTACAAATGTAATATATTCTTTAAAAATATGAAATTCCTTCATAAGGTCAATGAAGTTATTTCATTTATCTAATTTTGTTATTCATTGAGCACCTGAAAAATTTACATTAAATCAATGAAATAGTTACATTTGTTTAATGAAATAATATCATAACATACACAAATAAAATATGTTCACAAATGTACGCCTTGAGAACGCCTGAGGATATTGATGGGTCAATTAACAATTTTTCTGAAAACCTCAAACTGGCCGTACAGCATGCTACCACTAGTCATTTAAGACCTAGAAATGAGAGCAATAGAACTTATTCATCTGAAATTGAGCAACTTCTGTCAGAAAAAAGAAGAGTCAGAAGAGAGTGGCAACTTCGCAGGTCGCCCCAGCTTAAAGCTAGGCTACGGGAATGCATAACTCAGCTAAGAAATCTGCTTGAAGTCCATAGAATGGCTTCCCTTAAAACATATTTGGAAAGCCTTGATGGTACCCCTCAATCTGATTATTCTTTGTGGAAAGCGACAAAAGGTTTAAAAAGACCCGTAATAGGTAAGCCACCTTTCCGAAATTCAACTGGCGACTGGGCAAGAAACGATTCTGAAAAGGGAATGTTGTATGTCGATCATTTGCGAAACGTTTTTATCACAAATGATTCAGAGAATAATACAGCGGAATTACCACCATATGTTGTTAGACCTCCTGTGTCTTTGAGATTTAATTTTCAAGATGTCGAAAACGTTATCGGTAATACAAACCCCAGGAAAGCTCCAGGCATTGATCAAATTACTGGTAAAATGCTTGAACAGTTACCTCGTGTAGCTAGAAGGGTTCTACTTTTTATTTTTAACGCCATTTTACGCCTTGAGTATTATCCTGCAGAGTGGAAGGTCTCAATGATTACTATGATACCCAAGCCAGGGAAGGATCTGACTAAGGTAGAATCATATAGACCAATAAGTCTTTTACCAACAATTTCAAAACTATTCGAAAAATTGTTAATGGCGAAGTTGAGTCCAATATTGAACAATGTGGGATGCATCCCTGATCATCAATTTGGCTTTCGGGCTAAGCATAGCACCATAGAACAAACGCACAGACTAGTCAATGTCATAAGACAAACCTTTGAGGCGAAGAAGTACTGCTCAGCTCTTTTCATTGATATTTCTCAAGCGTTTGATAAAGTGTGGCACGACGGCTTAATGCACAAAATAAAGCTAAATTTGCCTGCAAATACACACAAGCTTCTGGAAAGCTACTTATACGGGCGGAAGTTTGTTATCAGAGAAGGCGACTTTATTAGCCCAACTCAGCCAATCAAGGCAGGAGTTCCCCAAGGCAGCATACTGGGGCCTACTTTATATTTGATTTACGCCTCTGACATGCCAACGACATCTGGAATCCACACTTCTACCTTTGCAGATGACACAGCGTTTTTGAGTGTTCATGAAAACCACCATTTAGCATCACGAAATTTACAGGAATATACTTCAATATTAGAGAAATGGCTAAAACTTTGGAAAATCAAAGTTAATGAACAGAAATGTACTCATGTTACATTCACACTGTGTAGGCAAACATGTCCGCCTATCCAAATTAACAACTCACCTATTCCGCAGCACAACGAAGTCAAGTACCTTGGTATTCACCTGGACCGTAGGCTAACATGGAAGTCTCACATTGAAGCAAAGGTCACTCAGTTAAAACTAAAAGCAGCGCAGCTAAATTGGCTTATGGGCAGAAATTCGACACTGAAATTAGATTGCAAACTTTTGTTATACAACGCAATACTAAAGCCTATATGGTGCTACGGAATTCAGTTATGGGGCACCGCCTCAGCGTCAAACATTGGAAAAATCCAAAGGCGACAAAACAAAATTCTACGAACGATTACTGCAGCTCCATGGTACGTCAAAAATTCACGAATTCATAACGATCTGAGTGTTCCGCTGGTAAAAGAGGAATTTTCTAAGTACGCGACAAGGTATATCAGTAAACTGGAACTTCATCCAAACCCTCTTGCTCGCAATATACTTAATTTTGGCGGCCGCACTCGGCTTAAAAGAAGGGATACCGCTGCCACCATCAGATTGCTCAATAGGTGATTTTACCGAAATAGCTCCCGCATAATAAAACTTTTTGTCTAGCATTGGCCGGACTTAAGAATTACATTTTTTAATTTTAAATTTAGTATTAAGATTTGAATATTTATTGTTAGTTCATTTTGAAGATTCAATAAATAAAAAAATGCTTAAAAAAAAAAAAAAAAAAATGTACGTAATAAGATCAATGGAATTATTTCATTTATTCATTGATATTTTATTTCATTACACAAACAATACTATTCCTTGCTTTTGTGAAATTGTACCAAATTATGATAAAAGAAAATGTTGAACAAGTATTCACCAAATAAAACAGATTTTATTAATTCAAATGACTTCAAAACACTGGTATTTCAATTTTTTAAACTATTCTTATGCTGATTTGAGTACATACACATATGTACATACGTACATTCGGCAGCCAGAAATTTATTTGTCATTGATCTAATGAATTCTATTTCATTTGAATTATGAAACTCATAAAACTTACATTTTAATAAAAAAAAACTTGACATTTTTTAAACTGTAGCTTAAGATTAATAAATGCCCATTAATATAACTTACCAAAATTCAAAGAATTAAAAAAAAAAATTAAATTTTGTTGTAGTCATAAATCCAATGATTTTTTTTTTAATGAAACTATGAAACTTAATGAAACCATTCTGATGGAACTATTTCATAATATATATGAAGTTTCATGCATATTGTGAAAAGTTTTCATCGGATTAATGACAAATATTTAATGAAACAGTTTCATTAAGTACATGACGCATAATTCTTTCAGTGTAGCACAAGGTTTTTTTATTATACATAAGGCCGATAGTGACTAAAACTCAATTGTTTGAATATAAAATTTTATTTAAAAAAAATATTAAATATTTCTTACTTTTGCAGCAAAAGATCGTTTTATGTTATATAAAAAATTTAACAGTATTTATTTTCAATATTTCGATAACAATTTGTTATCATCGTCAGGAAAATTAATATGTGCCCACTGTGTTCGAAAATTTTCTAACCAAGCGGAAGACGAAAATTGAATAAACTATTGAATAAAAATATGAATTAAAATGAGAGCCATAATGGAGCACGTATTGAAGATGTATTGAGGGAATAATTTATGAATTTTGGTTTCGGTCAATTTGTGTACCTTGTTCACGTTTGCTTCCTGCCGGTATTGGGGCATGTGGAGCAGCACAGTAAAATAAATAAGGTAGCAAAATATTTATGAATTATTGAATAGTTGGCAAAAGTAAATTGTTTAAGGAAAATTGAAAAATAAAAAACTTTACAAGATAAGAAAACGTGATGTATTTATAGACATGACACAAGAATAGAACAAAAAGGACAACAATTTTGGTATATTTTTTTTTAGCTCTGCGGCTTTTTGAGGATTTAAAATTGTTGCAGGACATGCAAACATTTACGTTTACAGTTACGTTTTAATCAAACATTAAGAGCCGGCAACTAACTTGTCTCTTCTGTAGCAGAGCAAATTTGCTAACAAGAAAGAAGAAGGACTAATTACTAAGTTATGGGTAAGTGTTTTGTAGCTGATAGCAACTGCTATTTAAAATACAAACTCGTTGTTTGAGTTCATTTTGAAAAATGCAGGGATGTGCTTGTTGTAAAAGCAACAAAAAAAAAAAAAAATAATTCCAATTGATGTAGCCTAAAGGAAAACACATTTTTGCTGATGTGCTTTGCAGCTGGAAAATGAAAAAAAGCACTAAACTAAGCACAATTGTTTTCGTTGGGTAGGGGGTTGGGAGAGGGAAATTTACTAATTTATAAGGCTGTTAATTCAGGGGCTGCAGTTCGGAAGAAAATCCTGTATTAACTTGAAATGAAATTAAGACTTTGACCAAAGACTTGACTTAAATGGCCGCACACGTTCAAATGAGCACATATTTCTTTTCCTGGTTCAGGCATTGAGAGTTTCCATCTGTCTGTCTTGTATGCAATGATGATTATCCTTATTTGCTGTGTAAGTATTGGGGCATGTATACGTTTATTTATGTTTATTTAAGTTTATTAAACCATATTGTCCTTTTTTTTCTCTTTTGTAGAAAAAAAAACATTTATTTTCTTTACCACTTTGGCTATTTGTTTAAACCTGTCAAATGTTTGTACGCTGACTTTGTGTTTGTACGACGTCATTTGTGTCTTTTGGCGAAATAAAATATTCCCCAATCGGTAGTTTATTTAGGCTTCTAGAATGTTTTTTTTTTTTTTTTGTATATTTTTCCTTCTGCGTCCTTTTTGTGTTCTTTGCAAAAAGTGGATAAAAAACACACTTACATTTTTGGCACAAAGTTTATTTTCAAATAGTTGTTGTACGTTTTTAAATTGGCTGGCATGTCGATGGTCCAGTCTATTAAAGTTCACAATTGAGACAGTGTAATAGGACATTAGAGAGCAAAAATAAAAAAGGACAGTCAATAAGAATGTAGTTTGTAAAATTAAATGAACTTTTTGAAATGAAAGATGAGCATATTTTTAGCATGTTTTTTTATAATAATGGTTTATACGAATATGTTCATTATTTTATTCGACCTTAGAAATTTACAGATATTTATTACTTTGTCAGGATAAAGGTCCATGGAACCATGGAACATTTTAAAGAATAATTTTCATATTATTAAAAGGTTCATTTAGCAGATTTGACGCAATAATTTTAGAAAATGTAAGATTACTTGAATTTTCTAAAACCAAAATTTCTTATGTAGTGTAGTTTTGTAGGCATGTCGTAACGTATGCACCTTGTAGCGTATCTACAGTCGCATAAACTACTTTGTGATCGCCAATACGGATTTCTTAAGGGTCGCTCTATTGGCGATCTTTTGGCATATGTCTCGAAATGGTGCCTCCCTCAATCCTACATTTCGGTGAAAGTAATATGGGTATCTCCCAGAGCCGGGTCGTTCATTTCAGTGACCGCTCACTTCGTTCAATTACAAATGACTGATCCGTTCATTCATATCGTTCAATCGGTCATTTTGAACGAACAGCATGGTGCCGGCACTACAATTCTTCGGTCATTTTTCAACATAGCAAGGAGGTGAAATCTTCCATTTAATGACTTCTGTAGAAGTTGCAGAGTCGAGGAGGAAGAAGAGAGCGTTGAGCACTTCCTCTTTCAGTGTCCAGCTCTTTCTTATATAAGGACATTGTACCTAGACAGACCGATGCTGCATGATTTGACGGAGGTATCGGAATGCGATGTAAGTGGATTGGACTCCTTTATCCGATCCTCGGGTTGGTTCTAAGCCAGTGATATGTAGATCTACTGAGATACATATCATATCCAGGCAACACAACGGGACCTGACTGGACCCAAGTGGGCTGGCTTTATAACAGCTCTGTAAAATAAACAAAACAAAATAGCGAAATAAAAACTGATAAAATTTTATTGTTTTAAAAAGAGAAAATAATTTTAAATAAAAAACATTTAGTTGGGATCAATTTTGATTAGTTTCATATTTAATTTTTGTTTTATTCCAGATAATATTATACAAAAGAAAAAAAAAAATCACTATTGTTAAACAAAAGAACATCACATTAAAAGAATGAAAGCTGTCCAAATTGAACGGCTCACTATTGAACAAAAAGTGGTCAGTTTAATGACCGGCTCACTTCGTTCAATGAGATGATCCGTTCAATTTAACCCATTCGTGCATGAACGACACAGCTCTAGTATCTCCAAATCGTTTGACAGAGTGTGGCATGCTTTTGGTGTCGGTGATGACTATTCTCGGTTTATATCGAACTATCTCACAGACCGCACTATACGAGTTATTATAGATTGAGTTTCATCAAGAGGGTTCAAGATTAAAGGCCTCATTAGTTTTCACTTTTTGTTGCCGTTCTGTGACGTTCATTTCTGTAGCAAATATTTTATAATTACTTTTTCCGTGAAAATATTTAGCTGTTTTCTATAGTATAAATAAAAGAAATACATTGGAATGCAGAATAAAATATGTACATAAATATTATCTTGTGTGAAAAAAAGGAGCAAATTAATAATTTAGAAATGGTGATCAAAAGGTCCACTTCTATCTCACAATCTCCAGACTTTATGACACTTCTTATACAAAATTTTTTCCTTGCTAAAATAATATTCTTTTGATAATTCATAGTTGCTTAATTGATAAAAATGTATTAACTTTTAAAAATCTTTAATTGAAACAAATATTTTTAGCTTTTGACAAAAAAAAAAAAAAAATTCTATGCATTTGAATAAAAAATTAATGTTTCCATACCTGAAAAAAGTAAAACATACTCATATCTGGCCGTCACTTAACGTTGAATTCTATTTTCAACAGATCAGTCCGTAATACAACAGAACGTAAAAGTGAAAACAAACCATGTACATATAGTTTATATTGAACAGAAACAAAACAGCTGATTCAGAACGGAAAAGAACGTACAAACTAATTCTGCCTTAATTCGGGAATACCGTAAGGCTCCGTTCTTTCTCCTATCCTATTTCTTATTTTCCTCAATGACCTTCTATGACAAACTTCCAAGCCTATCCACTCTTTCGTGGATGACAGCAGCATTCGCCAGTCGTACTCTTTCAGTTATAGGCCCAGCCTATTCGAGAAACAAATATGAATGACTTACTGAATAGTGATCTTCTATTAATCTTCGAATGGTGTCGTAAAAACTGGGTCACCTTTAACGCTTGTAAGCTTGTAAGCTTGTAATGTTGCTTATTAACACACAAACAACCGACCGCAGATGCTGCTTCACCTGTACTCATGGATGGTATAAATATTGAAAATCGGATGTTCTTGGAATGAAGATACAATGTGATATTCACTGGAATGATTACATTTTTTATGTCTCTAAAGAAACATTTAACTGCCTCGGGTTTTTGAAACGGTGTAAGATCTACATCACTCCATTCTATCTCCATACAACTCTCTTGTTTGGACCGGTGCCTCAAAGTCTATTTTTACTCGACCGTATGCAGGAGAGAGTGAAGGGGGTTATCGGTCACAGTAGGATATCCAACTCTATTGACTCGGAGTATCAGCGCAGTTTAGTGTGCATTACTCTGTTCTATCATTACTACAATGAATTTTGCTCTGACGAAATTAGGGAGATTTATACGTAACATGCATTCATTGTCCAGAGCTCATCCATTTGTGGTCGATTATCCGAGGCATCGTGCTACGCATTAAACAGAGAATTCGTGTTTCAGCCGGACGCTTCGCCTGTGGAATAAGTTGTCTGCAGTTGTCTCAAAAAATGAGTTTTTCGAGTTAACAATGCAGAATTGTTGTTCTATATTGTGCCAAAACTTTATTCAAACTACTTTTATACTTTCGCCTTTAGGAGATATTTTCTAAAAAAAAAATTCTAAGACTGGTATGGAAGCTTACAATTTGAAATGCGTTTTTCTCGAAACAAGTTTTTTTGAGTTATGACTATGTTGCAATAAAGGTGCGATTTGTACTAACAAGTAAGTGAAAAGGGGATTCGGCATCTCCAATAGCGTACAGACCCTGCGTATGCTAGACACCACAATCAAACTTCTCGAAATGCTGGCACAAACCACAGTTTACGGAGATAAAAGAAAAAGTCGAAACAGGAGCTGTTGGCGATACCAAAAAGCGCATTTCAGAAGTGTTTCGAGGATTGGAAAAAACGTTGGCATAAGTGTATTATATCTGAGTGGGATTACTTTAAAGGGGACAAGATAGTTATTGATGAATAAATAAATACTTTTTTTAGAATTTGAAAATAACGGTTATGTTTTGATAAGACCACGTACTACTCAAGGGCACTTCAGACTATCACACTTTGTATTAAGACTTGTCAAAAATTCAAATAATACGTGCAAGTGTGATAGTGTGAATGTAAATCGTTATGAAAATGAGAAATAATACGTTAAGAGATTTGACATCCCATAACACTTCACCATTTTTAGAAATTTGTTTAAACAATAAGATTTTTCATTGGAACAGGGTTGCATTTTTTACAAAAGCAAATACTAAAAGTATTAATACGAGACGTTAAGCAAATTGGCTGTTTATTTTCAAATCATATTTCTTCTTTTACTTTAAGTGTGATTTTGTGAAAACAAAATGTAATAGCACGTTAGATTTTTTGGCAGTCGCAATAAATATCATTAGATTTTTGTCTCACAAAATCCAATCAAAATCTTAAGACTTGTATGATAGTCTGAAGCGCACTTCAACGGCACCCACTTGGATTCGAACTTGGGATCATGTAAACATGATGCATTTATTTCGCATATTAAATATTCTTTCGCATATTCAAAACTTCACCTTCGTTTTATGCCATATCAAAGTTATATACCTCTATAAAAACTCCCTTTAGTTGCTGTATTCCGATTGCATTTAATTGTTTTTATTTAATTATATTTATTTATGGTTAAACTTAGTGTAGTTGTGAAAGCGTGAAAAAATCCTAAATGTAGTTGTTAATATATAAAAAACACATAAAATAAATATTTTTTATTATGAATTAAAAACAATAAAATAACGAAATTAAAGTCGAAGGTCCAACTGAAAACGCTGGAAGCGAAAAAACAAAATTCTTTTAAATAGCAAACATCAAATTCCAAGAATAAGTCAAAGTTTTCTTACAAACGATTACATTCAAGCCATTCATTCATTCGTTCGTTCGTTCGTATAGAGAAGAAACTTTAACGTTTAAGTTTTTCTCCACACACTAGCACAACACACACATACACATACTCGTATATGAGCATGCACTTGCACCCATACATGCACATATTTTATAAGCCAATTATCAATTGTTTTTGCTATTGTTATTTCGTAAAGAATGAGGAATATTTTGTTAGACTAACAACCAACCAACCGACCAACAAACAAACAAACAGAAACTGCAATAAATTTAAATAGTTTTTCTATTGTAGTTTACAAAAACAAAAACAAAAATAAAAGTCATACTTTTAAACAAATGGCAAGAAAAGCGAAAAACAGTTGTTGTTTTTGTAGTCCTTTCAATGGGCAAAAATTCTTGTGATTATTTTCCAATTGATTTCGAATAGTTGAACATTAAGTTTCTTGCAACAATTGTTGATATTTTTATTGGGCAAAAAGCACGAAAGCTTCTTCATTCAACAAAAGCAGAAGAGAAAAAGAAACGTTGTGTTTAAAAGTTTGTGTGCAGCTTTGTGTTGAAAGAGTTGTTTGCCAATACTAATTTAAAATGGCAGGTGATATGTGATAAACTTATCTTTTTTATTTGTAAAAAGAAAACAAATAGAATAGTTTTGAAATAAATTTGAATTTATTTCCGATTGTATTGTGTTTAAAGAGAAGCGACACGCAATTAACTTCGTATACTAAGCCACTTAGTCTAAATTTGTGTTTGGCTGCAAACTAAAATATGTAAAGTCCTGGCCTGACAAAGACAACACAGTTTTTTTTTTTATTCAAAATTAGCTTTATCATCAACGTAATCTCCATCACGAGCAACGCAATCATTCCAGTGCCGCTCTAACATTTCAATATCACTTTTGTAAAACGATTTAACTTTTGCCTCAAAACAGGCCTCAGTTTCAGCGATACCCTCTTCATTCGTGCGAAATTTCTTACCGGAGAGCAAATTTCGCAGGTCTGTGAACAGCCAGTGGTCGCTGGGAGCCAAATCTGGTGAATACGGCGGATTGGGAAGCAATTCGAAGTTCAATTCATGTAGTTTCACCATTGTTTTGATTGACCTGTGGCATGGTGCGTTGCTTTGATGAAACGAAAGTTTTTTCTTTGCCATATGCGATCGTTTCTTTGCAATTTCGGCCTTCAAACGCTCCAACAACGCTATTTAATATACCCTGTTAATGGTATTTTCTTTCGCAAGATAGTCGATATATTTTATATTACACCACGCAAATCCCAAAATACCGAGGCCATAAGCTTTCCAGTCGATTGTTGTGCTTTCGGGCGCTTTGGACGATGTTCACCAGTTGCTGTCCACTCAGATAACGATCGTTTTGATTGCGGAGTGAAGTGATGGATCCATGTTGCATTCATTGTCACATATCGACGCTAAAATTCCGGTTTGTTACGTTGAAACATGGCCAAACACTGCTCAGAATCATCAACACTTTCTCGAGCAAAAGCGGCACCCAATTTGAACAGAGCTTTCTCATAGTCAAATGCTCATGCAATATAAAGCCAACACGTTCTTTTGATATCTTTACGAAGTAAGCTAACTCACGCAACTTCCCTTTTCGATAACGAAAAATTTTCATAGGATCACCGCTTTCACACACGAAAAGTTTACTTTGCAAAGTCTTGAGTTTGGTGGTCTTACACTTTATAATTTTCCTTGCCACCACCAAACTCAAGACTTTGCAAAGTAAACTTTCCATGTGTGAAAGCAGTGGATATTTATCGTTAGGAAAAGTTTCTCATATACCATTTTTCGACACCAAATTTTTTTATAGCAATTTCCTCGATGACAGAAATTTTCTATTGAATATATTTCGATAACAGAAATCTGGTCGTGGAAAATTAACGAGACCAGTAATTAGCTATAGAAAATTTATCGATTATAAATATTTTTCATAAGAATTTTATCGATAACAAGCATTTTACATCGGAAATTTACCAATAGCAAAAATTTCTTGCACAACATTTTTCTACAACAGAAATTTTGATTGCAAATTCGTCGATGACAGAAATTTTTAGTCCGATATATTTCGATAGCAGAAATTTGGTCTTGAAAATTTGTCTGTACCACAAATTCTATATCGATATTCTATCGATAGCAGAAATTAGTTATATAAATAATGTAAAGATTTTTGACCAAAATATTTTATATAAAATCTGAAGAAAACAGATATGAAAAAATTTTATAAGTGAAGTATGATATAAAAAATTTATTGATATTCGATATTGACTCTGCAGAAAAAACGTTTCTAGGAATAATTTTTCACAAACAAACACAATTCTTCTATTGAAAATTCGCCGATAACATAAATTTTTCGGCAACAGAAATTTGTAGTATAGCAAACTTATCGAGATCAGTAAATAATTTTAGAAAAATCATCGATTAGTACCTTCAATATTGAAAATTATTTGATAAAAAAAATTCTGCAGAGAGAATTTATCGATAACAAAAATTTTCTATTGAAAACATAACGATATAAAAAAATTCCACAGCCAGTTTTTCGATAACTAAAATTGTCTACACTAAATTTATCGGTAACAGAGATTTTCTGTAGAAGATTCATAACTAAGAAAGTTTGCCAAAAATAGAAATTTTCTGTACAATATTTTTTGATAACAGAAATTTTCTATAAAAAATTTGACGACACAAATAATCATAGAAAATTTATTGATAACAAATTATTAAAATAAAAAAAAATTTGGCAGAGAAAGTTTATTGATAATAGAAATTTTCTATCGAAAACTTGAGTAAATAATCATAGAAAATTTATCGATAACAAGTATTCATTATAGAAAATTATTTGGTAACCAAAACTTCGGCAGAGAAAATTTATCGATAATAGAAATTTTCTATCGAAAACTTGAGTAAATACTCATAGAAAATTTAACGATAACAAGTATTCATTATAGAAAATTATTTGGTAAAAAAAAATTTGGCAGAGAAAATTTATCGATAATATATATTTTTTATCGAAAACTTAAGTATAGCAAAACATTTCCACAGGCTTTTCGATAACTAAAATTTTCTACACAAAAGTTTTCGGTAACAGTGATTTTCTGTAGAAGATTCTTAATTAATCAAGTTTTCTAAAAACAGAAATTTTCTGTACAATTTTTTTCGATAGCAGTAATTTTCTATATCAAATTTAACGAGATCAAAAAATAATCATATAAAATTTATCGATAACTGTTATTCATTATAGAATACTTGGTAACAGAAACACGACAAAGAAAATTGATCAATAATAGAAACTTTCTGCAGAAAACTTGAGGATAGCAAAATTTTCCGCAGATAATTGTTCGATAACTAAAATTGTCTACCCAAAATTGATCGGTAACAGAGATTTTCTGTAGAAGATTCAAAACTAAGAAGGAAAGAACAGAAATTTTCGATAACAATAATTTTCTACAGCAAATTTATTGCTTAGAAAGTTATCTAAATCACGTCACAGAAAATATCACACTTATCAGAATTTTTTGTAAACAATTTTTAAACATCTGAAATTAAAAAAATTTATATCGTTTTTTTCTTAACCCAAATCATGAAAAATCTGGTAATATCCTTTTTGCTCTGTATTGAAGAAAATGTGCGCATGTCCTGGTTCTTGATTTGTGGGAATTCTAAAACAATAACTGTTGAGGAGCTGAGAAATAAAAAATTCTGACAGTTGCTGAAAAAATCTGGACAAAGCGTGAAGTGAAATAAAAGAAATTGTTGAGAAGGATATTTTATTAAAATTAAATAAAAATTATAAAGATATTAATTATAGTATAAAACGTATTAATATAAATAGAAGGTGGGACGAAAAATTGAGTAAAAATATTTGTTTAAAATATTCTTAAAAATTGAGCCAATGGTTAAGAAAGTTGGCAGGAAAATGAAAATTATTGTGTCTTAAGGACATTCGGTGATTGTTTTTCAAAGTCAAACATAAGAGTGATTTTTTTATTATTTTAAACTTTACAGCCTTAAAGCATTTTATTAAAGATTTTTAATAAATAACAGAAACATTTTTAAGTATCATCAATTGGCACCACAACAAGGCTGTTATCGATTTTTCATTTCATGTTTTATTTTTGTTAAGGAAACAAACAGTTAGTCCTGTGGCTCTTGTCTGAAGGAGTGCGAGTACATGAAGCTGAGAGTATTTAACTTGTTACTCTCCGCTTAACTGAAAAAACACCGGCTAAAGGTTTTATTTTTCTTTTTAGCCAACTGTTGCTACGCTTTGTTGTGTTTTCCATTTATTTGTCAACAAGAGCAGCATCTGGAACAAGGAAGGAGAAAAGACGAACAAAAAAAATTGTGTTGACAAACAAAGGTATACCAAACAGGAAGTTGTTTACAAAACAAACATCCTTCTTTAAGTACCCAACCTAAATTTACGTTTTTGTTTGCAAGCTTCACTTGAAAGAAAAAAGAAAATAAAACTTATATTTGAAATCAGCATACACGGCAACGAAATAATTTTCTCTTCCGTAAACAAAAATTTACTACATTGAAATTTTTTCTTTGGAGCCCCCCTTTCCACGTGAAACTCCTTACGCTATTAAAATAAAACTGGGGGGCTCCATTGCGACGTACATTGCAGACTTTTTGAGAATTGTATAATCATCGCATTCAAATTAAACAACTTGGATTTGTATTGCAAAAGAAAGAAAATAAGGAAACGAATATGAAATACAGCAAATTCCATTCTGATGCTCATCATCATCACCACCATCATTATGGTGGAAGTGCCAGCAGCAATGGCAGCAGTGGGTCTTTGAACAGCGGCAGTGGTAGTGGTGGTGGGGGTGGCCTGAGCGGTGGCCGCATATCAATGTCGTTGTCTGCCTCAACGAAACGTCATCACAAAAAACACAACTGGGGCACCAGAGAACGAACTGGCATGAGCTTTTTGATAGTGATTGCTTTCTTTGCTGTTTTCGGTTTAATTATTTTAACGGAGGTAAGTTTATGGTTTTGCTTTTAAGCTGACTTTTTTTTCAAAATTTATTTGGATTGTTGACTTTAGTATGACCATATAATAAATAACTTTAAGGTAATATTTATTCAATGTTGTTAGAAGGGCCTTGTAAAGCACAAATGATGACCTGAATGAAAGTTTGTATTGAGCAATCTTCCACTAACTACTCTGCTGAGCAGATATGTCCTTTAAAACGAGTTAAACATGTTGTTGTGCTTTTAGTTATTGTGTTATTAAAATACCTTAAATATGATATAGCTTAAGCCCACAGGCACATAATTTCACAAAATGATCTATTATTGAGTACTTTATTATTTAGTATTAAAGCGTGGTCCAACCATAATGCAATATGTTAATTGTGAGTCATATCTAAACGCTAAACTTTTTGCTCTACTTTATTTGACATTTCTTTGTTTCAGTGTTTGAAAAATTCAATCAGGGAGAGATACAGAGAGCAGCGAATTACGAAAATAGAAGTCCGAATCAAAATAAATTTGGTGCACTTCATCTTCAGCGACGAGGCATAGTTTCGTCTCAATGCCTTTAGACAAATAAGAATCCACGAATGATTGATAAAACTCCGATGCATCTACAGGTGGGAAATTCATTTACATCAGCCCCTGCCATTACGGCCTAATCTGATGATAAACCAATTTCACAGGGTGAATTATTCACGATTCACCAGTGCCTCCGTGTAGCTTGCTAGGATCATAGAGGTCGCAATTAAGTTTGCAGCCCTACAAACCTCTGCTAAAGAGTTCGGGCCTTCTTATCCCTATTGTATGCAATTTCCCAACAGTCAATGGAAGCCAAGGCTTAATGAGCTGGTAGACCCATTAACAACATCAGCCCTTCACTAACTGACCCATCTAACTATCACTACTGGTTCCTTACAACAGCACCTAGGGGGGTTGTTAGTCCCCGAAAACCGGCATTCACCAAAGCTGTGAAAAAAAAAAAAGTTTTAGTCAAGGCAGACTTCTCAATAATGATCAGCACCGTGAGCTGTGGAAGGTAGAATATCCCGGGGGCTCTGTTGGTACCGTGTCTGCCAATTTTACAACATAAAACATGCAGCTTCCTAGAATTTTGTTTGCTACAACTTTCTCCTACCCTATTTCTTATTTTCCTCAATAACTTTCTATTCCAAACTTCCAACCCTATTAACTCTTTCGCTGATGACAGTAGCATTCGCCACTCGTACTCTTTCAGTTATAGGCCCAGCCTATTCGAGATCGTTGCCAAGAGGCAAAATATGAATGATCAACTGAATAGTGATCTTCTATTAGTCTCCGAATGGAAACGCTTTTAACGCTCGTAAGACCCAGTATGCGTCGTCAAGATCCATCCAATTGTGGTCGATTACCCGGGGAATCGTACAAGGCATTACAGAGAAAATTAGTTTTACGGCTGTACGCTTCGCCTGTGGAATAAGTCTGTCAAAACGTTGGAAGATTCAAGTCAAATGTTTACAAATACTACTGCCTCTTTTCTCCTCCTCTCAATCTAGTTTCCTAGTTCTAGTACAATGCACTGTATATGTAGGAGCTATCCCCTGAGTACTGGTCCAAAATAGAAAAAAAGCCAGAAAAAAAACTCCTTCCCCTCTATTGCCCCAGAAAACAGATTAACCTGGTGTATGCCAAAGTAAAACCGGATTCCCGGGAGGGCGATGCATCAACAGAGAGTGAATGTTTAGTGTGACTTACAGGCTGCCGGCAGCATCTTGTCATTCTTTTGTGACAAATTGAGATCGCTCAAGCAGTTACCACGAATGGTGTTTGCTACTGTGAAATGGTAAAGGACTTCTTGTGGCCAGAAATTGAAGCTATGGACCTGGATGACTAGTGGTTCCAATAAGATGGTGCAACTTACTACACAGTCAATGAAACAATGGTTCTTTTGGCGCGAAGTTTAATTGCTATTTTTTCTCACGTCATAGCATTTGAGCCAAGATTTATGCACCTCAAACATAATCAGCACTGGGATGGTCTGCAAGAAGAACCTCCCTGGGGTATTGCCGATCCCCGTTCTGCCAATTAACAAAGGTAAGGATTCATAGTCATGCGGCTTTCTAGATTTTCATTTGCTACAACAAATGAGAAACTCTTACCTCGCTATGACCTAAAAGCCGAAAGGTTATTTTCAATTCTGCTCGGTTGTGTATGGAGGGGGGGATACCTATGTGATAGGCAACAGGCAACACAAATCAGTATATTTCAATACACTCAATCGGGCATAAAATATATAATTTTCATCATTCTTAAATTCACAAATTCGTTTGGTATTATTTTTAAGCTTTTTCATTCTTTCAGCTTTTTATGATTGATGAACGTGCTCACGGTGGCATGATGAGTTTGCGAGGTGGTAATAATTATGGCCGCTTAGGAGACTCAATGCCAGATTATGATAATGTCAAGGTAAGTTTTAAGAAAACTTATTTCTATTGAAAATTGCTTTGCCATGACTTAAGGCCACAATCTTTGAATGTTTTAAATTCTACAAAACTCAATATATTGATGAAAATTTTCGTATTGAAAAAAAAATCGATGAAGATCAAGGCAGCTTTATCAGCTAGTAACGGAGGAATTTCAATTTCAGCGTCCTCTTTTGTTTGCTAAAGCAACAAGATCTAAATGTTTTCTCTGAATAATTAAGGGCAGCTTGTAAAGAAGATTGTATAATTTTTCTGTTGCTAAAACAAACGGCGGTCGAGATAGTGCGCTTGCTTGGTAAAGCAATAAAGGAGCGATATGACTGCGTTAATCAAGGCAAGTGGCCTTGAACATTCCAAGGAATTTCTACGATTAGATTAGGAATAACCGAAGAATACTGACGGGTGTACTCACAGATCGTTATAGCTGTTTAAAGAATTGGTTTTTGTATCACAGACACTGGCGGAATTTTAGATGAGGAAGAGGAGTCAAAACAATACTTGATCACTTACTGTAGGGCTTCGGGACACAGAAGAAATAGGCTGCTACAAACCCAGATATTGGGCAAACAAAACTTGACACTTCCATTGAGAAGTACACTCACATACATGCTTTAAGCATCTGTACAATAAGACACTTGCAGATTGTGGGATGAGTCAGCGGATTCAATGGAACGATTGATCACTTAATGTGGGACATGGGGACACAAGAGAAATAGATTGCTACAAGTCTAGAAGTTGGTTAAATATGAATTGCTAACAGTCGCATAGACAGGAACACTGACAGGTCATTATACCTGCCTTAAGCATCTGTACAGAAAGGACATTTCCAACACTTGCAGATTTTGCGGTAAGGATGAGCAGTCAATAGAACATTTGATTACTTACTGTGCGTCATGGAGACACAGAAGAAATAAGCTGGTACATACTTAGACGTTGAGTGAACAGAAATAGCAAATTCAGCCATTAATGGGTGCACTCATAGGTCAATTATGCCTGCTTTAAGCAGCTGTAAAGCATTTCCAACACAAATACTTTCAGATTTTGGAGTGAGGTAGAGAATTCAATGGAATGAATGATCTCATACTATGGGACTAGGGTATATAACGAGTGATTTTTTTGCTATTATCTTTTTGGCAACACTAGTTTTGACAGCTCACGCACGTTTTGTATTTTGTGTCACTGTCAAACATCTTCAGTTTGGTCTATAATTTAGTCATGAATCGACTTGCAAACGAACAACGCTTGCAAATTATTGAATTTTATTACCAAAATGCGTGCTCTGTTAAGAAAGTTCATCGCGCGCTTCTTCCATTTTATGGTCAGTTTAATCGACCTACTTCGGCTTCTATTCGGGCTATTGTAAAAAAATTTCGCACCAAATTTACATTGTTGGACATTAAACCACCAACACGCTTACGTAGAGTGCGAACTGAAGAAAATATCGCAGCCGTATCGGCCAGTGTTGGTGATGACCGTGAATTATCGATTCGACGCCGTTCGCAGCAATTGGGCCTCTGTTACTCCACTACGTGGAAAATTTTGCGGAAGGATTTGGGTGTGAAGCCTTATAAGATACAGCTGGTGCAAGAATTGAAGCCAAACGACCTACCACAACGCCAAATTTTTGGTGAATGGGCTCTTGAAAAGTTAGATGAAGATCCACTTTTTTATCAAAGAATTGTGTTCAGCGACGAGGCTCATTTCTAGTTGAATGGATACGTGAACAAGCAAAACTGCCGTATTTGGAGTGAAGAGCAGCCAGAAGCATTGCAAGAGCTACCAATGCATCCACAAAAAACAACCGTTTGGTGCGGATTATGGGCTGGCGGCATCATTGGGCCGTATTTCTTCAAAGATGATGCGAATCACAACGTTACTGTGAATGGTGAGCGCTACCGTGCGACAAGCCCGCTTCGATTGACGCACTGGAAGCCAACATTGCCAACATTATTCGTGAGATACCGGCCGAAATGTTGGAAAGAGTTTTGCCAAAATTGGACTAAGCAGATGGACCATTTGAGGCGCAGCCGCGGCCAACATTTGCATGAAATAATCTTCAAACATTAAATTATATCGACCCAACTATCGATCCAAATAAATATTTCATGCATTTTTCTGAATTTTATATGTTTTTTTTTTTAAATTTCCAATAGTTCTTATAAAATCACCATTTACAAGTAGAAGAAGTAGGCTGCTACAAGACCAGATGCTGGGTGAGCAGGACTTGCCAACACTAGACGTTTTAAGGGAAAGCAAAATTGATCAACAATGGTCGCATTCTTATTTTTTATTTTAACCGGGAAGAGTTTTATTTTAATTTCCTGCTCAATTTACCAGTAATACACAGCGATCGATACTGTATAGAAAATATTCCTTCAGCTTGTTTTAATTTCCTTTCAGCTTGAATATTTTACGACACTGAATTTCCATTATTTTTCATATTTTTCTTACATTTGAAATTCAAAATAAGTTCTTATTGTTATTCAGTGATTTTCTATTTATTTTTATATTTTCTTATTTTTTTTTTTTTTTCTTCTTGCAGGATGATTATGATCTCCTTGATGCTGGCTTATTAAATGATAATAAATTAGGTTTCGTACAGTTTCATGACAATAAATTTAAAATTCAAGGTAAGTAACATATTAAAATATCATCACTTCAAAACTGGCAATTGAAACTAAAATTCAAACATTTGTACAGAATGTTATGCACTCAAATAGCAAATAATACTCTTGCAAAAAATCACACATACACACACACACACACACACTCGGACACACATACACACAGCTACACTTGGAAAAGCACATAAACATTTATGCCATTGATAAGTACCCTGAATGGTGCTTGTGAACCGAACAAGAAAGAAGAAAAAAATGCAACAAGGAAAAGACCCTCCTCGTAGAAGTGGAAGGAACAAAAAAAATGGAAAATTTAGAAAAAGACAAAAATTCAATTGAAAGTCTGCCAACATGGACAACCATGATGACAATGACGTCGACGACCATTCATGTAACTTAAAGTGAAAAATGAATATTAAAAAATATAGAAAAAAAAACAAACTAAACCAAACAAAAGTAGTTGCGCTTTTTTATTTCTATTTTTTTTCCAAGCAAATATTCTCTACTAATGAAAACTAACGTTAACATTTTTGTCCTTTCGAATGTTCTATTTAAATAAAACATGATTCTTGTGTTGATTTTTATGATTACAGATGCTGAAAGCAATAATAATGCTGCTGGCGGAAATGGTGGGGGTGCGGGTGCTGGTGGAGGCGTTGGCACTGGCAGATTGGCTGGTATTTTATTAAATTCACAAACTGGCGGCAATGCTTATGTGGGTGCTGGCATTGGTGGTGGCACTGGTTATGGGGGCGCATCATCGTTAATAGGCGCTAATGGTGGCAATGGCCCACTAATACCATGGGGCAAAATTCTGCCTACTGAAATAGAAAACTCTTTGCCACGTTTAGCAATTGGCTCGGTGCCAACGGATGGCTCATGGCAAATAGTAAATGGCACACGTTTCAAATTCTTCGTCTTCTCTGCCTACTATGATCGTCGTAATGGTTCGAAACTGGTACGTGTTATTGGCGCTACAAAAACTCGCGGTCCGGAAAGAGTTTGGTGTAGATTTTGGTATATGTCACGAAATGTGACATTCAACGGCAAAGCGGGTAACTCAAATATTAAAGAAAAATATAAATCCGTATCGGTGATGGCAAGAGTGAAGGTAAGAAATTCCCTTCTAGTTTCAATTACTTGTGGTAAGTAGTTGTTGTTGTTTGTGAATTACTTGTGATTTGCCTAACTATTGCGAAAACTCTCAATTACATTGAAAACTCGATTTAACAATGCAATCTGTCAAAAATCCTCATGCACATAGAAAAGACCAACCCAAATAGCGCGGCTTCAATGCTTTACAATTTACAAGCAAATCCCATTTTAACAGAACATAATATATCAAACTTTCTCTCTGTCTCTCTCAATAAGGTTCCCTCGGGAGAGCAGGTTTTGCCTTGGCGCACTCTATTTTCTGGGGCATAGAGGGGAAGGAGACCCTAGTTTGTTGTAGTAAACAAAACTTGGAAGTCACATAACATATCGCTCCTTTATTGCAACATAGTCATAATTCAAAAAAGCTTGTTTCGAGAAAAATACATTTCAAATTTTTAGCTTCTATATAAGTCTTAAAAAAAAATTTAGAACATATCTTCTAAAGGAAACAGTTTAAAAGTAATTTGAATAAATTTTTGCCACAATATAAAAGGTAGTGCTGCTAACAATTCTGCATTGTTATCTCGAAAAGCTCATTTTTTGAGATATGACTATGTTGCAATAAAGGAGCGATATGTTGTGTTACACTTCCTAAACCCGTATCAAAGGTTAAAATTGAAAGAACGCGCCCCAGGAGGTTCTGACTTGCAGATCTCACGGCGCTGGACATGATTGAGGTGCTTAACTTGGCTGAAACGTTCTGGCTGTGGCTTAAACCTAAAATCACAGGAAGGGGAATTAGTATCCCGTCAATAGTAAAAATAGAAATTCCTGTTCAGCCAAGATCTAAGCCAGTAGCAGTTTAGTTCTTCTTTGTTACAATGCCGCAATGTAAGTGAGCAAGTGCTCCATTGGTTCCTCTTCCTTTCTGCAAAATCAGCAAATGTCTGTAATGAAAATACCCATTGTGTACAGACGTCTAAAACAAGTAGATTGTCCTGTTAGTGTTCTTAGTCTTTCCATATCCAGTTTTAGAGTAATTCAGCCCATTTGTATTAAAACTATTTCTTTGAATGTTCTAGACCATTTGTCTCGTTCCAGTGTTTTTCCAAGATGGAATCCATTGACTTCTCTGCAAAATCTGCAAATTCTATATTGGAAATACCCATTGTGCACAGACACCTAAAGCAAGTTTATTTTCCTATCAGTGTTCTTAGTCTTTTCATATCCAGTTTTAGAGTAAGTTCAGCCTCTTTGGAATATTCTAGACCGTTTGTCTCGTTCCAATGTTTTTCGACGATGGAATCAGTCCAATACTTCACCTCCCTCTTAAGAAGACTCTTGTGGAAGCCAAATGTTGTAGTGGATCCAATAAAAGTTCCCTCTGAGCAATTTTTGGCACAGATGTCTGTATTTTTATCATCACACCTTTGTGTCCACTATTGAATAGTATTTGTTTATTTGTAGATTTATATAATTTCCACTGCTTTCCTTATTGCGTATTGTTCCGCTTGTTAGATTGCGGTATCCTTACTAAGCGCTTTTACTTTGTGCGTCCTAGACTATTCCCCACTCCCATGCCTTGGAACATTTTGGGTTTATCTGTGTATCACTTTTGTGAACCATCCCTTAACAAATCTTGGATTCGTACCCCAATCTTATCTTATCGGAAAGATGATCCTGAACTTCTTAGCAAAAGTATTAATTGGATTTATGTGGTCACTCGCCTCACATATAATCTAAATGTGTGTGTAAGTACGTATGTAATCTGTTAGAAATATCAGCATTGCTTCGACTTTTGTCAAAATCAGTGCATGTTTTATTTGCCTCGTGATATGTGATTTGAATGGTATGTCTTGAAATTTTTTTTTTTTTTTGCACGACGGCTGTACTGATTTTTACAACGCAACAATAGCTTTAACGAAGTATTTCGTGAACGAGTTCTGTTTCCACAGATTGTGAAATTTGTTGATGATCATTCCTTTCCCCCCGGGGCCCTCGTTTGTTGCAGCAATTAAAACTCTAGGAAGCCACATGACTTATGTTGTGTTGGCTTCCGAAACCCTTACCAAGGGTATAAATTGGCAGAACGGGGATCAGCATGGCCCCCGGGTGGTTCTGCTTGCAGTTCAACCCGCGCTGATCATGGTGGAGGTGCCTACCTTGGTTGTAACTTTCTGGCTCTGGTTAAAACCTAAAACGCAGGAAGGGATAATTGTTTGGTGTGTGGCTTTTTTCGGGGGCTGAAACTCTCCCGAGGATCTGTTGCCTATACAACAGATACCTGTATTGTAAGGAACCAGTGGTGATGGTTGACAGGTGAGTTGGTTTAAGGGCTGATGCTCTTTGTGGGCTTCGGCCTACCAACTCATTAAGCCTTGTCCTCCATTGATTGCTGGGAAATTGCATACAGGAGGGATTAGAAGGCCCGAGCTCCACAACAAGAATTTGCTCATATGGCTACAAATATATGGCATAAAATACTACCTATGTGAGCCTAGCAAGCCACACGGGGCCGCTGGTGAATCATGAATAATTCACTTCGTGGAACTGGTCCATCATCAGATAAGGCCGCAGGTGCTGATGTAAATCTTTCTCACAACTGATCATTCCCATTTACTACTTCGACACAGGTGAAAGGACGGATAAAATAACCCTGCTTTCTTAACGTTGGAAGATTTAAACCTATCCTAAACTTGTTACGCTAAAAGAGAATGTATGACCCCGCCTCTAGTGTTTTCTTGGCTACCTCAAAATTTTGCTTTATTTTTATACTATTATAAAAGGCTCTTACCAATAATTTCTCTTTTCAGGTTATCCGAGAAAATTGGAATCTCAAATACAGCGCTTGTTTCATCCTATGTCCAGTACGTCCGCCCGAATATGATGTTCCTGATTATGTTAGTATAGTGGCACGTTTACGTGCACCACCCGGTAATATTTTGGAACTTAGAAACACCGATTGGGATGAAGATTTCATAAAGGCTCCCGCACAAACCCAAGTAAAATCAGAGACTCAAACGTTTACAAAGCCAAATCAAACTCCTTCGATTGCCAATAGATTTCCCTCGGCGGAAGATATGAATGATGAAATTGCTATTTGTGTTAAACCGTTTCATTTCGATTATGATCAGTCGTTATTTTTAATGGAATTCCTAGAGTTCTATGCATTATTAGGTGTCAAACATTTTACATTTTATAATCATACAGTGGGCGAGCATGCCTCCTGTATATTAGAACATTATATAAAAGGAGATATACCGGCTAATTCAACGGCTCAAGATGTTTTTGATGTAAATGAAAATGTTAAAAAATATGAAGGTAAAATACGCAAAAAAAAAAATCTCTATTTTAATTATTATACAACAAAAACGCCTTTCAGAAAGCACTTCCAGTTCCCCTTTGCCGCCCGCAAAAATTCTTAGAAGCTTAAACTATCAGCCACCGTCAGTACAAATTTTACCCTGGAATTTGCGCATGCGTTCACAAAAAGAAATACGCACCGAGGGCTTGTTTGCCGCCTTAAATGATTGTCTGTATCGTACCATGTATCGTTATAAATATTTAGCTTTAGTGGATTTAGATGAATTTATTGTGCCACGTCTGAATGATACTTTACAACAGTTACTGCAGTAAGTCGATTTCATTTCACGTTCCAAAAATTTTATTTTTGATTATGAAACAATTGGATTTTTCAGCTCCTTAAACACCCGTTTTGGCAATCGTAATTTGGGTGCTTATTCGTTTCAAAATGCTTTTTTCTATTTACAATTTGCCGACGATCCAATGACGTCTCAAGTGGCTGAGGGAGAGAATGTGGAAATGGCGAAACTGAAAGCTGCTTTAGTTACTCAGAGAAAGACAAGAAGGTAAGAGTTGTCTGTATTTACATTACAAAAGGAAGATAGTGGCTTCTAGTCTTTATGGCTTCGCTGCTGGTGATATATAGGCCGCTGGATTTCCAGCAAGTACCCGGTAACTCCTGCTCACTTGGGTCCTGTAGGTCGTTCCCTTTGTAATTGCCTGAAAAAGTTAATAAAGGAAATCATAATGTATGTACAATACATATCGCAATTACTAGATCAACATTTAATTTCCAACTGGTTTTAAAAAAGGAATGCTGTTATATCGTGTGAATGCATTCCACCTTTTAAGAGTACAAAACTAGTGTTGTGTTTTCGCTAAGATATCCATCTAACTGATTTAGGCTTACGGCAATGCGATCTCAAATGGTCTTAAATCATTTCTTATTTCGCTTTAGGCAATAGTTTGTCACGGTATGGATCCAGAAAAAATGGAGCTTATACTCTTTACTCTAAGCTACAAGACTCCATCGTTTGTTCTATCAGCGGCAAAGGGGGGTTGTGCTCAAGCCGTCAAATGGTGCGCAATATCTAGGTACTTCGATGCCAAACTATCTTGGCAGCGGAATATCTAGCCAAGGGCAGATAAGGCTGTCGCCTTATAATTTTGTGCATGAAGGCCACTGGAAAGACCTGGATAAATCTTTGGAATTCCTGCTGGCTGTTTAGCATGGTTGTTAAGCTTAACGTATAGTTCACTTGTATAGTCCTTAGAGAAAGCCAACTACTGCAAGACCATAGAGACGATAATACTAAACTGGCTGTCGGCCAAGCTTATAGTGAGAGAAATAGTCATGAATTCGGCGATCAGGCTAAGCGTAAGTGGGAACTAAGGGAACAATAGTGGACCTTCCGGTCCATGTTGATTACTGCTCACCGTCTGTACTGCCTGACAAGATATTTAATGTAATTTTGTAAGGCACAGCCTCAGACGTGTTCCGTATATACCGCCGAGTGGACGTACTTGAGATCTTTAGAGATGGACCAAAGTCGGGATCGCAAATAGGTGATCTTATTTTCGTGGCCCTGTATGATAGGAGAATTAGCTTTAGGCTGCAAAATTAGTATAGCTCAACGCAGGCAGAGATTATGGCTAGAGAGAGAGAGAGAGAGAGAGCATCTAACTGGTTGAGGCATTACGGGGCATACGTGAAGAATATCCGAATTTGTAATGATAATGAAGCTGCATTGATTTTTGTTCAAGTTTTTCCTTTCTTAAGTTTTCTTAAGAAGGATTTTTTTTTTCATATAAAGGTTTTCCTATTTTCCCTTTAAAAATGTTAAAAAAAAAAACACTCAATATCTGTGATTATAAGTATAATTCGTTGTAGTATCTATAGATAAAATCTCGAAAATGTAAATATGTAAATAGAAAAACAAACCAAATTGTATAAAGATGATTTTAAAAATAAAAATTTTTTACAATACAAATTTGCTGAGATCAATAATTTTTGATTGAAGAAGACAAGAAAAGTAATCAAACCTTTAGCTGAAGGATAACTAGCTGTGTCGTAGTCGCGTCATGACGCATCATGAACGGCTGCCTTAACCACTCAGCCACCGAGCCATTGTGTAAAGTGATTATTATGTAGAAATAAAAAAGGCATTTTATATGATTAATTTTTAAATCTTGTATCCTTTTTCAGACGCTTTAAATTGCATCCCCAAAAGCAACGTTCCAAATATATATGCAAGCCAGAAGATGTGATAGAGGCTGGAAACCATTTTGTTTGGGAATATTCGATAGGCAAAGGATCTTTAAATGTACCACCTACCGATGCCATTTTACAACACTACAGGGTGAGTAGACCTAGTTCTTTGACAGTTCCTAATGAATCCTACGTTTTTTGTATCATGCCTCCACTTTTTTAATCAAATTTTTCTAATATTATATGATGATTGGTTGGTATCATTCGTCTAGCTCGAGTTCAATTCTGGTTAAAGCCAAGAAATATTTTTTATTTATAATTATAACAAAATATAAATAAAAAACCAGGATTGAACTCGAGCTAGACGAATGATACCAACCCATCATCATATAATATTAGAAATATTAAAAATAAAGTTCGACTATTTAACATTAATTTAATCAAATTTATTTACAAAATTCTGTCACTAATTTTCTACTATTACAGGTTTGTGAATTTGGTGGCAACGACTGCATTAAAGCGCCATCTATGGTCGATCGTACGGCCACCAAATACGTCAATCGTTTAGTAGAACGTGTCTATAGTGTTTATCGTCATTTGAAAACTAAATGTAATTTACCACCGCTGCCAGCCATTCCCAAACCAGCTCCTCTACCGAAAATGGAAATGAAGCCCATCATTAGAAAGGTAACAAATGATAAGAGTGTAAATAAAAATGATCAAATTATTAAACGTACGGCAGATACGAAAATTGCTAAATTGGTAAAAGACAACGAAAACTTGAAACTTAAGAAAGGAAAACTAAAAACGATAACTACAACAACGATGCTCCAGAATATTCATTTAACGAGTGAAACAGCTAATGCTGGTCAAGCTTTAAAAGGCAACAGAACAACGATGTTAAGTGGCAATCACAATAACAGCAGCAGCAGTAGTAGTAGCAGCAGTAGTAGCAGCGGTTTAAATACAACTTTTGCTGCAGCCAATACTACTAGTTTATCTGCCACAACCACAAGTACTGCAAATACAAGAACAACATTGGCAACAACAACGAAGGAAACAACAACTTCTATGACGGCGAATCAATTTCTTAAAAAGAAAACTCATAAAATGGTGGTGTTTTTCATAGACGAACGAGGTCAATCACGGGCACGTTTAGAGTATCATTAAAAGTGCAAAGCATTTGAAATTGGTTATAAAAATAAAAATTAAAAAAAAAAACAAGGAAAAATGCTCAAAATATTATGATATACTCGTAACAAAAATATGATAAAACCTAAAGCATTTTTAAATTAAACTTATTTCATTAATCTGGCACTTACATAATAATCGGTAAATAAGTTTTTATTACTATATGGAAACGTTAAATAATTTTAAATCTTAAAAAATCCCCAAAAACTGGAAATATTTAAGAAGTGGATGGGAAAACGGCTGGTTTTCCATTACTTAAATGATTGTCAAGTTGTGACACTGCATAGTAACAAAGCTAATGAAATTTCATTAAAAAAAATTCAAAAATAGTTTTCATGATATCTGACTCTTTGAGAAAAACGTAATATGTTGCCAACACTGTAATCGGAGTATAGCGTAAAGTGAAAACCTTTGAGCTATAAACTTAGTCGCTATAATTTAAAAACTTACACAAGAGTAGTTGTATAGGGTGTTTTTTTAAGCCCGATAGAACTTGAAATTGTAAAAAATAACACAAAAAATTAAATTGTAATCAAAATTTTTTTTTATTCGAAAGATCAATACGTGACATTAACATTTGAAAATGATTTCGGGCATATGGGCACCGCGGCTGTTCTTGACGAAGCGCATTCTGGACGTCCAATTTTGGGCCACTTTTTCGAGCACTGCTGGCCGTATGTCACGAACAACACGAACAATGCTGGCCTCCAAGGCGTCAATTGTTGCTGGTTTATCAGCATAAACCAGTGACTTCACGTAGCCCCACAGGAAATAATCGAGAGGTGTCAAATCGCACGACCTTGGAGGCCAATTGACAGGTCCATTTCTCGAAATCAACTTATCGCCAAATTTTGATTTCAGTAAGTCGATGGTTGCGTTCGCCGTATGGCACGTAGCGCCATCCTGTTGAAACCACATCTCCTCCGGATCAATGTCATCCATATTTTCAAACAAAAAATCATTGATCATGGTGCGGTAACGATCTCCATTGACCGTAACGCGAGCTCCGGCCTTATTTTTGAAGAAATAAGGTCCGATGATGCCACCAGCATGAAAACCGCACCAAACAGTGCATTTTTCTGGATGTAATGGAGTCTGTAGGGTCTCTTGTGGATTGGTCTCACTCCATATGCGGCAATTTTGCTTATAAACAAACCCGTTAAGCCAAAAATGCGCCTCATCGCTGAACACAATTTTTCGTCTATAAGTTGCGCGAATCGACGACTGATTTTCAAAGTAAATTTGGATAATTTCGTAGCGTTGTTCAAGCGTGAGTCTATTCATGATGATTTGTCAGAGTATACTGAAACAAATAAAAAAAATGTTTCATCAAAATTTAATTTTTTGTGTTACTTTTTACAATTTAAAGTTCTATCTAGCTTAAAAAAACACCCTATATTTAGACGTTGAGTCAAAGTTATCACAAAATCCGAATATATGAGATAAGGCCGTTTTCTGTAAATTTTATACACCTATTGATCCACGAAATCTGCAGGTTTGCTCTAACTCTTATAAATTTTGAAAAAAAAAACTAAGAACAATAATTTTTGAATCACATTACAAAAAAAATAAATTATGGGGATACGTTAAGAAAACTTCATCTCGAAGATATTTAATCCTACATGTAAGATGATCATGGCACCAAAACGCCCGTGAGTGAAGTTAGTAGTCTACATCTCACGCCGTCGAAAGTCAAATGGAATATAGACCGTTTAAGAACTTCACACCAAACATTGGCTTTTTTTTGGGAAGCTTGGAGAATTTATGTAAACTAGAATCGACCCGAATTTAACAAACTTATTTGCAGAGATACTCATTCCAAGTCCAGAAAATAGACCTTATCAACTCTTGAATTCTTCCCAAAAAACTGACTTTTATGATTTTTTTAAACGGTCCATGCTACATTTAACTTTCGGTGGCATAAGCTCAAGACAAACAACTTCTCGTGTCACCAACTCGTGGTGGCACAAAGCTCATTAGGAACTATCATTAACTTCTGGTGTCTGTTGCATGACAACGGCTCCTTGGGGACTATAACTAGCTCCTTGAAAACAGACATGAGCCATAATTATCAAGAAAAACGAATACCTCTCGCTGCGATTTTAGGTCTAAGCCACAACAAGGACGTTCCAGCCTAAATGCATTCACCTCAATCAAACGACCAGCGCTAGGAAGGTCTGCAAAACAGTACCTTTTGGAGGCTGTGCTACTACCCGTTCTGCCAATTAATTCTTGGTGAGGATTTGGAAGCTCTAGCACAACTGCTGGAACTTTCTAGAGTTTTTATTGCTACAAAAAATTTGGGAGTTCTACTCCTCTATACCACAGAAAGCAGAGTGTCCGAGAACGGAATGTGGCATAAAAAAATCTGCTCCCCTAAAGCAGAAGAAGAAGAAAGTATAAGATGCATCTATAGTGGGGATATATTAGAACTTAATGTGGGACGTTAGGGCATAGGAGATACAAACTTATACATACCGAAGGCTCCTTGTCAAAGAAGTTCTCTTATAGGTAAAATTTTTCTATAATTTCTAATTTGTTCAATTATCAATACTTATGTTTCAATACTTATGTTTTAAGTAAACTATGTAATTGCTCTGAATATAATGAAAGTTGCAGGAAGCAAGTTCTGAAATAACTGCATCTCACCCTTCAATAACTTTCTCTACAATTGGTGCAAGGTTTCACCTTTTTCCATATACTCGTATTCTTGATGTAAAATGTAAAATTTCTCCATCAATAATGAATGCTTAATATATCGGAAATAATTTTTAAGGTTTAAAATTTTCGAATCAATTATTAATTAATATCAGTTTTTTATGCTTTTCTTGGTAAATTATGTTTCTTTTTAACACGCTTAGTGTCAGTTTACACACATCAAGTTTGACTCGTCAAGCCTTAAGTTTGTGAGAGAACCGGGAAAAAAGAGAACGGGAAAGGGTGCAGACTTGACGGTACCGTCAAGTATAAAATGAAATGTAAAAAAAAAATATGAAAACTTGAAAGCAAACATACTTAAACTTGATGACATAAAGCTTTTGTGTGCGAACATAAATGCAACTTCAAAAGCAAATTGAAGCAGAATTGATCAAGAAAACCTGATGTGTGTAAACCAAGACTTATATTATATTTACTTGTATGTTTGTTTGAGTGTTTGCAACACTTGAAACCCATGCCATATGAGTAATTGTTACTTATCTATGTATAAAAAAACTGTATATAAAGTGTTGCCGCTTTGTTGCGAAAGTTGGGGTTTGCTTCCGGGGAAGTGGGGGGATTTTGGGGATTCCCAAAGCCAATTTAGGATATTCCCAAAAAAATTCGGAGCCATTTCGCCAACCGTTTTGGAACCAGTTTTTTATATTCAGTTCGCGTTTTTGCCGTGGACTACACATCTACGTGGACTACGCGACAGTTGGGGTTTGCTTCCGGGGAAGTGGGGGGATTTTGGGGATTCCCAAAGCCAATTTAGGATATTCCCAAAAAAAATTCAGAACCACTTCGCCAACCGGTTTGGAACCAGTTTTTTATATTCGGTTCGCATTTTTGCCGTGGACTACGCATCTGTACAATAAAGGGCCATTCGCTTTAGTGCGAAAATTGAAGTTGCTGTATTGCTTTGCAGAAGTGGGGGAATTTGACGTTTACTGAAGCCGACTTTGAGAATTACCAAAAAATTTGCTTCTTCATATTCGGTTCAGGTTTTTGCCATGCAGGTCATGCATCTGAACTACTAATAGCCATTCAATTTAGTGTGAAAATTGATGTTGCCAAATTGTTTCCGGGGACGTGGGAGATTTTGGCAATTACTGAACGCGTTACACGGATAATTATCAGGTTATATGGATAATTTAAAAAGAAGCTTAAACAATACTTAATGAAATTTGATATCGATGCGTGTTTTTTAGTTTTTTAAACTATATTCATTGTGCTAAATTTTATAATTGTGAACTTATGGGACTTTGTTTTGATTTCAGATATTTTGTTATTATTACTGTTCAATTGTTCTTCCACTTGTAGAAATGTTTTTTAGAGACAATATATATTTTTTGCGTTATCTATTATTGTGAGACTTCGTTGTGTTTTTGGATATTTTTTTACTATTGATTTTTGTTGAAACTTCTTTAGATCTTTTGTGGAAGTGTAATTATGTATAAAACTTATCTTATCACTTCCTAACGAATTCGAAATATTTAATTACAAAATTTAGCTAATAAAATAAATTGATTTTAGTTTCCTATTCCACTTCTTAAGTACTGCCAAATAATAGCCTAACATATCAAACAACAAAAAAGTAACAAACAAATCTACAGCAATTAAAATATTAATCAAATTGTTATGAAAATATTTAACTAACAGCCTGCAATAATTAATCTTTTTTTTTTAAGCAAAAACAAGTTTTCTTTTAAGCAAAAAATTATCAAGCACAAAAAAGTTAATTAAAATCCTATTTTTAAAGAAAACATTTATTCTTTTAAAACAAGTTGGAAAATCCTATTTATCATTAACGAAATTTCCTTCATTTTGGATCCAGAAAAAAACTTCAACGAATTTCAACACTATTTCGAAAGTTGTGTTCATTTGTATTCCTGATTAGTTAAACTATTTTAAAAGAAAAAAGAAAATAACGAATAAACAAAATCACTATCATCCTAAATATCATCATCCTAAATTATAAAAACAAAAACATATAAGAATTTAAGGCATTTTAAGGTTAGTTATTAGTTGAGGTAAACAATATTTAAAATATTAAGACTTGAAAAGCTAAGTCAACATAAAAAAAACAGTATTTTTATTTCTGAGTTGAAATACTTTTTAGTTAGTTGTCTTTGGTAAGCTCCCGATTAAAGTAACGCTACAACCTGATATTTGAAATAAGGAAACAAAATAAATAATTTCCTGTGAATTATATTTAATAAATAATAATAGTAAAAAAGCCAATAGTTTTTAACTTATTTTTCTATATTTTGTAAATAAAAACAAATTATCAATGATAACAACATTTTAATTGTGCTTTTTAGTAGCTTTTAGTTAATAAAAATTAATCAATAAAAATTATTAAAAAATTATACAATACAAATAATAATAAAAGTAATATAAAATAAATGTTTATAAAACAGTATTTCAGCATAAAAATGAGTATTTCTTTAATGGGGCTTTGAAACCACTAAATAGCGCAATAGAGTGGTAGACTTCTAATTTTATTGTATTGCTAGTAAAGACTATACTATACAATATATCGGGTGGTTAAATTTCAAGGCCGATGTTGAATGTGAACCACACCTAAACGCCAAGTTTTTTTTCCGAATTTTATTTGACATTTCTCTATTTCAGACTTACTCAATTTGAACCATGGAGAGATACACAATCCAACAACGTGTTAAAGTTATCCACACTTACTATGAAAATGATGATCAATTTTCGAAGAAAATCATCTTCAGTGATGAGGCACATTTTCACCACAGTGGATTCGTCAATAAACAGAATTGCCGCATTTGGGTGAATGAGAATCCAAGAGTGACTGTCGAAAAACCAATGCACCCACAAAGAGTGACTGTTTGGTGCGGTTTATGTGCTGGCGGCATCATCGGGCCGTATTTTTTCGAAAATGAGGCCGGTCAGGCAGTTACTGTGAATGGTGTTCGCTATCGTGAGATGATAACGAACTTTTTATGGCCCGAATTGGAAGATATGGATGTAGACGATATGTGGTTTCAGCAGGACGGTGCCACTTGCCACACAGCTAACGAAACAATTGCTCTTTTGCGCAACAAATTCAATGGCCGTGTTATCTCACGTAATGGCAATGTCAATTGGCCGCCAAGATCATGTGATTTGACTGCGTTGCGATTCTTTCTTTGGGGTTATTTGAAAGAAAAGGTGTACGTCAGCAACAATTCAACAGCTAAAGGATGAGATAATTCGGCACATTATCGGCATAGAACCTCCATTATGCCTCAGGGTCATCGGATAAAGGTGTGCCGCCGTGGTCGCGGAGCCCATTTGGCCGATATTTTGTTCCATACATAGTTGAGTAATACCAATATATCATAATAAAATAAAATTATAATAATTTCTTAAATAGTTTGTGTTTTATTCAAAATCAACATCGGCCCTTGAAATTTAACCACCCTTTATTTTAAATGTTGTTTGCTTTAGTATGACTTAAAAAGTACTCAGCAAAGAATTTCTAAAACTTGGAAGTTTTTTGACCAGCATCCTCAAAATTATTGCCTAACCTTTTTGAATTTTTGATGATTTTTCTACAAAAGATGTATATTCTTTCCAAGGCAAACAAGTCACGAGGCATTAGTTGCTCAGAGTTAAATGCAATAAGAATTGGCAGGACCATTGGCAGTGACGCAACAAGCCATTTCGAAACACCTGATAGTCATGGGAATGATTCAGAACCAAGGAAATTGGGTGACGTACGAGTTGAGGCAAGGAGCTGTTGAACGGCGGTGGTTTGCTTGTGAAAATCTGCTTGCAAGGCAAAAACGGAAAGGATTTCTGCATGCGTTATGGCTGGGGATGAAAAATGGGTTTATTATAGTAACCAAGTGTAGAAAATCGTAAAAATATCCCAGCCATGCTGCCACGTCAACGACCAAATGGTTCCAAGGTCATGCTCAGTATTTGATGTGACCATTCGGCGTAGTATTTTATGTCTTGTTAAAACAGACTGAAACAGTCAAACGCAGTTAATGCGTTTGAGTCAATCAATGAAAGACAAACGGCTGCAATGCAACATAAACATAATAAAGTGATTTTACAGGATGACAATGCTCGACCCCATGTCAAGACATACTTGGAAACGTTTAAATAGGAGGTCATACTCCACTTGCCGTATTCACCAGACGATGCTCTTTCGTACTATCACTCGTTTTAATCAATGGCTTACAGCCTGACTGACCGGGACTTCCGGTCTTTTGAAGAAGTAAAAAATGGATTGATTCGTGTACCATTTCAAAACATGACCAGTTTTTCAAGACGGCTTTCATTCGCTACCCAAAAGATGGGAGAAAGTAGTGCCCAGTGCTGGAAAATATTTTGAACCATAAATGTATCGGGTGGTTAAATTTCAAGGGCCGATGTTGATTTTAAATAAAACACAAACTATTGAAGAAATTATTGTAATTTTATTTTATTATGATATATTGGTATTATTCAATTATGTATGGAACAAAATATCGGCCAAATGGGCTCCGCGACCACGGCGTCACGCCTTCATCCGATGGTCCAAATTTTCGATGACCCTGAGGCATAATGGAGGTTCTATGCCGTTAATGTGCCGAATTATCTCATACTTTAGCTGTTGAATTGTTGCTGGCTTATCGACGTACACCTTTTCTTTCAAATAACCCCAAAGAAAAAAGTCCAACGGTGTCAAATCACATGATCTTGGCGGCCAATTGACATCGCCATTACGTGAGATAACACTGCCATTGAATTTGTTGCGCAAAAGAGCAATTGTTTCGTTAGCTGTGTGGCAAGTGGCACCGTCCTGCTGAAACCACATATCGTCTACATCCATATCTTCCAATTCGGGCCATAGAAAGTTCGTTATCATCTCACCATTCACAGTAACTGCCTGACCGGTCTCATTTTGGAAAAAATACGTCCCGATGATGCCGCCAGCACATAAACCGCACCAAACAGTCACTCTTTGTGGGTGCATTGGTTTTTCGACAGCCATTCTTGGATTCCCATTCGCCCACATGCGGCAATTCTGTTTATTGACGAATCTACTGAGGTGAAAATGTGCCTCATCATTGAAGATGATTTTCTTCGAAAATTGATCATCATTTTCATAATAAGTCTGGATAACTTTAACACGTTGTTGGATTGTGTATCTCTCCATGGTTCAAATTGAGTAAGTCTGAAATAGAGAAATGTCAAATAAAATTCGGAAAAAAAACTTGGCGTTTAGGTGTGGTTCACATTCAACATCGGCCCTTGAAATTTAACCACCCGATATAACCAGTTTTTTTAGAAAAAAGTCTCGAATTTTGGAAAAAACGGCGGAAGCAAAGTAAAAGTGAGTTAACGTTTTTCAGAACGCTTTGCAGTTTCAGATCGCACGTTTCTCAGAACTAAAGGGTTGACGGAACAGATCGAAGTGTTTGAAAAATCTTTCATATGGTTTTATCAAATGAAATTGAAATTGAAAAAATTTAAAATTTTAAACTGAAAACTTTTTAAGCAATTGTGTTTTTTATTCACTGTTTTAGCTGCTAACATTGATAACAATAAAAACTTATAAACAGCTTATTTTCTATGTTTCCCAGCTATCTAAATGTCGATATTTCATAGGAGCTACCCTAATCATCAGTAGACTTTGGAAATTTAAGAAAGACATTCTCAAACATTTAACTTTATGTCCCAACAATCTAAATAAATTGTTGAGAATTGAAAAAAATGCTCTTATACGAGTCAAAACACAAAAATCAAGCTTTTTCACTTAGATACGTGTATGCATGCCTTTTTCAGAATCAGTTCTTACCCAGTTCCCAGTTGAAATTCGCAAAGGTGGTTTACCTCTTACGGATCTTTTCAGACCTTTTGTCTTTTTCCACAACGAATAGTCAGATTGAGGAATACCATCAAGTGTTTCTAAATAAGGATTTCAAGAAGATTTTTTAATTTAGTTATGCATTCCCGTAGCTTAACTTTAAGCTGGGAAAAACTTTATGAAAATAAGATAAAGGAACAAACTTAATTATGATGGAATTCTGGTTATTTAGACATATGTACTAAAAGTAAAAAATTCAAGTTTTTCCTGTCTTAAATACTCGTAAAGAAGGATTTTTTTTCGTTATTGTGATTTAATAATTTTTAACTTTTTGTTTTATATTAAAAACCAGACAAGTAACCATAAACTTTAGCTGGGGACCAGTTAGCTATAATGGCATGTTGTAAAATAGTATCTGAAAAAGCTTGAATAAAAGATTCCTTATTCAGCCGTGGTGATTTTTTCTGACGTTTATTAATGCATCTTAAACTTTAAATGGCAGGTGGGTGTTGTTAAACAGCTTTTGAACTCTGTTATAAATACATCTTTCGAATGAAATGAAAATATAACAGAAAAAGATTAATGAAAGTTATACAAAGGACATTAAATAATTGTTATATTAATATAACAAATTATTGGCAACAAATTGTTGCAAAATTATAGCGGAAAATATAATTGGACAAAGCAAAAATTGGTTGCCATAAAAATTTGACGAAATTTATATATCATGTTGTTAGTGACGTTAAAGTTCTTAAAACGAAGCTATTGCAATATTTTTATAGCTTTTTAAATTAAAATTTACTTAATGGAATTTAGAAATAGTTTCAAATGAAAGCCTCATATCATATGAAATAATCAATAAAAAAAATATCCACATTTTTATAAAACTGTTTTTTTTTTATTTAAGTAAATGAAAAAAAGTTTTTTTTTAATTACGTCACTTAAATGCGATCCTTGTTCACTCAGAAATGTTGTAAACTTTTATGGAGTGAAAAACCTCCTATAGTGTAAAAGCAAAATGTGTTCAGTGGTAGAGAAATCCGAATACTCGTACAACATTTGACAAGCGGTCGGTAGATCTTCATTTTTCAAAGCATTTCATCAATAATTTTGTTAAATGTACAGGGTGGACCATAAGTCTGCTAACATTTGAAATGGTAAATAAAATATAATAATAAAAATACCATAAAAAAAACAAATAAATAATAAATAAATAGTTTATAAAACTATTTATTTATTACGAAAGAAACGAAAATTATCTGCCTGGCTCACGATGTCGTTTCGTAAACGTTCGTCAAAATTTTTAATGTCAAAACCTGTTCTGATGCTGTTTATAAGCTTTATTTTTCCCTGATCTTGCATCATATGCCTTGTCTACCTCTGATATAACCGTTAGTTGAATAATAGTTGACTATAAGTTACTTATTTTTAATATAAAACTTTATCGAAAGTTAGCGAAACGACATCGTGAGCCAGGCAGTATATCACTTAAATGTGAGTGATGCTTGTTTACTCTGGCAACCTAGGCTGGAAATTTTCCATGACCTCTCTACAAGTATCGGTCGATACTTGTAGATAATTAATTTCGTACCAATTCTCTACATACTTCTAATCACTGATGTGTTGTTTTTTTTTCTTGGACCAGTACTCAGGGGAGTACCCTTACATATGCAGTGTATTGTACCAGAACTAGGAAAATAGGTTGTGAGGAGGGGGAAAGAGGGAGTAGTCTTTGTGAGCATTTGACTTGAACCTTCTAATGCTATAACAGACAGGAAACACGTCTGCAGGCAACTTATTTCACAGACGAATATGCATAGTACGATTCCCTGGACAATCGATCACAAATGGATGAGCTCTGGGCGCTGAACGTGTGCTACGTAAAAAAGTGCGAGTTTCGGGAACAAGATCCCTAATCTCGTCAGAGCAAAATCCATTGTAGTAACGATAGAACAGAGTAGCGCACCCTACACTGCATCGATGCTCGAGTTAGTCCTCTCCTGTACACGGTCTTAAGAGGAGTGAGAAATCGATTGGGGAACCTCTTTAGTAACGTCCGATCTTGTTGGTAATTTCAGTGCTTAAAAGTAAATTGGAACAAATGGTACAGCTAATTCAGGTACTGCAAAAGAGTTTGACCTATAGTACGTCTCCTGAATGAAATCGAACGATCTGGGAGAGAAAGAAAGAGAAAGTGCGGGGCAAACGGAACTAAGTATACGTTATATTCACGGTTTTGGACAAGAATATATCGTGATTAGTGACACAATTAAACACTAAAGCCACTGATGGTTTATATAAATTGCAGTTTTTTCTTGCAAAAGTAAAAATATTATTTAATTTCTCAAGTACTTTGCGAACTAAACAAAATTTTATATCCTTACTAAAGCTGCCTTAAAGTTTAATTTCGAATTAAAAATATAACAAAAACTTATTTTTAAAAATTACTTGTATTTTATGTCTCCAATTTAATTCTATACTTAAACATTTGCATTCAATTCAAATTTCCAATTCAAGAAATAGTTTACAAACAAAAAAAAAAAGTGCCAAAAACAAGAATTTTTCGAACACAATGACTGGCACACAACAATTGCATTGCTGCGTTGTACATATTTATTCTTGTTTTTTTGTTCAACTTATTTTCGATTTTTCCTGCAATCATGCAAGAAATATTCCAACATTTTTTTTTTTTGGTAGTTGTTCCCTAATACATTTGCCTTCGTTTTCTCTTTCCTTGTGTTGTGCTTAAAGATTATGTCCTTCAATATGCATTCTTTCCATGTAGCAAAACAGCTGCTCTGGCTGTTACTGTTGCTGTTACTATTGCTGCTGCACTGCTGCACTGCTGCTACTGCTTCATGTCCTTGTCGTTGTTATACGAGTAGTTAGTATTTTGCATGTGGCTCATGCTTAGCACAATTCCTATTATGTATGTCCTGAATCCTGACAGTATACTTCTTTAATGCTAAAGGCCAATATAGAACAGCAAAACAAGAACAACAACAATAGCAATAACAGTTTTTAATCTTTAGAAAATTTTTCGTTTGAATAAGAATTTTTGTTAAATATTTTTGAGGGTATTTTCCATTTTTATTTCTATTTTATTTTCTGTAGTCTATGTTAACTTAAACAAGTGAGAGTTTTTAAAGGCTAAAGAATTTTATAAGATACATGGGAGCACAACTTTGCTGCCGCCGATTTTTTCCGAAATTTGTTGCTTTATGGTAAAAAAACAGTTACACATTTATGATTCAAAGTATTGTCCATCGTTGGCCACTACTTCTTCCCATCTTTCAGGCAGCGTACGAAACCTGCGGTGAAAAAAACTGATCATCTTTTGAAACGATCCATGAATCGATCCAATTTTTTAATTCGATTCGATATTAAAACGATAGTCTGAGGGAGCAACGTATAAAGAAGACGAGTACGTTACATTTCCACGTTTCCAAGTATGGCTTGACCACTTTCGCAACATGGGGTCGATCATTGTCCCGTTGCATTGCAACCGTTTTTGCTTCGGCTCAAATGCAGTGATTGTTTCAGTACATTTTAACAGTTCATAATACACAAAGCCGACGCAACGTATAAAGAATACGAGTACGTTACATTTCCACGTTTCCAAGTATGGCTTGACCACTTTCGCAACATGGGGTCGATCATTGTCCCGTTGTATTGCAACCGTTTTTGCTTCGGCTCAAATGCATAAATTGTGATTGCTTCAGTACGTTTTAACAGTTCATAATACACTACGCCGAGCTGGTCCCACCATATACTGAGCTTGACTTTGGAAGCGTGAATATTCGGTTTGGCCGTCGGCGAGCAAGCAAGGCCGGAATATCTCTATGACTTTCGGCTCTTGGATTTATCGTAATGAACCAAATTTTCACCCCTATCACAATGCAATGCAAAAATCCCTTCCATCTTTGTGCTTGCAAGCAGCTGTTCACACTCTTCTTCAACTCGTTTGACCCCCAAATTCTTTGCTTCTGAGTCATTACCATGACTTTCAGATATTTTGAAATGACTTGTTGTATCGCTCCCAATGATATGTGACAATTCTGGTTCCGCGTGCGACATGAGCCTTGATCAAATGATGCCACCAATTTCCAAAATCTTCTCTCTTTTACCCTCATGCTAGTCTTCGACGTCAAAATCACCGTTTTTGAAGCATTGAAACCACTCTGGGCATGTTCTTTCACTAATAGCGGCTTTATTTATTGACAGTATTCGATAAATCTCAGCTGCAGATTTCTTCATATTCAAGCAGTATATTTAAACCTCCCGCAAATGACTAGAATTTGGCTCGTAAGTTAATCGAGAATAATACAGACACAAATCGACTAATATTTCGATGGCGTTACGTTTAAAAATACCCAAGCGATCTATTAGTTCGCTACATCCATCTATTGCAAAACGGCGGCAGCAAAGTTGTATACCTAATATATTTTTATTATTATACTTCTTAGCATATTGTTTTTTTTTTCATGCTGATGAATGGACTTCAATTTTTTTTTGGCCAATTTGGAAACAGAAGGACGGTAGTGGTCGTAAAAGGATTTTTTTTTAAGTTTCAATTACTGCTAAATAGTTATAAGGACTTTTTATTTATTTGAATGTCTGGACGTAGAACAACATCAATTGAAAAAGAAAGACAAAAAAGTCTGTGATATCGAGCAATTTGTAAAGAAAAATTCGAAAGAAACTAGTCCAATTCTTTATCTCTCTCCATTTTTATTAAGTCGTTTTGGTCTAAAGATGGACAAATTACTTAATGAAGGTAAAATTTGTGAAAAGATAATTTTTGATGGACAATTTGTACAGAATGTTTAGGCAGAACAAGAATTAACATTTTTCGTAGGCCGTCGTTTCTTCTCATCAGTGTTCATGTGTATATTATATTAACACATGAGATGGTTGTGGCGTAAGCGTTTGCTTTTTAAATAAACATGAAGCACGATATTACTTTTTAATGCTTGAATTGAAACCTAAACCAGCTTTCATGCCTCTACATACATTGAACATATATGCATTACATATGTATGTATATCACACAAAAGACTTAGCTAAAAGTTGCCCACCTTTCCTTTCCCTCTCCTTTCAGCTTTTATTTTTTCTTCTATATACCCTAACTTTTCAGGCAATCACAAAGGGAACGACCTTCAGGACCCAAGTGAGCTGGAGTATCCAGGTACTCTTTGGATAATCCAGCGTTCTGTCTACTAAACGTCTACATTATTACGCTGAAACAGCATTTGAACATATTCATTTGCTTTTTGAATGAATAAAGCTTCGTATCACACACAACTGACTACGAAGTGACTCATATTCTATTTAAATAAAAACAAAGAAATGAATACACAAACCTAACGAATAATGAATGATATTAGCTCGACTCGTGGAGAAACAAACACTACCACATTCAAATAAAACGAAAGCAAGACGAAAAAGTTTCAAAATTATTATCATTCGAATGAATCGAAGTAGCATTCGATTGTATTTATATCGGGTGGTTAAATTTCAAGGGCCGATGTTGAATGTGAACCACGCCTAAACGCCAAGTTTTTTCCGAATTTTATTTAACATTTCTCTATTTCAGACTTATTCAATTTGAACCATGGAGAGATACACAATCCAACAACGTGCTAAAGTTATCCAGACTTATTATGAAAATGATGATCAATTTTCGAAGAAAATCATCTTCCGTGATGAGGCATATTTTCACCTCAGTGGATTCGTCAATAAACAGAAGTGCCGCATTTGGGCGAATGAGAATCCAAGAGTGACTGTCGAAAAACCAATGCACCCACAAAGAGTGACTGTTTGGTGCGGTTTATGTGCTGGCAGCATCATCGGGTCGTATTTTTTCCAAAATGAGGCCGGTCAGGCAGTTACTGTGAATGGTGTTCGCTATCGTGAGATGATAACGAACTTTTTATGGGCCGAATTGGAAGATATGGATGTAGACGATATGTGGTTCCAACAGGACGATGCCACTTGCCATACAGCTAACGAAACAATGGCTTTTTTGCCTGACAAATTCAATGGCCGTGTTATCTCACATAATGGCGATGTCAATTGGCCGCCAAGATCATGTGATTTGACACCGTTGGACTTCTTTCTTTGGGGTATTTGAAAGAAAAGGTGTACGTCGATAAGCCAGCAATAATTCAACAGCTAAAGGATGAGATAATTCGGCACATTAACGGCATAGAACCTCCATTATGCCTCAGGGTCATCGAAAATTTGGACCATCGGATGAAGGTGTGCCGCCGTGGTCGCGGAGCCCATTTGGCCGATATTTTGTTCCATACATAATTGAATAATACCAATATATCATAATAAAATAAAATTATAATAATTTCCTAAATAGTTTGTGTTTTATTCAAAATCAACATCGGCCCTTGAAATTTAACCACCCTTTACATATGTATCTATTGTGTATGTATGTAACTGTGTACAATAACATACCATCAAAGTTCTTTTACCAACTCCAATTTAAAATTTTCAGACCTTATTGCGCACATTTCTTAAAAGCAAATTACGTCTTAACAATATTTAATGTGCATTCGAATTATAATAGTTTTATTCATTCATTCGTTTGATATTTCTTGCACTCTATCGAACAGTTATGTTGCTCTTACAAATAAGAGAAAATATATATTTGAATTAAAAAGAGTATACGACAGAGTCTATTCATTACGACCAACTATAAAACGCAATTCATTCTCTTTTCTGTTTTCTCGCTTTACTTTGATAATCTCTCTTAAAGTATTCGATATTTGAATGAATATTGTATTTTCAGTGTGCACAAAAACAAATGAATGTATTCGTGAAGCCTATTGCTGTCAACCTAACCTAACCTAGCTAAAATTTACAACAAGAGAATTTACGACATGTAAAACGTAAATGTGTACCACTATTCAAACAGAATATGACTATATATATGGGGCAATCCAAGTCAAATCGGACAGTTATTTTTTATTGTATTAATGTACCTATTGAACAGCACATTTCAGCAAATTTTCAGATTTTTTTGGCTTATGGTTTCAGAGATATCGCGTTTTGAAAAAGCAGAATTATGAGAAAACCGTGCCCGAATAAATAGTCATAACTTTTTCAATATTAGTCCAAACAGAATATTTTTTTTTGCATTGGTTTTCTTTTTCTGTCTACTATATAATAAAAAACAGAAAAAAATTGTGCACAGTGGGCTTGGATGTGATTTTCGGGATTTAATATTTTAAATCAATTTTTCTCACTGTTTGTACTCTTCGATTTTCTTAGTTTTTTTTTTTTTTTTTTTTTTGTATTTAAATAGTAGTTATTTGAATCCCACTGCTAAACGGATCTTAAAATATGTGGAAAAGATCAAAGTTAAATACGTATCATGATCTACTGCTTTAACCACTAAGCCACCGAGCATTTAATTATTTTCTATCTATATTCATCTCATATTGAATCACATATGCATTTTGTTAATTGCCCACATTGTTTGTACAGCGTTTGCTGTCTCAGCATTTATTTTATTTATTAACATACATATTTTTGTATTTTAATATTCTCCGTACCCAGAGACTTAAATATAAATTTATTGAATTCTTGATGAACTTTTATAATTTTTTTAAAATTAAATTTTTGGTTTGTACATTTGTACAACGGGTTATAGTTCAAGTTTTTTCTTTCTTAAGTTTTTTTTTTCTTAAGAAGGATTTTTTACAATACAAATCTGCTGTGATCAATAATTTTGATTGAAGAAGACAAGAAAAATAATAATCAAATCTTTAGCTGGGGGACAACTAGCTGTTTCGTAGTCGCTACACTAATCATCAGCATTCACTGGCATTTGAACTCGGGTCATGACGTATCATGATCTACTGCTTTAACCACTAAGCCACCGAGCATTTAATTATTTTCTATCTATATGAACTATAACCCGTTGTACGAATGTACAAACCAAAAATTAAATATAAAAGTTATTATTTTTACCGGTTTTGTAGTAAATACATATGTTCAAATAAAATATGTGTATATACTTTCTTCAAAACACAATCGTCAAACCTTAATGTTTTAAAGAACTTCTGGCAACTCCGCGCTTAGTACGAATAGGTGAGTACGAGTGTGAGTGAGTAAATACATAAAACTGAACACACACATTCTCATGGTAAGGTAAATGTGCAAATTTTGGCATACAAATATTATTTTCATTGTTAAAAGGAAGTACGAGTTCGATTGCCGAATGTGGAAGAATTGAGAAACCAAATCAAGCATTGCTTTGGTATTGAGTATGTTATATACTCTAGTTAACAGACGCAAGCTCTAATGAGTAGAAAACATACTTGTGCAAACACTGCGGTGGCCCATCACATCACAACTTGATTTAAGACGGGTGTACTTACACCATCAAAAAAAGGCACCGGTTGCAGATCTCTGGATCATAAGGCCCTAGCTCTTCAGCAAGGTGTTTCTTTGTTCATATGGCTACAAATATATGATATAAGTTGCAAACTGTGTGAGACTTGCAAGCTATACGGGGGCCCTGGTAAATAGTGAACAATTCACTCCGTGGTCCATCATCATATAAAGCTGACAAGGCAGATGCTCATGTAAATCAAATCAATTTCAAATTCTGGCATATATAACGTTGCAAGGTTAAAGTCAAACGTTCACAAACACTACTCCCACTTTCTTATTATTTTTCTAGTACCAATATGATGCACTGCATATGTAGGGACCATTTCTTGAGTACTGGACCGAGATGAATTAAAAAGTAAAAAATAAGCCACTATCTATCGGCTGTTGGATGATTAAAGATTGGAAATTTTAAGCTGATCTTACGCATGACTAAATTTAGGCCAACTATAACAACTTTTTTTTTTGAAATTGTAACATTTTTCAAACTCTTTTTGCAAATTCTTTTAATTTGTTTAAGTTCTTTCTATTGCCCTTTATTATCCTTTTTCGTTTGCAAGTATTCTCATAAAATTCAAAATATTTTCACACAAAAAGTGCTTTTGTGCCATTTAACATCAAAATAGACTTTAATGTTTGTAAGCAAAATTAAAACGAGGAAAAATCTATATATATTTTATAAGATAAAAATTTGCTTTTTTGCTCTCTGATAACATCATCATCATGATTGTAATCATTATAGTCATTAAAATCATTAACTAAACATTTTCTTCCCAAAAATTTAATTTCAGTTTAACAACCAACAGAACATGGACATGGCCGTCAACCCAACTGGCTGGCTGGCTGGCTGACTGTCTGACTGACACTTTTGGACATGAGCAAATAATGAAATGAAAATGTATTTTCCTTTTTTTTTTTTGAGTATTTGCCATGCAAAGTTCAAACACATAAGCACAATTTTATTTTAAATCTATTTAAAAGATCATGTTGCAATTTGCTTTAAACTTTTTTTCTTTTATAATTTGGCATACAATTGCACAATGACTGGTAACACTGTAATTGCAGTTCAAATGAAATTAAAAGAAAAAACAAATTTTCCTGCCATTCAATTTGAAAAATTTTGCTAAATTTTGTCTGTATTTCACAAAAGCAAAAAAGGGAAAACAATAGCTCTGCGTGGGGATTCGTGCGAATTAACAAATATTTATGCAAAGTATAGCAGCCTTTTAGGCGGCGTTTGCTTGTTAATGCTATTGTTGATGGTTAAATGTGTTTTGCTGTTCAGAGTTTAAGTTTTGTGGCAGCAACAAATGAAAAGAGCATTGTGTCAAAAACATTATAAAAACGAGATTAATTGAAATTTATAATAAGTTTACATAGTAAAGAACAAAGCAGTTATAAATTTCTATTTCGGATTTTGGTTTTTGCCCAAAAGAAGTCATTGAGTGCTTGCAAGAAGTTTTACTTTTTCATATATTTTTTCAGCCTGGTTTCAAAAAGAAACTCATTTCGAAATTATAAATTAACAGCCTGTTCGACGATATCGAATGAAAATGTATACAAAAGAAAACTAGTCACTCACATTCGAATAAATTTGGTTTTGTCTATGTCACTATTGTTCGTTCGCATGAACTTATGTATTTTGATTGAATTTTGACACATCGTTCGCATAGAATAAAGTTAGAAAAAACCCAAATCGATTTTCTTTCGCCCTGAATGCGAATGAACTTAGCCTTTCGACATCGGCGGACTAGCTGTAAGATACATCGGGCTTTCCAATAAAGACTCGAAATTTTTTTTAACGTCTGCTGTATGGATTGTGGCACCGTTCTGTTGAAACCACATGTCGTCCAAGTCCATGTTTCCCAATTCGAGCTAAAAATACTAAAAATAATCAGTAATCCTGGCGCGATAGCGATCGTCATGCACAGTAAAGTTACGATCGTTATTGTCGACGGAAAAATATGGTCCCATGACGCCGCCGCTGGCTTGCATACCGCACCAAACAGTTATTTTTTATGGATGAAGTACATGGAGCACATGTGGATTTTCACCAGACCATAAAGCATATTTTGCTTATTAACGAACCCATTAAGCCAAAAATGAGCTTCGTCATTGAAGATGGTTTTGCGATGAAATTCATCTTCTGATCACATCTTCTCTAGAGCCCAAGCAGAGAACATACGTTGCGTGAAATGGTCCGTCGGTTTCAATTCTTGAGTCCGTTTGATCTTAAATGGGTGCAATCAAAGATCTTAACGCAAAATTCGCGATAAAGTGGTCTTGGTCCAGTTCTTGCGAATACTGCGGAATCAATTCATTTGGATGGTTTGCTAGGAACGCCTGAACAGCAGCAATATTTTCATCACTTCGGTCAAGCCGTTGTATTACCTCAATGTAGGGTGATAACGTATAAAAGCGTATATTTAGTTTACATCACAAGCGATAGACAAAATGAACAGCCATATTTACTCAAGTCTGGAATCTTTAAACTTCCAGATTCCACAGGTGTATATTTCGAAAGAAATTCTAAAGCTTATTGCTTTTCATTTATAAAAAAATTATACCAATAAAAAATTATAAATAGCCTGTTTTCTATATTTCCCAGCTATCTATATGTCGACATTTCATAGGAACTACCCTAATCATCAGTAGACTTTAGAAATTTTTGAAAGATATTCTCAAACATTCAACTTTATATACCAACAATCTTAATAAATTGTTGTAATGAAACGTTTTAGGGAAAAGCAATAGGCATTATGTGCAAAAGAAAATGCTTCTTTTGTATTTTCGACATTTCATTGCAAGATAGTTCCTATGAAATGTCGACATATAGATAGCTGGGAAACATAGAAAACAGGCTATTTATAATTTTTTATTGGTATAAATGGTAGAAGCTAAAAATAGCGAATAAAAAACTTAATTGCTTAAAAATTTTATAAACATCTTGTTTTCAATACTTCCTAGCTATCTATATGTTGACATTTCATAGGAGCTAGCTTCCAATGAAATGTCGATAATAAAAAAAAAGTATTTTCTTTTTCACATAATGCCTATTGCTTGTCCCTAAAACGTTTCATTACAATTTGCCTTTTCCTGAACAAATTATAGTAACCTGCTTTCTATAAGATGCCCTTTTCTCACAAAAGCAGCTGATTGAATCATTCACTGAAGACTGATTTCTTGTCCACAGCTGATGTCACACACACACACACACAGAGAGCAATTTTATGTATGGTCTTTCAAACCAATCACCTGTGGCTAATCCTTTATGTATGTATGTCTTTTGAAACCACAATTTACATCAATTAAATTTCCGGAAAAGTTTAAATTAATGGCAAAATTATTCTCTTACAAAAATGTTACATTAAACCAACTTTCATTTATTACACTGCTTTTTTAAACAAAATAGTTGTTCTTTTCCATATTTATCCCTGCTTGTATTCATACATCATGCTCCATAAAATAAAATGCAAATCGGTTTTAAAGACTGCGAGTTGTTAAAGAAGTAACTACAATATAAAAGCAGTTAATGAAACAATGTAAAAAACAGAAAAAAGACGGAAGACAAAAGTACATAAACTTTAACACTTCCACTTTCTATGGAATTACTGTGACTCACTCTCTCTCTGCTATTTGCACAAAATACTTGTGCAACATGCTACTACGACTACTCACTTTTGTGCACTGGACAACGAGCAAGCATTTTACTACATTTACATACTCCATTTGTTGTGCTACAAGAAATTAAAGACATGTATTATTGTGTAAGTGTGTAAGCATGCTTGTATGTATGTGTCCGTCGTTGATTGCATAACCGGTGGACTTCTTTTGTTGTTGACCACTACCACAAAATAATATCAACAACACGCTCAAGTTGAACAGTGTGAGGTATGACATTCATTTTATATTTCAGAGATTAAATAACAGACGACGGGCGAAATGTGACCAACTTTTATGTGAAAAAACATAATAGTATTGTAAAGTAATCGGTCTACCTGGCTACTTTTACTAAAGCAGTCTCTTAGAATGCTTCAAAATCCAGGCTCAACAAACGAGTTCAAGATTAATTCAGGGATACCGCAAGACTCCGTTCTTTCTTCTACCCTATTTCTTATTTTGTTCAACGACCTTCTCTATCAAAGCTCCAACACTATCCACTCTTTCGGGGATGACAGCAGCATTTGCCACTCAAACTCTTTTCGACCTAACCTATCAGAGATCGCTGCCAAAAGCCTAAATATGAATGATTGACTGAACAGTGTTCTTCTATTAATCTCCGAATGTTGTCGTAAAAACAGGTTCGCCTTTAACGCTCGTAAGACCCAATGCTGTTTATTAACACACAAACAAACGACCACAAGTGCTGCTTCATCTGTACTCATGGATGGCATAAATATTGAGGAATCGGATACCCTTGATGTTCTTGGAATGGAATACAGTGTGATGTTCGCTGGACAGAACACATTTTTCATGTCTCTAAAGAAGCCTTCAAGTGCCTCAGTTTTTTGAAACGATGTAAGATGTACTTCACTCTATCCGATCTCCTTACGATATACCACCTATATCCGACCAAAAATGGAATATAACTCTCATGTTTGAGCCGGTGCCTCAAAGTCTGTTTTGGGGTTACTCGGCCGTGTGCAGGAGAGGGCGAAGAAGCTTATCGGTGACAGTAGGGTATCCAACTCTAATAACTCACTGGAGCATCGACGCAGTGTGGAGTGCGTTACTCTGTTCGATCGTTACTACAATGGATTTTGCTCTGACGAGATTAGGAATCTTGTTCCCGAAACTCGCACATATATATGTAACACACGTGCATCGTCAAGAGCTCATCCATTTGTGGTCGATTGCCCAGAGAGTCGTACTTTGCATTACGGAGAGAATTTGTTTTTAAGTCGTATACTTCGCCTGTGGAATAAGTTGTCTGTAAACGTGTTTCCTGTCTGTTATAACGCTGGAAAGTTCAAGTCAAATGTTCACAAACACTATTCCCTCTTTCCCTCTCCTCATAACCTATATTCCTAGTTTTGGTACAATTCACTGCATATGTAGGGGTCATCCCCTGAGTACTGGTCCAAGATAAAAGAAGTGAGCTTAGTAGAACGAAGTCCATTAAGGAAGTCAGTCTTTATTCAATCGCTTCTACCAAAGCACATAGGTGTACAATTTTGCTTCCGCCGTTTTGTTTTCAAAATTCGAGGTTTTATTGTAAAATTATAAAAAATTATGATTATACATTTATGATTAAGTGTTATCCATCGCTGGCCACTACCTTATCCCACCTTTTGGGCAGCGTACGTATTATTATTAATTATTATTAAGCGGTGCACGAATCGATCCAATTTTTTACTTCTTAATAAAACCTGAAGTGCTGGTCGTTTAGACCATGTGCCATTGATAGAGACAACTGATAGTCCGAGTAAGCAACGTCTGCAGAACACAGTGGTTGGGGTAGGACATCCCATTTCAATGTTTCCAAGTATGTCTTGACCACATGGCCGGGATATTTCATGTTCTCAAATTTTTACTAGGTAACAAAAGTTATTTCGAGTCGGGCACTGCATTGATAACCTCCAAATATATGTAGTAGGATGGGTCGAAAAAAATTTTTTTTTCCGGAAAGCTTTAGTAGTTTAAAAATTTGGAGTCCCTTCAAGTTATGCTGAAAAAAGAGAAAAAAATTTTTTTTTTTTTTCAAAAAAATCTGAGAATTGATAAAAATCTATTTTTTTAAATTCGACGTAACACATAAACATTTCCACAGGTCTGCCTGCAAATTTTCAGCTCTATTGGATCACGGAAAAAGGATTAAAAACTTATCCATAGTTTTTTACAAAGTTGTGAAAAAGATTTACATCAGCACCTGCCTTGCGGCCTTATCTGACGATGGACCAGTTCCACGGAGTGAACTATTCACGATTCCCCAGCGTCCCCGTGTAGCTTGCTAGGCTTACACAGGTAGCAATTTATGCCATATGTTTGTAGCCATATGAGCAACTTCTTGTTGAGGAGTTCGAGCCTTCTAATCCCACCTATAAGCAGTTTCCCAGCAATCAATAGAAGACAAGGCTTAATGAGTTGGTAGGTCGAAGCCCACTAGCAGCATCAGCCCTTAAACCAACTCTCTCGTCAACCATCACCACTGGTTCCTTACAATACAGGTATCTGTTGTATAGGCAACAGATCCTCGGGAGATTGTTAGCCACCGAAAAAAGCCACACACCAAACAGTTATCAAGGATACTAACACTCCCTTCCTGCGTTTTAGGTTTTAACCACAGCCAGAACGTTTCAGCCAAGGTAGGCACCTCAACCATGATCAGCCCGGGTTGAACCGCAAGCAGAACTACTTTCGGAAGCCAATACAACAAAGTCATGTGGCTTCCTAGAGTTTTATTTGCCGCACCAAACGAGGGACCCCTTCCTCTCTTTTCCCCGAAAAACAGAGCGCGCAAGTTAGGAATACGCCGAGGCAAAACCTGTTCCCCGGGGAGAGTCTTTCACACAGGCAGACAGACTAGTGTCCGTCTGTCTGCCTGTGTGAAAGACTCTCCCCGGGGCTTTATATTTTATATTTTATACAAAAGAAAAAAGAAAAAAAAAATTCTGACGTATAATTGAAAATCGCCGATACACGTGTATTTTTATTTTTTCTCTCCTTTCCGAAAAAGTATATTTGGTTCATGGGACAGAAAAAAAATGTAGTTTTTTGCAACGCGGTGTTATAAGCGGCAAGTTAAGAAGAAACTATTGGTCACATTGAATCAAGTCACCAGATCAACCACCATTAAAATATGAAGAGACAAATTAATTCATTGTTATTTTTCATGTTCATGCACATTTATCATTTTTCTTTACAATCATTTTTTTCATTTCATTTTAATTTTTTATTCCGTATTCTTTTATTCATATGAGCATCAATACGAAAAAGTTTTATTTTTGCATTCTTTTGTTTTGTATTTTATTGTGCTTTTTCCCCAGTAATTTTTCATTTCATTTGTGGGGATTTTCTGCAATCTCAACTATTTAAATTGTTTTAATATATGTAAGTACGTACACATGACAAGGAAAAAAGTGGAGGATTAAAAGCAGAATATTAACAAAAATACTCGTAACTACAAATTTTCTGTCATTAACTTGGGATTTCTATTTTATTTGTTTATTTTTTATTTAAATATGTCCTAAATATTCGTTAATTATTTTTATTTGTTTTTTTTCTGTATTCTAAACAAAATTTAGCACTCATTAAAAAAAATTAGATGATTTTAAAACTAAACTGTTAATAAAAGTTTTCATTTTATTTTGCGCCTATTACAGAAATTCCTATAGTAACTGGTCTCAATTATTAAAACCTGCCCTATTCCTCCCCTTTCTCTATACACTACACAAAACTCTTCATTGTTGCAGTTTGCTTAGTTTTTGTTTATTTTTCCCTTCTACGGCCTTATGCATGTGCAAGTGTCCTTTTTATTTACTTGACCAAGTCTAAGTTTTAAGCTGTTATTCTAAACATTTAAAACTTTTCGTAATTTTGCTGTGTAACAACCAGGAAAAATAAACTGAAAATATTACTGCCGAAGAACTTGTTGTGCTTAGTAACTGTCAATGCCGCAATTGCAGTAAAATACTTTTGTTTAGATGTTCAGGGACTTAAGTACTTATGTATGTATTTCCCCTGTTAATCATGGTATTTGGAATATATAACTAAATGAAGGTAGATTTTTTTTTTTTTTTAATTTATAAAATGTGTGCATGAAGTATGTTAACCATTTGAGAGACGTTTTTATTAGAAATGATACAACTGAAAGACCTGTGTCTTTGGCACAAAATTTTCAAGATCTCGAAAAAGTTATAGGTAACCCCAGCAAGGCGAATTAATTATTAGGTGGATGCATCGGCGAATTCAGGCGAATTCGGTTAATATGGCGGCACTCTCTCTGTCAAGTTTTGTTTACCTTTTTCGGCGCCATTTAAATTTTTGTACATGTTCTTTATCAACTACTTTTGACAGCTTAAGTGTGAATTCGCCTTTTTACACAAACAAAATACCTGTTGTTTTATTTATTGTTGTATTGTTGTAGCGAAGCGGCTACCTTGTTTTTTGTATCATGTAACCCCAGAAAAACATCAGGGGCCTAATCACCGCATACGATATCGAATTAACTATCGTATCGAATAACATTACGATACATCTAGATTATGGCAAACGATGCATATCGGATTGTAATTTAAACAAAATGTAATAGATTCAAGACCATACGTTTCCTAAAAGTACGAATATAAAAAATAAATCCTTTGACTTTTCTATACTATTGCAATACAATTTATGCGATATCGAATGCCATGATACCAAAATGAAAAATTTCGATAATTTTACTCGATATCGTATGCAGTGATTTGGCCCAAGTTATTAATAAAATTGCTAGTAAAATGCTTGTGCAGTAACCTCGTGCACACGTAGAAAAAAATATATATAGTTGTATTTGGACCGGGGATATCGGGGGAAAATTTGTTTGTCCTGCAATGCTAAAACGGTAATCTTCCATGGAAAATACTATATCTCGGGTATATATAGACCGATATCGGAAATAAGTTTTCATTTTCTCTATTTGGTAACCTCTTTTTATAATCAGAACTGCTTTTAAGCAAAAAAATTGTTTTCATGAAAAAATCGGTATATACTATATCTCGATGGTATATGGACCTATATCGGAATTTTTCATTTTCTGTATTTTAGTAAACTTCTTTTATAACCAGAACTGCTTTTAACCAAAAAAAAATTTTTCATGGAAAAATCGGTTCAGGCTATATATTGGGTATATATGGACCGATGTCGAAAATTTTCAATTTGCTCTATTTGGTAACTTACTTATATTATCAGAATGGTTTTTAAGCAAAATAAGTAGTTTAAGTGCGCTTACGCGACATTTTCGTGTAAAAATCTGTTTAGGCTATATCTCGGATGTATGTGGATCGATATCAGGGAATTTGTTTTGCCTTTTAACTAACATACCAAATAATTGCGTCAAGTTTAAAGCAAAACAAACAATTTTTTTCCAAATTTTTCATACAAAATTGTCCAAAAAAAAACATTTTTTTTGGAATTTTTGATATATCTTAGCTATAAGTGAACCTATTTTACTGAATTTCAATAGCAAACCCATGAATTGATCGAGTAATAGAATAATGAAAAAAGTAAATAAAAAAGTTTATAAGTCTAATAGTATTTCTCAGAAACGATATTTCAACGGCGGACAGACCGACATCGCTTAATCGACTTTTCTATCAATACTACTTCAGAATATTTATAGAGTCGGAAACGAAAATGGTACAAATTACAAGCGGAATAACAAACTTATACGACGAGTATATACTGCTCGCATAGAGAAAATGAAAATTTCCAATATCGGTCTATATATACCCGAGATATAGTATTCTCCATGAAACATTACCTTTCTGGCATGTATATCATGGCCTTATCATTTTTGTGAAGAGTATAAAATGTGGAAGATGTTATAGCAAATAGCTATAATTACCTTTATAACAGTTTCAATTTTCGAATATAAGCTATAATAATTAAGCTTCAGCCATAATTTTTGTTGCTCTACTTTTTGAATATTATAAAAGCCTATGAGATGATATTTCTACGTTTTAATTTCGAACATGTTTTTCAGTTTTAAAAGCTTTGTAACTCAAAAGCTCTTCCTTTTATCGATTTTCTTTTTCAGGAAATATTTTGCAGAGTTTTGGAAAGTATTTTAGTAACATATTATTTATAGTTTAAAAGACAAGATCCAATAAGTGTTCAATGACCAAAACTTTTATCCTTGTTGAACGTTGAATAAAAATATGCTTTTTCAGAGGCTTTTTAAGGAGAATCAGTTATCGTAATTTTTGTAAGCTTTTGTGCTTTTTATGAAATACAATAAAGTAAAATTTGCTCCTTAAAAACTGTTTGCTGTTAATATTGTCACATACTCGTACATATGATGTTCATTAACATTCCCTTGTTTTCAATTTATTACAGCACAAGTGCATTATTTCATTAGTGTTTTGCGGTATTTAATTATATTTATAAATTGTACATACATATGTTATATATAAATTTAAATGAATGAAATAGTTAAGATACTGGTGTAATTTTTTATTCGTTTGAAAACTGATCGGTGTCATTCATCAAAAATCACAAATTTCCTTACACGGAAATTCAACCTTACATTAGCCTGGCTTATAAATCAGTCTGAATTTGACATAAATTTTGTTGCGTGCGGTTTGTTATCTATTTGCCACTTGTGGCGTATTTGACACTCTTTCTTACTGCACTATCTTGATATTGGTATTTTATCATAACGGACACAAATGAGGGTGACTCGATGGCTGATTTGGTAGAGTACTCGACCTACAGCCTCGAGGTCGCAGGTTCGATTCCTGCTATAGACCCTTGGTGTTACTCTAGACAAGCAAAAAAGCTTCGCAGTTTTTGTGCTTGTTTAAACACAAAAAACAAAATAATAAAATAAAAAAGTGTCGAATGGGATTGAGTTGTACAGCATGTGACATCGTTCTGTTGAATCTGCTGTTGATGTTCTAGAATCTAGTAATTACCAAGCAGTAGATCTCGACATTGGCTTTGGTGGCCTGAAGCTATTCTTATTCTAGCTTAAAATTAGTAGAAAATCCTGATTTTCTTACGGCGTTTGACAGTTTTGGATCTCACAGAATTCGACCATTTTGTCACCGTAAGCGTAAGCAATTTAGTCTAATAATATTATGAGGATGGGTCAATTACTTTTCAACATATTCTGCTTTGAGTTCTACAGACTTGATCGAAAGTTTCAAATTATATTTGCTGTTTATTATAAATTTAGTTTTAATAAACTTACCATAAGCTTGACTCGCCATATTTTTTTCCTTGTTTACATTTTTTCAGATTTGAGTTGCTATTGTGAATAAATAATTTAGCTCACTGAACATACCTGCATCAGTGCTGTTGTTCAAATTGTGCTCAATTTTATGACAATTTCGTATCAATAACTCAATTGTCTTTTTGGAATATTAATCTCAATTAAGGCGTAAACTGCTGTAATCTCAATAATTGTGTATGCCTGAACACGTTATAAGAGTTGAAATCTTAATATTACCAAAACTTATTTAATAAACAGTCAATAAAATAATAATGTTAAAAATTATTCTGCTCCATTCTTATGAAAAAAAAAAAAAACAAAAAGAAAATAAACAAACCTATGAGAGAGAAATCAATGATTTTTCATAAAACCACTTTAATTTAAAACTAAAAATGATGCATTGTTCAATAATGCAAATAACCTGAATACTACACTATAAAACTATTACCAAATTATATCATTCTTTTTTTTATAGCTTACAAAGCATTTTACCCTCCAAAAGATAAAACCAGAAAGAAAAATTTACATAAACTAACAATGAACATTCGGGTTACATGCTCCTCCACTCAAACAAAAACGAAAAAAAAAAAAACAAAAATGTACAAACAAAGATTGCAAAAAAAAAAAAAAGAAAAATGAGCGAAAAAATTAGCATTATTAAAAAATACTTAAAATGCAAATCTTATCTTGACATTTTAACTCTCTGCACTATTCCAACTACAATAAACTTAAACATTTAAACATACATACATATGCACACATACACAAGCTGTTACATTTCTACTTACAATATGATACTCATATGATTTATAAACATTAAATCCCAGATAAAAGAACAATACCAACAGAAACCATACTTGTGCAAACAGGAGCATAAAGAGTGAGAGAGTTAAAAAGAGTTATTTTTGAGCATACACACAGACACACTTTTCTATACATGCAGATGTAAGTGCTGCAGTGTTTTTTGTAACTGTGAAATGAAAACTGTAATAATAAAGTGGAACTTCATAATATGGCACATATGTAAATGTGTATATAAATAGCACAAATTCAAATGCTATAGTAAACATTTAAAATTTGTTTAAGAGTGCATAATTTCAAATATTATTTTACTGGTAAAAATGAGGATAGAGTATGTACTTATTGTATATGTATGTATGTGTTGTTAAGGCACGAGATCGGTGGCTGTACTTTCTTATTCGAAGCAGTGATAGAAAAACACACCCATTCAAAGTTATAAGCTTCTATTAGTGTGTACTTTAAAGAAGCCACGCAGTGAGATTTTACCTTAATTAGTTAATTGATTTTTAAGCTGAAGGTCCATATGCGCTGCTTGAAAAAATCAAATGAATTGTGATCTGTGGCATCAAAAACAACTGGGCGATTTTAGTACGCTTATGATGCGTGCAAACGTAGAAAGTAAACCTACTTTTGGCGTCGTACGCGTCTATGTGTTCTATGCTTTGTGATGTGTAACTTGTCTCAAACAATTGCACCGATTCTACTTTTTTGACGGACGCTTAGAACGCGTTGTATGGCCCTTCAGCTTTAAAGAGTTGATGACTTTTGTTGATATGTACACAATGCATCAACAGAATCGATGCCTCCGTGGTTCGCACGAAGACATTTATACTGCAAATTTAGAAGCAAGCAGCAATTGAATTTTGTTCAGTTTATGCCCACCACTGTCTTAAAGGTAGGAGAAACTTTATTTGCACAATGGAAAGAAACCCTTTTGTGATTCTTATTAAATTTTTTTTTTTTTTTTGTTAACTTTCCGTGACGTTCAGATAGCACTAGCCTCGCTGCTTAAATTAGTCTTTTCTTTCGCTTAAAATTATACACCAGTGGTAGGCAAAATCTCAGTCGCGAGTATAAAGCCAAAAATTCAGCTGCTGTGATGTCCTCATTTACATGTATACACTATACAAATCTTCATGATAGTCATGTTGTTCTCAGATGAAGCACACTTTTGTTTGAATGATCATGGCAGTGGTTTAATTAAATCGAAATCACTGGAAAGAGATTTAGTCCCCGCTGATAACTATGGCGCATGCTGGTTTTCGGCAGCTAATAATCCCCGAAGAGCTGTTACCTTGCAACAGTTACCTGTAATGTAAGAAACCAGTAGTGATAGTTAGACGGGCGAGTTGTTTAAGAACTGATGCTCTTAATGAAATTCAGCCTTGACTTTCATTGACTGGCTAGCAAATTGCATGCAAGAGGGACTAAAAGGCACGAGTTCTTCAGCTAGGGGTTTGTTTATATGGCTACAAATTCATAGCAAAAGTCTGAGCTCTGCGGGTCACACGGGAGTGCTGGTGAATCGTGAATAATTCAGCCAGTAGAGTTGGTCCGTCATCAGTTAAGGCCAACATGGCAGGTGCTGATGTAAATCAATTTCCATAAGCTGCCAATAGTGAACGGTATAGGAAAATGAATATCAATTTTTTTGGGCTTTAATTAGCTGACATTAATCTTGCAGCAATGTGGTTCCAACCGGACAATGCACACACTTTACGTGTGTGAATTGATCGTCTTGATTGCGGTGTAAATTGATCATCTGCAAATTTCTTTCTTAAATGTCCATTATTTACAAACTGCATGGAATAGATTGTTTTTTTTTTTTTATCCTATCACCCAGTTTCGGCTTGATGTTGAGTTATGGGGCAGCCTGTATACTGTTTATTTAAAAGCGATTTATATAAAATATATGTATACATAGATGCAAAAACAGGATTTGAAATACTTATTATCATAATTTGGCTTGTGGAATTTCTCTAAAGCATTTACAAGGAACCAATTTCATATACCAACATTTTTCTCTTCCTCAACCACAAATTGCTTTTGTGTGTTGGTAACATATACATGTATATATGTATGTACGAGTATGCCGAATGAAAGCAGAATTTCTGTTTATTTTAATCGCTGTGTTGATGTTGCTTTTATTGTTGCCGTTGTAAAATGCGTCGCAGCTGGCATTTTCATGTTAGTAATCCTTTTATTAATCTTCACAACAACTAGGCATAATCCTTGTACACGATGCCATCTCATTTATCTGTACTACGAGTACGAGTACGTCAATAGCGTTTCCTTTGTTGTGCAGTGAAATATTTCCTACAAAGGCTCTCGTTTTGAATGGTTTCGGTTGTAGGTTGTGTCGCGCATTAAGTTGTTTGTGGTTTGGGCTGCCTGTGATGATGTCTTTCAGCAACATGGTAAAAGTATTCATAGTGCAAGTAAGAAAATTTATGCAAAAATAGAGAAAGTTGAGTTAATAGTATTGTTTAAATGAAATAATAAACATTCTTTCTTGTTGATAATTCAAGAATTATTTTATAGGAATTTTTATTTTCTCTCATTGAAGTTTAATTGGTTGCGTTGAAAAAAGTTATATTATATTGTAAATAGTACAAAAACCGTGGGTTTTATAAAAGAAATACAACAGCTTGGAGTTTTTTTAATGGCATTTCAAGGAAATGGATTTAAATACCGAAAGTTTTTCTTACTGTTTTTTTTTATTTTTTTATTTCAAAATATGCGGCTTTTATTATTTTCAAAAAATGCAGCTTTACCTGGTAGTATTGGAATTACAATAAATAGAATACCAAAAAACATTACATGTATTTAATTAATAATTAATTAAAAATTATGGTATTTTTTTGGTCCAAGTTCAAATCCGGCTTTCGGCAAGAATTATTTTTAAATTAAATTTTTGTACAGTTGTACATCGAGCTTTAGTCCAGTTTTTTGCTTTCTTGAGTTTTCTTAAGAAGGATTTTTTACAATACAAATTTGCTGTTATCATTAATTTTAATAAATTAATTTAAAATACATACATATAATAAAAAATAAAATACCGCTTGTTCAGAGCGTAACAAAAAATGCATATGTGATTCAATATGAGATGAGTATATGAGAATAGACAGAGAGCAATTCAATGGCTCGGTGGCTGCGGGGTTAAGGCGGCCGTTCATGATGCGTCATGACCCAAGTTCAAATCCGAAAATGGGTGCTGATGAGTAATGTAGCAGCTACGAAACAGCTAGTTGTCCCCGCAGCTAAAGGTTTGATTATTTTTATTGCCTTCTTCAATCCAAAATTATTGATCACAACAAATTTGTATTGTAAAAAATCCTTCTTAAGAAAACTTAAGAAAGGAAAAACCTGAACTAAAACCCGATGTACAAAAATCAATAATTTCATTTAAAACTTATAAAGGTCAACAAAACATCAATAAATTAATACTAGGAATTATTTTTAATTATAACAATAATTGCCGCGATCAATAACTCTTGATCAAAGAAGACTAGAAAAAGTCATTGAACACACTAAGCAGGGGGGCAACTATCCTAGTGGGTGGTTGCTGAAGCGACTAAGAAACATTTAGTTATTGTCTTGAGGCAATTCTACCTTGTAAGCGTGTAAATGCAAGTCTTTATGCCTAATGTTCATCAACGACGAGCGTGAGAGGTGCAATTGTTGGGCACGATGACGAGTTGTGGTGGACGGCTCTTCAAACACACAATTGCGAGCAGCAGCAATATTTTCTGCAGAATGAGCTGTACGAGCATGCTCCGGTGTTTTCACATCTCCTCTGATCTTAATCAAGTTTTTGCATGATTTTTCCGATTGGAAAAATCACCAAGTGCACGATATGCATTTTGATCTGAATGCCCATTTTCATAATAAGCCTGTATAACTTTAACGCGTTGCGCGATTGTGTATCTTTGTCAGATTTTAAATTGAATTTGTCTGAAATCGAGAAATGTCAAATGAATTCTAGAGAAAAAAAACTTGACGTTTAGGTGTGGTTCACATTCAATATTTGCCCTGGAGACGATCAAAAAACACATCAATACTTTAAGTGTGTGCGTGCAGTCGTGTTTTTTCGGGTACAGCTATTAGTTGTCGGCTGTGAATGATGAAAATCAAAAACTTTTATTATTTTATTTTTACGTGTAACTATTTTGATAGTCTCCTATAGTGATTGATGATAGAAAATGTCAGTTTTGTTATCGAAAGGAAAGTAAAATAAAAAACTATATCCATATTTATTATGATTAATGAATGTTATTTTGTTTAATTGTATACAACTATATAAGTATTTATTACAATTTTTCATTTATTACTAATTTTCATCTATATTTTTTTTTTTCTTCATTTTATGTTCCCTTTCTTAACAAAATTGCACAAGATAACAACAATTCATCATCCGATGATGATATGTTTAGAAACGAACGCAGCGAAGTCTAAATACAATGGATGATTGACGCTTTTATTTGTACGTCTCCGTTTAAACGACAAATACCCGACACTCACACATATGCATTGATTGATGTGTTTTTTGATCGTCTCCAGGGTACTTTAAAATTTAACACCCGATTCAATAAATAACAGAAGGAGTATTATGTACTTCTATTACACTATTTTATATTGAAATTAATAAAAAAAATATCCATGAGAGGATAGCAGCTGGTTTATATAATAGTTCACCTCCATCTCTTGTTTCTCCTTTTTTTTGTGTTTTTGATAAGACCAGCCATCCATTTGCCACTGGTGCCCAGTTCCTACCATATTTGTGTCTAGGACTTTCATTGCAACGCGAGCAGTTCCATTCAATCGTATTTTTCTCCTCTCTAGACTTCTTACATCAATTGGGATTATCCCTGCAATGACCAAAATACTATCATTACACTATGGCGTGAGTGATGCATACAACGAGTGGAACGTAGTGCTCTCGACTCTACTTGAATGTTTGCATTTAGTCGCTTTCCATGAAAACCAACCAAATTACATAAAATAGACAAAGTGCAAAATAAATTTGACGAACGCAGCCAACATTTTGCGAGAGCTATTCTGCTGAAGCTCTGTCTGTGAGAAAATGTCAAGCTGAATTTATTTTAAAGCCACTAAATCTGTTGTCAAGTAAAGTAGCGTTGCCAACTCAAAGTTTTTCAGCCCATAAAAACCACTTTTTATAATTAAAAAGTGCATTCAACCATCTTCATTTCACACGCATTTGATACATTTTTTTCCTCCAGCAGTATTTGCCAGTTATCCAACTTTATACTCAAAGTCAGAAAAATTTGACGAGAGAAATGCCAACCTCTTTTTTTTATTACTTTTATGCATGTTATCGATAACATCTAATTCAATAGGCCTGAATATCAATTTAACAACAACTAGTAGCAACAATGTTTACCATCAACTGGATTGATTTTGAATCATGACTGAATCTCTTTTCTGTCATCTTTTTTTATTCCGTTACGGGTAGATGCAACGAAAGTAAACGTGCAACACAGATAACATTTTGGACACTTCTTAACAGTGCAACCTAAATTAAGGCGTAAAGCGCAACGTAATTTAGCGCTTTGATGATAAGTAACTTAAATAAAAGCGTTAAAGTTGTGCCATGAACAGTACTGAAATAATATAAAGTGATAAAGTCGTTAAATTGATCTGAAAGCATTTAAAATGTGAGTACTTATGGCCGCAAAAATTTTGGAAGATTTGTTTTGAAGCTAACTGTACTGAGAGATATTAAAGCTTTCTCTCTTACGCTCTGTCAAAATTGGATTTTCCAATTGCAAACCGTTGACGCCGCGCTACTTGGGTTGGTCTCATACAATTTGTATGTCCATGAGGATTTTTGACAGATAAATTACACTTGACGCGCTAATTTAGGTTGCCACTAAAGAAGGAAAATGAGTTTGCTAAGTTTGAAATAATCTAATGAAACATTTCAAACATACAGCCATGTCACAGAATTTCAATGCGTTCGGAAGCGGAATTGAGACCGTTTTGTGATTATTCAAAATACGAAAATCTAAAAATGTTTTTGGAATGATATCAGTTCTCTGAGACAATACTAGTTTGATACCTGATATTAGAAATGACTTCATTTCGAAAAGTTTTTTAGTTTCTTAGGTTTTGAAGAAAGAAAAAGATAATTCAATTCCGTTTCCGAATGGAATTGAATCCTGTGACATGGCTGACAATATAGTTTTTCCAAGAGCAGCAGTAATTATTGCTTTACTTGTTCACTGGGTTATTGCTAAAGTTTATGATTTCAAACGAGCAGGTTAGGCCACTATATTGAGTATCATGCTCCTCTTTTTCCTGTATTTTTATGCTAGTTTGGGGGAAAAAAATACAGGAAGCAAAAACACGTTTATATTTGCCAGCAAAAAAAAAAAAAAAAAGTCATGCGGCAAATGTAACAAAAACAAAAATGAAAGAGAACTAAACAATGGCAGCAGAAAATGCAGCTGACAAACTTGTCACGTGGCTACAAAAGTGACAGACAGTAGACAAGTCCGATTCGAGTTTCTCTAAAATATCTGTTTTTTTTTTCCTTCTAGTTTGTCTTCATGCAACCAGAACATTTACGATTTTTTATTATGCTTTTTGCGTTCAATGTATTTGATCAGCCTTTTTTATTCAACGATTTTTTTTTACTTTTTTCATTTTTGTTATCAACTGGTTGAGCATAGAATTTTAATTGAATTTTCTTAGTTTTCTTTAGTCATTTTGAAAGTTCTCTTTTTTTTTTCTCCCCTTGCAGTAGATTTTTTCAGGCAGGTTATTAGTAATAAAAAAAACGAGGGAAAGGTGTACAACATTATTGCTGGAATTGAAATAAAAGTAAGGTTTTTTAAGTCACAAAAAAAGCAACTTTGACATTTTAGTCAAATGAGCATGTACATTCTTCATTCATTCATTGGGTTTTTGCGCCTTTCTTGTTTGTTGAACATGAAAAACAAAAACAGAAATCAAATTACACAATAAAAAGTTTTAAACAAGGTATTATTTTCAAATTAATATTGAATAGAAAAAGTTTTAAGAAAAACTTGCAGTCAAATCGAATACAAAAGATTGAATTTTTGTACTAAAATGAATGAGAATGACAGTTGATATTTTTGTCGAACAGAAAGGGAAGAGATATTCATGAAGAATAATTTAGAAATAAAAAAATTAATTGGAATTCTTCCATTATGCTTTTGGATTTCCTTTTTGAAAAAGAATAATATGTAACGCTAGCATAAGCTCCTCTTTTCATTTATACATAAAATCTGAACTCAGATAGTAAAAAGTAAATCGATATATTGATATATTCGTACATTTATATTTAATTTATTATTATTTTCTATATTTTACTTAAAAATTAGCATGCAGCTGGATTCCTAAATACATGGTCTGATCAAAAAATAACCGTTATTTTCAAATTTCGTGAGTTACGTACTCGTGCGAGGGTGGTTCGGAAACTTCTTAGCCTAGCACAAAAAGCGCGGTATAAACACAAAAAGTTAAGTGTTTTGGAAGCTATTTTGAGAGCAGCTAACTGGTGGAGGTACTATAGGGTATATGGGGTGAATATCTGTACTGATAGTAAGGCTGCGTTAAATGCGCTTGTGGGTGTCTATACAACGTCCAGGTTGGTTCAGGAATGCCGGATATCTCTTAATGAGATAGCGAGACATTCAAGCCTGGAGCTTTTCTGGGTACCGGGGCACAGTGGAGTGCCCGGAAATATTGCGACAGATGAGCTAGCGAAAGCCGGAGCACGTCTACAGAGAGGGGACATTGATACGATGGTAGGAGTCCCGCTTAACAGCTGTAAAAACCAAGTGCAGCGTCAACTTGTAGGGACTGCGCAGGATAGATGGTCTGGTGAGGTCATCTGCCGAGTAGCAAGGCTGACATGGCCTGCGTATGATCGTAGTAGAACTGCGGTCCTAAAGGGTTTTCCCCGTCAAAGGTTGCGTACCTTGGTGGCAGTTCTGACAGGACATTGTCTCATAGGGACGCATGCTAGCAGGTTAAATCTTCCATTTAATGATTTCTGCAGAAGTTACGGGGATGAGGACGAGGAGGAAAGTGTTGAGCATTTCCTCTGTCGATGCCCGGCTCTCAGTTCTATGAGAGCGCTGTATCTAGGCGGACCGATGCTGCACGGGTTAGCAGATATATCGGAATGCCGAGTGAACGGACTGGATTCTTTTATCCGGCTTTCGGGTTGGTTTGAATCTGAACCGTCGGGGGAAGTGTAAGTCTCGTGGGCTGCACTTCCCCCTCAGGCAACACAACGGGACCAAAAGGACCCAAGTGGGCTGGTTTCATGAAACTGGTGGCCTGTACAACCTAACCTAACCTAAAGTGTTTTGGAAACTTCCATCTCTGCTATGAATACATTTTTGTTTCGATCTGGTAACTCCTTCATATAGAAACAAGTGTTCACAAAAGGCGCATCCGCGATTTTTTTACAATGGAAATATTAAAAATGCGTGGTGTCATTAAATACTTACATAAAAAAAGTTTATCGGGACAAGAAATTCACAATGATATGGTGAATGTATTAGGTGAAAGTGCTCCTTCATATGCAACAGTAAAAAATTGCGTTGCTGAATTTAAACGTGGTCGTACAAGCATTGAAGATGAACCACGTAGTGGACGTCCAAAAACAACAACAACAACAACAGAAATTGCAGCCAATGTGGTATTAAATGATCGACGAATAAAAGTGCGTGAAATAGCTAATATCATGGGCATCTCAAATGATCGAATCCATTTAGTTTTGCATGAAGAACTACAGATGAAAAAGTTTTCTGCAGGATGGGTGCCGCATTTGTTAACAGTCGACCAAAAACGCATAAAAATGAAAATTTCTCAAGCTTGTTTGGATCGTTTTAAGCGAAATAAAGTGGATTTTAAGCGTCGTTTCATAACTGTTGATGAGACATGGAAACACCACTATACTCCAGAGACAAAAGAATAATCCAAACAATGGACAATGGACAAAGGTATTTTATTGATTGACTATCTGCAAAAGGGTAAAACAATAAATACAGAGTACTATTGCAACCTTTTGGATCAATTAAATGTACAAATTCGAGAAAAATGTCCTTCATATGCAACAGAGAAAAACGTCCTGGCTTACAACACAAAAAAATAATTTTTCATCAAGACAACCCACCAGCGCACAAGAGTGTTTTAACAATGGCTAAAATCAACGAATTAAAGTACGAGTTGCTTGGACCACCCACCTTATTCTCCTGATTTAACTCCCAGTGACTTTTACCTGTTCCCAAATCTAAAAAAATTCCTTGCTGGCAAGCGTTTTACCTCAAATGAAGTTGCAATTACAGTTGTAAACCACTATTTTGAAGATCTTGAGGAAAACTATTTTAATCAAGGGGTAGAATTGCTAGAAAAGCGTCCGACTAAGTGTATTGAAGTTTCAGGAGATTATGTTGAAAAATAAAAATATTTTTGAAAAACTAACAACTCTCTTTCATTGATAGGCTAAGAAGTTTTCGAACCGCCCTCGTATATTCGATATTCGCATTTTTTTCTATTATGTTGGTACACATGTCTGTTACATATGTTGGCATAATCAGCCATTTTGGATTGACAATTTGTTTTTGACAGATAAAAAGGTTAGTCGTGTTTTGGTGTGCTCTTCGATTTTTTACTAAATTTACTAAATTCTGAAATGAGCTTTTCGTATCGCCAACAGCTCTTATTTGATTTTTCTTTTATCTCCTCAATTGTTTATTTATATACTTTATATCTATAATTTACTACTTTACAGAAAATAATGAAAGTTAAAAAGAAAAATGCTTTGAGTTTTTACTTCATCAATTTAACAGCAGCGAAGTGCACAAACTGCGGTTTCAATAAGACGGCGCAGCATATCATACAACGCGTGTCACAACTGATTTATTAAAGGGAACGTTTGGTAGCCGCATTGTTTCACGTTTCGAACGTTTATAGCTATACTATTTTCTATAGGGATATGCGAAATGGCTAGTCTACTCCGATAAGCCAAAACAATTGACCACTTGGAAGACAGCTTTCGTCGCGTTATTGCCGCTACACGGTCACAAATGTTGAACAAGGTTATTGAATTATGGACTTTCAGTTAGACTACGTCCGAGCCAGCGGCGGCGGTGATATGCCAGAAGTCACATTTAAATTATAATGCCAGAAAATTATCTTTTTTTTGTTTCTTGTCTCTTTTCACCGTTGTCCGTATTTTCTATATATGTTCATAATTAATTTCGTATGAACCCAAATTGCATCGGCATAGGTAGCAAGCTGTGTACACGTGTTTATTTTTCACTGTGTCCGTGTTTTTTTTATATGCTCATTATTCTATTTGAGTGTACTTCATTACCCCCCCCCCCTCCCCCTTCCCTCTTCCAGGGAACAGGTTTTGCCTTGGCGTATTCCTAACTTGGGCACTCTGTTTTTCTGGTATAGAGGGGAAGGGGTACCTCGTTTGCTGTAACAAATAAAACTCTACGAAGCCGCATGACTTATGTTGTGTTGGCTTCCGAAACCCTTACCAAGGGTATAAATTGGCAGAACGGGGATCAGCATGGCCCCCGGGTGGTTCTGCTTGCAGTTCAACCCGGGCTAATCATGGTGGAGGTGCCTACCTAGGCTGAAACGTTATAGCTGTGGTTGAAACTTAAAACACAGGAAGGGAGTGTTAGTATCCTTGATAATTGTTTGGTGTGTGACTTTTTTCGGGGACTAACAAACTCCCGAGGGTGTGTTGTCTTTACAACAGATACCTGTACTGTGAATGTTGACGAGTGAGTTGGTTTAAGGGCTGATGCTGCTAGTGGGCCTCGGCCTACCAACTTATTAAGCCTTGCCTTCCATTGATTGCTGGGAAATTGCATACAGGAGGGATTAGAAGGCTTCCTCAACAAGAAGTTGCTCATGTGGCCACAAACATATGGCAAAAATTGCTACCTGTGGGAGCCTAGCAAGCCACACTGGGGCGCTGGTGAATCGTGAACAATTCACTCTGTGGAACTGGTCCATCATGGCGCAAGGCAGGTGCTGATGTAAATCTTTTTCACAACTGTACTTCATTACCTTGCAGTGTGGAAGGTGTTGGACTAAATTTTGTTAGTCTGAGTAGTGTCGAAGGTATATACACTGGACACTGATGAGTTTTAAATAATTTAAATCCAACATTTTGAGTGCTGTAGTAGAGTTTGTTTTGATATTACGTGTGGTTATTGTTGAAGTAAAACGTCCATAAACACTACTCCCTCTTTCCTCCTCCTTATAATCTATTTTCCTAGTTCCAGATTTCCCTGAGTACTGGCCAAAAGAAAAACAGTGAATTTCATGCCAATTTAAAAAATGCATCTTTGCTTTATTCCATTTCAAAGTGCTTTAGCTCTTTAACCCCACAAAAAAACTCCTCTTTATATGTATAAGTTTATCGTTTCGACTCATAATTACTGTTTATGCATAAAGTTCCAGGATTAAGATATTTTCTCAAAAAATCAATCTTGGGCGGTAGGAAACTTTTACATACTCCTTTTTATTGGGGAGCTGGAGTATGAAAAACTGTCTTTCAACTTTCTTGCTGTCAGCAAAAGTTGATAAAAACAATTTGTTAACCGGCAAAAAAAAAAGAACACACTAATCTTTAAACTCCTTTTCTCAATGCCGATTACAAATTGAAGACCTGACAACTAACTATTATTTGCAGAAGGCAAATATTTCCTCAGACAAATCATCACTTTTGTAACACGCAACAGGAAAATGTAAAACTGCTGCTAATGAATGGTTGTTTGAATTGTAATACATATTCTAAATGTGAATATTATTTAAAAATAGGTTGTTTATTTAAATGTTTGTAAAATCTACAATGAAAAGTAAAAACCTTTATGCCAAAACTTAAAATTAATATTCAAAGTTTTGTATCTATTTGTTGATGTTTGATATACTTATATTTCTCAAATATCCTTTTTGCTGTTATAGTGAAATGGGCCCCATTTCACTATAACAGTTTGTAATTTTGGTCTGCTCCACAAAATTTTCTTTTCATATCATAAATAAAACATAAATTTAAAAAACTTTTTCCATTCCTAGCTAAATGTGTAATTTTACTACTCTTTTCTAGTGTGTTGGTATGTGTGTACAAATCTGTTTCTTAGCAGATGTGAGAGCTTGTGAGTATGCATGTGTGAGTGTTTACTTTTGGTGTTTCCTTTTTATAAGCTCAGTATGAAAAAGGAAACGTATTGTTTGTTTGAGGCGTGGTAGCGTTTCGTTATTCTTTTTAATATTTGCAAATCAAAGTGGAAAGAGTCTAAAGGTTTAAAACACAATTGATTCTATATACATATCCTTACAACTCCTTTGAGATGTTTTCCTCAAAGCAATCAAAATATTTATTATTATTTGAAAAGGGCGTGGCCCAATACGGCCCTTGCACTGCGACCATTGTTAATCTATTGTTCTTCCCTTTACCCTCTCATGGGTCAAGTACGTCAAGAAACCAGGTCATCCTGTTCATCCAACATATTAGCTTGTAGCAAGCAGTCTATATCTTTTGTAGCCCAACGCCACATAACATATAGTCAAGTGTTCGATTGACTCCTTCCTCGTGCTAACCGCAAAATCTTCAAATGTCTGTATTGGAAATTCCTATTCTGTACTGAATGGTGTTCTGTAAGTTCACCAATCAGTAACCTTAGACTTTTCCCACCCAGTCTTAGAGCACGTTCTACAGTCGGATCAGAGTAATCTGGTTCTTTCTGGCTCGCCAGTTCATTTAGCCTGCTGTAATATTCTATTGCTAGCTTGACCGTAAAACTGCTTTAGGATTTGTGCACTGATTGACTGTTGGAAAGTATTTTTATCATCACACTCTTATATTCCCTATCGGCAGGTATTTTCACGGTTGCCCTTATTGCGTGTAGTTCCACTTGGAAGATTGTAGTGTCCTTGCTATTGCCTCTTCCACACTTTTAAGCGTTTTGGATCCATCTGTATACCACTTCTGTGAATCATTCCACAACAACCTGTTGGTAGTGCCCCACTCTTACCTTGTCGGGAAGATGGTGATGAACTTCGCGGTAAAGTCATGGATTGGATCTATGTAGTCGCTCAGCTGGGACAGCATGTGAGATTGATTTACATCAACACCTGTCTTGATGGCCTTATCGGATTGACCTTATTGAATCGACCAGCTCCACGGGTTAAATTATTCACCAGCATCCCCTGTGGCTAGCAACTTATCTCATAAGTCATATAAACAAACAAACACCTTGCTAAAGAACTCAGGCAATTTCCCAGGTAGTCTAAGGAAGACGAGACTTGATGAGTTGGTATAACCAAGCCCACTAACCCTTAACTCACCCAGCTACCCCTTACTTTTGTTTCCTTACGTTACAAATATCTGTTACAAGACAACAGCACCTCGGCGTGCTATTAGCCCCTGAAAGCCGGCATTGCATCATTGTTACCTGGGAAACTAATTCTCCTTCCCACGATTTTAGGTTTAAATTACAGCCAAAATGGTTTAGCCAAGATGTAGGCAAGTCAAACATGATGAGCGGCAAAATTGTGTGCAAGCAGAACCGCTTGGTCATAGTTTCCTACGATTTTAGGTTTAAACCACAGCCAAGACGTTTTAGCCATAATGTAGGCATTTCAAACTTGATCAGCGGCAAAATTGTGTGCAAGCAGAACCTCTCGGTGGCCTTACTGATCCTCCTTCTGCTAATTAAATCCTTGGTTAGGGCTTCGGAAGTCCAACACAACCTAAGTCATGCAGCTTCCTAGAGTTTTATTTGCTGTAACAAATGACGAATTCTTACCCCTCCTGACCCAGAAAGCAGAGGCCCTGTTTAGGCAGAGGCAATTCGCCTAGAACATATATAAACTACGTCTCTGAGCACCTTAAGTATAGAAAGATGGCTAATGAGGTTAACCATGGCAAAACCTGTTCCCCGGAAGGAATTCGGTTGAGACATATCAATTACGTATCTGAGTCCCTTAAGTATTGCAAGACAGTCAATAATGTTACCTGACTTTAGTATCTCCCTCCTCTTGAATAGCTACGTTAAGGGGCGTTATGTTCAAAAGAGCTTTCAAACCTGAAATTGGGGTGGATGCCATCGCGCCTATGATACATAGGAATTCGGGTCTCTGTACCCTGCATAGGTTTGATATGGGAACTACCTGTTGTGTTTTACCCTACCACACTAGAGATTCGTACAGTTTAGTATGTTTCTTTATTGCAAGGTAGTCATAATTCAAAAAAGCTTGTTTCGAGAAAAACACGTTTAAAATTTTTAGCTACCATACAAGTCGTAGAAAATTTTTTTAGAAAATAGGCTAAAGTTTAAAAGTAATTTGAATAAATTTTTGGCAAAATATAAAAAGTAGTACTGTTAACAATACTGCATTGTTAAGTCGAAAAGTCCATTTTTTGAGATATGACTATGTTGCAATAAAGGAGCGATATGTCTTTAGGACATAGGCCTCGGTAATCGTAATATACTCATAACAATATAAGGCTTTTAAGAAGAAAACATCAAAGAACAAGCATATGTCCTTTGCTGGTATATGTCCCTTGATAGTATATGTCTTTTGACATATAGAAACAGAACTTATTAAAATAATATGTGATCTGCATAGGTCTATATGTAAATTTTACTTCGTTTTGAAACAATTTTTAAAAATAATTTTGCTCAAATTTTGTACTCTTGTATACCACTGTGTCAATTAACATTGTAAAGATACTTGGCAAAATTTTATTTAATAACACCCTCTTACTATTGCTGGCTTAATAATTTTGATTATAAGTTTTTCATTATAAATATTTTCCTGTGATAGAAAAAAGGTGCAAATTGCATGTTATTGCAAAACTTTCTTATCCTTGTTGGTTGCAGGAAGTTAACTGCTTTTTGTTTCTATTTATTTGTGTTTCTCAACGTGTGCTTAAAACGTCAGCAAAAATTCATAAAAACATTTATAATTTTTCTTTTTTTTTTCTTCACTTAATATTCCTTTTCCTAAAAACAAACAACATTTTGCATATTTTAAATGGTTGGATTGCGATACGGTTACGTTATCCTACATCTTCCATTTTTTTTTTTTATTATTATTTTTTTGTTTTGTAGCAAAAATTATGCAAAGTTTTTCAATTTGACTAATTAAATATTTATGAAAAATGGTTCAAAAAATTTTGACTGCGAAGCATACAAATGAGGTGTGAAACAAACTAACCCAAAATAAAAGTATTAAAAATCAGCCAAGTGTAAGAGGCTAAAAAATTTTTAATAGAAACTTTTTTTTGGCAGGTAAAAGGTTAAGCTTTGAGTTAAAATAATTAATTATTATGCTTAATTATGCAAAAATTATTGCGCTTTATGTGTGAATCAGGCACTAACACACTCCAAATGAAAAGGAAATGACATTGCTTATGATTTCAGTCATGTGGCTGATGCGTAAAAGGCATTTTCGCAGTGTTTGAGGCCGTATTTTCTCTAAACCTTCGATTTCCAAATATTGTGTAACTTCGACAGCATATAAATCGTATCAAGCTGTAATTTTCTGTGGATGAAATAGTGTTGCGACAAAAGTTTGTTGTCACTCTAAATGCGACAATTCTGCATAATTATGTATACAAAATCAAAAATGGACTTCATGGGGGGAAACATTTTTGGTTGAAATTTAATATCAATTGACGAACAGAGCCATCAATAATTTGTAAGCATTGCTCTGGTGCAATGCGATCAATAGTGAAACGAAACTAAAGAATAGGCAACTATCAGCTGTTAAATGGGGTGTCAAATAAGCCAGTGTTGCCAACCCAGAGTTGTGAAACTACAAAAACACTTAAACAGCTGGGTATAAATATATATATATTTTTTAACCAATGTAGCTTTATGAAGTTGGGGTACTATAATAAAAACAACACCAAAAAACATTACACGTATATTTTTAGTAGAATGTAGCTTTGCCAAATCGTCTATGCTCTTTCTCAGAACAGTAAAGTCTGTAAACAAATTTTAGACATGTTTCTGATACGATATGTGTTTATTTTTGAGATGGTATTAATTAAAGTCGAGCCTCTATAATTATTTTTTTTATTCGCTATTTAAGCTTCTAACATTTATACCAGTAAAAAATTATAAATAGCTTGTTTTCTATGTTTCCCATTTCATAGGAACTACCCTAATCATCAGTAGACTTTGGAAATTTTTGAAAGATATTCTCAAACATTCAACTTTATATCCCAACAATCCAAATAAATTGCTGAGAATTTAAAAAGAAAAATGCTCTAATAATATCCGTCAAAACACAAAAACAAGCTTTTCTACTTATAAACGTCTCTAACATTTCTTTACACCTCTATTTAATAAAGCTATTTTGGTGAACAATAAAAAAAAGGTCAGCCACGTTGTCCGAAGAAAATTTTTTACTGAGAGATTTCTGAAGCAGGATCCACCCATTTCGATATAATAAATAAAATGTACAAATAGTACTAGATGGCCATGCGGCTGCACAGTTGTGAAAAAGATTTACATCAGCACCTGCCTTGCGGCGTTATCTGATGATGGACCTGTTCCACGGAGTGAATTATTCACGATTCACCAGCGCCCCCATGCAGCTTGCTAGGCTCACACAGGTAGCAATTTTTGCCACATATTTGTGGCCATATGAGCAACTTCTTGTGAGGAGTTCGGATCTTTTACTCCCTCCCACTAGCAGCATCAGCCCTTAAACCAACTCACCCGTCAACCATCACCACTGGTGCCTTAGAGTACAGGTATCTAGGCAACAGATCCTCTGGAGGTTGTTAATCCCTGAAAAAAAGCCACACACCAAACAATTATCAAGGATACTAACACTCCCTTCCTGCGTTTTAGGTTTCAACCACAGCCAGAACGTTACAGCCAAGGTAGGCACCTCAACCATTATCAGCCCGGGTTGAACTGCAAGCAGAACCACCCGGGGGCTATGCTGATCCCCGTTCTGTAAATTTTAACCCTTGGTAAGGGTTTCGGAAGGCAACACAACATAAGTCATGCGGCTCCCTAGAGTTTTGTTTGCCGCATCAAACGAGGGACCCCTTCCCCTTTTTACCAGAAAAACAGAGTGCCCAAGTTAGAAATACGCCAAGGCAAAACCTGATCCCCGGGGGTATGCGGCAACACAGCGAAATATATTCCTCTTTTTAAAGAGGAAAGCAATATTTCCACATATATGTATGTACATACATAAGTTTAACAGCTGTTGAAAATTCCATGTGAATTGGAGCCAATTTATTATTTTCACAATTGTCGTAATATGTTGAGAACAATATTTCATATTTTTTGTGACGAGAAAACTATAACTACATATATAAGTATAACTATTGCTGTGCGCATTTTGATAGCAATTCGCGTGAAATACTAATTCCGCTATCGGTCTTTATGAGGAAGACTGCTTTATACTTTATCTATGCTGTCACTTCTAAGCTAGCCTAAATATGTCAGTGTCATATCCTGCCATAGCTTGTCAACGTGAATAGTTTTTGTACGAACAATTAAAATGTAACGCGTCTGAAGTTTGAAGTAATACTTGTAGTTTTAAGCATAACCATTATCTTATCCAGAATAAAGGATTGTGTATGTGAAGTCTAGTTACATATCATATCAAGTGTCATGTTATTATATACAACTTTGGCTTAACTACTTGACTATGGAATAAACTTTTGAATTGTATATGCAGTACATATGTATATACATATGTATATATTTATATATTTAGTCATGTATATCTGCTCTATCTGACTAGCACGCATTTGCTTTTGCATGTGAAAACTCAGAAACAGTTTGCGTAACATTTTATGTTCAATAAAATATGTAAACGTCAAAGAGCTGTATATAACACGAATGCAAGCACATATTTTAGCTAAAATGCTACACTCTTAAAAAATGTTTTATGTTAAATCACCTGTTGCGTTTAAAGGTATTTTAACGGCAATAATGTTAAAAGTAACATAATTTTATGTTTTAAGAGTTCTGTTATATCATGTCCAACATTGAAAGAGTAAACTTCCTTTTAACAGCAGCATGTTAAAAGGAGATTTCTTTTTTTCTAGGTAAGTTTATGTAAAAGAATTTTATTAACATCAGGAAATTAAGCAATAAATTTATTTAACATTGCCAAGACTGTTTCGTATGACACCAATTAGCATAACGGAAAACTTCATACTAGCAGAGAATTTAAAAGTGATTTGTAATACTTGATTTGTAAATATTGGAAATGATAGTCTTAATTGAGACTGTTTTTTTGTTATTAATTTTGATGTACTCGCTTTTTATATTCAATGTACAAGAAATCAATTGCGTTTATTCTTATTTAGCTTTTTATATAAAAAAAAATTAATTTGTTAAATTTTTGTTGAACTTTCATAATTTTTTAAATTAAAAATTGTTTGATTTGTACATATGTACAACAGGTTTTTAGTTCAAGTTTTTCCTTTCTTAATTTTTTTTCTTAAGAAGGATTTTTTTACAATACAAATTTGCTGTGATCAATAATTTTGATTGAAGAAGACAAGAAAAATAATAATCAAATCTTTAGCTGGGGGACAACTAGCTGTTTCGTAGTCGCTACACTACTCATCAGCACCCACTGGGATTTGAACTCGGGTCATGACGTATCATGATCTACTACTTTAACCACTAAGCCACCGAGCATTTAATTATTTTTTATCTATATTCATCTCATATTGAATCACATATGCATTTTGTTAATTGCCCAAAAAAAAATTAATATTTGCAGCTTGTTTTTATGTTTCTTAGTTGTCTGCATGTCGACATTTCATAGGAGCCACCCTCATCAAAGGCTTCTAAGTCCACTGATGATTAGGGTTACTTTTATGAAATGTCGATATGTAGACAGAGTGTGTCATCGATTTACATCAACACCTGCCTTGACGGCCTTATTTGATTATGAACGAAATCCACGGCACAAAGTACACAGAGATGAATCACGACGGAAAAGAGATAACTAATAGGCTTAAAAACTCTGTGAACTTCACTCAGAGACAACTAATAGGACTAAAATTATGTGAATTTGCGCTTGGGCTTTTATTCTTAAATAATAATTAAAATTTTTTTTCTCATATCAGTAAAAACAAATACTACATATAGCTTAGAAATTGAGATAACAAATTTTACTTCATAAGAAAATAATTCCAATAAAGATAACAAATTTTACTTCATAAGAAAATAATTCCAAATTCTAATAAAAACGTGTTATTTTTGTGTATGTTTACGTTCAGAAATTAGTACACAATGTACAACATAGGCGTCACTTTACCGCAACTCTCTACCATCTGACATTCGCCTTTGATGAAAGTTACTTTTAACATCTGTGCTGTCTTCTGTACCAACGGGCTGGATTATTTATGACTCACCAGCGCCCACGTGTGGCTTGCAAGGCTCACACAAGTCGTAAATTTTTGTCATAAGCTTATAGCCATACTGACAAACACCTTGCCGAAGAGTTCGGACGGACATTCAAGACAGATTGTGAAACTGATTTACACCAGTCCCTGCCTTGTCGGCGCAATCTGATAATTGACCAACTCCACGGGATGTATTATGTGTAATTCATCAACACCTTCATGTGGCTTGCAAGGTTTGCATAAGGGTCGCAATTTTTTGTCCTAAGTTTGTTGCCATATACACAAACACCTTGCTTAAGAGTTCTAGCTTTCTAATCCCTCCTTTATGCGATTTTCCAGCAGTCAATGGAAGACAAGGCTCAAGTAACTCACCCATCTAAACATCACTCGTGGCTCCTTACATTACAACACCAACAAACATGGTGCAAGACAACAGTACCTCGGAGGGTTACTAGCCTCCAAAACATGGCGTCCACCATAGTTATCAGGGCCCCTAATTGCTCTTCCAGCCACATTAAGTTTAAATCACAGTCAGTACGTTTGAGCTGAGGTAAGCACCTAAACCACGATCATCACCGAGGTGGTTTGCAAGTCAGAACTCCCCGGAGACTTTACGGATCCCCTTCTTACTAATATTAAGCCATAGTAAGGGTTTTGTAAGACCAACACAACATAAGTCATGCGGCTTCCTAGAGTTTTATTTGCTACAATAAACGAGGGACAGGGATATGCCTCAGAAAATAGGGTTTATATCAAACCAGCGCACTTTTTCAGCGGCATTACACACATTGAAGCCAGAGCAGACAACTTACTTCAATATTTCAAATATAAAATACATGCATTTAAATCCGAACGTTTTGACAACAGCAAGGTTGTTGTCCACGCTGAATTTTTTTTACCACAATTGAATTAAACTAATTTCTATTTTCGTTGAATACAAAATAAAAACAGTGTGACCATTCTGTAAAAACATTTTTTTTTTACCATACTTGAATTAAACTAATTTCTGTTTTTGTTGAATATATTGTAAAAATTGGCTCTTGGAAAAGTATTTTATTTTCTAACATAACAGAAAAAATACCAAAATAAATGATGTTTTAAATAAATTTATTTGTACTATTGTTAAATATGTATGTACAAGAAATCTTAATTTAATAGAATATCTAAAGGGTGGTTAAATTTCAAGGGCCGATGTTGATTTTGAATAAAACACAAACTATTTAGTAAATTATTGTAATTTTATTTTATTATGATATACTGGTGTTACTCAATTATGTATGGAACAAAATATCGGCCAAATAAGCGCCGCGACTACGGCGGCACACCTTCATCCGATGACCCTGAGGCATAATGGAAGTTCTATGCCGTTAATGTGCCGAATTATCTCATCCTTTAGCTGTTGAATTCTTGCTGGCTTATCGACGTACACCTTTTCTTTCAAATAACCCCAAAGAAAAAAGTCCAACGGAACAAAATATCGGCCAAATGGGCTCCGCGACCACGGCGGCACACCTTCATCCGATGGTCCAAATTTTCGATGACCCTGAGGCATAATGGAGGTTCTATGCCGTTAATGTGCCGAATTATCTCATCCTTTAGCTGTTGAATTGTTGCTGGCTTATCGACGTACACCTTTTCTTTCAAATAACCCCAAACAAAAAAGTCCAACGGTGTCAAATCACATGATCTTGGCGGCCAATTGACATCTCCATTACGTGAGATAACACGGCCATTGAAATTGTTGCGCAAAAGAACAATTGTTTCGTTAGCTGTGTGGCAAGTGGCACCGTCCTGCTGAAACCACATATCGTCTACATCCATATCTTCCAATTCGGGCCATAAAAAGTTCCTTATGATCTCACGATAGCGAACACCATTCACAGTAACTGCCTGACCGGCCTCATTTTGGAAAAAATACGGCCCGATGATGCCGCCAGCACATAAACCGCACCAAACAGTCACTCTTTGTGGGTGCATTGGTTTTCGACAGTCACTCTTGGATTCTCATTCGCCCAAATGCGGCAATTCTGTTTATTGACGAATCCACTGAGGTGAAAATGTGCCTCATTACTGAAGATGATTTTCTTCGAAAATTGATCATCATTTTCATAATAAGTCTGGATAACTTTAACACGTTGTTGGATTGTGTATCTCTCCATGGTTCAAGTTGAGTAAGTCTGAAATAGAGAAATGTCAAATAAAATTCGGAAAAAAAACTTGGCGCGTAGGTGTGGTTCACATTCAACATCGGCCCTTGAAATTTAACCACCCGATAGTATGCATTGAGATATACATTTTATTTCATTCTTTGACGAATATTTTAAAAAAATTTTTTTGTCTCTTGAGTCGAATAATTTTTGGTGCACATTTTGAAAAATTCTTTATATTGTCCTAAAGTTTCAATTCTTAAATATTGTTCCCATTGTAGATCAAAAGATATATCCGACTATATTTCAACTTAGAAGTCCCGCTTAACCTAAATTAAGCATAGGAAACAAAAACTTTTCTAAGTTATTGGTTTTTTTTTTATCTCTTTAAGAATTTTGTTAAGAGTGAACTTTTTCCATGAAATGTCGATATTTACAGAACTTGCTCTGTAAATCAAGGGAATTTTATATAAAAACTCTAAGGTGGCCACACTAAAGTATACTTTTATTTAAATGAAATTATGTTACTGTGTTCAAAATAATTCAGTTGTCGACTACAATTGTCGGTTGCTGCATTTGCTGCCGTGAAGTTGTGAAATCTAATGTGGTCTTTGTGTTTCATACATAAGGGTTAAAAACAGAATTTTTTAGCTTTGATTCTAAATAATTATTTTCAAAATATGTCCCCATTTTCCTTATTACATCTAGAGCGATTCTAAGAAGTGATATGTATATATGACTTCCAGCCATTCTTTATGCTGCTGTAACATTTTGCTCAAAATTTCAATCTTCATTTCTAAGGAATTTATATAATTCCTTTCTGGTAGATTTACTGAATTAAAAATATTTGTCTATCGACTCATTTCCTTTAAATACGAGTATTCTGCTATCTTCTTCTAAACAATAATGCTGATTATTACAAGTATAAATTTATTGTCTAATCATTTGCTTATTTAATTAACAAATTTTTTAACACAAAAAATTAGACTTTGTCCTGGCAAATTATCTCCTTCTAAAAGCAATAAAATTATAATCTAATGAATCAAAGGATTTTTGCAGAAAACTTCAGACAAAATATTTAACGTCTTTTAATCAGATAAGTTGACATAAACATGAAACAAAAATACTTAAAATATTTTATGTATATAAAGGAGGAGCTTATCTTCTATCTAAATCATATAATTTTATTAACAGATTGAAAAGATACAAAATTCATGTAGTCAATACGAAGAGAGATTAAAAAATAAAATTTTCATTTTCAAGCAACAGATGATGCAACAATTGCTTCAAAAAAAAAAGTCTCTGTTTTAACTTAGAGCTAGAAAATTAAAATAAAACGAAACAAATAAAATAGAAATAGAAATATATTGCAGTATGAAAATCAATTTCACAATATAGTAAATATTATCATTGATTTTGTTCTAAGTATAAAATTACTAGAGTGATAATTTATCTTAATGATAATAAAAAAAAAGACAATAGTTATCATAATACTCGTAGTTTTCTAAAAATATCACAGAGATATTTTTTTTTAAATGATAATAAAATAATAATAAAAGTATTTATCACAATAAAAATTTTCTATGGAAAAATATTAATACAGTGAAAATTTTTTGCTAAAAAATTACAAAAAATTTTTTTTTCAATTTGCATAATGATAATTTTTATAGAAAAATTGTCAGTAGCATAATTTTCCATAGAAAAAATTATCTCTCTATAGCTATAACATAAGGTGTGTTCATCTACTTTACTAGTAAAAACTAGTAACGAGAGAGTAACAAGAAATTTTGCTAAACTACTCTCAAAAATGTGAAAAAGTAAATGAACAGTTTTCTAGCTAAAACTTGCAAGTTAGAGTAGTGCTGTTATGTATAGGTATATATGAGTACTTAGTAACTATCCCTTTATTTTTTGGTCAAATTATACATATGTATATGTATATTGTTATAAAAAGAGCGTGGTTGTGGTCATTTATATTCAGTTCGAGTTGGTTGAAGAAAAATCAAACCATTTTGATTTTTTTCAAGTTGGCTAGTAAGTCTCTCAATTCGATTGTGCTTTGTATGTTCGAGTCTTCTGATCAGTTGTCCAAAAAACTTAAGAAACTTAAGCTTCCAAATGTACAAACCAAAAATTTAATTTAAAAATTATAAAGTTCAACAAAAATTCAATAAATTATTGTCCAAATTTATGTTTGTAATTTTTTGTAAAGAAAATGTTAAATAATTTTAAAATTGTCTTTAATTTCATTGAATCTGATAGTTGGATGAAAATCGTTCAATTCAGTTTATGAAGTGTGTTGCCAAGAACCAATTCAATTGAAAGACTCAATTCACAATTGAATTGAAACGTGTATTTATACGTTACAACTTCCTGCCTAGCATAGCATAATATCAAAGTGTAAAGTACCGAGTAGCTAGGTACTCATAATATTTACAATACTAAAAGTAACATCTGTTTTGTAAAAAATAAAGAAACAAAAAACAGAAATATTTTAGGGGTTAAAATTAGATAAATGTTAATATAATTATAAATGGAAGGATCCAAGTGTGAATTTAATTGCTTCCCTAGAAGCATTAAACACATTCAAGCAAGTAAATTTGTCGGAACATCCTTTGCCACTGATGTGCCAGATACTGTGTTGCTTAGTTTATTTCCCTTAGACTTCTTATTTTATTAAAAAGACTACAAAAATACATTTGTAATCTTTTTAATACTTTTAATCGGCTTAAGTTTACATACAATTATAATTTCTTAAATTTTCCAAAATGTTTTAATTTTTAACTTAATTTAGAAATACTGTTTTGTAAACCAAAAGCAAAACAGCTGTTTGAATAATTATTGCAAGTAAAAATTTTACTTGTAAAAACTTGCAAGAATTTTTATGGCTCTCAATTTTTTACGCTCTTTTGACGCTCTCTCGTTGCAAATTTTTTGGGGTAATGAACGCTTTCTAGTAACAATTATTACAAATTTGTAAAAGTTTTTAGTAAATGAACACAACTATAGACTTCCTTGCTTTTTCAAACAAAACGAAAACAAAATTTTGAGAAATTTTCGTAATTTCTACCAGCAAAATACATGTCGAGGCAGCTTTGGAACTGCCCAAGGCAGCTTTATTCAGGTAGTGGCAGAATTACAATAAATACAAAATTTTGACAACTATTCGTAAATTCTACCAACAAAATACATGTTGATGTTTGTTGGTGTTGTATTTATTGTAATTCTGCCACTACCCAACAAACACTAAATCAAACATTTGATATAAAATGACTTTATCATTTGATATTAAGGGGGTGTGCGAAAAGGGTGGCAAAGTACTATGGTGAAAAATAATTTGTCTGTGGTAAAGAAATTTCATGTTTTTGCTGTGTGAAAAAATATTATATTTGACAACATAAAATTTTGACAAAACAGAAAAAATGTTAAGAAAACTAATAAAAAATAATAAATAAAAATTAATATATTAAGAAATAGTTATAATATAGCCATTTTTCAATATAGTATTATATGATTTGTATACTTTTAAATATAAAATTTTAAAAAAATTGAGTTTTTTATTCGCTATTTAAGCTTCTAACATTTATACCAATAAAAAATTATAAACAGCTTGTCTTCTATGTTTCCCAGCTATCTATATGTCGACATTTCATAGGAACTACCCTAATAATCAATATATATAGATAGCTGGGAAACATAGAAGACAAGCTGTTTATAATTTTTTATTGGTATAAAATTTATATTATTTAGTAAGACTAAGGATAGAAATAATAAATTGCTAATATTGTTTATAAAATTCCATGTAAGGGAAATGATCAGGAGAATTGTAATAAAGTATACATAGGAACAACAAAAAACAAATTAAGGACAAGGATAGCGGGACATAAATCAGAAAAAAAAATAATCTTCTCATTGCTTTGAATTAAATCACTATCCTCATTTTGAAAATGTTTCAATAATAAACACAGAATGTAATAATAAGAAACGTTATATGTTAGAAATGTTAGAGATTATTACTACACCTGTAGAACAGAGAATTAAGTTTAAATTATATAATAATTTAGCACATTTAGACATTTAGTTAGCAAAAAATTATTACGTTGAATGTATATATAGGGTATTATTGTTAAGATATTATTAAAGGCCCAATCAGACTATTATACAAGTATAAATGCTTTCATTAGATTTTGTGAGATAAAAATCTAAACATATTTCTTGCGATTGTCAAAAAGTCTAACGTAAATTAGATTTTGCATTCACACCATCACACTTGATATAAACCAACATAGATGTGCCATCATAAAACTTTTCACGGCGGCAGGTGCGCTATTCGTCGTAGGCGATAGACGTGCCGGCGCGTGAAATTCTTCAACAGTTAAAATAATAATTATGTATAACACATCCAAATACAATAGCACAAACTTATTTTATGTTCTAAATATAGCATGAGCAAAATACAACTATAAATGACAGCTAAATTCCAAATTTCGAGCTTTTTTATAACGACAAAAAATACTATCAGTGACGGCATCCCATCGGCTACGAAATAACCGACTACTCAATTTTTAATTAGCTGGTTTGCTAAAAAACACAACCCTGATCCAATGTAAAATATTATCGTTTTGAAAAGTTTCAAAAAACAACAAAGTCGTATGGGATGTCAAATTTTTATCGTATTATTTTTCATATGTATGACGGATTACATTCAGACTATCAGACTTGCACGTATTATTTGAATTTTTGACAAGTATTAATACAAAGTATAATAATCTGAACTGGGCTTAAGTTATGTAAAACTTGTTCATGTTATTCTGTGACCAACATGTTCCTTGTTAATTTGTTTAAAGTTGAGGAGCCACATATAATCGTTAACAGGGCTCGTGGTGGTTGCAAAAAAAGTTTAATTTTGTATTATGTAATTTTTCAATTTGAAAATATTGCTAAGAATTTCTCTTTGTGTTTGAATTTTTTGTATATAAGAATTTTTTGACAACATTTTTTCAAACAAAAATTTGTATAACATTTTAATTTTCCTGACGATGCTAACAAACTGTTAGCGAAATATCGAAACAGAAGTAAAAAATACGTTACTTTTTTATAAAAAAAACAACAAAAGATCTTAAGCTGCAAAAATGTTAATAATTTAACATAAAAGAATATCAAATAATATTAGGATAAAAAATAATTTATTCCAATCAAATTCCTACATTTTAAATATTTCACTCCTATTGTCAAAATTTATATTAGCCCCATGATATAAAAAATACAAGGTAGTTTCATTCTCTTTTTATTATTTGTAATAAGGATTTTTGAAGTTTATTTTTAGAGGGAAATATAAAAATGCGTTGCCACACAGTTGAATAAGGGAATTTACTCCTAGAATGGATTTTTTCTGAAATGTGTAGTGCATTGTTCATATTAGAAAAAGCTAGAAATAATAAACTGATGTACGTAGGTGTCTGTGGTCGTTTTGAAACCCATGTTAGGTTAGGTTTAACAGGCTGCCAGCTATTGTAAAGCCAGCCCCAATTCCAATTTCGTCCCAAAAACTAACAGCACGGACTTCTGCTGATCAGTAAACTTTACGATAGCATTCAAACGAATGCCTATTTTAAAGAAAATATTATTACATTTAAAAGAAAATACTCTTTAGATATAAAAAACAAAGGGAAAAGTTTGATGCTTGTGGTTTAAAAATATATAAATAATTATTTCTAACGCCGACCGACTGTTGGAGTCTTCCGACAAGTCGTATGCCAAATACAGTGAAGTTATTCTAGTAGAAATTTTAACGACATTGTTTTTAAGATAAACACCACAAAAATAATTGGTGTTTAGTTAACGCTAATCAGTCAGGCTATAAAAACAGCTGATTTAAAACGAAGACAAATAGTGTTAAAAACTGTTATAAAATCGCGAAAACACCAACGCTAGTGTTAATTTCTCTAAACGAATTTTATTAACGTTAAAAAAAGTTAGTGAATTGCACTACTGGACGTGACTTGTAACTTCTCTAACAAATGGCGCGATATAAATTATTCAGTGCATTTAAAAGAAAAAATAATAGCTGATTTTAATAACGGCCAATCACTGACCACAATTGCAAAAAAAAAATTGACATTCACCACAGCGTTATATTAAGAATTATCAGCCGTTTTCCCTGTTCGTTCTCGAAAAATCAGTAAACGAGATGGCCAGGCAATAATACGTTTGATAAAAAAGACCGATTCGTGCCATCAAGAACCATCGCCACACAATTGTTATTAAATGTTACCCCCAGAAGAAGTCAAAAGCAGGCTGCAGAAGGCGGACCAGAAGCATACCATACAAAAGTATAAAAAAGATCTTTATATCACGGAAAAATAGACTGGCCAGGTTGAAATTTGCAAGGGAACACATTAATTTGACCACCACACAAAGGAATTCCATACTATTCTCCGATGAGTCCAAATTTAATTTAAAAGATTCTGATAGATTAAGACTGGTTAGATGACCGAAAAGCCAACGTCTTAATCCACGTTATACTAAAGGCACATTGAAATATAGTGTCGGTAGCATTTTAGTCTGGAGATGTTTTTCAGGACATTTTTATATATTTTAAATTTATGTATGTATTTTATTTTAAAATTTTTTATTTATTTTTGTTTGAAGTCACAATTTTATTATTGAAAACAAGGGAATGTATAAACTAATACGGTAGCACAATTTTATGGAAAATGTCACAATTCTTATACTTGTCAGATGGTGATTGTTAAGGAAAATTGAGAGAATAAAACTACCTTGTATTTTTTATATCATGATTAGCCCCTAGAGCTAGTAAAACTTTATTCACCTCAGAAATGTCAAAATTTTACTTACAAGAGTACTTTTCTACTGTTTCACACACGTTCTAAACATAACTTTCAAACCTTTTTCAATGACATTTGATACTCAATATTTTATCAATTTGCTACGATCTCCCAGTCGTAAAATAAATGTGTCAGCAATTACTGAAAAAAATCAACATTTTAAATTCATTTATAAAAAAAAAATTTAAGAATTCGGGAAAAGATTATTATTAAATGTGTTTTGTTTGTAAGCAATATGCAATTAAATTTGAGATTTGTTTTAATAAGTAAAAACGCATGAATCATAACATAAAAAAAAAGAAACATTAAGAATTAATGAGATTAGAGTCAATAAGAACCAACTACTTTGTGCTTTCGAGAACTTCAAGACTAGGAAAAATAATAATAATAAAATAAATAATAATAATAGAAAATTTAAATTAGCAATCAATAATAAATCAAAAAAAAAAAACAAAACAAATTTGTAAAGCAAAAATTAGTTTTTATTTGTATTCCACATCATAATCCACATTTGAAAAACATTTGAGAATTACATTTAAAACCAACTTGAGAATAAATGAATTTATCAATATTTGTTATTTAATTATTTGATCTTGTTAAAGTAAATATATATCTTTTTTTAAGGGCTTCAGTATGGTCAGATGAAATATAAATACTTTTTTATATATTCTTTTCCCCAACGTTTCGTTAGCTTTATTAAAACATCATCAGGGGTATAAATAGTAACGAGTGATTTTTTTGCTATTATCTTTTTGGCAACACTAGTTTTGACAGCTCACGCACGTTTTGTATCTTGTGTCTCTGTCAAACATCTTCAGTTTGGTCTATAATTTAATCATGAATCGTCTTACAAACGAACAACGCTTGCAAATTATTGAATTTTATTACCAAAATGCGTGCTCTGTTAAGAAAGTTCATCGCGCGCTACTTCCATTTTATGGTCAGTTTAATCGAAATACTGAGGCTTCTATTCGGGCTATTGTAAAAAAATTTCGCACCAAATTTACATTGTTGGACATTAAACCACCAACACGCTTACGTAGAGTGCGAACTGAAGAAAATATCGCAGCCGTTCGTAGCAATTGGGCCTCTGTTACTCCACTACGTGGAAAATTTTGCGGAAGGATTTGGGTGTGAAGCCTTATAAGATACAGCTGGTGCAAGAATTGCAGCCAAACGACCTACCTCAACGCCAAATTTTTGGTGAATGGGCTCTTGAAAAGTTAGATGAAGATCCACTTTTTTATCGAAGAATTGTGTTCAGCGTCGAGGCTCATTTCTGGTTGAATGGATACGTGAACAAGCAAAACTGTCGTATTTAGAGAGAAGAGCAGCCAGAAGCATTGCAAGAGCTACCAATGCATCCACAAAAAACAACCGTTTGGTGCGGATTATGGGCTGGCGGCATCATTGGGCCGTATTTCTTCAAAGATGATGCGAATCACAACGTTACTGTGAATGGTGAGCGCTACCGTGCGATGATAACAAGCTTTTTTTGGCCCAAAATGGAAGAGCTTGACTTGCATGACATGTGGTTTCAACAAGACGCTGCCACATGCCACACAGCACGCGAAACAATGGACCAATTGGGAGGCGAGTTCGGTGAACAGTTTATTTCACGCTTGAGACCAGTCAATTGGCCGCCCAGATCGTGCGATTTAACGCCTCTAGACTATTTTTTGTGGGGCTATGTTAAGGCTAATGTCTATAGCGACAAGCCCGCTTCGATTGACGCACTGGAAGCCAACATTGCCAACATTATTCGTGAGATACCGGCCGAAATGTTGGAAAGAGTGTGCCAAAATTGGACTAAGCGGATGGACCATTTGAGGCGCAGTCGCGGCCAACATTTGCATGAAATAATCTTCAAACATTAAATTATATCGTCCCAACTATCGATCCAAATAAATATTTCATGCATTTTTTTTTTTTTAATTTTATGTGTTTTTTTCTTTTTTAATTTCCGATAGTTCTTATAAAATCACCCATTATAATTATTTCATGGTTTTCCTTTGTAAGTTAAACATTAATAAATAAATAAATAAATAAAAAACTGGACATCATATTAAATATTTCGTCAATCTTGTCTATTTTTTATTTTTGCAGCTAAATATCGTTTTATTTTATATAAAAAAATTCATCAGTATTTATTTTCAATATTTCGATAACAATTTGTTATCATCGTCAGGATGATAACAAATTAATTTTCCTGATGATGATAACAAATTGTTATCGAAATATTGAAAATAAATACTGTTGAATTTTTTATATAAAATAAAACGATCTTTAGCTGCAAAAATAAGAAATATTTGAATTTATCAATTTGAAAATAATTTTTTCTTATTGTTGAGAATACCATGTTTTTCAATTTGAACTCCAGTTGGTAACAAACGATTGTCGTTTGAGAAAAAGTTTGATTTCAAATCATTCTCAATTTGAATTCAAATCATAGTGTTTGTTGGGTACTTGTTTGAAGCTGCCTTGCAGCTTTATATATTAAAGCTGCCTTGCTGCCTTGGTTGTTGTTAATTTTGACAACAGGAAACAGATATAATAATACAAATACAAATTTTCGTGATACATAAAAAATCAAAATTTATTTTAAAAAATTTGCAGTCTTTTTCTAAAATTTAAAGCAAATTCAATGGCAGAAATAAGAGAGGAGGACAATAAAGAATTACTTGCCATTCCTAAGGTCTGCCGATATGAAACTTTGAGTTCTCCTAAAACTGAACAGATTCTTAACGAAAGTGCAGATTGGCTTCAGGATCAGGGCCCCGTTCCCTTATGGAGTCGTTTGAAGCCTTTCAGCTGTACAGGCGAACTAAAAGAAACTGTCACCAGCGAAAAGAAGAATTTTATGGTTGAAATACCAGGTCGTCTTTACTCGCTTTTTGGATCAGTCAGACAACAAAGAGATTGTGTCAATAAGGTGGAACTCTTAAGCAATATTTACTTAATGAACAATGTTTTTGCTTTATGTGCTGCTCTTAAAAACGATTTTAGCGAATGGTCTGAACAGCTAATAGATAAAATTTGCCAAGCAGCCGTCACTCAATATCCTGATTTCTTAAAAGGACACTCTTTAGCAGACCAAGACGTCAAAATCAAACATTTCAATGGCTTATTTGAATTCAACGATGACGAGTATAAAGCTCAAATACATCAAGTTGCAACCGGCATTTTGTACATACCCTTTGGATTGTATAAATTTAACTTGGCCAGGGTACTGAGTTGGTTTTTCAGCCGCTATCAGTTTGGTTTCATCAAGTGTGGTCAACGCACCTTGGTTATAGGAAAAATTCTCAACATTGAACACGATTTCTTTATGTATGACTGCCAAAGCTGTGGCTTCCCCATGTTTGCAGAGCAAACAAAAGCCTCATATATTTTAAGAACACCTTATTTACAGATCTTGCTTTATTGCCTTTTAAAGACCTTAAACTTATCGGAAAAAATTAATTTTATCCTATACAATGTCGATATTACAGTAATAAATCATTTAGAGAGGAAAGTTTCCAGGCCAGTAGTACGCAAACCCACGACCAAAATTTCAGCCAAGAATTTACTACCGGAAAAAGTTACGACTCACAGTGGAACAAAAGTACAAAAACTTGCACTAAAGAAGACACAAAAAAATGTGCAAAGAGTGGGCCCAAAAAGTGCACAGAAAAATATCCAAAATAAGTCTATTGCTCATAAGCCAAATATTCAAAATTCTATAACATATTCCGAAACTTTTGGCAGCAAAGAAAGAAATAGACAAATTACATTGGATCCAAATAATATGTATTATATTGTAGCCGTTCCAAAAACAGGCCTGGTCACAGCAAAAGTTGAATCCGAACAGTTGATAATACCAAAAATTGGCATGTCCTTGGCTAAGGACAATAGAAATCATGGAGTAGCTAAAGAAAAGGCTAAGGAGTCAGAAGTAGAAAAGCTTATAGAGTCAATTAATTTAGAGAAATCTGCCAGTACAGTTACTTTGATTCCCGAAACAGCGGAAGCGAATGTTATAAGAAATCCTGAAAATTTATGCTTAAAAGTTTATCTGGTAGAAAACAATGACAGCAGCGATCAGACAGAACCTAATAGAGATGATAAAATAAAAATTGCTCATCAGCTAAGAGACTTCTTTATAAAATAAGCTGACTTAATATTATCGACCCGATTACAAATGAAAATTCCGGGCGATTTTCTTCACTTTTCTCTTTCCTCCATTATGAATAAAAATTGAGTATGCCGTTTATACTTTCTCATTTCTTTCACTCACAGAAAATATTTAAGAGGGATCAGATACTCAATTCCTGCGATAAAATTAACAGAAATTGTGCTTACGAGAGAAATAAATTCCACGAGAAATACATTCTGTGAGAATATCCATAATTGGGCTGTATATTAATATACATATGTATTTCCTTAACAAACAATAAATAAATAGAAAAATTTTCTTTCCAATTCTGGAATGAAAATGAGTCTGGAAAAAGATTCCGTTCAATACATATAAAAGGAACTGCACAGCATCAATAAATCTATATGAAATTTAAATGCAGGGCACTTGCTTTCACTCATCGTAGCCATGATGCATTTTAATATCAATATATCAAAAGTATCTTGCAGGAATGTTCTGAGAAACGCAAGTCGCTTAAGTTTAGCGTTTTCGATTTGAAAACGCCAAATAGGTGTTCTGAGAAACGTATTACTCAAGAAGTATTTTTCGGAAAAAGCACCTAAACGCCATTAAAACGCGCGTTCCTTAGAACACCTAAAAATCAATTAAGCGTTTTTCAGAACACTATGCGGTTTCAGAACACGCGTTTCTCAGAACATGGCAAGTTACGCACGTTTCATGGAATATTAAATATTAATTGTGAATAATTTTATTGCCTTTTGCAAATTCAGTTTTAGCAAATTCAATCACTTCACTTCAGTATACACATGTGAGTTGAAGTCGCCTATTTTAAGCGATATGCGATTTCCAGAACACCTATTTAGCGATTTTAAATCGCAAAACCATACTTCTTGCGTTATACTTTTCTCAGAACACCTATTTGGCGTTTTCAAATCAAAAACGCTAAACTTAAGCGATTTGCTTTTCTCAGAACATGCCTGATAATAAACTCAATGAAAAATTTTTTTTCCAACACAAATTGTAATGGGTGATTTTATAAGAACTATCGGAAATTTAACAAAAAAACACATAAAATTCAGAAAAATGCATGAAATATTTATTTGGATCGATAGTTGGGTCGATATAATTTAATGTTTGAAGATTATTTCACGCAAATGTTGGCCGCGGCTGCGCCTCAAATGGTCCATCCGCTTAGTCCAATTTTGGCATACTCTTTCCAACATTTCGGCCGGTATCTCAGGAATAATGTTGGCAATGTTGGCTTCCAGTGCGTCAATCGAAGCGGGATTGTCGCTATAGACATTAGCCCCACAAAAAATAGTCTAGAGGCGTTAAATCGCACGATCTGGGCGGCCAATTGACTGGTCCCAAGCGTGAAATAAACTGTTCACCGAACTTGCCTCTCAATTGGTCCATTGTTTCGCGTGTTGTGTGGCATGTGGCACCGTCTTGTTGAAACCACATGTCATGCAAGTCAAGCTCTTCCATTTTGGGCAAAAAAAAGTCTGTTATCATCGCACGGTAGCGCTCACCATTCACAGTAACGTTGTGATTCGCATCATCTTTGAAGAAATACAGCCCAATGATGCCGCCAGCCCATAATCCGCACCAAACGGTTGTTTTTTGTGGATGCATTGGTAGTTCTTGCAATGCTTCTGGCTGCTCTTCACTCCAAATACGGCAGTTTTGCTTGTTCACGTATCCATTCAACCAGAAATGAGCCTCGTCGCTGAACACAATTCTTCGATAAAAAAGTGGATCTGCATCTAACTTTTCAAGAGCCCATTCACCAAACATTTGGCGTTGTGGTAGGTCGTTTGGCTTCAATTCTTGCACCAGCTGTATCTAATAAGGCTTCACACTCAAATCCTTCCGCAAAATTTTCCACGTAGTGGAGTAACAGAGGCCCAATTGCTGCGAACGGCGTCGAATCGATAATTCACGGTCATCACCAACACTGGCCGATACGGCTGCGATATTTTCTTCAGTTCGCACTCTACGTAAGCGTGTTGGTGGTTTAATGTCCAACAATGTAAATTTGGTGCGAAATTTTTTTACAATAGCCCGAATAGAAGCCTCAGTAGGTCGATTAAACTGACCATAAAATGGAAGAAGCGCGCGATGAACTTTCTTAACAGAGCACGCATTTTGGTAATAAAATTCAGTAATTTGCAAGCGTTGTTCGTTTGTAAGACGATTCATGATTAAATTATAGACCAAACTGAAGATGTTTGACAGTGACACAAGATACAAAACGTGCGTGAGCTGTCAAAACTAGTGCTGCCAACACGATAATAGCAAAAAAATCACTCGTTATTAAAAATCATTCTACTATAATTTCATTTGTGTGCGTTTTCCACAAAATGATGAAAGCGTTCTTGGCTTGGTCAAAACCTTATATATTATATTCTTTTAACTTAAAAGCTGCTCATGCATGTTCTGAGAAACGCAAATCGGTAAATTTAGCGTTTTCGATTTGAAAACGCCAAATAGATGTTCTGAGAAACGTATAACGCCAGATATATGGTTTTGCGAGTTGAAATCGCGACTTCAACTCGCATATGTATATTGAAGTGAACTGATTGAATTCGCTAAAACTGGGGCCAAATCACCGCATACGATATCGAGCAAAATTATCGAAATTTTTCATTTTGGTATCATGGCACACGATATCGAATAAATTGTATTGCAATAATATAAAAAAGTTAAAGGATTTCTTTTTTGTATTCGTACTTTTAGGAAACGTACATTTTGTTTAAATTACGATCTGATATGCATCGTTAGACATAATTTAAAGGTATAGAAATGTTATTCGATACGATTGTTAATTCGATATCGTATGCGGTGATTAGACCCCTGAACTTGCAAAAGGCAGTAAAATTATTCACAATTAAAATTTAAAATGTTTTCTTTTTATTTCAATAAAAATTTTAAAGAATTTTACACATTTTCAGTAAGAAAACTAAATTGAAAAATGTTCTATTTGTTGTCAAAATTTTTTCGTTTTATATTACTACCACATACATACATACTTACGTATGTAGAACACATGTTGTATTTTTTCGGAGAAAAACTCCTAAGCGCCAATAAAACGCGCGTTCCTTAGAATACCTAAAAACCAATTAAGCGTTTTTCAAAACGCATTGCGGTTTCAGAATGCGCGTTCTCGGAACATGGCTGTTTATTGTTTTTTTTTTTATAAATTTTTAAACATTAAACAAATTTTTGGACCCATTAAAAGAGCATCTACTAAATTACAAGAAAATTCCTTTATATTTTTTTTGGGCAAGTCCGCAGTTGTTAAGGGCAATACGGTATCCGAACAAACCATGCGCACAAAATCTTCTTTTAGCTGCAAATCATCATCGCTTTTGCGGTCTACATCTACAAGCGGCTTAATAAGACTTTCCTGCACTTCCTCTTCTCTTATATTATGAATTTTGCGTTGGTATTTTGTTCGAAACGTTACTTCACGTTTAGTGTCATTTTCATTATTCTCACTTTGCGATTCAATCAATTGTTTTCCATTCGAGGCATTTGTAAATGAATCGGAACTTGAAAACTGTTTTTCAGGAATTTTCCAAAGTTCTGAGGGTATAATACGACAATACTTTGCAACAGAGTTACTTGAGATCGTTTTACATAGAATTTCACAATTATATGGATTTTCGACTGCAATATCCACATGGTGCAAACAAAAACAGGCGTGCATACGGCAAGCATTCAAGGAAACTACCAGACAATACAGTAAGACTTGCAAGTGATTTGTTCTCAGTAGATAGGGAGCTGAACTATTTTCGGGAAATATTGGAGCATGGCAACTTTGAGCATCACACACTATATAACCACCCTGAGGACCATCTATGAAACCGAAACCCAATATGCGATTACCACATTCCAAAATGCCGAATTGGTAATGGCGAAAAAAGTGTATTAGAGCCAAGGCCAGGTTCTTTTGGCATTCGAGTGGTGTGCTGTATAGAAAGCCTTTTTGAACAGTTTTAATGTGTAGATTAAACCGTACGCCTTCTAAATTGCACTCAGTAAGTAAATTTTCCAGTTGAAACTCTTTGCAGCTGCACTTGGCTTTTTTAATGCTCTCCTTAAAATACAAGCGACCATTATCTCTTATAATATCCATTAAGTTGGAGTTCCAGGCATTCAAACTCAGCACTCTGGCAGCGCAGAGAGCCATTACAGTTATTGCCATAAACGATTTTGAGAAGCTGTGCCGATTTCTCAGCTTCCTTGCACTTCCCCAAAGAGACCATAAACGTCCTTCGATTTCAACATCGTAATTTTCCGTCAGAGATAACGGCAACTTACGTACAAAGCCACTGGTATTAATGTCTAATAAACGACTCCAAATGGGAATTTTATCTTTCAGATCCAATAACCATTCGATGTTTTCTGAACATGTACTGTCGTCGGCATTTAGTTGAGACTCTTGACAAGCTACCGGCACCAGTGACATCTTCAAAGGCTCATCCAAATATTTGCATTTGCTAGATTTTGAACGAAACATTTTTTTTTTTTTCAAATAACTAATGAATTTAAAATATTTTTATTTTTAAATTTGTTTATGCATGAACATTTTCTGATCAAAAATAGACGTTATTTTCAAATTTCGTGAGCTACGTATGTCTGTTATACATGTTGTCGATGTAAACCATTTCGAATTGTCTGTTGGTTTGTTACAGATAAAAAGGTTAGCCGAGTTTAGGTGTGATCTTCGATTTTTTTCTAAATATATTAAATTTTGAGCAAAAACATCGTCCCATGGACATCGCTCAGGAGCTATTGAAAATCATCAACGACGATCCAGATTTCCTCAAAAATTTCATAACTGGTGATAAATGATGGGTGTATGGCTAGGACATTGAAACCAAAGCCCAATCATCCCAATGGAAGCGTCCAGAAGAGCCAAGACCGAAAAAAGTACATCAAGTTCGGTCTAATGTGAAGGTTTTGCTACATGTTTTCTTGGACTGTAATGGCGTGGTGCATAATGAATGTTTGTCACAAGGTCGCACGGTGAATAAGAAATATTACCTTGAAGTTATGCGCCATTTGCGCGAAACAATTCGTCTGAAACTCACAGAAAAATCAATCATGGATTTTGCACTATGATAATGCACCAGCTCACACGTTGATGCTTGTGCGTGAGTTTTTGGTCAAAAACAAAACCGTTATCATACCTCAACCACCGTATTCGCCGGATTTGGCCCTTGCTGACTTTTTCCTCTTCCCAAAACTGAAGACACCGATGAAAGGAAAGCGTTTTGCTACGATTGAGGAGATAAAAAAAAATGGAAACAGGAGCTGTTGGCGATACCAAAAAGCGCGTTTCAGAAGGGGTTTCGAGGATTGGAAAAAACGCTGGCATAAGTGTATTATATCTGAAGGGGGTTACTTTAGAGGGGACAAGCTAGTTATTGATGAATTAATAAATACTTTTTGAAAAAATTGAAAATAACGATTATTTTTTTATTAGACCCCGTTTACACTGCATTTACACATACAAGTAACTTACAGTAAGTTCAGTACACATATTATTATCGACAATATCCGCAAAATTCTAGACTGTCTCTGAACTTGCTTTTGTGTTTACACAGCCCCGGCTTCCGCCAGCTAATCCGCCACAATATTTCCGGACACTCCACTGTGCCCCGGTACCCAGAAAAGCTCCAGTCTTGAATGTCTCGCTATCTCATTAAGAGATATCCGGCATTCCTGAACCAACCTGGACGTTGTATAGACACCCACAAGCGCATTTAACGCAGCTTTACTATCAGTACAGATGCGGATATTCACCCCGTATACCCTATAGTACCTCAACCAGTTAGCTGCTCTCAAAATGGCTGTAATTTCAGCCTGCATAACGCTACTTAAAACTGATTCTCCTCTAAGACTGGGGCATAAAGTTGCCCCCACCAACTCCCATGTCCGACTTGGATCCATCTGCGAAAATTTCAAACACGTCCTCTTGGCGACCCATTTGGTCAAATCTCTTGTCGGGCATTAGAGCTGGTGCACAGTAATCAATATATTCCGGGAGGTCCCTTATACCTTCTATTATCGAAGCATGACCTTCTGTCGCTTCTTTCCACATCCCACTGGCTTTTAGCCTAATTGCTGAGCACATGGCCAAATCCTTCGCCATGGGATCATCTGGCAGCCAATGCATCATCATAATTAGTGCTTTAGTTGGCGTAGTGCAAGAAGCACCAGTTCACTAGCATGTATAAATGCCGGATTATTTCTCCTATATTCGATGGAAGCGAAATACTTAGATCCACTCAAAAACAATTAGTTTTCGTTGTTGAAACAATGTTATTGACTCTGAGAAAAATTCCAACTCCTGCACAAATTCTTTGCTGAAGGCTATTAAAAAACCAAAAACCATAGAATATATTTCCTTTTACTCCTAAGGCCGTTATTGTCGTCACGTCAAGTCGACATGTAAAAATTAGCGGCATTACACTCATCGTTGATGATAGTTATCTGATCTAAATACGAGTAGACACCGGACATTTTCTATACCTAAAATAAATATATAGAACACTACTATAATAGCACTCTATTGTTGTGGGCTACGATTGCAATGATTGCCACCATATTTTCTGTGGAGTTAAAAGTGAGTGCAATAACGACTCTTGGAATAAGAGGGATTAAATAAAACGAATTTTTTTTTCCATATGATTTCTTGGATCATTGCTTTACTTTGATTACTTTTTTATTTTGTTTTAAATAATATATACATACATAAGTACATATATAATAATTTTGAAAAATTACACAAATTAGAAAGAAATTTAAAATAAGCTAATATCAAGCTAACTTCGAAAATTCGAAATTAAAAGCACTTCATATTTTAATGGAATTTCGAAGTGGAAATGTTTTCCTTAAAAACAAGAGTGAAGTCTGACACTTCATTATTTTTTTATAGATATTCATCAAATAAGCAAAAATTTTAATTGCTAAAGTCGAAATAATTTTCAAAATTTTGTTCGAATTTGTCTTGAAAATTTTTGTTTTAATAAATTGATGATTTTAAAGTCAAGTTTTTAAAGGCTACATTGAACAAGTGTTTTGATCATAAATTATATTCTCTTACAACACCAAAATGTATTATAATAAATATGTTTTTGTTTCGCAAATACAATGCTTCTATTTTGCTATTTATTTTCTACTCGTATACAAAATAACGCAATAAAAAAATGTGCCAAATTAATATTTGCTTTTCAATTTGTACTCATTTAGAAAACACCTGAATAAACTATTGCACTTTATTCATTGCAAATGCCTTCAAACTAAAACTACAATTAAACCACATGTTGCGTTTGAAATTCTTCATTTGAAGTTAAGTGTTAGAAGCACCAGCATACCGAACGGCGTGATGTCTAAACAGCAAATATTTTTAAAATTTGTATTTTGGTTGACCATCGCATCATCATCACCAACATCGCACTCAACTGAAGTTGGCGATGAAACCAATCAAATTAAACTGCAGGATTTGTTGGTGCAACAAAATTTGGAACTTTGTAGTTACTTCGATGCGAATAGAGAGCTGGCTGAATCAATTTGTGGTACACTGTGTTATATAATGAAATACGACGATGGCCACTGCACTCAAAAAGCAGATTGTGTTTGTTGGCAAGCAAATAAAAATTTAAACTGAGATAAGTTATAAGTTTTAACATTTCAAATCGTCTTTAATGTGTTACAAAGTTTCTTTAATTTTTTTTTTTACTTTGTCTTAAATTTTATTCTTAATTCGCTTTTACTCTATGAAATTAGCATTCGTGTTTTGAGCAAAAAATATTCACATCTTTTACTTAATAAATTTCTAAGAAGTAAATAAATTATACAATATTAATAAAGCTCAAACAAGTGCTGTTAACCCGTTGGGGGTTTCCACGTCAACAGACTATTAGGCTAGCACCTATGAAATGTCAACATGTAGACAGCTAGGAAACATGACAAAGAAGCTGTATATATAAATTCCGATTTGTCTAAGTACTAATAGCCAATAAAAAAAAAATAAGAATAAATGCTACTTTTTTTAAAGAAATTATTTTCAGTTTTATACAGTTTTGATCATGTAGTGACCAACATGTTTCAGTTGATTGTCAAACTGCTTATAATTGTTTGACAAACTTAAACCTACCGCCCTTTTTAATTTTGCTAAAATTAGCATTTTCACAATTTTTGTGAAATTTATTTTTAGGAAATTTCTTAAATGGGTTAATAGTTAATATATGTACAGGGTGGGCCAAAAGTTACCATGGATCTTAAAACTGTAATACATTTTTCATTTATACCTATATTTCTAACTACATATAAGTATATTTTTTAAGATTACGAAATATATAAAATGAACATTTTGTTAAACTAACACTGCATTTACACATACAAGTAACTTACAGCAAGTTCAGTGAACAAAATATGGATCAAGTATTGCCGTTTTGTCATTATTGAAAAAGTTCAGAAAAATATATTTTCATGAAATAAGTATTGAAAATTCACTTGCAACTGAATTTGGTTGTAAGTTGAGTTGTAAGTAGGAAAAACTTGCGTGTATTGGTAAAAAAAGTTTGAATGTATTGACTGTTTCGAACTTGCACTTGCATGTGTAAATGCCGGGTAAGCGTGGAATATAATGCCACTATGAAGTGTATCGCATTTGTTTACATACGAGTACAGCCTTTCTTTCTAATAACCGAAAAAACTTAGTTGCAGACAAATTAGTCTCTCGAAGAAGTTGACTTAATTTCTGGTGTCTTGCTGAAATGTTTTTTATTTTCCTTACATATATGTATGTTAGCAACTATGCGTTAGGGGCTGTACTATCTCAGGGACCTTTACCTATTGATGATCATCGATAACTCGGGCTTTGAAATCGACCCTGTTTTTGCGACCGCATTTGGAAATTAAAAGAATGTCATTGTTCAGTGAGTCATTCAAATATTGTCTGTTGGCTCCGGTCTTGGGCCCATAACTGGCTGCATGTAAATGACGAATTTTGATAGCTGGACTATGCCTGAAGCATCAATTTATAGATATGACTATTATGGAATGACATGTAGGTGGTGACGATGAACTAAGCGGCGAATCATTGATTCACAAGGGCAAAATTCTGACGTTAAGTGACGACAATATCCTAATTGCTTTAACAACTTCATCCGGTGTTTTACGAGTAAGTAATAAAACTCGATTATTCTGGTGCCTGGTGCTCAGTTGTGAATCTTTTAATTATTTAATATCCAACAGTTATTTAATAACCTACAACAAAATAAAAAATATGTATATGTGCGAAAAAGTTAGCAAATTTTTAAGCATCCTTGCTGACCTTTGGTCCCCCCTGTATATATGTATGTATTGCATGTAGATGTAAGCAGTGTTTTTTCAAGTGCGTTTACGTAAGCAAAATAGTTCGCCATATTTTTTCCACTATTCATCCACTCTGCTGCTGCAAAATGGCTTCTTTCTTTCTTTTATTATTAAAAAAGTAAAAAAAAAAAATCCTCAATGTTTTTTCCTCTCTTATAACTAAAACAATGAATACTTTGTAATTAATTTAAGTTACACGGATTTGTGTGACAAAAATCTGTTCGTTTACGTTGAAAAAAGCAAAAAAAAGAAAAAAAAAGAATCTATTAATTTAAGCCATCACTGGGGCTTTTCTTCCCCAGCCACTGCGCTTCTTGTTCATTCTTTGTAGCTTTTTTTCTGCCGTTTGAAAGCGAAAAATTAAATTATCAACCACTTTCTTAAAATTACTTGGAGATTTTTGCTTTGTTCATTATTGCATTTTTTACATATTAAACAGCAGCATTATTCCTGGAGGTATTTCGTTAACGGCAGAGTTGCTATTCAAAGTAGACTTTGGGCACAAAACGAGGCGGCGGAAGAAAGAATTTAGAAGAAATAATAAAATATGGAAAAATGCTATTTTAATAATTGTTATAATATTTTAATCTCAAAAAAAAAAAGTGCTGCGAGTCATATAACGAAAAAAAAAACTGAAATGTTAATGTAAAGACAACAAGTGGAAATATTTAAAGAATATTCCTTTCTGGAAAAAAGGTGGTAATCCAAAAATGAATATTAACTACGGCAGGCATAAGATTCAAAAATATTATCTCATTATGGCAAATCTATGCAAAGTGGGAAAATCACCACTTGAGATTTTTTACTAAGAAGGTTAACCATTAACTACTGTGGACAACAGGGTGTCTCATATGCTGCAGGTGTGGCCAATGTTTTTGTTAAATTAATTTGATTTGGTTTGTTTTTACCTTGTAGTTAAGAAAATTTCATAATGAAAAAGAAATATCCCCAAAAGCATTATTTATAAGAGCTTAATATTCCAACGAATTTGATTTTCATCAGCACCTGCCCTGTCGGTCTAATCTGATGATTATAGTAAAAAGATATGACAATAATTCCTAAATAATTTGTGTTTTATTCAAAATCGTTCGGCCCTTAAAATTTAACCACCCTTTATATTACACAAATATTTTCTGCAGATGGATATTTTATGGAATACTTCCACAGAATGAAGATACATCGTTCTGTCTTTATGGTGACGACAACATGGATAATGCAGAATATACATTCTTCAGGTGTTGCATATGGAGAAAGACATAACGTTTATAGAATTTGCAATGAAAAATAACTGAAAATGAGATCGAAAATACCTTAAGATACCAAAAGTAGGATTTATACGGCGGTATGACAACTGCTAGCCCCACATACTCTTCAATTTTTAAAGATTGAACAGTACATGAAATATATACGACCTATCGGATTTTTTGTCCCCCCACGATAAAATGGTTTTGCCTTGGCGAACACCAAACCAAGTCACGTTGCTTTCTGGGGTTCACCACGACCGTAGGCTGACGTGGAAGTCTCACATTGTTGCGAAAGTTACTCAGTTGAATTTAAAAGCAGCGCAACTAAATTGGCTAATGGACAGAAATTCGACATTGAAGCTGGATTGCAAACTTTTATTATACAACGCAATTATAAAGCCTATATGGTGCTACGGAATTCAGTTATGGGGCACCGCCTCAACATCTAATATTGAAAAAATTCAAGGGCGACAAAACAAAATTCTTCGAACAATTACTCCCGAATTCACAAGGATCTAAGTGTTCCGCTGGTAAAAGAGGAATTTTCTAGGTACGCGACAAGGTATATCAGTAAACTGGAACTTCATCCAAACCCTCTTGCGCGTAATATATTTAATTTTGGCGGCCACAGTCGGTTGAGAAGAAGAGATACCGTTGCCACCATCAGATTGCCCACTAGGTGATTTTACCGAAATAGCTCCCGCATAATTAAACTTTTCGTTTAGCATTGGCCGGACTTAAGTAAAAATCAATTTTTTTAATTTTAAATCACACTTTTTTTTCTTTTAACTTTAAATTTAGTATTAAGATTTGAATACTTATTGTTAGTTCATTTTGAAGATTCAATAAATAAAAAAATGCTAAAAAAAAACAAGGATCTCTGTGTTCCTCTTGTAAAAGACGAATCTTCAAAGTAACCGACAAGGTATATCAGTAAATTGGAACTTCACCCAAATTGTCTTGCACGCAAAACACTTAATTTTGAAGGCCACTCTTGGTTGAGAAGGAGGCCTTTTGTCTAGCATTGACTGGACTTAGTTAATTTTTTGAATTTAGTATTAAGATTTGAATACTTATTGTTAGTTCACATTGTAAAGATTCAATAAATAAATAAAAGTTAAAAAAAAAAGTTTCTCTAATTTCACGTAGTAGTCTTCTTGTGTTAGACTTGTGGAATGGGAATTACTTTCCCTGATAACTATAGTGTACCGCTGGATTTCGTGGACTAATAACCGCCCGAGGTGTTGTTGTCTTGTAGCAGATACGTGTAAAGTATGGAACCAGGGGTGATGAGGTGATGGGAGAGTTGGTTAAAGCCTGATGCTCTTACCAGGTCACTAAGTCTTATCTTCCAGTGACTGTCAGGGAAATTGCCTACAGGACGGATAACAAGTCCTGAACTCTTCAGCAAGGCGTTTGTCCATATGGCATTAAAATTAAGGCAAAACGTTGTGACTTGTATGAGATTTGCAAGCTACATGGTGGTGCTGTATGTATGTAAGAATACATATATCGACCAAATTGCGGCCGCGACCTTGGCGGCAGACATCTATCCGATGCTGCAAATTTTAGATGACGCTGAGGCATGATTGAGGTTTTATGCCGTTAATGTGCAAAATTATATCATCCTTCAGCTCTTGAATTGTTGAAATTGAAATGTTTCTCCTTTCCATATTGTTCGCTGACTATATCAGCACTGCTCTCTATAAGCAGCTGACCTAAAAGTGCATCAGCTGTCTTGCTTATATGCAACAATGTCGTATAATAACATTACTTAAGTAAAATGTATCATTTCAGTTAAAGCAGAAAGAAAAATGGAATATTCCTCTGACAATGTATATTAAAAAATATATATTAAAACATTATGACAATATGACTTTTATCACCCCTTACACATAGCATATACCAAGGCAAAGTCATATCAGGTATATGCAAGAGCAATAAATACAACACTACAAAAAAATGAAATTCCAATTTCACCTGTTATGAATTCGCCTTGATATATACTAGAGGGCTGCTCAAGCACAATAAAAATGTCTTACAAAACATCGTAGTATTTTCAAGTACTATCCATCGTCTTCTTTCACATTTCAAAACAAACACTTCAGTGCCGAAATGTTCTAAACACATAAACGAATACTGTCTTATAAGCATTTAGAACAAACAGAACCAAACACAAGTAGAACGAAATGAAATAGAACACAATTGAAGAAGAACTTCAAGCATTCAAGTAATGTTCTACTTCAGTTGTGTTTATAAAATTTGTTGTTGTTGTTTATAGTTTTTGTATTAGTGCACAAGTGCTGTATGTAAAATATGCTCATGCGTGTGTGTTGTTGTTATTCACGGTTTTTGTCTTTGTATTAAGCAAAAATATATAAGACGCAGTATGCTCAAATGTCATTGTGCTTGCTGTGACTCATCGTTCATTTGCCTTATTGTGTTGTTTTGTTTTGGATTTTGCTGTGAAACAGAATTCAATTACAGTCAAGCACTGTCGTGAAGGCGATTCAAAACTATGAAGTGCTTGTTCTGTTTCTAAATGTTTGGTTTTAAGAATTGTTTTAAAATACAGTGCTTGGACCTATTGCACAGTAGTGAGCAGTGTTCTTTAGAACATTCTGTGCAGCCCTTTAGTATATACTAAGGCAGCTTTAATGGGTAGAGATAGAATTACAAAAAAAAACAACACCAAAAAATATCAGAAGCATTTTGTTAGCAGAATTTACGAAAAGTTGCCAGAATTTTGTTTTTTTTTTTGTTTTGCCAAATTTACGCAAAGAAAACGAAAGACAACAGTGCTTATACCACTACCCTGGTAAAGCTGCCTTGATATATACTCTAATTGCTTATATTGACACAAAACATTATTTTAATATTTACTGCCTAATTTGAACAAAAATTCCTTGACATAAGTACATATCTATTATCTATCATTCAAATATAACATCAAACATGTTACAAAATTTGTGCCAAAAAAGCAAACTTATTATTTTTAATGGAAGAATGCTACAAAAATTTCACAATTTTGTTATGAACATTTGTTTAACAATTTGTTGGAAAAAGTATGCTGCTTTATTAAACAACATGAATATCATGCTTTGGCACAATTCCATTAAGTTGCAATTGGAAAAAGGTATTCATTCATATTTATTCATAAAAGAGCAACAGAAAAATGGCCGCAATTATTTCTGTCTTTCTTTCGGCAGTTGTTTGTTTTATGAAAAATTTTCGCTGCATTTGTTACAATTTTATTACAGACACGGCAAATGCTGCGGGGAATTAAGAGACATTTGTTGAAATTAGAAATGATAAAAATATTTATATTTTTGAAAACATTCTATTTGATTATTAACTAAAATGCTGAAAAGGTCTGATATCAGGGAATAAACGAAATAAAAAAGAAATACTTTGGCAACGGATTCCAACAAGGCAGCTTTAATAGGTAGTGGCAGAATTACTATAAATACAACACCAAAAAACATCAACATGTATTTTGCTGGTAGAATTTACGAACAATTGTCAAAATTTTGTTTGAAAAAGCAAGGAAGCAAGGCAGCTTTACAATAAATACAACACCAACAAAATACATGTTGATGTTTGTTGGTGTTGTATTTATTCAAGGCGAATTCATTACTAGGTGAGCTTAACAGCACAGGTGATTATTTTTTGCTTCTCGCGTATTTTCCAATGAGACTGTCAATTTTTTTTTTTCTTTTGTTTATAAACTTTTTCGCGCCATTTTAATCTGAAGATTTTTTTGCATGATTTAGAGTAATTTCAAGAAATTTGTGTAAATCTAAAAGTGAAGAACTAATATAATCTGTGATTTTAATTACAAACAATTATAAAAGTTTATATTTAAGGTTTATATAAAAGTTTTTCATACCTGACCAATCTAAGGCGAATTTACATTTTGACATTCACGATATGTTTTACAATAACAAAATACATAGTACTGAATTCGCCTTTCCGCTTGCATTCACCTGTATAAAGTCGCCTTGGTATTTATTGTAATTCGGCCACTACCTTTATAAAGCTGCCTTGCAAGGAAGTCTATGTGTTTTTGACAAATTTACGAAAAGGAAACGAAAGACAGCTGTGCTTATACCACCACCCTACGAAAGCTGCCTTGGTAGTTGCCAAGGCGAATTCATGACAGCTGAAATTGAAAGCGCAGCTGGTAATTTTTTTTTTTTTTTTTAATATGTACGATATTAACTAACTAGTTGTGAGTTCAAGTCCAACTTCAGTCAAGAAGAGAGATTATTTTTAATTAATTATAATAATGGTTGCTGTGAAACAATAAGAAGAACAGAAAAAATAATTGAATACCATATAGTTAGGGGACAACTAGCTGTTATGTTAAGATAAATAATTGAATACTATATAGCAGGGAGACAACTAGCATTTAGCTTTCCCATCAATTTGAATGGATAGGTTGGAGTATTAGCAAGTGCTCTCAAATAATTTTGTGCCATATCGAAATGAGCACCAAGAGAATGGTTTTATTTTCCAGTAAAGCAGATCAACTAAAAGTTGGTCTGAGGAGAGTGGGGTAACAACAATGGGATGGCCAGCACGTTCACTCGATCTGAATATATGTGGGGACTGCATGTTAAGCAAGTTTATGCAGGGGGCTAATTCTTGCTTTCGTGATCGAAATTACTTGTGAATGGAAAACAATTTTCATATCGTATAATTTTCTAATGACGTTATTCGTTGCGAAACGAGTCAAGTTTTCGTCTTAGTGTTGGAAAATACTAAAAAAAATCTTTTTTAGAACACTAGTGAAATTGTGAACAAACACCAATTTCAAAGTTGGAAAATGTATAATTTTTCTTTAGCAAATTAAATAATAAAAAATTTATTACATTTAAAAACAACAAAATCTTTTTTTTAATTTCTTAATAAAGAAAATAGTAAAAAAAATAAATAACATTTCAATTCAAAAGGAAACACTTAAAGCAAATTTTGCTAAAAAAAAGAAAAACTATAAATTTCTCATCATCACAGATATTTTTATAGTTTTTATTTTTGGAAGGTCTTCTCACATAGCTGCTGTTGGAACATTTTTTCTTCTACCTCATCATCAATTACTATTAAAGAATCGATGTTGTCATCATATGAAAGAAGAAACTCATTATTTGTTTCCTGTGATGTCGTAGATACACTAAAACATCTTTCAGAATCGTTAGGTTGTGTCGTGTCTTGCACTTCTGATGGCAAAATCGAGCCAAAAGTTTTAACATTTTTCAACTCCTCAACAACAACTTCAAGGCCTGCTGCAGCAACTATCTGTTCTTCAGCCTGTGAAAGGTTAAATGGTCGACCCTCGGTTTAGTGAGGATTTATTAAAAGAAGTTTTTTACTTCACATATTGCTTTTGGTCAACATGCACCTGTGTATTTACATATACAAATGAAATCATTAGCTTACGATGCACCATATATTTGAGTCCTTTGTAGGTAGGCACATTTAATTTTAATGTTAGCTCTTCCCATAATTGGTTCGCTAATATATTATTTTTTGTAAAACTATTTTTTGTTACTGTTGACAACAAATAAAAAAGAATTTACACATGTAATTTTAAATTAAAAAAAATGTAATTAACATTTTCTGGCCCATTTACTGTTTGCTGCGATTTCGAATGGTGTTTTGCTTACGAGTAAACAGTTGCACGGTTGTATTCGAATGGTTACTCGCTATCGAATGCCATCATTAGAAATTTCGTTACCTTTTACTCGATATCGAATGAGATAATCCCAAAAGTGTAAAAACTCGCACATTCGAGTAAGAACTCGCTCGTAAGCGAATTACAGAATTAGCCCCCAGTTTTATGCAAGAACTTAAAGTACAAATTTTGAGTATTTGGCGGAATATAAGGCTAGAAATACAAATAAATTTGTGAAATTCTATGCAAATTATTATATTTAAAGTCATAAATGAAAATGGTAATCGCATAAATTTAGAACATATACTGCGTTTCTTATCTGGTTGAAATAACATGAAGGTGTATTTTTTGTTAATTTGAATAAAAAGTAAAAACGCAATTAAATATTAACAGCCGTATTCATAAAAAAACACTAATCTGCATTTCAACAACTTTTTAGTTAAAATAAATTTTTCAGCAAAAAAACTGATTTTATAAAAACGTATTCATAAACAGCATTTTAGCTAAAAATGATTTTATTGAAACTCTCTATTTGTGACTGGCAACGCCATAACAGACAATCGTCATCTGAGTCATTGTGTTGCATTAAAAACGGTTGTTTGTTCACGTAGTCATCATATAAAAAAATGTTTTGTATTGCTTTTTATGAAAACCAATGAAAAAACAAATATGTAAATACATTTTGTCGTTCAATTGAATACCCAAAAATACTGAGTTGGAAAGCTTTTACCCTGGATGCTTTTGCTTACGCATAGAAAAAAATGTGAATAACGAGTTTTTTTTTATTGTTTAGTTCTTTTACGCATCACTAATGTGCATCATATTTTATTAACATATAATGATATTGTAAATAGACAAAATCTTAGTAATAAATAAAAATACCGAAAAAAATTTTAAGCGTAATTGTTTATCTGGAATCCACAATCAAATAGATTACTTCATTCTTTGAAAGGTTTTTGATGTCCTCTTTTCAAAGCGCAATTGCTTAACAGTAATCTACAATAAATGGATTACTTCTTCCGTTAAATATTTTTTGTCGCTGGCTATTCAAAACTTGGGCCATATTTTGGTACTTACGTATTAACGCCACCATTCTTCATACACAAACAGTCGGGAGAATATGCGGCAGCGTTAAATGGAGAAATAAGAGCCATAGGGACACAGCTAGACATCATTTGGAATCTTATTTAGCAGAGTTCATATGGCGACAACATCAGTTTCTTAAATGTTTTGATTTTATAAAAAATAATTTAGATTTAGATTGTCCACACTTACTAACCATTAAATTGTTCCGTGGTGACGTTAATACGTAAGTATCCACATTTTCTATTAAAAAAAAAGAACACACACAGAAGTAAAATTATCTGACATCTTAAATAAGAATCTGTTTTACCAATTATTGTTATTAAGAGCAGCGAATCCGTGATCAAAAATACATTTTTATATTGAAATAAACTTTTTCATAACTTATAAAATGTAAACAAACAATAACTAAAAACACAAACGTCACCTTAAAATTGGCTTAAAAATGGGTGCAATCAGTTTTAAAAATGATTGACTTAAGAAACTGTTAAAAAGAACATCCCCTAAACATGATTTGAGTAGCTGTTTAACTTTTTTATGAATACGACCGTAAAAGTTTATTTTTTATATATAAGCATTTAGGATAAAATAAAAATATGATAAAGGTGTAATGCAACATTCTTTATGCTTTTGCATTATCAGAAATAAAGCTAAATTAGCTTATCATTCTCCTTCACACATATCACGGCATTAACACGATGGTGCCCACAAGTTCTATATGGAAGAACTTATTAACACACAAGCAAACGATCGCAGATGCTGCTTCATCTGTACTCATGGATGGTATAAATATTGAGGAATCGGATGCTCTTGATGTTCTTGGAATGAAGATACAGTGTGACGTTCGCTGGACAGAACACATTTTTCATGTCTTTAAAGAAGCATTCAAGTGCCTCGGTTTTTTGAAACGGTGTAAGATGTACTTCACTCCATCCGACCTCCTTACTATTTATACCACCTACATCCGACCGAAAATGGAATACAACTCTCATGTTTGGGCCGGTGCCTCAAAGTCTATTTTGGGGTTACTCGACCGTGTGCAGGAGAGGGCGAAGAAGCTTATCGGTGACAGTAGGGTATCCAACTCTATTGACTCACTGGAGCATCGACGCAGTGTGGGATGCGTTACTCTGTTCTATCGTTACTACAATGGATTTTGCTCTGACGAGATTAGGGATCTTGTTCCCGAAACTCGCACATTTTTACGTAGCACGCGCTCATCGTCTAGAGCTCATCCATTTGTGGTTGATTGCGCGGGGAATCGTACTACGCATTACAGAGAGAATTCGTTTTTCAGCCGTACGCTTCGTCTATGGAATAAGTTGCCTGCAGACGTGTTTCCTGTCTGTTATAACGTTGGAAAGTTCAAGTCAAATGTTCACAAACACTACTCCCTCTTTCCCCCTTCTCATAACCTATTTTCCTAGTTCTGGTACAATGCACTGCATATGTAGGGGTCATCCCCTGAGTACTGGTCCAAGCTAAAAAAAAAAAAAAAAAAAAAAAAAAAAAAAAAAAAAAAAAAAACACCAATACATTTAAGGAAAAACTATTTTTGTTTAATATTTAATGTTTACCAGCAAAGCATGTGCAAGTGTTGTTGCTTTGCTCTTGTGTGTGTACAGTGAATAACGATAAAAAAATATGTAAGACAAAGTTGTTTGTTCATTGCTAGTGCTGAGTGCAATATATGTGTATTAAAGAGCACAGCGCTATAGCTAATCGCATATACAAAAACAATTGAGTATGAACCGCATTGGGCTGGGCACACTTGTATTAACTGATGCCCTGTTTTCACTTTGTATTGGAACATGTGTAAGTGTTTCATGCCCAATTGCATTCCATGTCGTCTGGTTGATGTTTCTTTCTTTTCAGCAATATCAGCAGCCTCTCGACAGGATCACTAGTCTGTGGCCGCTATGAAAGATCTGTTGTGGTTCCAGTTTGATCAAATTGAAAAACTAAGCGACGTAATGTTTGTACAGTTAGCGCGACTCTATTAGGAAACTAACAACGAAATTTATGCTGAGCTAACCCACCAACCGGCCGACTATTGGTTTAAAAAATCGACACAATTATTCCGCGCTCAATTATTTCTCTGTTTCTATTCTATTCAACTGTCTAGTTCACATATGTCAAATATGATTAACGCAAAATGCCATTTGCAAAGCTATTGCGGTTTAAAATTAATATTGCATCGCCCTGTACGGAGCAGGTACTACTACAGTGTGCACACTTTCACTCATACCAATGAAGTATGCAAATTTTTGTGCTTTATCCAAATGACGTCTGATTTTTGTTTGGAATTCTTTAACTTTTACTCCTGTTTGATGAAATATTTGCTCCTCTGTCATACGAGCAGGTGTCTTGGTACTCAGTGCATTTATTTGTTAGATTTTTCTATGAATTATTATAATATTGTTTTAACAAAACTTTTCAGAATTTTTTCTACGCTGTAACTTTACAGCAGCATTTTAAGATTTTGTCTTTTGCTTTTGTATTAACTTGAATTCAGTGAACCTCATACTTTGAAGGAGTATTTGCATATCATCACCTAGGCGAGAAAATATAGAAGTCAATAAAAAAAAAATTATAAACTAAATTTAATTAAAAACAGGGAAAATTATCATAAAACCTTAATTTTATATGCAGAAAAACTTTAAGTAGAAAATTTTGTCTGCAAGAAAATAAATAACGTAAAAACTAGAAGTTGCAAAAACTTTTTGGTATAAATATTTACGAGTAAATAAACACTTACTCGTACATATGAAGCACTCATATGTGTACATGTTGTATATGATAATATTTCCACAAATTATTAATAAGATTGTTGTGAATCTATATATATGTAGGCACATATATATATTAGGCCAGGCCTAAAAGATATGTCAAAAATTCCCCAACTGCCTTTTAAAAGTGCTTGTATTCCCCTCGTTGTTTTTTATGGCTTATTTATTGTAAATATTTTTATTCCACTTTACTCGTATTTTTAAGCAACATTATTGCTTGCTGCAATTATACAGGGTAGGCCAAAAGTCACCAAAAAAGTTAATAACTTTTATCTGTTTCCGTCTCTGAAATTTTTTTTTATCATGGTACAATAATATAACAGGTAAAAGCGGAACTACAACAAGCCAACAATAAAAAAAACAACATGGCTTTTTATTGTTGCTTTATGATTATAACTGTCAAAGAACACAAAAGAAAATAAAAAAAGAAACGTATATTTTTATTCGTGTCTTTATTTTACAAATAATTTTTCAATAAATTTTTGCATTTAAAAGTCGTAAAATAAATTAAATATATAAATAAAGATCAAGAAAAAGCTGTCTGTTGTGTTTGAAGCTGTTTTTGAGTTTGAAAATTATTATTGGAACATTTTTTTTTCAAAAACTTTTTCAATTTGTAAACAATAATAAAAAATGTGTATGTGTGCACTTTTGATAGTTATCATCACAGAAAAAAAAATGTCGGCCACAGTTGCGACACTACCTATATATTATTGTACCATGGTTTTTATCAAGGTGCATTAATGTATACACGGTGGCAGCACTACGGCATGTGACAATTTTTTGCTACTGGCAATATAGGAAGCTATTTACGTCAAATGTATTGTTTACATTTTTGACAGTGAATTTAGTGTTGTATTCTGAATTAAACATATATAAATTATTTTGTGAACATAAAAATTATTCAAATAAATATATTTTATAATTATGAAAAGGTACATTCATAGTTTATAATTGTGAAAATAGTTACAAATATTTTTGATAAACATAGCTTACCACATGCCTGTTTTTGTTGTATTGTTGTAATTTTGCTCTAGTGCTGCCACCGTGTATACGTTAATGCACCTTGGTTTTTATGTTGTATGCTTTCCTTATGCTAAAAGCAGCGTTATCAATTCGGTGCGTTTCGCACCGCTTTTGGTGCTTTTTAAAATTATTTGTGCGTAAAATTCTTTAGCCGTTTTTTTTAATATTCGGTGCGCTTTTTAAATTTCGGTGGCACCAAATCAAATTCAACTCAACTTTAATGTAAGAAAAAAGTTTTTTCAAGTGTCTGAAATATTTGCGTTTCATTTTGCAGAGCACAATTAGAATATTGAATTATAACGTGGAAAACGCACCATATTATGTGCACAAAGTGAGACAATCTTGCTGTTATATATAAAACATATTTTCGAAAGAGAAAGAAACATTTTGTTCTATAAAGTTTGCTGCTCTTAGAGCGTGTTTCGCTATTAAACGATCAAACCAAGTTTGTCAAATATTGCAATAAAAACAGGCACTGAATAGTGAAGTTCTTATTTATGAAGGCGCGCGAATTCGTTACTCCTTTTGTAATTGATAAATTAGCTAGTTATTAATTAAATTATAAAATTTTTCCAAAACGCTTGCATTAAATTTTGGTTATGGCAAACTTTACTTTTATTTGTTACAATTCTGGCAAATTTTCATATACTGGGTGATTTTATAAGAACTATCGGAAATTAAAAAAAAAACACATAAAATTCAGAAAAATGCATGAAATATTTATTTGGATCGATAGTTGGGTCGATATAATTTAATGTTTGAAGATTATTTCATGCAAATGTTGGCCGCGGCTGCGCCTCAAATGGTCCATCCGCTTAGTCCAATTTTGGCATACTCTTTCCAACATTTCGGCCGGTATCTCACGAATAATGTTGGCAATGTTGGCTTCCAGTGCGTCAATCGAAGCAAGCTTGTCGCTATAGACATTAGCCTTAACATAGCCCCACAAAAAATAGTCTAGAGGCGTTAAATCGCACGATCTGGGCGGCCAATTGACTGGTCCCAAGCGTGAAATAAACTGTTCACCGAACTCGCCTCTCAATTCGTCCATTGTTTCGCGTGCTGTGTGGCATGTGGCACCGTCTTGTTGAAACCACATGTCATGCAAGTCAAGCTCTTCCATTTTGGGCAAAAAAAAGTTTGTTATCATCGCACGGTAGCGCTCACCATTCACAGTAACGTTGTGATTCGCATCATCTTTGAAGAAATACGGCCAAATGATGCCGCCAGCCCATAATCCGCACCAAACGGTTGTTTTTTGTGGATGCATTGGTAGCTCTTGCAATGCTTCTGGCTGCTCTTCACTCCAAATACGGCAGTTTTGCTTGTTCACGTATCCATTCAACCAGAAATGGGCCTCGTCGCTGAACACAATTCTTCGATAAAAAAGTGGATCTTCATCTAACTTTTCAAGAGCCCATTCACCAAACATTTGGCGTTGTGGTAGGTCGTTTGGCTTCAATTCTTGCACCAGCTGTATCTTATAAGGCTTCACACCCAAATCCTTCCGCAAAATTTTCCACGTAGTGGAGTAACAGAGGCCCAATTGCTGCGAACGGCGCCGAATCGATAATTCACGGTCATCACCAACACTGGCCGATACGGCTGCGATATTTTCTTCAGTTCGCACTCTACGTAAGCGTGTTGGTGGTTTAATGTCCAACAATGTAAATTTGGTGCGAAATTTTTTTACAATAGCCCGAATAGAAGCCTCAGTAGGTCGATTAAACTGACCATAAAATGGAAGAAGCGCGCGATGAACTTTCTTAACAGAGCACGCATTTTGGTAATAAAATTCGATAATTTGCAAGCGTTGTTCGTTTGTAAGACGATTCATGATTAAATTATAGACCAAACTGAAGATGTTTGACAGTGACACAAGATACAAAACGTGCGTGAGCTGTCAAAACTAGTGTTGCCAAAAAGATAATAGCAAAAAAATCACTCGTTATTTCAATAAATTCTTTTGGAGACACCCAATGTAGCTCACTAATTTTCACTGTTCGTTTAATCAATGTTTTCAAACGCAAGTGAAAGTGCAAGTGCAAAAATCCGAATACATTAATATTTTTTACTAGCACATTCATACAGCTTGCAAGTGATTTTTGTTGGCAGTGATTTTTTCACTTGCATGCAAGAAACAACAAACAGTGTTGCCCATAGATATTTTTCAAGGAAAAATTTTTAGAATATTAATATTTTTAGTTATATGCTGAAAACATAATATAAAAAAATAAATATATTTTTTATTTGAAAAACAAATTTATTATTTATATTGTGAAAAATTTATGTACATAATATAATTTCGCTGTAATGTTGCTATGCAATGAACATTGTGCACTTTGGTGAGATCACCCTTTACAACCTGAAAAAGTATAATAAAATTCTAAGCGAAAAAGTTATTACATTTATAAACACCATGGTTACCTTTGGTTCACTTTGTACTTACGTCTACATTTTTATTTGGCTTTCTTATTTGCCCATCATATTGCGGAATTAGCAATAATAAAAGTAATCAACTTAACTTTGAATTTACATCCATATCAAACTACAGCAGTTGATGAACAAATTTGTAAGCGAAATGAACGATTCACAATGCAAATATTAAACTTACGTTGAGAAACGACAGACAAGCGAAATTGCCTATTCTTGTTCACCGTCAAGACTTTATTAATTCAAAAAATTTACTATTATTTGAAGGATTATTATGGATTATCCGAAAGATCCTAGATTTTGCAATAACAACTAGGGAGAATCAGCAAAATGTTTGTGTTTGAAGAGCAGCAAAATATGTCTGTTCTTTAAAGATGTCCATAAAATCGTTTATATTAGAATCAAAAGACAGGTGGTTTTTGCAAGTGAACAAATTTTTAACTGAAATAAAATACGATCTTCACAACAGATTTTGTGCCAATTTCACGTTAACGAAGCTGTTCGTTCTTTCGCACAATTACATTTAAAACAAAAACAACATTTAAAATTTTGTTATTGTTTTAGATGTAATTGTGCGAACGAACGAACAGCTTCGTTATCGTGAAATTGGCACTTTGTACCAGTGTTAGTATTAACCTAGAAGCAGGTTTTTCCTTGATGTACGCCTAAATAGGAAATTCTGTTTTCTAAGGCATAGACGGGTTGCCTATTTGTTGTAGAAAATAAAACTCTAATAAGTCACACATGAGATATGATGTATTGTGCTGCCAAAACTCTTACCTTAGCTGTCTACCTGTCGACATTTCATAGGAGCTATCCTAATCATCAGTAGACTTTTTTTTTTTTAACTTGGACCAGTACTCAGGGGATGACCCTTACAAATGCAGTGCATTGTACAAGAACTAGGAAAATATGTTGTGAGGAGGGGGAAAGAGGGAGTAGTGTTTGTGAACATTTGACTTGAACCTTCCAACGTTATAACAGACAGGAAACACGTCTGCAGGCAACAGACGAAGCGTACGGTCAAAAAACGAATTCTCTCTGTAATGCGTAGTACGATTCCTCGGACAATCAACCACAAATGGATGAGCTCTGGACGATGAGCGCATGCTACGTAAAAATGTGCGCGTTTCGGGAACAAAAGGCCTCATCTCGTCAGAGCAAAATCCATTGTAGTAACGATAGAACAGAGTAACGCACCCCACACTGCGTCGATGCTCCAGTGAGTCAATAGAGTTGGATACCCTACTGTCACCGATGAGCTTTTTCGCCCTCTCCTGCACACGGTCGAGTAACCCCAAAATAGACTTTGAGGCACCGGCCCAAACATGAGAGTTGTATTCCATTTTCGGTCGGATGTAGGTGGTATAAATAGTAAGGAGATCGGATGGCGAGAAGTACATCTTACACCGTTTCAAAAACTCGAGGCACTTGAATGCTTCTTTAGAGATATGAAAAATGTGTTCAGTCCAGCGAACATCACACTGTATCTTCATACCAAGAACATCAAGAGCATCCGATTCCTCAATATTTATACCATCCATGTGTACGGATGAAGCAGCATCTGCGGTCGTTTGTTTGTGTGTTAATAAGCAACATTGGGTCTTACGTAAATAAATGAATGTTTCGTACTTGTAAATAAATGAACTTACTACGTACGTTTACTAAATCTACTACGGGTTTTGGTATTGTAGAGGTTATTAATATACAGCCATGTTCCGAGAAACGCTCGTTCTGAAACCGCAAAGCGTTCTTAAAAACGCTTAATTGATTTCTAGGTGTTTTACGGAACGCGCGTTTTACTGGCGTTTCGGAGTTTTTTCCACAAAAATACTACATGTGTTTTATATACGTGTATATGTATGTGGTAGTTATATAAATAAAAAAAAATTTTACAACAAATACACAAAATTTTTAATTTAGTTTTTTTAATTGAAAATGTGTAAAACTCTTTAAACTTTTTATTGAAATAAAAAGAAAGCATATTAAATTTTCAGCTCTATTCATTGATAAAGTGTGGCACGAGGGCTTGATGCACAAAATAAAGTTAAATTTGCCTGCAAATACACACAAGCTTCTGGAAAGCTACTTATATGAGCGGAAGTTTGTTATCAGAGGAGGCGACTTTATAAGCCCAACTCAACCAATCGTGGCAGGAGTTCCCCAAGGCAGCATACTGGGACCTACTTTATACTTGATTTACGCCTCTGACATGCCAACGAGAGCCGGAGTCCACACTTCAACTTTTGCAGATGACACAGCATTCTGCAGCGTACATGAAAACCATCAAGTAGCTTCGCGAAATTTGCAGAAGTATATTTCAATATTAGAGATATGGTTAAAACGTTGGAAAATTAAAGTTAATGAACAAAAGTGTACTTACGTTACATTCACACTGCGTAAACAAACATGTTCAGCTATCCAAATTAACAATTCACCTATTCCGCAGCAAAATGAAGTCAGGTACCTTGGTATTCATCTCGACCGTAGGTTAACGTGGAAGTCTCACATAGATGCGAAAGTTACTCAGTTAAAGTTAAAAGCAGCGCAACTGAATTGGCTTATGGGCAGAAATTCGACTTTGAAGCTGGATTGCAAACTTTTATTATGCAACGCAATTATAAAGCCTAGATGGTGCTACGGAATTCAATTATCGAAAAAATTCAAAGGCGACAAAACAAAATTCTTCGAACAATTACTGCAGCTCCATGGTACGTAAAAAACTCACGAATTCATAAGGATCTCTGTGTTTCTCTTGTAAAAGACGAATTTTCAAAGTACGCAACAAGGCATATCAGTAAATTGGAACTTCATCCAAATCGTCTTGCACGCAATATACTTAATTTTGAAGGCCATTCTCGGTTGAGAAGGAGGGATACCCTTGCCACCATCAGAACGCTAAATAGGTGATTTTACCGATACTGACCGAGCAAAATAAAAAATTTTTGTCTAGCATTGATTGGACCTAATTAATTTTATGTATTTAGTTTTAAGATTTGAATACTTATTGTTAGTTCATTTTGTGAAGATTCAATAAATAAATGAATGGCAAAAAAAAAATATTAAATTTTAATTGCGAATAATTGTATTGCATTTTGCAAGTTCAGTTTTAGCAAATTCAATCAGTTCACTTCACATGCGAGTTGAATTCGCCAATTTTAAGCGATATGCGTTTTCTAGAACACCTATTTGGCGATTTGAAATCGCAAAACGATAACTCTTGCGTTATACGCTTCTCAGAACACCTATTTAGCGTTTTTAAATCGAAAACGCTAAATTTAAGCGATTTGCGTTTCTCAGAACATACCTGATAGTAAATTAAAAATCTATGACTTTTGTTGTTGTCAAATTTGAAATTTACCAAAATTTACTAAATCTACAATATGCACAAGCTTTACTACGAAGCGTGAAAACGGCTATAGAAAAGCTGTTTATAATTTTTTGATTGGTATCAAAATTAGAAGCTAACAATAAAGTAAATAAACTCTATTGTTTATATGAATTACGCCAAAGCTATTAAATTTATTTTAATCTGCTTAATATAACATTCATGAGAAGCCATTTTAAAGGCTCTGTAAAAATTGCAGAAGATTGTGAAAAAATATGTATATATTTATCTAATTTTTACATTTGGACGTCTGGACTTTTAGTAAAACCATAAAACTTTACAGCTGCAATTATTTGAAAAAAAGCATAAAAGTAAAAACAATATCTCTGCTCAAACAAGTAATAGGAAGCATGTGTCTGTTTATTAAAGCATGAAAAATAAAAGTTTCCATTACAACACTTTTGAAACATGCACAGAAGTAAACAAATTCTTAAACTTGCTCAAATATACTTACAACACGTTCCCATTCCCATACGCACACACTCACACACGCACACACACTCAACTGCAAATAAACAGAAGTATACAAAGGAAAATGAAGCAACGCATATTTACTGAAGAGATTTCTAAATGTGTGTGCTTTTTTTGTGTATACGATAGTAAAGGGTGATTCCTTTATGTTTTTAAATGGTTTTTATTTGGGCGTGACTAGTGTCAAAATATCTCGCTTATGCTACATGCAAGTAGTAGCATGAAAATTTTGTATTATCAGCGAAAAATACTTCGAAGTAGTCGAATATCTTGCTATTCGCTTTTCTGTTTACACATGCGATGGCAAGTTAACTTTTATAACATAGCCAAACCGTAAACTTCAAATAGTTTGTTTACTTCTTCTATTCTCCTTTCATTTTAAATTTAGTACAGTTTACAAAACAGAGTTAACCAAGTTCAGCTCATGAACTCATTGTTGAAGAACCGGATAACATATTTCTAGCACAACGTGTAAAATTAAACTTTGCCTCTGTCGAACATCTGCCTGCTATTTATCCTTCTTTATTAGTTTTTACATTGTTCACAAGCTTTATAGTTTGTGATAATTCCAGACTCAAATGTACAAATGTAATTACTACGCACATAGACACACACACACATGCTTGCAAAACAGTAGGAATGCAACAGCAACAATAATATCTAAAATCAGTTAAATTTTTGTTAAACTTTATAATTTTTTATATTCAAAAAAATTTTTTTTTTTTTTGGTTTGTACATATGGCTCCTTTATTGCAACATAGTCATAACGCAAAAAAGCTTGTTTCGAGAAAAACACATTTCAAATTTTTCGTTTCCATAAAGTCTTAGAAAAAGTTTTTGGAAAATATCTCCTAAAGGAAATAGTTTAAAAGTAATTTGAATAAATTTTTGGCACAATATAAAAGGTAGTACTGTTAACAATTCTGCTTTGTTAACTCGAAAAGCTCATTTTTTGAGATATGACTATGTTGCAATAAAGCAGCGATATGTACATCGGGTTTTAGTTCAAGTTTTTCCTTTCTTAAGTTAAGAAAGGAAAAACTTGAACTAATATCCAAAATCGTTGGACTTACTTGCAAATTTGAATTTTTTTACCATATACCTTATTCTTTTGTGTATTATGTTTTTAGCTTTATATTGTATGTGTGGATGAATGTGCACATTTATAGCAAGCAGATCAGCGGCTCGCACAGTGTGTTACAAATGCTACAAATTCGTAACAATTAATATTAATACCATTTTAGTAACTTGAATACTTTATAATTAACGAAAAGGCGTTTTTACGCGCATTTCAAAGAATATATCTATATATAAGATATAACCAGAAAAAGCATTTTTTAACCACAATTTTGTCAAAATATGTTAATTTACATTAAGTTATTGACAGAGCAGCCTTGTTTAGACACTCAGCGGCATGCAAATTTTTACTCGCATAAAAAATTTGCTACTACTGGAGGTGCCATGGCGAAACATATTAGTGTGTTAGTAAAAACTTGTGAACTTGTTGAGTTTTTCGAACTTTTAGTGACATGCGTAAAATCTCTAGTAAGCTATTATGATTCAGTATGGTTTGATGGTTCAACATGCAAGTACTTACGAGTATACTGCAACAAACTCAACAAAGCCCTGGGGTCTAATCACCGCATACGATATCGAATTAACTATCGTATCGAATAACATTACGATACATCTAAATTATGGCAACCGATGCATATTGGATCGTAATTTAAACAAAATGCAATAGATTGAAGACCATACGTTCCCTAAAAGTAGGAATACAAAAAATAAATCCTTTAACTTTTTTTATATTATTGCAATACAGTTTATTCGATATCGTATGCCGTGATACCAAAATGAAAAATTTCGATAATTTTGCTCGATATCGTATGCGGTGATTTGGCCCCTGAATTGTATCATAAAAAACAGCAATAAAATAGAACAAATCTATCTTATGCTACACACAATAACTGGTATATATGTATGATCTGCCTTTTGATTGACTTTAGCATTCACAACTTTGAGCCTTGGCTAGACCACTGCCAGCCAGGCAGCTGTGACGAAAAGTGTGGAGACAAAAGGTTGCATTTCGATTTGCTATAATGAGCAGCAGCATTAATTTAAGTTCAGTTGTTCAAAATTTAAGTCTCAGAAAATCTAATTTGGTTAAGATTTTTGGCCGGCAAAACTGAAATTACACTTTTCTACACTGAATGGATCCACCCACAGCATCAGTCAAGCGGAGTCCTGAATTTGAATAGAATTTTAAAAGGCAATAAAACAAAGATAATTTTGTTTAAATTCACTTTATTCGAAAGACAATCTTCTGGCATTATAATTTAAATTTTACTTCTAGCATGTGACCGCTTCGGCTAGCTTGGATGGAGTATAATCTAGAAGTTAAATTTTCGATTATTTTTTCTAACATTTTTGGCCAAAAAGGCAATAACGCGACAAAAGTTGTCCTCGAAGTAGTCAGTCATTTCGAGATTATCAGCATAGACTTGCGACTTGATATATCTTCACAGAAAATAGTCTAGCGGCATTAAATCGCACGATCTTGGAGGCCAATTATCCTGCGTAAAAAACGTTATTGCAACATTTTCTCAACCATATTAGATGTTTCACTCTCCACAAATAGTGGATGGGCCTCGGTGGCTGATTTGATGCAGTACTGGACTAACAGTCTCGAGGTCGCATGTTCGATTCCTGCCACAGAGCCTGAGTGTTACTGCAGACAAGCAAAAAAGCTTCGCAGTTTTCGTGTTTGTTTTATAAAAAAAAAAAAAAAATCCCAAAAAGAAAAGTTCACCAGGCGAAACGTGCAATTATGCGGCTAAAAAGCGTGGCCTCCAATAAATCAATTGTGACACGACCCTTGCACGGTACGTCAGGGTTGATCAATTGATGATCGAATAAGTCTGTAACCATGGTTTTATAGCGGTCACCTGCATCGTTTTTAAAAAAGTATGGACCAACGGTTCAAACAAACAAAATTCGTAAATTCTACCAACAAAATACATATTGAAGTTTGTTGGTGTTGTATTTATTGTAATTCTGCGACTACCTATATAAAGCTGCCTTGAAATTAAAATCAAAAAGCATATGTAGTTATATTTGATTACAAAAGATGAAAAACATACAGAAATATCTCACCTGCACATGAAAGGAAAAATATTTCTTAAAACTTCAGTATCAGTACCACCTGGAGATTGTATTTTGATATGTGTACAATCTATAGTTTCTATTACTTTAGGAAACTTAGAAATGTTATAAAAACATGATGTTGTTTCCCTAATATCTTCTTATGAATGCGGCATTTTTATAAATGTTTTCGAAAGACCATCAATTTTCTCCGACACTTTTATTACAACTCGACTAGTAGTTGCAATTGACACGCCTCACGTCTGCTACGACTGTTAGAAAACTGCCTGTGGCATAATATCTAAGGGTCAGTAACACCATTTGAATAGGAGATAAAACACGATTTCTTTAAATTAAGAAAATAAATTTTTTAAAATATTTATATGCACAATGTTGGATAAACAATGGATCTTACCTGCTTGTTACAGACTTTATGTCGTTAGAAATGAGATTAGCAATATATCGTGCTGCACCTTTTGAGAACCGAAATCTTTTTCTAAATTCTTGATTTGAAAGAGAAAAATGATTCCACCGTTCAATTATTCTCTTTTTAATTTTTGGGTCTCTAAAATTGAAAATATTACAAAAATGTCGGTGTTTATTTACATTTCTATCCATTTTGATTTTCTTGAATAAACTGACAATTTTCATCGTAACCGAAAGAATTTCTTTGGTTAAGTTTAAGGGCAACTTTTTAGTTAAATTCCGTCAGTTAAGCTTTAATCAAACATTGTGAAATACAGTTGAATGCATCTTACGATTAAAGTGCATGTTATTTTATAATCACCAAATATGAAAATGGCCATTTCATTTTTAAAAAATTTTCCGTACAAAAAAAAAAGGATATGCCTTTTAGACATGGCTTTAAATCATCGTGAAATTTGCTCATAGTGAAAACGAACTCTGTCGAACTAATAAAGACAGAAGATTTAAATGAATCACGCGTTTTCCACTGATAAAAATCGAGCAAGAAAAGAGGCGGTTTTAAAATGAAATTAAATATGCGAAAAGACAGACAATATCGTTAGATATCAAAAAATATTAATAACTGACATAACATGGAAAATTACTGATTGAAACTAGAAGGTAGTAAAACAAATATCGTTGGCTAAATATGAAATGGGTACATATTTTAATTTTTTGTTACATTTCAGGAGGGAAAAAAGCTGAACGAAATTGAAAAAATCATCAAAAGCAAGCAATATATATTTTGCAATTTTATGCCAAAGTGTGCAATAATTTCAGTGCTAGTTTCTGGTTAACACGGAGTATATTAGCTTTACTTGTTTGTATGTATATTTAATATATAGTTATTTGATTTTAAGTAATTAATTCTTATTTTTGCAGCTAAAGATCGTTTTGGTTTTATATAAAAAATTCAACAGTATTTGTTTGTTGAGCTAGAGGTCACTTTTATAAATTGTCGTTTATTTGATTCGATATTTCGACACTCCGTTGTGTGTCTTCTTCAGGAAAATTTTTTCCAAAAAAATATGAATAATAAATAAAAAATAAAACCTTAAGGGCCATATCCAAAAAAAAAAAAAATCTTTCTTGAGTTTTAACGCATACTTTAACAGTACGTTAACTTTTAAAAGTATTAAGGAATTTAATTGTTTTGTTGTGGTAACGCCGTTATGTTCAGTTGTAATTTTTCGGAAACCGAAAAACAAATTTAAAAAATAAAAAATTATTATTATTACATAAAATAGCATATTTTTGACAAGCAGTTCTTGGATTTACCTTTTTAATAAATAATTAATATATAATATCTAGTACATTAATTAAATTGAGAAAAAATAATAGTGGCACTTATATTATCGGGTGGTTAAATTTTAAGGGCCGATGTTGAATGTGAACCACACCTAAACGCCAAGTTTTTTTCCGAATTTTATTTGACATTTCTCTATTTCAGACTTATTCAATTCGAACCATGGAGAGATACACAATCCAACAACGTGTTAAAGTTATCCAGACTTATTATGAAAATGATGATCAATTTTCGAAGAAAATCATCTTCAGTGATGAGGCACATTTTCACCTCAGTGGATTCGTCAATAACAGAATTGCCGCATTTGGGCGAATGAGAATTCAAGAGTGACTGTCGAAAAACCAATGCACCCACAAAGAGTGACTGTTTGGTGCGGTTTATGTGCTGGCGTATTTTTTCCAAAATGAGGCCGGTCAGGCAGTTACTGTGAATAGTGTTCGCTATCGTGAGATGATAGCGAACTTTTTATGGCCCGAATTGGAAGATATGGATGTAGACGATATGTGGTTTCAGCAGGACGGTGCCACATGCCACACAGCTAACGAAACAATTGCTCTTTTGCGCAACAAATTCAATGGCCGTGTTATCTCATGTAATGGCGATGTCAATTGGCCGCCAAGATCATGTGATTTGACACCGTTGGACGTTTTTCTTTGGGGTTATTTGAAAGAAAAGGTGTACGTCGATAAGCCAGCAACAATTCAACAGCTAAAGGATGAGACAATTCGGCACATTAACGGCATAGAACCTCCATTATGCCTTAGGGTCATCTAAAATTTGGACCATCGGATGAAGGTGTGCCGCCGTGGTCGCGGTGCCCATTTGGCCGATATTTTCTTCCATACATAATTGAGTATAACCAATATATCATAATAAAATAAAATTACAATAATTTCCTAAATAGTTTGTGTTTTATTCAAAATCAGCATCGGCCCTTGAAATTTAACCACCCTTTAGAAACATTTTTATTATTCGAATAATATTTTCATTGTATTCGTTTGATTGAATGTGCATCACTAACATAATTATTATTTATATTTTTCTTTCAAAATGAATATTTTGAGCTCATATAAAATGTAATGTTTCAATAAATTTATATAATAAAAATAATATCTCTTGTTTTTACATTTTCCCAATATTGTGTTTTTAAAGAAAAATAACAAACGGCAAGTCAAAAAAGTGTATACAGTTCAACTTTAAACGAATGGTAAGCTAACGATTATTTTTGCATACAACGTTAAGAAATTTTTCTTAACAAGTGCTTACCAAGCTTTGTTAAGTTTTTTTTGCATATGGCCGTAAAAATATAGAGAAAAACATTCGAAATTTGAGCGCCTCCAAAATTAGTTTTTAAATGACGTAATGGAACTTTTTTCCTCATGCTAAAAGCTATGAAAAAATCAATGGCACAATATCGGTTGCTAAATCTACCCACCCTAATATGCACAACAGTAATATGAAATATAACAAATATTATGTTGGTAACGGAACAATATATAAAAATAATTTCCAACGATCTCTTCCTGCATTAGGTAACATAATTTTCGTGTGGCCCTCGTATAAAAAACATATTTACAACAAACAAATTCCGCAACAACTACTCATTCATACATTTACACACAAGTTGAGCAGTATATTAAAAATAAAAAAAATAAAAAATAAATAAATTTACCCTGCCGAAAATAAAACTGTTTAAAGCTAAATTACACTTGTTTAATTTTTCCACTAAATTTGTGTTAAATGTTTGCAGAAAATAAAATATCCAAAATAAAAAAATGTAATTCAGTTGCAAAAACAAACTTTAAAACACATTTTGCATAATAAATAAATAAAATTTGTTGAAAAATATTTTTGTATAACATTTAACATTAAACTTATGAAATATTATTTCTGTTAACTTTCGTTTTCTCTAACTGCTCGCATAAACGCCTAATTTAAAAACAATTTTCCAAATAATTGCTTTAGTAGTGCAAACGAGGCAAAAACAAAACTATTCGATTTGAAATCCATTATAACTCTGTTAAATTCGATTTTTGTTATTAATTTTCCGTTTCAAGCAAAACTTCTTTGCTAATGTAGAAAGTTGAAAAACAGCCAGCCAGTAATTTCCTTGTATAGATCTAGCAAGAAAGCAATTAAGGATGTTTATAAATGTATTAGTAATTCGAGCACTCAAGGAAAATATAATGTTTTATTAACCCGGTAAAGTTAAAGATGAATTTGTGTAAGCAGTTTTTTTTTTTTTGTAATAGAAAAATCAAGAAAAAGGAATATGTTTCATTAGCTAGTTACACAGGGTGGCTCACAAGAAACTTACATTTCAATTAAATGAGAAATCTACAGAAAATGGTTTTAAATTTGAGAAAGAGGGTTTGATTGCTTTCTCTAAAAGAAAATTGTTGCGAATGGAGACAAAATATAGCTTCTCATATACAAAAAATGTATGTGTTAGTAAAATTTGGTGTGATTTAGCACAGCCACACATCAAATGCATTCCTTTAAACTTTATTTAAAAGTTGTTTTGAAAAGGAAAGATTTTTTGATTTTTGAGCGAAAAACATTTCTTTACAATATCCAAATATTTTTGTTTGTTTAAACCCGATTGTTTAAACTTTTGTATGTAGATATATAACAATAAACTTATTTATTTATATATATTTGTCTATGGAAATATTCCTTACATACATTAATAATATGTTAATATGTACATGTGTATATAAATATTAAAATATGTAAAAGGCAAAATAATTAACAGGTATAAACAACAAAGAGAAAAGTTATGAACTTAAATATACAATAATTGACTTCTTTACAATATTTAGATTTAAAGAAAAATCAATTAGTCCAAACAGTTGGTTGAACTGCATACACTGAAAGAATTATGCGACATACATTTAATGAAACTGTTTCAATTCAATTCACTTTATTCATAATCTTTAAGCCAACAAAAAGGCCAAAATGGATACATAGTTTATATTATTGACACTTATTTTTATATATTTATAATTATGCATATCAAACTTTAAGCTTGCTATTATATTTACATCTATACTTTAAAATAGCGGTTTTACTAAAGCAACTCATGGAAAAAAACCATAATTCCCGTATATCATCATTAAATATTTTTCGTTAATCCAATGAAAACTTTTCACAATATGCGTGAAACTTCATATATGTATATATATTATGAAATAGTTCCATCAGAATGGTTTCATTAAGTTTCATAGTTTCATTAACAAAATCATTGGATTTATGACTATAACAAAATTTAATTTTTTGTTTAAATTTTTTGAATTTTGGTAAGATATATTAATGGGCATTTATTAATCTTAAGCTACAGTTTAACAAATGTCAAGTTTTTTTATTAAAATGTAAGTTTTATAAGTTTCATAATTTCAATGAAATAGAATTCATTAGATCAATGACAAATAAATTTCTGGCTACCGAACTTGGGTATGTATGTACATATGTGTATGTACTCAAATCAGCATAAGAATAGTTTAAAAAATTTAAATACCAGTGTATTGAAGTCATTTGAATTAATAAAATCTGTTTTATTTGGTGAATACTTGTTCAACATTTTCTTTTATCATAATTAGGTACAATTTCACAAAAGCAAGGAATAGTATTGTTTGTGTAATGAAATAAAGTATCAATGTATAAATGAAATAATTCCATTGATCTTTTTACGTACATTTGTGAACATATTGTATTAATGTGTGTTATGATATTATTTCATTAAACAAAAGTAACTATTTCATTGATTTGATGTAAATTTTTCAGGTGCTCAATGAATAATAAAATTAGATAAATGAAACAACTTCATTGACGTTATGAAGGAGTCTCACATTTTTAATGAATATATTACATTAGTACAAAGAAGTTATTGCATTAAATAAATGTTACTTTTTCATTAATTTAATGTACAGTTTCAATGTGCTTTATGAAATTGATTCTTTGATCTAGAGAAATTATTTTACTAATCATATGAAAATAAGTTATGTTTCTTATTAAAATATTTCATTACTTTTATAAAGGATTTCATTAAAATAATCTAATGAAATTTGTTTCATTATTTCTATGAAAAGTTACAATAGTTGAAAAATAATGAAAAAATTCATAAAAGTAATCTCAAAATTCAGAGAATTTCTAAACAAAATTTTTTTAGTGTACACACTCTCCTGAGAGGGTCAGCATCAACATAATTAACTCTGGAAAATTCCACAAGTAACGGAAAGAAATACCGGGATGAGTGTTGAGGAATGTTAAATGAAATTTCATTAACCAAAAATCCAGAGCAGACATCACCATTAATCAGTTTCAGAGCAAAAGAAACGTTGAGCATAGTTCTACGGCTTTTCAAAGCATTCAGCTTGATGAGAGCCAGACGAGCCGTATACTAAGGCAAATTTTGAGGGTTGAAGCGTAACCCTCGAAGGCAAAATAACAAAAACTGATTTTGCACTGACTCAATTGCCTTTGAATGAATCTGATAGATAGGGTCCCAAATAATCGATCCATATTCTAATATAGGACAAACCAGTGCAGTATATAACGTTTTCGCAATATACGGATCTGATAACTCTTTGGATCAACGTTTTATAAAACCCAATGCACCTCTGGCCTTATTAATTGTAGCTGTGATATGTGGAATAAAACTTATTTCTGGATCAAATAAAATACCTGAACTCATTAAGGTCAAATAAAACAAACAACTTGGTATATAGCAAAGCTAAACGGGCATGTTCTGACACTCGCATCACGCATGACATTTGCGACTGTGACTTGAACTCGCAAGAAAGGTAAATTCTGTAAATCGTAATCGCCAGACTCTTAGCGAGCTCAGATCACAAGAGTATACCAAAGTGAAGCGATGAATTAACCCTAAACTAAAAATTAACCAAATAATAAAATGACGGATATATTAAATTAAATTTGTTTTCTTTGTACTAGAATAACAACTAGACGATTTTTCACAATGTAAAAAAATGTCCTTAATATGCGAGCCAAACTCATTCAGCCCAATTATGAATATTCTCACGGAATTGATTTCTCTCGGAATTTATTCCTCACGGAATTTATTTCCCACATAAAGTACTTTTTTTCCATACTACAATTCAAAGAAAAAACACATTATTTGTCCGTAAGAATTGAAGAGTTGATCTCCCTTTAATGTTTTTAACGAATAGAGAGAAGAAAAAAATAAAAAAAAACCTCATGCTTAATTTTTAATCATAATTGGAGAAAAGGAAAAAGTGATAAAATTCCTATGGAATTTTTATTTATAATTGGGCTGATTATGTATTTCTGGAAATAAATTTTTTAAATTAAATTTTTGATTGCCGTTTTAATCCAAAATGCATAATATGTTGCTGATATTTTCAATTTATTTTTTAGTTTATTTGCTTTGGTAAAATATGTGTTTTTAGCATTCAAATTATGCTAACTCGCAAGCAAAACGCGTGAGTCACAAAACACCTAAATATAAGCTTGGCGTTTTCAAGTCACCTGGTGACTTTGAAAACTTGCAAGTGTGGGAATATGCCAGAAAATACATCTGTTGCAACTGTTAATAAGTAAAAATAAATTTTAAATTAAAAAATTTTTTAGGTAGTATCAAACAATAGTGTGCCTGTGACGTTTCCTAGAGATTGTACTCAAGATCGAATATGAAAGCTGGCAAAAAGTATGGATATCTGTGCTCTAATCTAAAGAGACCAAAAATAAAGTAATTCACAATTTATTAATTTTTCCCTAATAACGAATTATATTGATTCCCCAGGGAGCTGGTTTCCTCAGGGAGCTGGTTTCTTCTTGGTGTATTCGTATGTGCACTTTCTGAAGCATACGGGGGTGGGAGTGCCTCGTGTTGTTGTAGCAACTACAACTCTATAAAGCCGCCTGTCTTATATTGTGTTGGACTTCCGAAAACCTTACAAAGGATTAAATTGCAGAACGGGCAGCAGCAAAGGCCACGTAAGGTTTTGTTTTACAGACCACTTCGGTGCTGATCATTGGCTGGGGTGTAAACCTAAATCTCAGGAGGGGGAAAATTAGTCGTCTCTAATAACTATGTGCAATGCCCCGAGCTGCTGTTGCCCTGCAAAAGATAACTGTAATATAAGGAACTAGTGATGTCTGATGAAGTGATGGCTGGAGGGGTGAGTTGATTAAGGGCCGATGCTCTTATTGATTTGCGGCCTACCAAGTTGTAGGCTGTGTATGCCACTGACTCACTGGAAAATAGCATACATGAGGAATTTCAAGATCTGAGCTCTTCAGCAAAGGTTATGCCCATTATGGCAAAGATTGCGATCAGTGTGAGCCTTGCAAGCCACACGGAGGCGCTGGTGAGTCGCGTATAATTCACCCGGTGGCAATGGTTCATCATCAATACACGCGTTGAAAATTTAAATTTTGTTTGACAGTCGACGTAATGTTGTATTCTATCCTTCTTGGGTAAAAATACATGCGAAGGCTCTCAGTACAACTACGATATGGGGTGCCTATCATTGCTTGGAACTTAAGCCACCAAAGTATTTCCAAAATAAAAAAAAGGAAACTTCAGCCATTTTTGTTTTCACTAGAAAGTAAATCAAAACTGATCCCAAAGAATTTATGGCAGAAACATGGTACCGAACTCGAAATTCTGCAAACTTTCTAAAAGTTGCTTCATTCAGCAGTGAAGACTATTTCACCTACATAAAAATAATTTCATTTTCGTTGTAACCGCAATCATATACATACAAATTAATATATTGAACTTATTCTTATTAATTCCGTGTCGTTAACTATATTATTATATCATTTTAATAATTTTTAAAGTTATTATCATTAAATTTTGCGTTTAACCTTATCTGTCATTTAATGTACGAGTACATTTGCATAAAGTTGTACCTGGAGATGACTTTTGAATGTGTATTTCAAAACAAACTGCAATTACGGTTAAGAGCATCAAAAATTTCTGGATTTTTAATTAAAAATTTTATATTTGCCGCATCAAATGAGATGCTCGTCTGGCAACAAACTGCTTTAGTTATCAAAGTTGTCATGTGAAAGTTTCTTGTTATATTTGAATAATTTACAATGGAACAAAAATGTAATGTAATATAGTTTGTTCTCTTACGGCCATTTACACCAAGTCTGATTATATTTTAATTGAGACTTTAACCGCTGGTTAGAGAAAAATGTATTTCACAATATATAATTAAGTCTTAACCGGCACTATTTAACAGAAAAGTTGCTGTTAAATTTAACCGATCCAAATTCGCCGGTTAAGAAGTTAATCAGAACTCAAATAATAATAAACTGGACGTACATAAATAGAAATCAACATTTATATTTTTGCAATATTTTTAATTATAAACATGCTTGTGGTAGAAAAAGAAATATTCACAAGCACCGCAATGATTTTTCTTTATGTGATGAAAAATTTAGACAAATATATAGATTGTCAAAGCCTGCAATACTATACATTACCAAGCTCGTACATCCTGATATAAAGACTGCAACAACTAGGTGAGATACATCATATAAACTTCCACATATGTACGTATCATGTTTATAATTATTGATTTTTAGAAATCACTCTTTATATTCTAGGCAAATGGTATTATTGACCTTGAGATTTTACACCACAGGCAGCTTCCTGAAGGTTGTAGGTGATTATTGTAGAGTTTCAATTGCAGCAGCTAGCCGCGTTGTAAAAAAGGTTTCGAAATCATCAAGAATATTTATAAAAATGCCAAGTTCGCAAGAGGACTTGCTGATTTTCCGAGCAAACTTATCCGTTCATCATATTTTTAATAAAATTTTATGAAAAATATTTTTGAAATGAATTGAATGAAATTTTTGAAAGGCTGCAGAAATAAAAAAGCTTCTTTCTAAAAATTGTGTTCGTCATTACACTACTTTTCGTAAACAAATACAAGTAACATTGCCATACTTTTTAAATTTTTTTCAGTTAAGTAACCGAAAGATGGTGCAATCCAAATTACTAACTGTTGGTTAAATAATGCCTGTTAAGCAAACCGGCAATTAGTTAATAATTTTTTAATGGCAACTTAATTTTAGATTGTGAAAATGGCCCTTAACGTGGTAAAATTTGAAACAGGCCAAGTGATATATACCCAGCAGTTCACAAGTTATTACAATTTGCAAAGCATCCGATTATAAGCGATTGTGTCAACAGAAAAAATCAAAATTAACATCCCAGCAGTCCACAAGTTATTACAATTTGCAAAGCATCCGATTGTAAGCGATTGTGTCAACAGAAAAAATCAAAATAAACATGTTAAGCACAAAAAACAACTAGCATTCGATTCAGATTAGTCTTTTTCTACTCATATTGTTAAATTAATTGTACATAAGAAGCAAAGAAGAAAACAAATGCTAATAATATAGTTTTGAACTCATCCAATCTTCGCTTACAATGTATACAGTGTTGGATGCATCTTACGGCCTAGGCCATCGCTGTGTAAATGTAAGTAGGAATTGTATACAGACTTCGGATGGGTCGCACTTACATTGTCAATGCTCTCAGATCGAAGATGTATGTGACAAAAAGTTCACTGGGATGTTAAGAACAACAAACAACTAGCATTCGATTCAGATTAGTATTTTTCTACGCATTTTGTTAACTTAAATGTACATAAGAAGCAAAGAAGAAAAGAAATGCTAATAATATAGCTTTGAACTTATCCAATCTTCGTTTACAATGTATACAGTGTTGGATACATCTTACGGCCTAGGCCATCGCCGTGTAAATGTAAGTAGGAATTGTATACAGACTTCGGATGGATCACGCTTACATTGTCAATGGTCGTAGATCGAAGATGTAATTATGTGACAAAAATTTCACTGGGTAGGTCTTTTAGAATTAAGAGGGAATGAAAACATGTAATTAAGAGAGAATGAAAACATGGACATGGGCTGAAAAGTCCCATTTTTTCACTTAATACAAGCCTGTTAAAATTTCATGATATTCTACTCATTAGTTTGTGAGTTATTGTGCTAAGAGTGACGCTACTTTTGTTATTTTCAAAACAACGGAACAAAAACAATTTCGTGTTTCGTGCTTCTTGGTGGGAAAAAATGCCGCTCAAGCAAAGCAATGGCTTGAAAAGTGTTATGGGGCTTCGCTCCATCAGAAACAGCAATAATAATATTTCGCGAACACTACTCCCTCTTTCCTCATCATCATACCCTATTTTCCCAGTTCCAGTACAATGCGCTGCATATGTAGGGGCCATCCCCTGAGTACTGGTCCCAGATAAAAAAAAAAAATAAAAAAAAACGTTTGTTTGTTGACTTCAAACGTGGTCGAAGACACACCGATACTGTAGAACGCAGTGGCCGTCCAAATGAGGCGGTAACACAATAAAACATAAAAAAACCACAAAATCGTTTAGAATAGTCGAAAAGTTGCCTGTGTTAGCTGACATCGTAGAGATATCAAAATAACGTGTTGGCTTTATATTGCATGAACTTTTTGGCTATGAGAAAGCTGTGTTCAAAGTGGGTGCCGCGTTTGCTCACTGTTGACCAAAAACGAGAATGTGTTGATAATTCTGAGAATGTGTTGATAGTTCTGGAATTTTTGCGTCGATATGTGACAATGGCTGAAACATAGAACCATCACTTCACTCTGGAACCAAAACGATCGTCATCTGAGCAGACACCAACTGGTGAACCTCATCCAAAGCGCCTGAAAGCACAACAAAGCTGGAAAGTTTAGGGCCTCGGTATTTTGGGACGTGCGTCATGTGCATTAACAGTGAATATTATATAGCGTTGTTGGAGCGTTTGAAGGCCGAAATTGCAAAGAAACGACCGCATATGGCAAATAAAAGAATTTTGTGTCATCAAGACAACACACCGTATCACAAGTCAATCAAAACAATGTCAAAAATACATGAATTAAACTTCGAATTGCTCCTACATCCACCGTATTTGCCAGATTTGGCTCCCAGCGACTACTGGCTGTTCGCAGAGCTGCAAAATATGCTCGCCGGTAAGAAATTTCGTACGCATGAAGAGGTTATCGCTGAAACTGAGGCCTGTTTTGAGGCAAAAGATAAATCGTTCTACAAAAGTGGTATTGAAATGTTAGAGCGTCGCTGGAATGATTGCGCTGCTCTTGATGGAGATTACGTTGATGAAAGCTGAGTTTGAACCAAAAAAACTGTGTTTTCTTTGTTGGGCCCAGGACTTTTCAGCTCATGAGTTATTCAAAAAGCAAACCTTTAAACAAAAACCTTTAAAGTGACTTGCGAAACCAGCCCAGTGAAACAAACTAAAAATTCCTCTTTTCTTAAATTTTTAAATTGCTCATAAACATTCTGGTCTTGTCTTATAATATCCTAACGACAAATTCACTTAAATGATTTCTGTAAGTTGCAGACTTTATTTCTCAAAACCTGTCAGAATTTGGGTTTTTGCAAAATGAAATTTCTAGCTGGCTTTATGCGAAGTAATATTCATGAAAAATCATTTCTTAATCAAAAAATCATCGGCAATTCATTTGAAGCCATGGCATCGTTTTAGCTTAACAAGCAAATAAAAATTGCTTAACAATATCCTTTTAAACTTCAATCTCTCAATTTCAAACGTTTTGCCGCTCATAAGAACATTTTATCTTTTTCCCCAAATAGTACTCGAACATACTGACACAGTTTGCATACAGGCCCAAATACATATGTACACACTCGTACACATATCCATACTCGTGGACATGTGTATGTACATTTCGCATATATAAAAAATCGTTGTCATATTGGTTGGCTTAACAAAGGATTAAGCTTAAGCATTAAAACACATATGCTTGCACATATAAACATACAGCGTAGTTATGGTTGTATGCAGCAGAGATATGCACCGGTGCACCGCAACCATAAGTACACCGGTTGTTTACCCAATCATTTCCATATCCAAGTACTTTAAACACTCTTAAAAATTGATGCAGTGGTATTTATATCTGTTGTTCGTTTGTGAAAACTTGATACATCAAACATGTGTCCAATCACTTTCGTATCTTGTATAGTTTTTTAAGAGTAAAAGACACGACCACAAAAAAAAATATTGTTGTTACTAGCACTTGGTAAGAGAAACATTTTGAATATTTGCTATTTTCGTTTCTAATCGTTTTCTTAATAATACATACATGACGTCTTCACAAATTCAACTTGCAAAAACAACACTCTCGACATTTTATTTAACATTAAATTAAATGAAACGGCTGCCAGATTTAATAATTTACAACCATGTTGACGATTTTGAAAGTAACATACTGAATAATGATTTTAATATTGTTTTTTCCACAATTGGTTGAATGTATGTGTTACTGTGCATTTATTGTGGTTATGGATTAAAACCAAGTAATGAAAATTATTATAAATGAAGGAACATTAAATAGAAGAAATTTGATGAAAATGTACTTCATAAAAAAAATCATTTTTTTTTAAGTAAAATTTATTATTTTTACCGGTTTTGTACAAAACCTGTTCCAATCAAATATGTGTATATATATTCTTCAAAACACGATTGCCAAAACATGATGCTTTAAAAACCTTCTGGCAACTCCGCGCTTAGAATACGAATACGTCTACCGAGTGTGAGTGAGTAAATACATAAAACTGAACACACACACTCTCATGGGTTAGGTAAATGTGTGGCTGCAAATTATTACATATAAACAGTGATGTTAACTGTACGGTAATCACCGTATTATACGGTAATTTTATCCTTCAAACGGTAGCACGGTAATTTTATTATCTATTCGGTAATTTTCAGAAAAGTTCTTTTTTTTTGGGTTTAATTTTTAATACTTCTAAAATCATAGTTGCTTTATTAAAAATGCTACAATTTCGTAAGAATCGCCAAAGTTATTGAAATTTGGTCACTCCCGGTATAAATGAGTTAAAATTACATCCTCTAATTTACTGTTTAGACAGGAAAGTAATTTCATGAAAGTTGCAATACACTCTTTTACTAACACACTCATATTTTGTTTACTTTCCATTCAACTTTCATCAAAAATTTCAGATTTTTTGACGTTTTCTGAAAGTAAAATGACAAATTCTAAGCACTGTTGCCATATACAGAGAATTATACGAAGTTGCAGTATTGTAGTAAAATAATAATTATAAAATTAACTTCTTTTGCGTGTATATGCGAATAATTAAAATATTTTTTTCTTATATTGTATATTAAACACATAAAGAAAAAATTTAAGTATTTTTATAAAAATAATATCATAGAAAAATTTATAATGATACGTTTTTTCAACTATTGCCTCATAAATTTCTATGTGTAATAAGTTCGGCAACTCTGATTAGTAAGGAAACAAAATAAGAGTGGAGAGAAGCAGAGGCAAATTTTGCAACTCTCTACCTCGGCGACATTTTTAAAATGAACTTTCACTTTCCTGTGTAGACGAACAAAAAAATTTCATGAAAGTCGTCTATTTCATTGAAATTTTTATTTGTAATACGTATACAGAAATTTCATGAAAGTACTTTCCTGTGTAATGGCAGCGTAGGAGCTAAAAACGATAACGAATTCATTTGTGTAAACAAATAATATAAACAATTATTAACATTGGTTTGCTTATAGAGCTCTTTCATTTATATGAAATAAGTTTTTCATTTCTTTTGCTTTACATAAACAATAGACGAATTGGGCGAAGGTGTGCCGAAACTGAAGAGTTTTCTGAAATGCTTTTGAAAAAAAAAAATTACCGACCATTTGACAAATTTTGAATTCGGATTTATCTGCACTACTGAATACATTTTACATTTACATGGTAATATTTGTACATAGTTCAAAAAATATTTTTAGTTTTTCTTTACTTGGTAAATTATTGCAGATTTGATTTTTTATTGAGATAACCAGAACTAGATGAAGATACATATAAGTCCATACTTTGTAACAAGTCAAGTACTTTGTTATATTGGTTCACTTAGCTCTTTCAACAAATGTTTAAAATAACCACTTAATTAATAGTTCGGCAAAATAACTTTCAGTGCTGTAATTTTGCTAAAAAAAAAAACGGTAATTTTTTTAAGGTCGTACTATACTTTGAAAATAAAAGTTAACATCACTGCGTGCAATTATTATTTTCGTTGTTAAGAAGAAGTACAAGTTCGATTGCGGAATGTGGAAAAAATAATTGAGTAACCAAATCAAGCAGCCACCGCATACAAACTTGATTGGGTATGCTATATACTCTAGTTAATAGACGCAGGCTCTAACGAGTAGAGAACATACTTGTACAAACAATATGCGGTGGCCAGTCACAACGCAACTCTATTTAAGACAGGTGTACTTAGATCATTGTAAAAGGCACCGGTTGCAGATCTCTGGTATGTAGCACCCTATCAAGCATTATGTTGTTATATTGTAAATGTTTATACTTCTTCTTTCTTGATTACTTTGTTTTGCTTTGGGATTTTTTCTTATTATTATTATAATTTTTTTTTTTTTTTTTGCTGTTTTGGGTAGACTCCAATAAAAAAAAGAGAAAAAACAACTCTTACCAAACAAAAAATAAACATATTTACACTACGAGCAGATTTTGCATTACAGCCATTCAAACATGTATTTTTGTTTGCTTGTTTGTTGTTTTGCAGTTCATCTGTTTTCCATATAAACTGCAAATGATAATGTTGACAATCGTTTTAAGGATGCCAGGATAATATGAAGAATATTTAATTTTATTTTTCTTATATTTGGCTCAATTGTATGATAATGCCAATAAGCATTTAAATAGGCATTAAAACGAATTTACAAATCAAAATATATACATATGTATACTCATACATTACAGCAATATAAACAATATAATACGTCAAAGTTAGCCCAATCATAATACACGAAGTTAATTGTGAGTGATACCTTAACGCAAACGCTTTTGTCCAGCTTAATTTGACATTTGTTGTCTTCAGTTGTGAACAATTTGAGCAGCGCGTTACGATTGCGCAAGGCTTTTAAGAATAACGGGTGTTGTTCACTTGAATGAACAATGTGTTGGATTAGCCATCCCTGGCCTGTTTATCAACGCCCCAACACTTTTTGACGTAAAGGTATAAAAACAAAAAAAGCGGTAAAACTCCAATTTTTCAATCTTGGTCAAAAGACGAACAGCAAGTGAAGTCAGCAAGAAAATATAAAATATAACCCGTGAATTTAAAATAGTAAATTATATAGTGATATAGCATTTTGCCTTATTTATGAAATATATATATTTTTACAAAACCATCCAGTGTTTGAATTTATTTTCATTGGGAAAAACCCCGTTTTCCTTTTGTTTTTTTTTTAACCCGTTAAAACAGGTGTTTTAATCAAAATCCATTTCCAGCAATTCGTAATTTTGCTGGCCAGTATAATCTACCAAATCTGTATAATCGAAATAATTGTGTATAAATTTCAGTAAATTTTACATATCTGCAGTCATAATCCGTCATAGCCCAGTTGGCCATGTCTTAAAGACATCTTAAGCAAAATTAGAAGTGACTTTTTTCAATCATATATTTTCCTTTCAATATGTATAATAATACGAGTACATGAAAAACAGTTTTTCTAATAAAGCGAATGAGGCAGATGATATTAAATGCTTTTTTTTCTGCAGGACTTTATGAAAAAACAAAAAATTGGCACACAAACTAAGAGCCTTCTCAAAAGTTAAACAACATGCTGTCTAAATGTCAATAGAGTTCATTCAGCTATTTAAAAAACCAACTTTTGGCAATGGTGAATATAATGGTGGTGGTCAAAGTGTAGTTTGTTTTTTGAGGCCGTTACTTATCCTGGCAGTTTGCCTGATCAATTAATACCTGGATGCAAGTGTCAATTGTGAGGCAACAGCAATGAATGTTAAAATTTTGGTATATGACTGTTGGATAGGAGCAGAAGTCAAAAGAGCTTATATAAGAAAAACAAATTAGAATATACGCACAGCGACGTGCTCATTAATAACAACCATAAAAGTATTTGTGGCAATGTCAGGGTAAGAACAAAACTATTAAATTGCCTGCCCTAGCAGCAAGCAGCTGAGGAAAAAGTCAAGCCACAGAAATAAAAGAAAATAATAATAATGTAACCATTTTAAACAATAATCACAAAATTTATTGAAAATATATCTCTGTGGTGTTATTAGAGAGGTATACAATTTTGAGTTGGCAACAATATTTTTACTGGGGGCTATGTTATCAGCTGTTAAGTAATTTAAGTCTAGTTTCTTTGGCTTTTCATAATTGAAGGCACAAGATCACCTACGAGGGTGGCTCGGAAACTTCTTAGTCTAGCACAAAAAGCGCGGAATACACAGAAAAAAGTTAAGTGTTTTGGAAACTTCCATCTTTATTATGAACACATGCTAAATTTTGTTTCGATCTGGTAACTCCTTCATGTAGAAACAGGTGTTCACAAAAGGCGCATCCGCGATTTTTTTACAATGAAAAAATTTGAAATGCGTAGTGTCATTAAATATTTATATAAAAAAGGTTTATCGGGACAAGAAATTCACAATGATATGGTGAATGTGTTAGGTGAAACTGCTCCTTCATATGCAACAGTAAAAATTGCGTTGCTGAATTTAAACGTGGTCGTACAAGCATTGAAGATGAACCACGTAGTGGAGGTCCAAAAACAACAACAACAACAACAGAAATTGTAGCCAAAGTGCATGATATGGTATTAAATGATCGTGAAATAGCTAATATCATGGGCATCTCAAATGATCGAGTCCATTTAATTTTGCATGAAGAACTACAGATGAAAAAGCTTTCTGCAGGATGGGTGCCGACCAAAAACGCATAACAATGAACATTTCTCAAGCTTGTCGTTTTAAGCGACATAAAATGGATTTTAAGCATCGTTTCATAACTGTTGATGAGACATGGATCCACCACTATATTCCAGAGACAAAAAAACAATCCAAACAATGGACTGAAGCTGGAGCAAGTGCCCCACAGAAAGCAAAAACAATTCAATCGGCTGGTAAGGCTATGGCAACGGTTTTTTGGGACTTCAAGCGAAATAAAATGGATTTTAAGCATTGTTTCATAACTGTTGATGAGACATGGATCCACCACTATATTCCAGAGACAAAAGAACAATCCAAACAATGGACTGAAGCTGGAGGAAGTGCCCCAAAGAAAGCAAAAACAATTCAATCGGCTGGTAAGGTTATGGCAACGGTTTTTTGGGACTTCAAAGGTATTTTATGGATTGACTATCTGCAAAAGGGTAAAACAATAAATTCAGAGTACTATTGCAAACTTTTGAATCAATTAAGTGTAAAAATTCGAGAAAAACGTCCTGGCTTACAACACAAAAAAACAATTTTTCATCAAGACAACGCACCTGCGCACAAAACTGTTTTATCAATGGCTAAAATCAACGAATTGAAGTACGAGCTGCTTGGACCACCCACCTTATTCTCCTGATTTAGCTCCCAGTGACTTTTACCTGTTCCCAAATCTAAAAAAATTCCTTGCTGGCAAGCGTTTTACCTCAAATGAAGATGCAATTACAATTGTAAACCACTATTTTGAAGACCTTGAGGAAACCTATTTTAATCAAGGAATAGAACTGCTAGAAAAGCGTTGGACTAAGTGTTTTGAAGTTTCAGGAAATTAAATTGAAAACTAGAAATATTTTTGTAAAACTAACTTTTCTCTTTCATTGATAGGCTAAGAAGTTTTCGAGCCGCCCTCGTAGCAAGGCCGTTGATCCCGATTTTCATAAGCGCATTTTGTTTACCTATGAAACTCACATTCATTTGAATGAATACCTCAATTATGATAATCCATGTTGATCATCCTCAAGTGTATGTTGAGACACTGTTGCAGCTTTATAGGCTGGTGCAATCTTTGATCTGAAATTCTTTAAAAACGATGCTGGTCAGAACGTTAAAGTCAATAGTGATCATCATAAAGCTATGATTACTGCCTTTTTCGTTCATCAATTGAGCAACCATGATGTGCAGCAATTGAGGTGTCACACTCCGTGCCACAATAAATATATTGAAGGAAAGGTTTGGTGACCGCATAGTTTGACGTTTGGAACTCGAAAATTATCCTTCAACTTGGTGCGCATAAGTGCTAGAATATTTTCTGTGTTAATATGTGAAGTCGTTAGTCTAAGCTGATAACTCCAAAACGACTAAGCACTTCGAGAACAACAATCGTCGCACTATTGCCGACATACAACCATAAATTTTAGAATAAGTCGTCGAAATGTGGACGTCTAGATTAGATTATGTTCAAGCCAGCTGTAGTGGTCATATGACATATTTCAATTATAATGCTACAAAATTACCTTTGCAATAAAGTAGATTGACATGAAGTCAATTTAGAAAATGTGTCTTTGCTTGCTTGAAATTACACAATACTTGACCTACTTTTAGTGCCATAAATATATGTATTTCATGATTGTAGATACACTAGAGCATCTAAGATTTCAGTATATGTAAGCTAGGTATCAAAGATCTTCATCAAACTTGAAGTGGATGTACAATTGAACTTGCTTTTACACCTGCCATTACAGTCTAAACTGACGGTGAAACAATTCCTGTGGGTGCACTAAAAATTTTAATTATTTCCCGGTTCACCTGCGCCCCCAAGTTGCTTGCAAGTCTCCAACAGGTTGTAACTGTTTATCATATGTTTACAGCCATGAGAACACACCTCTTGGGGAAGTGCTTACGGCATTTAGTCTCTTCTGTGTGTAACTCTTCAGACAGGCAAAGAAAAACAGGGCTTCATGATAGCATCAGTTCACATGAAATCTCTACTTGCGAACTCACAAACGTAAACTAAAGTTGCCGCCTCTTCAAATTCGCTTGAAAATAAAATAAATTACACTTGCTCCGACCCTCTAAAATTGTTTGCTGTAAATGTTTCTAAGCCTTTTTGAATACAAACTCCAAGTGCATTTGGTTGCCAATAAGTGAGAGAGACAATTGAGTAGAGTATCGTGTATGAATGGTTTTAGCTTAAATCATTTAAATACCATTATGAAGTATGTTTGCCTTGAAATGACACATGGTGTTGCGGTAATTAAGATGGTTTTGTGAACAACACAATGTAAGAGAATGTCTGCAGGTCAGATTAGTTCTTCATTTGCATTTAACCAAGATGTGGCACATGAAGCAAACAAATAATATTTAACAAAACCTTAATAAAATAAGTTCAATTTATATTTCAAAGCGCAAGGCAAAAGAGATTTTTAAGACTTTCTTCTGCAGACAAGCAAAAAAGCTTCGCAGCTTTTGTGTTTGTTAATTTAAAAAAAAAAAAATCTTTTGTGAGTTCCCAGAACCACAAAAGCAACAATTTTGGCGATCAACATCCATTAAGGTGAAAATGCATTTCATCGTTTAATAAAATTTTGCTTGATATAGTTTTCATAATTTTTGAAATATTGCTTAATAATAAAAATACATTATTTTATTGTGTACGCTCCGTTTTTACTAACCCTAAACTGTCAGCTGTTGAATGTTTTTTTACAGTTGTCAATCAACACTTTTCCTCATAAATGGCGACAAATTCAAATCTTGCGTAAATTTTGGAACACCTTCTGTTTATCAAAATTATATCTTGTATGAGTACAAAGGACTTATTAGTCTAATTTTAACTCTAAACCTAAATTAATTAAATTGAAACCAGTAAAATATCATTTTGTGTTTTCATTTATTGTCTTCTCTGCTTACGAGAACTTTTTTCATGTTTGCTGATTTTGACAGCCTTATAAAAACGAGCCAGTGCCGCCTGATCATTGTCATCGTAGTCGTCGTAGGCTTCTTCGTTATTGTTATTTCTATTTATTTCTTGTAAAAGTCCTACATTAGTACTAAGAGGTCGTCTTGTGGTAGTTATAAAAATAGTGCCACCATTAAATCCATTACCAGCACCAGAGCCCCCACCTCCACCACCACCCCCACCACCACCTCCAGCACCGGAAACAATGACATTGCCAGGAGAAGGAATATAAATGGGTTGTGGCTGAGACACTATTTGCGGCGGTGGTGGTGGAGGCGGTGGTGGCGGTGGATAATATGGTGGCACATAAACGACTTCTTTTCTGTTCTGTTCATGGTGGTGATGATGATGATGATGTCCCGAGTTGTGAGGATATGCCGGTGGCTTGACAATTACTGGTGGATAATGATTATCATGGTGGAGGGGATGGCCAGGTGGTCCGACAGGTCCTTGAATTCCTGGTGGGCCAGCTTGTCCAGGTTCTCCTTGAGCACCAGGCCTTCCACTGTTACCTGGTCTACCCGGGTGACCAGGATAGCCAACATCTCCACGATCTCCTTTAGGTCCAGGCAGACCAGGTAGACCTGGAGGACCTGGAGGACCAGGTATACCCGGTGGACAGTTGCAAAAGTGTGATGGTGGTAGTGGTGGCGGATAATAGTGCATATGTCCATGTGCAGGCGGTGAGGGAGTAGCAGGAGCTAGTGCTGCCAGACTAATTAAACGTCCTGTTTCCTGCTCCTGTTTGGCTTTTGTGCGAGATACAGAAAGGACTGTAAATAAATAAAATATTTAAAGTTAAACTTTCTTTCAAACACTCAACTTAAATGCAATTGTTTTACCCAACAGCAAAAGTGCCAAACGCATTGTTGTTTAACAAATAACTGTGCTCCAAATTGTCTAAAGTTTTGCTATTTATAATCTTTCATTTAAAAAATCTATAACTCTAACAAAATCTATTTAGAAAACTATTACTTTTTATCGCAGATTTGCAAAAAATTTACTTTCTTTTCTAAAATACCGCTACCCCAGTCTCTTTATGTTCTAGAAAACAATAGCATGCGAATTTTGTGTCTTAATTTTGATATCTAATTATCATTTATATGACATTATTAATCTAAAAAATATTCAGACGTTCAAATTTTACACTCAAGAAAATGAATGGTCGAAAACACTAGAATTTAAGATGCATTCAATATCTATTATAGTGTTATTTTTGCTTGCTTTTATAGAAAGACATTACGAAAATCATATGGACTTTGGAATAGTTAGAAATGGTTCCCAATTAATTACCTATATACATTAACATATTTCTGGACGAATAGGTACGTCATAAATAAAATTGGCGAATTTGAAATATTACCAAACCACAAGATGTGTAATTGATTGATTTATATTAGCCTGCCTACCGTGCGACTTTATCTGGTGGTGGACCAACTTCACGGGGTGAAATAAATAATATGTTATCTTGTGAATGAATTACAGTATTAAAAGTCATGTCTTAAAATAATAGTATACAAAATATGACTGCTGTGACCATGCTGTAAACTTTGCTTTCGCCATATTGTAATAAATACCAGTATTGGGGCTTTACTTCACAATGGATAATGGATTTTATGAGGTGATAAACATAATATTATTTTGTGCATAAATTACGAAATTCAAAATTAAACTCGTAATTCTTAAAATAATAGTATGAAAAAATATGACTGCTGTGACGATGCTGTCATATTAGGAGTACAAATTTACTCTAGCCTTGTGACCTTATCTGATGGTGGCCAAGTTCACGTGGTGATAAGAATAATATATTATTTTGTGAATAAATTACACTATTTCAAGTTACAAGTCTTAAAATAATAGTATACAAAATGCTGTCATATTAGATGTAGTAAGTTCTACAGCTTCCGCTGTTTTGCAATAGATGCCCGCCTTGTGACTTTATCTAAAGGTGGACCAAGTTCATAGGTTGAGAAACATAATATATTAATATGTGAATAAATTCCAGTATTCAAAGACATAAGTGTTAAAATAATAGTATGCAAAAGTATGACTGCTGTGACCATGCTGTCATAATATAGTGTACAACTTTGCTCCCGCCGTTTTGCAATAGATGGCTGTAGCGTTAAGTGGTAGTCGAAATAAATAGATCGCAGATGTCATACAATAAGCTTAGGTACAGGTTAACATAATGCTATCGAAATATCAGTCGACTTGTGTCTGCATTATAAAGTTATTCTCGATTAAACATGTCAGCTTACGAAGAAAATTCTCGTCATTTGCGGGAGGTTTTAATTTTCTGCTTTGATATAAAGAAATCTGCGGCTGAGGCTCATTTAATGCTCTCAAGTACCTATATTGAGGCTGCTTTTAGTGAAAAAGTCTTCAAGAAGTCTTCAAGAAAGTGTCTTCAAGAACGGTGATTTTCGTCAAAGACCAGCATGACGGTGGAAGAGCAAAGATTTACGAAGATGCTGAATTGGAGGCCCGAGTTAAACGCAACAAGCGTACTTTGAATCATAAATGATTTGCCAGTTTTTTATAATAAACTCCAATTCGGATGAAAGAACGTCAGAAGCAAAGTTGTATACCTATTAATTTAAAGTGCTACTTTAGATTTAATTCAGCCGACATGTTTACGGTTTAGCTGTGACAGATCAAAAACGACATTTTGAAAAGTCCTATTACTTTATGACCTTTTAATCGAAAAACAGGAAGATTTTTTTGCTGTCATAAAATATTAAGACACTATGAGTGATATAAAACAATTTGAATCTCCCAAATAGGATTTAAAAAACGAAATTCAGTTGAAACAAGGACTAAATTTCAACACTTTTACAGCATCTTTTCATCTAAAAAGGTCTAAAGTTTTGAGTTTGTTGAACTGTGTTATGACTTTTTTTGTAGTGAAAAAAAATCGCAGTTCTGCACAATATAGAACAAAATTGACTGGAAGTCATATATAGTCTATAGAATTTTTAATGGAACTAAATACTAAAGAGCAAAGAAAAAATTAGTTTAAATAACAATAGAGAATAAAATATTTAAATATGTTTTTATAAACGTTATAATGTCTTCGCAGTAAAATAGTAAATGTAGAATATAAATTTTGTAGGACAATATTTATTTTTATTGATTTTAAATTTAAAGGGAAAGCAAAACGAAAGTATATAAACTTTAGCTGTTGATAAAATCTAGAACAGTAGTGTATTGTTAAACGATCATGAAGCTTTTTGCTCTATTGGCTGTGCTTTGTAAGTTCCTTTGATTATTTACTTGATAGTTAATACATACATTATTTACATTAATATTTCTAAAAGGTTTAGGTTTTTGCTTGGTGGATATGGCTACAAACGAGCGAACAGGACGCTCAATAACCGTTGCTGCCCCTACTTCTACGATAGAATACATCCCCAGTCCCTATTATCCACCACCACCATCACCACATTGTCATTGTCCACCTGGGCCTCCTGGTCCACCAGGCTTACCAGGTATACCGGGAGCACCTGGCGATCGCGGTGAACGTGGTTTTCCAGGACCACCAGGTAGGTCTGGTAGTACAGGTAGACCGGGAGAACGAGGGAGGACTGGACCCCCAGGGGCTCCGGGTATTCAAGGGCCTGTAGGTCCTCCTGGCTATCATGGTCCCAGTCATCATACCCATCCACCATCCCCTATAGTTATAGAACCGCCTGCCATGTATCCTCCTTATCATTCAGGATCTGACGATTATCACCACCATCATGGTGATCATGATCATCATGACAATGGGCCAACATATATCTTACCTGCACCACCACCGCATGCTAATGTTTATCCTAACAACTATCCACCTTATCATGGCTATCCCGGCTATCATAACCATCCTGGTTATCCTCACCATCCTAGCTATCCCAATCATCCTTATCATCCCAGCTATCCAGGTCACCCAGTGTACCCCAACTATCCAGGTTATCCACCAGGAAACTTTACTCCCACTATTAGGCCGCCAATCAATAGTGCTGCATCTCCAGGGCCACCATTTAACACCACCACTGTAAACAATGGTGCAAGAGATTTCAAAGTTGTTTATGGCCATGCATATGATGAAGATGATATCGCAAATCTACAACAGCATTCAAGTGAAGAAAGTTCAAATGAAGAGAATGCTGAATATATGAAAAATGAAAACTCCGCCAAAAGTCTCAATCACAAGCTTCAGCAATATGACGATTCCAATGAAGAAACAGATGGAGACAACTTGACCCAAAACGACAGCTTTTATTTGGCATTAAAACTTGTTCCCGCAAAAAATTCAGACGACGTCAATTTAAACTTTAAGTGAAACGGAAAAATGAGAAAAGGGCTTGTGATTCTGTTTTACTCAAGGATTTATATGAATAAAGCAAATTGATAAAATTAAAACACTTTCGTAGTTAATTACTAATTTCAGACAACTTGTCCTAACTTCAGTTTATTTTCGCTGGTATGCATGAACTGAAGGCGTGCCCTAAAGCGTATCACAAAGTGAAGAGCATTTCAGGAGCTAAGGGGCAATAGGTGTACAATTTTGCTTCCGCCGTTTTTTTTTTTCTGAAATTCGGCGTGTTAATGTAAAAAATTAAATAAATTTATGACTTAAAGCGATATCCATTGCTCCATATTTCGAGCAGCATACGAGTACGAATCCCGTTTTGAAAAAAACTTTTCATCTTTTGAAGCGATCCACGAATCGGCCCTATTATTTATTGCTTCATAAGATCGAAAGTGATGATCAGCCAAGTACTCTGCCATTGATCGAAACAAGTGACAGTCCGAGGGAGTAATATCTGGAGAAATTGCCGGATGGGATAGCACTTCTCATTTTAACATTTCCAAGTATGTCCTGATCACTTTCGGAACATGTAGTCGAGCATTGACATGCTGTAAAATCACTGCATCATATCTCTCGTTGTATTGCGGCCATTTGACTTTCAATGATCGGCTAAAATTGATTAATAGCGTTCGATAACGCTAGCCTGTGACTGTTTCAGTACTTTTTAATAACTAATAATCCTATCATCTTCGAAAATCTCTTCTCTTTCACTGCCATGCTGGTCTTTAATGTCAAAATCATCGTTGTTGAAACCAATCGCAATAGTTGAGAACATTCGATGAGCCTCAGCCGCAGATTTCTTCATATTAAAGCAGAATATTAAAACCGCCCACAAATGACGAAAATTTGGCTCGTAAGCTGACATGTTTAATTGGGAATAACTATGATGCTGGCATAAATCAAATAATATTTCGATGGCGTTATCTTTAAAAATATCTAAGCTTATTGTATGATAGTTACGACCTGTTTACTTCAACTAAATCTTACCGCTGCAGCTATCTATTGCAAAACGTCGGAAGCAAAGATGTACATCTAATTATATTTTACACTTTAACGACTTTGAACCTCAATTATGTGTTGGAGTCATGTAAAATATGGGCCATAGGTTAGAGATTTGCCCTGGTGAGCATTTGGCCGATATTTTGTTTCACATATAGTTGTCATAGATTCTTCCATCATAGTAAAAAATATTAACATACTTTTCTAAAAAGGTTTTGTTTGTTTGATACATCGCGTGTTAGATGTTACAATATTGAAAGATCTGGCAACATGCTGACAATGTAGTGACAATGAAATATTGTCCTGCAGAAGTAAATTGTGTGTTCAGACGATCGCAAGAAAATCTTACAATTTCATTGTCAGAGTATGGTCTGACAAATAATTCATCGGACAACAAAAATTGTCAGTTCACACGGTTGTCAGATTGTTAGATGAAAAAAATTGCCAGACATGTTGTAAGGCATTGCCACTTATGTATATCAACAACGATCTGTTGCCCATCAAACTTTTTTCTGACAATGATGCCATTGTCAGGTGCATTAATTTAATACATCTGACAATTAAAACGGAGCTTACAAAACCAGCCAATTATCTGGCAATGCCGACGAAGAGTGTTCTCACGATTGTCAGATGCCTGACAACATTGTCGTCTTACAATTGATTGGCAATGGTTTTTTCTGACAACCTTGTAAGTTAAAAATTGGCAGTTCAGACGATTATAATACATTTTCAAACAATTTTACTGGCAATATTGTGAGATCTGACAACCGTGTGTACGTAGCTTAAGCTATACAAACTTTCATTAATCAGCACAAAAAAAAAAAATATTAGGAAACCCCCTTTGCGTCAAGTATTGTGGTTGTGCCTCTCAAAAACAAAATTGTGTGTTATTTCATAGAAAAAAACAAATTGTGCAAAGCTTATTGATATCCTTGAAAAATAAAATATTTCCATTAGCAGTATAGTGCATCGAAACACGTAAATATTTTAGTAATTTTGTGTACATATATCAGTGGATTCAGGTGGATCATTGAGGAATCAGCAGGCAGTTGAAATTATCTGTATATGAAATTACATAGCCAGTAATCAACTGGTTCCAAAGCCCTTTTAATATGGCTCGAAGATTACTATGTTTTATTTATTATGCTGAAAAGATTCCGTGTCCCTGCAGCAGAGCTGATTGGAGCGTTAATTCGTCAGATATACAGCAGCACTACATGTAAAGCGGCCCATACACGTTTCAATTCAATTGTGAATTGAGTCTTTCAACTGAATTGAATATTGCCCTCATAATTCATAAACCGAATTGAACGATTTTCATTCAACTATTAAATTCAATGAAATTATAGACAATTTAAAAAATATATAACGTCCTCTTTGCAAAAACACTACAAATATAAATTTTGAGACCTGATCAAGGGACTCGAACACACACAACACAATCGAATTGAAAGACTTGCTAGTCAACTTGAAAAAATCAAAACATTTTAATTTTTCTTCAGCCAACTGGACAACTGCCAAACTAATCAACTGACAAAGCCATATACGCTTTGATTTGGACAACAACCGACTCAGTTGCCAACTGAGTTGAAACGTGTATGGGGTGCATTATACAGAAATCCACCCGGAATTTGCATTAACAAACCTTGTGGTCAAAACCAAGGTACTCGTATATAAAGCAAGCAGGTACCACATCCAACACCCAAACCGCAAATCTGCGCTATGTTATTTAAGTGCAACTGGACTGGTTACTTCCAGGGTGACATTGTTAATTGAACTCCAAAGACACATTCCTCTTGAAGATGTTCATTGTCATCATGTGTCCAAGGTTCATAGAGTAAAGTTCATACATGAACTCATATCGCTCCTTTATTGCAACATAGTCATATCTCAAAAAATGCGATTTTCGAGTTAACAATGCAGAATTGTTTATATTGTACCAAAAATTTATTCAAATTACTTTAAAACTGTTTTCTTTAGAAGATATAATTTTAAAACAATTAAGTTTTTTATTCGCTGTTTAAGCTTCTAACATTTATACCAATAAAAAATTATAAATAGCTTGTTTTCTATATTTCCCAGCTATCTATATGTCGACATTTCATAGGAACTAACCTAATCATCAGTAGACTTTGGAAATTTTTGAAAGATATTCCTATGAAATGTCGACATATAGATAGCTGGGAAACATAGAAAACAAGCTATTTATAATTTTTTATTTAAATAATTTTCTAAAACTTGTATGGCAACTAAAAATTTGAAACGTGTTTTTCTCGAAACAAGCTTTTTTTTTAGTTATGACTATGTTGCAATAAAGGAGCGATATGGTTAATATGAGTTTTCAATAAGAAAAAATATTGCAATACAAGAAGAAACGTTTCTTAAACACGCATATTTATCTCACTAATTCATAATCAGTAAATTAAGTGTTTGAATTCACAAAAAAAAATCGTAATTTCTTTGCTATAAATATGTAAATTGTTACCACAGTAAAATTATTGTTCCAGCTATAAATATCACACAATTTATATCTAATTTATTTAGATCGTATCCATTCAATTATGAAGGTATTATTTTTATTTGATTTATTTTACCTAACAAATGTTTTTGACACATTTCACAGCTTTGACAGCATTTATTGCCTTCACATGGAAACAACACAATTAAGCTTCTTTTTTTAAAACGCAATAATAACTCAGTATGAGTTTTTTTTTAATGATGCTTAAAAAATTTAATTTATTCAAATCAAATCAAACCCATTGGACAGCATAAAAATAAATATGTCTGTAGCTACCCTAGCTGGTAGCCAAGAGATTAAGAAGTCGTCAGCGGCAACCGTCACAACAAGCATATGAATATGAATAGTGAACACACGTAGAGACAATAGATATTTATAAATGTGTTTCCCAAAACATTTGACCTTAGGTCAAGTTTTATGAGCACGAAAGATGTTGTTAACTTGTGTTTTTATTTTTTAATTGAAAAAGGCAAAAGAGGCATAAATGAACTCTTTTAAGGAATTACCCTTTAAAGAAAACCTTTTACAGAAAATGCTTTTTAAACAAAAAACACTTTTCAAAAAATGTACCTTTCAAAAAAAACCTATAATAGAAGGTACCTTTTAGACAGTACCTGTTAAAGAAGGTACCTTGTAAAGAACATATATTTTAACGAAAGTTCCTTTTAGACAAAATACCTGTTAAAGACGGTACTCTCCAAAGAAAGTACCGTTTATAGAAAGTACTTGGTAAGAAAAATATCTTCTAAAGAAAAAATTTTTTAAAGTAAGTACCTTTTAAAAAAAGTGCATTTTTAAGAAAGTATCTTTTAAAGAAAGTACTTTCTAAAGAAAGTACCGTTTATAGGAAAGTACCCTTTATATGGTAAGGAAAATATCTTCTAAAGAAAAAAATTTTTAAAGAAAGTACCTTTTAAAGAAAGTGCATTTTTAAGAAAGTATCTTTTACGGAAAGTACTTTTTTAAGAAACTGAGTTTTGAAAAAAGTATCTGTGAAAGAAAGTACCTTCTAAAAAAAGTGCCTTCTAAAGAAAATATTTTTTAAATGAAGTACATTTTTATCAAAGTCCTCGTAAGTATAATAAGTATCTTTTTAGGAAAGTACCATGTGAGAAAAGTATTTTTTAAAGAAAGTAACTTTTGAAAAAAGTATATTTTAAAGAAATTATTTTGTGAACAAAGTACCTTGTAAAAAAATTACTTTTCAAAGAACGTACCCTTTGAAAAAAGTATCTTTTAAAGAAAGCAGTTTTTTAAAAAAAGTACCTTTTAAAGAAAGTACCTTCTAAAGAAAATGTCTTTTAATGAAAGTACCTTTTAACGAAAGTACATTTTTAAGAAAGTATCTTTTAAAGAAAGTACTTTCTAAAGAAAGTACCGTTTATAGAAAGTACTTGGTAAGAAAAATATCTTCTAAAGAAAAAATTTTTTAAAGAAAGTGCATTTTTAAGAAAGTATATTTTAAAGAAAGTACTTTTTGAAGAAAGTGAGGTTTGAAAAAAGTATCTATGAAAGAAAGTACCTTTTAAAAAAAGTGCCTTCTAAAGAAAATATTTTTTAATTAAGGTCCATTTTTATCAAAGTCTTCGTAAGTATAAAAGGTATCTTTTTAGGAAAGTACCGTGTAAGAAAAGTATATTTTAAAGAAACTAGCTTTTGAAGAAAGTATCTTTTAAAGAAAGCATTTTGTGAACAAAGTACCTTGTAAAAAAATTACTTTTTAAAGAACGTACCCTTTGAAAAAAGTATCTTTTAAAGAAAGCAGTTTTTGAAAAAAGTACCTTTTAAAGAAAGTACCTTGTAAAGAAAATGTCTTTTAACGAAAGTACCTTTTAAAGAAAGCACATTTTTAAGAAAGTACCCTTAAAGAAAAACATCTCTTAGCAAAAGTATCTTTTAAAGTAAGTACCTTTTAAAGAAAATACCTTGTACACAAAGTACTTTGTAAAGAAAGTACTTTTTAGAGAAAGTACCTTTTAAAGAAAATACCTTGTAAAGAAAATATATTTTAACGAAAGTGCCTTTTAGACAAAATACCTGTTAAAGACGGTACATTCTAAAGAAAGTTTAGGAAAGTACCGTGTAAGAAAAAAATATTTTAAAGAAAGTAGCTTTTGAGGAAACTACCTTTTAGCGAAAGTATCGTGTGAACAAAGTACCTTGGAAAGAAATTACGTTTTAAAGAACGTACCCTATGAAAAAAGTATCTTTTAAAGAAAGCAGCTTTTGAAAAAAGTACCTTTTAAAGAAAGTACCTTCTAAATAAAATGTCTGTTAAAGAAAGTACCTTTTATAAAAAGTACATTTTTAAGAAAGTACTATTAAAGAAAAGCATCTCTTAGCATCTTTTAGAGAAAATACATTATAAACAAAGTACTTTTTAGAGAAAGTACCTTTTAAAGAAAGTACCTTGTAAAGAAAGTACCTTGTAAAGAAATAACTTTTTATAGAAAATGCCTTTTGAGAAATCCCTTTAAAAATGTACCTTTTTAAAATAGTAGTAGTTGAAGCTGAAGAAAACAAGTATCAACTTAAAAAAAAAGACTAGAAATATTTTAAAAGCAATTAGCAAAAATATTTCTTTGTAAACAATTGGCTATTTAACTTTAGCAAGTTTTTAAAGCTTTCATTTAGATTTACTTGCAACATTTGCTACTTTAGCCCCTTATCCTTATCCTTAAAGTAGTATTTGAAGTTTGAAATTATCTTCCATAAAACTGCTGACAAATCTATACAAAACTTTTCATCTCAGTGTAATTTTTAAGTGACAGTTCTTAAAAAAAGAAGCAGAATATAAAAGAATACTAAACTGAAGCACTTGTTTGCAACTTAAGAACTGAAATGTTCGTTTTGAAAAGACAAACAGCAGTAATTAAATGGAGACACTTTACAAAACACAAACAACAATAAAAATAAAGCACAAAAATTAAAACGAAACTATTTGCGAAAAGTCCCAGTAAGACAACAAAAATTTATTCCCCAATTAATGTTTTCCTTTTCACTTTAAGACCATTTAAAAGATTAACGCTGTGCAACGAAATCACAATACGAGTAGAGCAACTCATTCAAATGGCAAAAATTAAATGGAAAACTAAAATTATTGATAAGAATTGTTTGTTAAACATAACAACAAAAACATTTTCAATTTGTAATTATTCTTTTGAAGCGATTAAATGCTGTAGAGCAAAATATTTATCAGCAGCAGATTAAGTGACGGTAAATCTCTTACTGAACTACATTTACAAGTGTTAATGCAGTTTAAAAAGCAAAAATGTTCTCCAAAAAATTATCTACGCTAAAGAGCTTCAATGCAGTGTAAGCGATTTTTAAATGATTTGGGTTTGAAGTCAGACACAGGGGCGAGCAATTATATAGCAGTATTAAGCGATAGCTTGGATGGATATTAAACAGTAGGTGTGTTCATTTACTTTACTAGTAAAAATTAGCAACGAGAGAGTAACAAGAAAATTTTCAAAATTACTCTCAAAAATGTGAAAAAGTAAATGAACACTTTACTAGCAAAAATTTGCAAGTTAGAGTAGTGTTGTTGTGTATAGATATATATATATATAAGTACTTAATAACTACCATTATATCCTTTGGACAAATTATACATATATGTATGTTATTATAAAAATAATGTGATTGTGGTCATTTATATTCAGCATTGTCTTGATTGGTGTTTGTCGAGTACATCTTGTAATAGAATAATGAAAAGTTTTACAATTTTATTTAATCTAGGACTAGGCATTTTGGAAATACACTAAGCACTATAAGGGTGATTAGCTACTTTTGAATAAAATATCTATTTTTAAATAGCATCCCATACACGTTTCAATTCAATTCGTAGCTGAGTCGGATGTTGTGCAAATCAAGAAGTAGTTTTTTTTGCAAGGAGACCGTTAATAATTTTTTAAATTGTTAATTTCATTAAATCCGATAGTTGAATGAAAATCTTCTATTCAGTTTATGAAGTGTGTGGCCAAGAATCAATTCAATTGAAATACTCAACAATTGAATTGAAACGTGTATGGGCTGCTTTATACGTTATAACAGCCTCATTTTTATTTCAAATTAATTTCAGATTGTAAAGTACCGAATAGCTAGGTACTCATAATATTTACGATACTAAAAATAATAGTTGGTCTGTAAAAATTAAAGAAACAAAAACATTTCAGAGGTTAAAACTACAAAAATATTAATATAATTAAAAATGGAAGGTGTCTAAGTGTATATTTAATTGCTTCCCTAAAAGTTTTAAACATATTCAAGCAAGTAAATTTGCCGCAACATCCTTTGCCATTGAAGTGCCACCTACTGTGTTGCTTAGTTCATTGCCACTAGACGTCTTATTTTACCTCTGTTGTTCCTGAGTTACACAAAAATAAATTTGTTTTCTTTTTAATACTTATACTCGTTTTAAAAGTTTACATACACTTACAATTTCTTAAATTTTTCAAAATATTTTTTTTTTTTTAACTTAATTTAGAAATATTGTTTTGTAAACACAAACGCAAAACAGCTGTTTGAATAATTATTGCAAATAAAAATTTTACTTGCAAAAACTTGCAAGAATTTTTCTGTCTCTCAATTTTGTACGCTCTTTTGACGCTCTCTCGTTGCAAATTTTTTGGGTTAATGAACGCTTTCTAGTAAAAATTGTTACAAATTTGTGAACATTTTTAGTAAATGAACACACCTAGTATTTAATTCGAGTCAAATCGAATAATACAAAGAATGTGTTATTTAGTTGAAAAAATATGAAATATAATTTTATAAAAATTGCTGCTGAAAGCTTTTCTGGATGATGCATATTCAATATGTCAAATTTTGTGTGACTCTGGCTCATAAACCAGCTGAAATTCAATGGAAGGTATGAAATATGTTGGTATTGAGTGCTAGTGTTGGCTGTGATTTATTGGTAAGAACCTTCTTAGTTGAAATCATACGATAGTGGTGGCCAGTTTACATTACTCCAATTTTAGACGCAAATCACTGGTACAGAATTTGCGGTGTGAACTGAGTTGTATAATATGTAATCGCTTTCAGTTATAATCACAACCTGTTGGCATTCGCCTTAACCAATTAATGCCTACTAATAAAGTGTTTATGAGACACTAATAATTGAGTAGTGTTCTGTCTCTAGTCGTGTGCAAATGTCTTTTGTTACTGCTGTCCGTATTTTCTTTATATGTATGTACGTTCATTAATTAAATTCATATAAAATCAAATTGCACCGTAATAGGTAGTAAGCTGTGTACATGTGTTTATTTTTCTTACTCTCTTTTTTTTACCGTTGTTCGTATTTTTTATATACATATGTACATGTGTTCATTATTAATTTCGTATGAAATCAAAGTGCACTGGAATAGGTAGCAGTATGTGTACACGCGTTTCTTTTTGTTTTTTTGTTTTTTTTTTTGTTTCTTCTTTCACCGTTGTCTGCGTTTTCTTTATATGCACAATATTAATTTCTTCTGAATGTACTTCATTACCTTGTAGCGAGGAAGGTGTTGGACTAAATTTTGCTAATCTGAGCAGTGTCGAAGGTATATACACTGGGCACTGATCAGTTTTAAATAATTTAATTCCAACATTTTATATGCTGCAATAGAGTTTGTTTTAGTCTTTCGTGTTGTTATTGTTTAAGTTAAACCTCCCCGAACACTACTCCCTCTTTGCTACCTCATCATAACCTATTTTCCTAGTTCCAGTACAATGCACTGCATATGTAGGGGTCATCCCCTGAGTACTGGTCCAAGATAAAAACAAAACAAAATTTTCAAAAAGTGGCACAAAAGGGTATTTTGAAAAAAGGTGTCACAAAAAGGGTATTTTCAAGAAAAAAGGGTCAAGTTTTTAAAAAACAATAAAAGCGAAAAAAAAAGAATCTTTAAAAGTGAATGTATTTGAATGAAATTATATTTTCATTAGTAATAATTACTTTTAGAAAAATTATTCAAATATAATTAATAAAATCAGTTTAAGGCCCAGTTTTTGAGTTCGTATTTAAATGTTATTTAGCTTTAAGTTCCATTTAAATACGAAAATTAGTTTTTCACTACAAATTTGGACTAAACTTAAATGTTCAAACTTCTTCATTTAAGTTTTATTTTGAAGAATATATTATATGATAATAGTTTTCCTAAAGCCCTTGTTTGCAAATTAATTAGACAGCATGATAGTAGTAATAGATTAGATGTTAGTACGGAAACAAAAGTATATAAATCGTTAGCTTATGTACCTGGTTTGTCTGAAAGGTTACAAAGGACTAGTATATTATAGGACTAGTATATTTTATAAAACAGTGGGTGGATTATTTAGTAAAACAAAAGATAGATTGAATAAATTAGATAAGTCAAATTTAGTATACAAAATACCTTGTGGCGGTAATGATAGGGAACGGTGTGATAAGGTTTATGTAGGAGCAACAAAGAATAAATCGAAAACTAGATTAGCAGGACATAAGTCTGATCAGAAATATAGGAATATTAATTCGTCACAGAAGATGGCTTTGGCGATACATTGTCGTGATTTAAATCACAATCCGGATTTTAATAACGTTTCCATATTAAATACAGAAACTAGTTATAGAAAACGGTATACCAATAGCTAATAGAATTAATTTTAGAAAAGATACAGAAAGTTTAGCTCAGAACTATAGGCATTTAATTAATAAGAATAGGGTAATAAATTAGCTAATTAAAATATCGATAATTATGTATAAAACATTATGTTAATAATCTTTTTATGTACGTTAACTTTTTGTTACAATGTATGTTGAATGTTTTTATGTATGTTAAAATTGTTTTCAATATGTTTTCAAATATTTTTGATTTTGTAAACAACACTAAAAAAAATTTTTTTCTGAAGAAGTCTTCCGAAGGAAGACGAAATATCGAATATAATTAAAACATTTTTATATAAAAAACAAAACTGACCTCAAGCTTAGAAAACATTTCAATTTAGTTTTATTTTCTCATAGTCCATATGGTTTTTTTCTCATAGTCCATATGGTTTTTGTGTGCTTGCATTTGTATTAGTGCAAAAAAGGTAAACAAAACACACATACGACCTATTGCCTGTAGAAGATATTCGAAAATTAGTTGCTAATTTTGCATTAAACAACAGCACAGTATAATAATTTATTAAAAATAACTTAGCGTAAAATAAAATTGTTAAGTTTTTCTTTGCCGTTAATAAATTTAATATTTTTCTTTAGGAATTTTTCTATTCTTCCACTTCAACTGTTCTATGGAATACTTTCCATAATATATGGAATTAAAGTAGAGCTGCCACACTTTCATCGCATTTAAATAAGAACAATAATTTAATAGTGATAAACTGAACTAGCATTTAAATACTTAAACTTAAATTTAAATGAAAATTAACTAATTTTGTATTTAAATACGCAGTCAAAAGGGCCTAAATGATATTAATTTTACTCAGGTCCAGTTTTTGACTTGACTTCTCTTGTAGAGAAGCCCGTAAGGTGGAAGATTTACCATATTATTCCAATTCCTACCTCGCAAACAAAACAACAAAAATTCTGAACAAGAACAACAAAATTTCTGGACAGATTCAATAATAATGGTTGTCCAAATTAGTTTGAACAAATTTAATTCTAACACTTTAAATGCTGCTTGGTTTTGGTCTTGCCCTGTTGTTATTGATAGGTTAAAGTATAGGTCCAAAATAAAAAAAAAGAAATCGATGTAGTTCGGTGGCCGTGTTGGTATACACTTAGTTTTTAACTAGTAACTGAGATGAACATGCAAGTCGTGGCATCCTTTTGAATCCCTTCCTGATAACAACATACCATTTAAGAAATAAAATTAATGCAATTTATCCAAATCTTCTCTTTTTATAAAGCCAATAACGGCCAGATTTCTTTTTTATTTATATCATCATAATATTTCACTCTATTTATACGAGTACTGATAGTTTTGTCACGCTATATTTTTAAGCCAGACTTTTTCAATAAATTAACAACACGCAATTCACCCACAAACACTTTAACTATAATCTGCAATAAATTGCACAATATTGGTAAAGCACTGAAGAAGAAAAAAAACGAAACGAATTGGCATAATTATGGCAGCAATTTGAGTAAAGTTCAAACGTCGGTTCACCTAATTTATCAGCAGGCCGGAAAAAGTTTCATGTAGCGATTATTAATTGTTATGCAGTTTAAATATAAAATGTCAGAAATGTATACAAACAATTTCGTGTAACAGATAAATATTTCAATTAACAAGTATAAAATTATGGAAAAAAAGGTTTATCAGAGCTTAACAGGAGCATTAAATTGTTGTCTAGGATGGCTGCAGTTTGTCAGTGGGATTTGAGGTGAGGATATTTAATTCACTTGGATTTTTTTTTTGTCAACAAACTACTAAAGGAATATTTTAAAGATTAAAAGGGGGTCATTTTATAATTGACCAGCGAAAATTGAAACATGCCAGCTTTGAAAAGCGCTTCGAGAAGGAATGATTTTTGCGCTATGCTAGAACACCTATTTGGCGGTTTCAAATCGCAAAATCATATTTCTTGGGTTATACGTTTGTCAGAACATCTATTTAGCGTTTTCAAATCAAAAACGCTAACTTTAAGCGATTTGGAGTTTTCGGAATATGACTAAAAATATTAATTTAAGTTTTAATAGAGTAGGAGACTACAATGGGTAGAATTTATGTACTTAACATTTATGAGATATATAATTTCTTTATTCTATAATGAAGTTAAATAATGAAAAAAAGTTTATGTTCTTTTTTTAAAAAAGAATGAGTTGAATTTAAAACCAATGTAAAAAATTTAAAAGTCCAAGCAAGCGTTCAAGTGTAGTGTATTTTTTGTATTTAGTCAAAATGTTGATGTTTTAGTCAAAATGTTGATATTTTTCAAAGAATATTTCATTAATTTTTTTCTCACATCCGGAAAGCGGTTTCTTATATAACAAATTTAGTTTCAAAAGCAAATTCATGCTCCAAGAAAGTGCTTAGAAGTACAAGTTTATAGACCAGCTGCAAGTAATTATTTCAATAAATGTGTTTTTTTTTATTTCCACTTAAAATTTGATATTTTTGAAAAAGGAAACGGAAAAAATATATACAAAAGCAACTAAACATAAAAAAAAGTAATATAACTTTAACTTGCCCCCATATTTTTATCAAACTAACACCAATAACGTGTTCGGTTTCACACCAACGTAACCAATAACGTTAAAAAAAAGGAAGAAAAAACAGTTGCATAACTTAAGGCGTTACAATTCAAGTACATGCATGTGTTAACAAAACTTGTTTTACAATACACACGCCACTTTTGCTCACACAACAAGCACAATTAAACACTTTTTCTGCAAACACAAACACATGTCTGCTCGCACACACATACATGCAAAAAGCACGCATGCAGACACTTAAACAAACAAAAATTGCCGTAATAAATGGCAATTAAAAATGTAGCAACAGTAACAAGAACAACAGCAGGCGAAAGCAAAACAAAAATTACTTTAAAAAAGGAGTGTGGAAATAATAAAAATCTACAAACAATAAGAACAACTCTTTTGACTTGTCTATATATGTTGTGTTGTTATTTCTAAAAAGTTTTTTCCCCCAGCTATTCCTTTCCTTTTGTCGAGTAAAAACAATAGTTTATTGGCCTTTTTTTATTGCAGTATAGAAAACAAGCAAAATGGCAACAATTGCTTTTAAATAGGACTCTTACAATAGGATTTTTTTCTGTGTGCTGCTGGTATCCTTTTGTTTTATACATATTTTCCCCTTTTTCCAAATAACAGGCAACAATCTTTTCAATGAGTTAGAAAAACTTGTACAAATAAATTGACTGTATGACTATTGTATTGTATGATTATTTAAGTATTTTTTTGTTTTTCGCTTTCTGTTTTTATTGCTGCTGTTGTTGTTATTTTACGATTGTACCTGAAGAACAATTGTTTTTGTAATGCACAGACACTTGTTTGTTGTTGCCGTAGTGTGTGAATGCATGTTCTTTGGTGGTTTAAACATTGTTATTATTAGAAGCATACTTTAAGGTGTTGAAACAGAGATTTAGAGAAGGTTTAAGACCCAGTAATTCCAGTAATTTTCTTATTGTATTCGTTTTTACCAATTTTTATTATCATGATTCTAGTTTCTTTGATGTTTTAGTTAATTCTATAGGTTTTTTTTTTCTCTTAATCTCAACAAATGAACTTAGTTATAAAGGATGTCTAAATTTTAAGGCCGGCTATTGATTTTGAATGAAAGACAATTAATTAAGGAAATATTATCATTCCTTTTTATTATGATTTTATTGGTAGGGTTCAATTACGTATGAAACAAAATTTAGGCCAAATGGCCGCCGCAATCACGACGGCACTCCTGCATCCGATGGTCCAAATTTTCGATGACGCTGAGGCGTAATTGAGGTGCTATGCCGTTAGTGTGCCAAATTATCTCATCGCCACCAAGTGAGATAACAAGGTCATTGAGTTTGTCGAGCAAAAGAGTCAATGTTTCGTTAGCTGTGCGGCAAGTGGCAGCGTCCTGTTGATACCACATATCGTCCGCATCCATACCTTCCAATGCGGGCCATAGAAAGTTCGTTATCATCTCACGATGATACGGCCCGATGACGGAGACAGCCCATAAAACGCACCAAACAGTCACTCTCTGTAGGTGCATTGGTTTATCGGCAGTCACTCTTGAATTATCATTTACACAAATGTGACAATTCTGCTTATTGAAGAATACACTGAGGTGAAAATGGTCCTCATCACTGAAAATGATTTGCTTCGAAAATTGACTGAATAACTTTAACGCTTTGCTCTATTGTGTATTTTAGTAGGTCACACTGAGATTCTGCTGGCAGATCATCTCGACGCTGATCATGGTTGAAGTACCTACTTTGGCTGAAACGTCTTGGCTGTGGTTTAAAACTAAATCACAGAAAGGAGTTTTAGTTACCTTGATAATTATGATACAATGCCAGTTTTCGGGGGCTAATAACCCTCGAGGTGCTGTTGTAATGTGAGCAACCAGAAGTGATGATTAGACGGGTGAGTTGCTTAAGGGTTAATGATCTCAATGGATTTCGGCCTTCCAATTTATTACCTTACAATTTTTTACAATCTTGTGTTCCATTGACTTCCTGAGAAATTGCATGTATGGGGAATTAGAAGGTCCAAGCTCTTCAGCAACGGGTTTGTTCATATGGCTACAAACATATGATAGAAGTTCCGACATATGTAAAGCTTGCCGGTGGAGTTGACCCATCATCAGTTAGGGCCGTCAAGCAGGTGCTTACTTTATTTATTTACTTATGCCTATGGAGAATAACTCCTTACAGGCAGATACTATATACACATGTACACGCATATAAGTTAAAAAAATTACAAAAATTATTTAAAAAAAAAATAGAAAAAATAGCTAATTACTGGAACTACAAAAATTTATAAGCAATAGAAAAAATTGTTAATTACTGGAATTTAATTCTAAGATTATACAACGCTTAACAAAATTTAAGTTCATCAAAAAGTCAATAACGTGGTACATTTCATTAAAACAACATAATCTACGGAACGGATCTGCATTCGCATAATTCTGACGGTAATAAAGCACTGACAAAGGTTGATATTGACGAAAATTTTGTTTGGACACCAGATACTCTGAGCAAGCATTGCCGTTAATCAATTTGAAGACAAAAATGGCATTTAACATTATTCTGCGACTTATCAAAGAAGGCAGCTTTATTTGTTGTAGTGGGAACTCATAGGATGGTAAGTTGGCTACAGTGTTCGGGTAGATATTGCGTAGGATGAAAAGAAGAAATTGTTTTTGGATAGACTCAATTCGATCTTGAATTCTTGAGGTAAATCAATTTCACATCTTGTTTTGAGCTATCCTAGTGCTAGTGCAGTCAATGCAGTCTTACGTGTTGTTCATAAAACACAAACGACCAACTGGTCTAGAAAGTTTGTACGTTTTTTGAGTGATTTCGATATAAAATTTTTTTAGACGAATATTCGTCTTTGTTCTATGAACAGCACGTTTCTATCAGTACAAATTCCGATATTCTCCCCGTATACGGTTTAGAACCTCAACTAGTTAACCGTTATGACCGTGTTTCCCCCCCCCCCCTCCCGTGTTACGCTATTGTTATAAGAATATTACATTTTGCAAAAGTAGGATTTGAGTTCTCAAAATATAATAAGACTTTGTCAATGTATAGAATCTGTTTTGCCGCATAGAATCTGTTTTGTCTTCAGCTCTGCTGGGTATTGAAAGTTTTTGTGAACTATTAATACTTTTTCTATACGTTTGTTTAGAAGTGAATTGATCAGTATTTCATTCAGTAATTAATGAGTTTCTTGGTAAACAAATTGCCAGTTGTAAATGTTTGTAATTGAAATCGTATTTGTTCATTTAAAAGACCAATTGTTTTATCGATAACAATTTACGTATTTATAACTATTTGTTGGCGTTAATTAAGCAAAAAGGATAAAAAAATTACACAAAATTGGTTTAAGGTAATAATAATTATTGCTTTTTCCCATGGCCGTGTTTGCAATCCAATTGGAAGCAAATTAAAATTAGTTGGGTGGTTTACAAAACGAATGTGATTTTATAATGCAAGCGAGTGTGAAACATGCGTGTGGAATTGGTGTGATTTTAAAGACAACAATTAAAAAACTATTTAGATTAGTCTGTACAAAAATTATCAATAACAATATTTAAGGTATTGAAAGAGTGGTTGTAAAGTCATATTATTTATATATGCAGATGACATATGTTTTTTTTTATAAATATAAATATGATAATGTTTTGAAAACACACATCGAGCAAGACGCTGCAATTTTGTCCAAATTTTTGAGGCTCAATAGACTTATGCTTAATGCAAATAAATCAAAATTTATAAGATTTAGACCAGGGAGTCGCAGACGTGAAGAGCCTATGAAGGTCAATGTTGGTTGCAATTTAATATGTGAATTGGAAAATGTTAAGTACCTCGGCATAAATCTTATCAGTAACTTTTTATGGGATGACCATATTAGTAAACTAAAAGCCAAAATTTCATCGGGAATTGGTATACTTTACAAATTTAGAAATAAACTAAACGTAAGGACAAAGCTCTTGATTTACCGGTAATTTATGGACATAAAATGAGTACCCGCTTAAAGAGTTCACAGGCAACACAGAATAAGGCATTAAAACTTGTGTTTAATCTACTCATAAGGTTTTCTACGACAGATTTATATCGCAGCTATGCGAAAACGATACTTCCTATTAGAAGACTTCACAAACAACAAGTGCAATTGTACGTTTTCAAATGCTTAAAAGGTTTTGGATCATACACTATTATGTTTCACCAGGGGCCAAATTCCGCAACTATGAATTTTTTACCAGTGAACAGTCGAAATATAGGGTGTTTTTTTAAGCTAGATAGAACTTTAAATTGTAAAAAGTAACACAAAAAATTAAATTTTGATGAAACATTTTTTTTTATTTGTTTCAGTATACTCTGACAAATCATCATGAATAGACTCACGCTTGAACAACGCTACGAAATTATCCAAATTTACTTTGAAAATCAGACCCGTTGTTTTATCGCAAAATTGTGTTCAGCGATGAGGCGCATTTTTGGCTTAACCGGTTTGTTAATAAGCAAAATTGCCGCATATGGAGTGAGACCAATCCACAAGAGACCCTACAGACTCCATTACATCCAGAAAAATGCACTGTTTGGTGCGGTTTTCATGCTGGTGGCATCATCGGACCTTATTTCTTCAAAAATGAGGCCGGAGCTCGCGTTACGGTCAATGGAGATCGTTGCCGCACCATGATCAATGATTTTTTGTTTGAAAATATGGATGACATTGATCCGGAGGAGATGTGGTTTCAACAGGATGGCGCTACGTGCCATACGGCGAACGCAACCATCGACTTACTGAAATCAAAATTTGGCGATAAGTTGATTTCGAGAAATGGACCTGTCAATTGGCCTCCAAGGTCGTGCGATTTGACACCTCTCGATTATTTCCTGTGGGGCTACGTGAAGTCACTGGTTTATGCTGATAAACCAGCAACAATTGACGCCTTGGAGGCCAGCATTGTTCGTGTTGTTCGTGACATACGGCCATCAGTGCTCGAAAAATTGGCCCAAAATTGGACGTTCAGAATGCGCTTCGTCAAGAACAGCCGCGGTGCCCATATGCCCGAAATCATTTTCAAATGTTAATGTCACGTATTGATCTTTCGAATAAAAAAAAATTTTGATTACAATTTAATTTTTTGTGTTATTTTTTACAATTTCAAGTTCTATCGGGCTTAAAAAAACACCCTATAAAATACACCGACAGGCACAGTGTTCACTTTTCATTAAAAAAAGATTCCTACTACTAACTGGTTGTTCAGTGACAGCAAACTGCAGTACAAACAACTGGGATTATAACAAATTGCATATGTGATCAATATGAGACAAATATAGACGAAAAAATAAATAAGGGCTCAGTGGCTGAGTTGGTTAAGCAGCCGTATTAAAAATACATCATATTTACATGGTACTGAGTTCGAATCCTAGTGGGTGCTGATGAGCAGTGTAGCGACTGTGAAACAGCTAGTTTGCCCCCCAGCTTTAGTGTATTCAATTATTTTTTCCTGTCTTCTGCGATCAAGAGTTATTGATCGCGGCAACTATTGTTATAATTATAAATAAAAATATTTCTTGGCTTTAGCCAGAATTGAACTCGAGCTAGACGAATGATACCAACCCATCATCATATAATATTAGAAATAAGAAATGATTCCGTAAGAAACAATGAACTTTATTGCGCTGAATGTGTTTCTTCAGGCTGAGTGATATTGATATGCTGATTTGTGTCACATGAGTTGTTTAGTAGATAATTTTAATATTTATACACAATCCTTTTGTTTATTTTTTTTTTTTTTTCAACTTCAAAACATTTAAAAAAAACCAAAATTCATCGAAGATTTGAGTGAAAAAATTATTATTCAATGAGCACTTTAAGTGTCAAAATTATTAATTGTCACTATCGCGGCCTCAAAAATTAAAAATTAACACTGAAATTGGTGAACATTCCAAAACTCATCGATGCGAAATTTGGCCCCAGAACTCCTCAATTACACAGAGGACCATTAGATAGTCTGGGGCCTTGCATTTCGCTAGATGTCGCATTGAGCTCACAAAACAACGAATAACTTTCATTGGACCAGTGGAATATAATAGATTACCAGAACATTTAAAAAAGTCTTTAAAAATAGACTGAAAACACATCTTTTAGAAAATATAGAAATACTTCTTGCATCACCGCCCTAAATATTAAGTATTATTATTTATATCGGGTGGTTAAATTTCAAGGGCCGATGTTGAATGTGAACCACACCTAAACGCCAAGTTTTTTTCCGAACTTTATTTAACATTTCTCTATTTCAGACTTATTCAATTTGAACCATGGAGAGATACACAATCCAACAACGTGTTAAAGTTATCCAGACTTATTATGAAAATGATGATCAATTTGCGAAGAAAATCATCTTCAGTGATGAGGCACATTTTCACCACAGTGGATTCGTCAATAAACAGAATTGCCGCATTTGGGCGAATGAGAATCCAAGAGTGACTGTCGAAAAACCAATGCACCCACAAAGAGTGACTGTTTGGTGCGGTTTATGTGCTGGCGGCATCATCGGGCCGTATTTTTTCCAAAATGAGGCCGGTCAAGCAGTTACTGTGAATGGTGTTCGCTATCGTGAAATGATAACGAACTTTTTATGGCCCGAATTGGAAGATATGGATGTAAACGATATGTGGTTTCAGCAGGACGGTGCCACTTGCCATACAGCTAACGAAACAATTGCTCTTTTTCGCAACAAATTCAATGGCCGTGTTATCTCACGTAATGGCGATGTCAATTGGCCGCCAAGATCATGTGATTTGACACCGTTGCACTTTTTTCTTTGGGGTTATTTGAAAGAAAAGGTGTACGTCGATAAGCCAGCAACAATTCAACAGCTAAAGGATGAGATGATTCGGCACATTAACGGCATAGAACCTCCATTATGCCTTAGGGTCATCTAAAATTTGGACCATCGGATGGAGGTGTGCCGCCGTGGTCGCGGCGCCCATTTGGCCGATATTTTGTTTTATGCATAATTGAATAATACCAATATATCATATTAAAATTAAATTACAATAATTTCTTAAATAGTTTGTGTTTTATTCAAAATCAACATCGGCCCTTGAAATTTAACCACCCGTTACTATTATTTAATTTATTGCTAAAAAATATAAAACCTTAGATTTATTATTATCTTTTTTGAGTTCAAAATTTGTTCTATAACATTGTTGCCATTTAGCCTCTATAAAGCCTACTCGGCGCTGAGGCAAAACTATAAATATTATTTTTGAAAATAAATACAAAAAAAATATGTTAAAATAATAGCAATTAAGTTTTTTATTCGCTATTTTTAGCTTCTACCATTTATACCAATAAAAATTATAAATAGCTTATTTTCTATGTTTCCCAGCTATCTATATGTCGACATTTCATAGGAACTACCCTAATCATCAGTAGACTTTGGAAATTTTTGAAAGATATTCTCAAAACATTCAACTTTATATCCCAGCAATATAAATAAATTGTTGAGAATTTAAAAGAAAAATGCTCTAATAATACCTGTCAAAACACAAAAAACAAGCCTTTTCATTTATTCACCTCTCTAACATTTCTTTACACCTTTCAAACAAATGAACAACCGTTGGTTGCTACGATTTGCTTTTTGAAAGTATCGAAAAGCAGAGAACAAAAATTCAAACAATTAAGTTTTTTATTCGCTATTTTTAGCTTCTACCATTTATACCAATAAAAATTATAAATAGCTTATTTTCTATGTTTCCCAGCTATCTATATGTCGACATTTCATAGGAACTACCCTAATCATCAGTAGACTTTGGAAATTTTTGAAAGATATTCTCAAACATTCAACTTTATATCCCAGCAATATAAATAAATTGTTGAGAATTTAAAAGAAAAATGCTCTAATAATACCTGTCAAAACACAAAAAACAAGCCTTTTCATTTATTCACCTCTCTAACATTTCTTTACACCTTTTGTTAGAGAGGTGAATAAATGAAAAGGCTTGTTTTTTGTGTTTTGACAGGTATTATTAGAGCATTTTTCTTTTAAATTCTCAACAATTTATTTATATTGCTGGGATATAAAGTTGAATGTTTGAGAATATCTTTCAAAAATTTCCAAAGTCTACTGATGATTAGGGTAGTTCCTATGAAATGTCGACATATAGATAGCTGGGAAACATAGAAAATAAGCTATTTATAATTTTTATTGGTATAAATGGTAGAAGCTAAAAATAGCGAATAAAAAACTTAATTGTTTGAATTTTTGTTCTCTGCTTTTCGATACTTTCAAAAAGCAAATCGTAGCAACCAACGGTTGTTCATTTGTTTGAAAGGTGTAAAGAAATGTTAGAGAGGTGAATAAATGAAAAGGCTTGTTTTTTGTGTTTTGACAGGTATTATTAGAGCATTTTTCTTTTAAATTCTCAACAATTTATTTATATTGCTGGGATATAAAGTTGAATGTTTGAGAATATCTTTCAAAAATTTCCAAAGTCTACTGATGATTAGGGTAGTTCCTATGAAATGTCGACATATAGATAGCTGGGAAACATAGAAAATAAGCTATTTATAATTTTTATTGGTATAAATGGTAGAAGCTAAAAATAGCGAATAAAAAACTTAATTGTTTGAATTTTTGTTCTCTGCTTTTCGATACTTTCAAAAAGCAAATCGTAGCAACCAACGGTTGTTCATTTGTTTGAAAGGTGTAAAGAAATGTTAGAGAGGTGAATAAATGAAAAGGCTTGTTTTTTGTGTTTTGACAGGTATTATTAGAGCATTTTTCTTTTAAATTCTCAACAATTTATTTATATTGCTGGGATATAAAGTTGAATGTTTGAGAATATCTTTCAAAAATTTCCAAAGTCTACTGATGATTAGGGTAGTTCCTATGAAATGTCGACATATAGATAGCTGGGAAACATAGAAAATAAGCTATTTATAATTTTTATTGGTTAAAATAATAGCATAAAAATATATGATTGTTCTAAGCATGCTGTCATAATTTATTGTGCTTTTTTAAATTGGTTCAGCAGTTTATTTATGGCAGATTAGAGAATGTAGTTTAAAAAAAGTCCTAATACCTAATGAAGCATTAAACACATTCGAGACAGCAGGCTACATGAACACACGACTACAAATGTATCCCGTAGCCAGCTATATAACTATATTGAATTATATAATTGGCTACAGGCTACATTTGTAGCCAGCGGCATTTGTAGTCGTGTGTTTGTGTAGCCTGCTGTCTTGAATGTGTTTAATGCTTTATGCGTGATTAGATTCAGCAAATTAAAAATATATGTATAGCTCACTTTATTTTATTTTATATTCAGCTTACAAATTTGTTTAGTAAATTAATACAAATAATTATAATAGTCGTAATAATTCCAACCTGGATTATTCCAACCTTGATAATCGTAATAACCAAGATAATCGTAATAGCCTGGACTGTTGTAATAGGCCGGATATTGGTATGAAGAGCTATGAGCTTCAGCTCTGCTATGATGGTGTGAACGTGGAGCAGCAGCCGACAGGCAAATGACAGCCAAAAGAATTGTTATAGAAAATAAAATTTTCATCTTTTTTTCTTTTTCCAAATAAAAAGAAGAATTGACTGAAGTTAATTATCAAACTGAATTAAAAATTATACGGGAGAGTAGTAGGTATAAATAGTTGAAAACAGAAGCTGTATGCAATGCAGTAAATGATTAAAATGCGTCAAAAGTTAAAGCAGCTGCTTAAATATGACAACAATTAATATTCTAAAATAAGTTTCTTATTCACAGATAATCAAGAAAATAAATAAAGTTCGTTTTGTAATAGGAAATGCATTATTTTGTTGTTTATTTGTTTTTCATTTATTTAACTTGAGGCCTTTGAGCAGTTTTATAATTGCTAACAATACGTAATACGAATATTTATCTTTAGAAAGAATTAAATTTCTATTACTCGTAAGCTATTTCGTAAATTTAGCTGAGAAAACATGACTTACGCAGCGCTTAAGCCCCACCAAAACCCGTGAAAGAAAATTATATATTATCATTCGGAACCTTTATTCCAATATTTTATTTTTCTTTATTTGCTGTCTGGTCCAATATGTCTGTCGACATCGCTCGCTCGCATAAATACATTTGTAACAAAAACAAATTTTAAAATGTTGTTTTTGGTATACATGTATTCATGCGACCGATCGATGTCGAGTGACATAGTGGGCCAAGCAGTTAATATTAATTGGTTTAGAGCCATATGATGGTTCAAATTCATGATCCTTTTATTTATTTATTGAATACTAAATACAAAAAATTAACTAAGTCCAGCCAATGCTAGACAAAAAGTTTTATTTTGCGCCGATTATATCGGTAAAAACACCTATTTAGCGCTCTGATGGTGGCCAGGGTATCCCTTCTTCTCAACCCAGTGTGACCGCCAAAATTAAATATGCTACGTGCAAGAGAATTTGGGTGAAGTTTTGCATACTTGCACACAGATCCTTGTGAATTCGGAAGTTTTTTGCGTACCATGGGGCTACAGAAGAATTTGGTTATGTCGCTTTTGAATTTTTTTCAATGTTTTATGCTGAGGCGGTGCCCCATAATTGAAAAAAAAAACATTCAAAAGGCAAGTTTTACTAAAAATTTGCGGCAACGGTTATTTTATTCCGTTTCAAGGCAAAAAATCCCCATAAAAATAAACCTTTGTTATAATTTTTGTATCCTATTGCAGCTATAAGACCACAACGAACTGTTTTCAATAGGATATATTTTCTACTAATTGCTTAATTGGTTTCAGTTTTTACCTTGGTCCTCAGCTTTTTTACCCATTTGTTGCCGGTTGTTTTATATTTCTTCGCGCTTTTGCTATTGTGGTGATATCTCCATTCGGTTTTCTTTTCTTTCCTTCCGTTTCATTCTCTGAATTTCGACTTTGATATAAACTGGAATATGAAATGTGTTGGAATACGAATGTGGTATCATGAATACAATCAATTCTTCTTAAAAAGTAAACCCTGCCTGCAGTACATCTAAGTTCTAAAAATCGAGCCTTTGGTGAAATAATTATAATTTTATAGTGAATAGTTCTATTGCAGAACTGAGGAGGCACTGGTTGGATGTTGCAGTCCATTTAGTTACATAAATTAAAGAAACCGCAGCAAATTTAATACCAGCAAGACTGACACAGGCATTGTATATGTTAAAGCTTGTTTCAATATTTTAAAGCTTGTGTAGAAAAAGGTTATACTACAAGCTCTGTCATTAGAAGCTAGTGGAAGTACCTTAACAAGGCATTATTTTCAATCAGTTGAGTTTATTTTATGTTATTTTATGAGCTACTAATATTTATATAAATAAAATATTTATATGCATTTAGCTTGTGTTTCCTGGCTGTCTATGCGCTATTATTTCATAGGTGCTAATCTAATCATCAGTAGACTTAGAAAGCTTTGAAAAATGTTTTCAAACTTATAGCAAAAAAAAAAAAAAACGTAAAAAGTAGAAAAGATACAGTTTTTTATGTTTTCGGAAAATATTATTAGAATGCTCTTTCTATCTTTACTTAAAAATTTCGAAAACATTTTTCAAAGGTTTCCAAGCCTACTGAATATTAGGTTAGTACCTATGGAATGTCGTCATATGGTCAGCTAGGAAACATAAAAAGCAAGCTGTATATATATTTTGATTGGCATACTCATTATTTTCGTTTCTAATTCTCACTAAACATTTGCTAGAGTGTAACAGAAAGAATTGCGAAAGCAGTTTAACTAAATTACTATGCATTACTTTTTGTTCAAGTAAGAATATAATATTGTGTGCGGTTTTGATTTATTCTTACTACCACTCTCCAACATATGCAGCAAACAAAAAAAACTCACCTATTCCGCAGCGCAATGAAGTCAAGTACCTTGGTATACACCTCGACCATAGGCTAACGTGGAAGTCTCATATTGAAGCAAAAGTCATTCACTTGAAACTAAAAGCAACGCAACTAAATTGACTTATGGGCAGAAACTCGACATTGAAGTTGGTTTGCAAACTTTTGTTATACAATGCAATTCTAAAGCCTATATGGTGCTACGGAATTCAATTATGGGCCACCGCCTCAGCGTCAAACATTGAAAAAATTCAAAGGCGACAAAACCAAATTTTTCGAACGATTCCATGGTGTGTAAAAAATTCACGAATTCATAAAGATCTGAGTGTTCCGCTGGTAAATGACAAATTTTCTAAGTATGCGACAAGACAATGTCAGTAAACTGGAACTTCATCCAAACTCTCCTGCGCGCAATATACAATTATAATTTTGGCGGCCATTTTCGATTGAGAAAAAGGGATACCGTTGCCACCATCAGAACATTCAATACGTACTTTTACCGTACTTTATAACTCTCGCATAAAAAAATTTTTTATCTAGTATTGGCTGGATTTAAGTAAAAAGCAGATTTTTATTTTAATATGCCCATTTTTGTTTTTTTACTTTCAGTATTAAGATTTGAATACTTGTTGTATTCAATAAATAAAAAACGTTTAAAAAAAATAAGCACTTGCTTGTTATTTGTTATCAGTTTTGAAATTAAGAAGGATATTATTTTTGTCACTTATTGTTTACTCACAATACTATGGAGGTAGGTTAAATTCGATTTAACAGGCTGCCAACTATTGTAAAGCCAGCCCATTTGGGTCCAGTTTGGTGCTATTGTATTGTCTGGATGTGATATGTATCTCAATAGATCTACATATCACTGGTTTAGAACCAACCCGAAGATCGGATAAAGGAGTCCAATTCACGTAAATCGCATTCGGATACCTCCTCCTAATCATGCAGCATCCGTCTGCCTAGATACACTGCCCTTATATAAGAATGAGCTGGACACTGACAGAGGAAGTGCTCAAGTCAACGCTCTCTACTTCCTCCTCGTCTCTGTAAGTTGATCTCAGCCTTGATATTCGTCTGGTATCCTCACTGGACATTTATGTAAAAAAGTACAAAAACATTCGTACTAGAAACATTGAAAAACTCAAAATCTATTACAAAAGGGGATGAAATTTCAAAAATGTTTATTATGCTTTGAGTGTATCCGTGTATACATATGTTTAATTACAGACACGTGTAGTGGTAGCTTAAGCTTTGCTATAATTCCAGTTACTGAATTCTGACAAGCAAACGAGCTTTTCAAATTAATAATATGACTTTTTTGGAGAAAAATTTCTAAAGCTTATTTGTGATAATGTTAACGTTACAGCAAAGTTGTGATTTTAAGCTTATTCGAAATTAACAATGTTGTTAAGCTTTCGTGAAGCTCTAAAAAACTTTCCGAAAAAAACTTTGCTATAATGATTAAAATTCGTGTTCATTCTAGTTTTTTTTTCGAATTAAAATTGGAATATAATAAAATTCTAAAATGGATTTAATATTAGTAACAGCAACTTTTCATTAAAGTGTTAACCAGAAGCACTAAAATTTATTTGAGCTTTAGGTTGAGAGTTAACTTTTCTTGACTCTAAAACATATATCACAGGAACCTCCAACATACATATTTCTTAGTGTACCCAGCGGCCAAAGTTTCGCTTACGTAAGCGATGATCCGATGCACACTTGTAAGTCAGTAATGCACACCATCTCATATACGATCCTAGTATACTTTTTCATACACATTGCCGCATTTGTAGAGTGAACGCCTACTACCTGCACACAAAGTAAGCGAGCTAGTGTGGTGTTCATCCAACAAAAGCTCATTACTTCCTAACATACATTGTAAGCTATCAGTAGGCAGTTCGAATACAATCTCGCATACTTTGTAAGTCGGCAGTAGGCAGCTCGAATACATTCTCGCATACTTTGTAAGTCGGCGGTAGGCAGCCTGAATACATTCTCGCATACTTTGTAAGTCGGCGGTAGGCAGCCTGAATACATTCTCGCATACTTTGTAAGTCGGCGGTAGGCAGCTCGAATACAATCTCGCATACTTTGTAAGTCGGCAGTAGGCAGCCTGAATACATTCTCGCATACTTTGTAAGCCGGCAGTAGGCAGCTCGTACGTACTGCGCACTTCAGTTTTTTGGGAATATTCCATTAAATAAATTTGTTTTGTTTTTTGTCTACTGCATTCTTTTATTTTTTCCCTAAATGTTTTGTCTTTCCTTTTGTCTTGTACCTTTTTTAAATTGTTTTCTAGCACTTTTATCTGATTTTGTTAATTAAAATTTTTGCAACGTACGAGTAGTCTGACAAAGACGGCGAACATTTGATTTACAACTAAAAAATAAAATATATTTGTATATACATAAATGTGATACAAAAGATGAACGTAATTCATTTTTCGGAACTCCATATACTACTTTCATACACTTTGTAAGTTACCATTCATTGATTACAAAGTGTTGCACACATCATCGAAGAGAAATAATGTGGTAGGCAATGTTCGCCGCTGGGTATATTTCTTAATAATTATTGTATTGTATTTTACTAATTATATTTTGTTATTCATAATTAATATTAATGAAGGATTTTTTGCAATTACCTATTCGGACGAAAAAAATAACACGTGAACAAACTATATCGGGTTGTTCAATTTTAACGGCCAATGTTGAACCACACTAAAACGTCAAGTTTTTTCAGCATTTCATATTTGATATTTCTCAATTTCAGACTAACTCAATTTGAACAGAAGCGTATTATAAAAATATGCGTTCAAATCAAAATGCATATCGTACATTTTTGCTGTCAATTTAATAATAGTACAATCGTAAAGATCGTGCAAAAATTGTAGCAAACCGGTTCTACATGTAGAAAAAATATGGTTGATATGACAATATTTTAAAGGCAAAATACAATTGTTGAATTATATGGTGGAACACAACCACATAATATGGTTTCAATACGAAATTTATTTACAAAGCCTAGTACAGGCACAAACCAAATTATACCATGTAACCATATATTTGGTAAAAGTTATAATTTTTTTCATGACATAAATAAATAATAAATAAAATCATTCCCGAAACATATTTTTGAAAAATTGTAAATCCCATTATTACAATCAATTGTACTGGGGGCTAATTCTGTCATTCGTGAGTAGAAAATAATTTCGATATTGTGTAAATTTCTAATGATGAGACTCGTTACGTAACGATTCGAGTTATCACTTCAGTGTTGCAAAATACTGACAAAATGTGTTTTATAACACTGCCGAAAATTGTCAGCAAAAAGCATATGTTTTGACAAAACAAGTTAAAATTTGCGAGCAAGAAATTCCTACGTAAATGTACATATGTATGTATGAATACGATCATAAGGATGAATATGTGCATATGTATATTAAAAGTAAATAAACAAATTTACTACTAATAATATTAATTATTTTTACCTTGCGCCACATTTTCACATCTTTAATTGGTGGGCCAGAAGCGTTCAACTTCAGAAAAAGCTCTTGCCACAATTGGTTGGCTTTATATTTCCCTTGTACAGTATTGGGTAATACCATAAAATTGGTACTGCCATAAAATTGGGCAAAATTTCTTTTTTGTGTAAAATTAATTTTCGTTACTGCTGACCTGAAATAAAAAATTATTTATACATTTAATAAAAAATTATAAACAGCTTGTTTTCTATTTTTGCCAGCTATCTATGTCCACTTTTAGGGTTTGGAAATTGAAAGACAGACATTTTTCTTATTCTGCTTTGAACTTTCCGAACCCTTTTAGAGTTGCGAAATTAATAGACAGACAGAAATTTTTCGTTTCTCTTTTCTTTCTTTTTTGTTGTTGTTGTTTTTTAAGCACAGCTAGTGTGTTTATATGAAGTTGATGTTAATATGGGAATAATAATATGAAGCAACAACATGATAAAATGCGAAGAGAGGCAACTTCAAACGAAAAATGTCTTACTGCATGGTCACACACAGCAACTTTAGTTGGGCAATTCTTGACTTTATAGAAGCTTTCGGTGAGGGGAATAAGAAGGGAAAAAGAATTGCCGGTACTCGGCAATTCTCAGCAATTCCTTACTTTTCTCTCATATGTGTATGTGTATGTACATATACAATGTAAATTGCATAAAGCAAAAGGTAGAGAATTGCTCAAGAATTGCCGAAAAAAGTTTTTGTGTGTGGACAAGAAAGCAATTCCAAAAGAAAATTGCTAAAAAGTTCGGCAATTAAAATCGTTCTGTCTGATCACAGACTTACAGTAGACGTTTATCGCACACTCCTCCTCTTTAATACATCGCCTACAAACTTCGTGTGTCTGTCCATCAATTTCTCAACTGTGAAAGGGGACTATATGTCGACATTTCATAGGAGCCACCCTAATCATCAACATACTTTGGAAATTTTTGAAAGATATCCTCAAACATTCAACTTTATATTCCAACAATCTAGATAAATTTTTGAGAATTTAAAAAGCAAAATGCTCTAATAATATCTGTCAAAACACAAAAAACAAGCTCTTTCAAACAAATGAACAACCGTTGGTTGCTACGATTTGTTTTTTGAAATTATCGAAAAGCAGAGAACAAAAATTCAAACAATTGAGTTTTTTATTCGCTATATTATCTTCTAACATTGATACGAATAAAAAGTTATAAATAGCTTGTTTTCCAAGCTATCTATAGAAACATAAAAAATTTATATTCAAAACTAATTTTGAACTTACATTTCTTTTGTGTTTTTCTGTTTGGCGAGTTTTTGATAGTACTTTTGCTTACGAGTAAAAAGTTGCACGGTTGCATTCGAATGGTCTACAAACAGATGCTTTGTCATCTATGTGATGAATTTCAACCAAACCTTAGACTTTTATTTACCGATGATTCCAAATCGAGAAACTTTACCTCTTTCGCTGTTGTCGAAGAAAGCGGGGATATTGTCAGTATTGGTCATTTAGACAAATGTTTTCATTTCTATCAGTATGATATTTTCGCCCACTTTTGCCGAAGCATGAATTAAAACTATTTTAAATCTTTGGTTTGTACATTTGTACAACGGGTTATAGTTCAGGTTTTTTTCCTTTCTTAATTTTTTTTTTTTTTTCTTAAGAAGGATGTTTTACAATACAAATCTGCTGATTGAAGAAGACAAGAAAAATTATAATGAAATCTTTAGGTGGGGGACAACTAGCTGTTTCGTAGTCGCTACACTACTCATCAGCACCCACTGGGATTTGAACTCGGGACATGACGTATCATGATCTGCTGCTTTAACCACTCAGCCACCGAGCATTTAATTATTTTCTATCTATATTCATCTCATATTGAATCACATATGCATTTTGTTAGTTGCCCACATTGTTTGTACAGCGTAAAAAAAACTTAAGAAAGGAAAAAATCAGAACTATAACCCGTTGTACAAATGTACAAACCAAAAATTTTATTTAAAAAATTATAAAAGTTCAACAAAAATTCAATAAATTAATAATATTTTAAATAGCTAAAAAAATATAATTATTTTATTAAATTTGGACCCACCCGCTTTATTAAAATGCACACGGGTTAGAAGTTTCAACTCCCACTATTATTGCACCTGCTTGGCCATCTCATTCATACCTATGCAAGTTACCATAGTTGCTACCAGTTGCAACATGTTGTCATTTAAGAGAGTGATACAGAGAGAGAGAGAGAGAGACGAAAAAAGACTACTCAACTCTCTTTCTCTCTCTTAGAGTAAAAATAAAGGGATTTTTCATATCAAATTATAATAATGGTAAGAAGGTATGTATGTCTGCTGGCCACATTTGTATTCACTAACAAAGGTAAAGAAAGTAAAAGTTTTTTTTTTTTTTTTGTTTTTGTTTTAAAAGTACAGAAATTTGTTGTATACTAATTATGAAAACAAGGACATTGTCAATTTGTAGCAGAGTTGTGTGTAACGGAGGACGAACGGAGCAAGAAGGGTGAGGTAATTTTAATAGTTTTTTGATGCAGACGTCGAATGTATAAAAGGAAATTCAAATAAATATCAATTAAAATAAAGCTAATTAATTTTTAAGTTTAAGCTGCGAACGTTTGCTCTACTGACAAAAATATGGATGGAAACTGTGGTGAGTTATGTAAATGTGTATAATTATAAGCATTTCTTTATACGAGTAATTTGAATTGGCAGTTAGAAAATTGGTTTCCAATTATTTATCAAATTTGTATGTAACCTTGTTATTAGTATTATTAATTTATTGCACTATTGAAGAACACAAAATTACAATGATTTATTTATGCATTTATGTTATATATGCAATTTTGTATGCAATTTATGTAGATTTATATTTTGTTGTAAGGGCTGATCAAACAAAAATGCACGATGATTGTCTAGAATTAAAAAAAAAAATATTTTACTTTATATTGTCCTGCCAAGGATTTAAGAAATAATTGTTTGTTATTCATAAAAAAGTTGAACCATTTTTAGGGAAAATTCGATAAAACAGTATTCATAAACGAATTTTACGTTAAAATGATATTTTAAGGTGATATTTGTGTTTTTTAGTTATTGTTTATTTATATGTTGCGAAAATTTTTATTGCATATTTATCAGAAATCCCATGATATTGATAACAATAGATGTGTGTTTTTAATAGAAAATATGACCCAAGCTTTGAATAGCTGGCAACAGAAAACTTTCAGGGAAAGAAGTAATCTATTTTATTCTGGATTCCAGATAAGCAATTACGCTTTATATTTTTTCCAGTCTTCTTATATTAGTTATTACTAAGATTTTATTTATTTAAAATAATATACGTTAATAAAATGTCATGTACATCAGTGATGTGTAAAAAACGAAATAATAAAAAAGCTCGTTATTCTTTTTTTTTCATAGGAATCAAACTAAAACTTTTCTGACTCAGCATTTTTTGCTATTTAATTGAAAGACAAAATGAAGTTAACATTTATTTATTTATTTTAAAGTAGATGTTCATAAAAAACAATACAAGACATTTCTTTACATGACTTCTATGTGAACAAAAAACCATTTTTATCGCAGGACTATGATTCAGATGAGAATTGCATAGAATTGCGTTGCCAATCACAAATAGAATATTTCAATAAAATGATTTTTAGCTAAAATGCTGTTTATGAATACGTTTTTATAAAATGTGTTTTTTGCTGAAAATTCTATTTAAACTAAAAAGTTGTTAAAATGCTGATTAATGTTTTTTTATGAATACTGCTGTAATTATCCGAATAATGAGCCTATTGCAAGATGCTTACATTTATGTAACCACTTAACCCCTTTGTTAAATTTTAATGTTAGTTTTAATACATTCAAATTTATCTTATTTAAATATTTTAAATTGTTTAGTAATCAAACAATTCAGTTTTTTATTCACTATTTTAGCTTCTAACACTGATACCAATAACAAAATTATAAATAGCTTAATTTCTATGTTTCCCAGCTATCTATATGTCGACAAAGTATACTGCACTCATAGAAAAAAGCATCTTCATATTGATGACGGCGCGACATCAGAATTGTGGTATCAACATTATGTAAATAGTCGTCAGTAATGTGAAAACAGACATCAATCTCAATGACAAAAGTCATCAGAGAATTTTGTCATACATTGAGTATCATCAATGCTACAACTGTGGTGACATCAATTCAATGATACATTTAATTAATAATTATAATACATCTAATTTGTCAAATTGATTTCAAAAAAGGGTAAGTAGTATGATAATATTTTCAATTTATTGTTGAAAAAAAAATTTTCTTGTTAAAATCATTATTTTTAAACTTACATGAAGTTTTAAGAAGCAGAATAAAATGCATCATACTGATGTAAATTTGTAATCACAGCAAGTATTGTTTAAGCAAAGCAAATAAGTATAACTATAAAGCGAATATATAAATGAATGATAGTACATCATTTTGATGACACTTTGTCATCACATGCGGCGTTAGAGGGTAAAATGCTACTGCCACACACAGACATTATATTGATGACAGTTAGTCATCAAAAGTATTAGAACATTTTTAATTCTCATTGGTTTCTTGAAAGTAGTGAAATATAAAGTTATATGTTTGAACAATTTGTTGAATTAAATTACATATAACTTGAGTTTAAATTTAGTTGGCGATAGCGTGCCATAGTACTGATGACATTTTGCCATAAAATTTACTTCACTTAGTCATTTTTCAGATGTTAACGAGACATCACATCAATGAGATTTTTACATCATATTGAAACCAAATTATAGTTGGTCTGATGTTAGCGTAATATTCACATGCTCAAACGTATTCCAATAAAGCATCACCATGATATCAGTTTTAAATGTCATTGATGAAATAATTGTCATTATTACTGCTAATGACAATCAGAGCAACTGATGTAATGGTTGACATCACAGCGATAAAAAGTGTCATGGGGTCAAAAATGATGACATGTGGCATTGCATTGATGTTAAAATATATCACAGTTATGACGGGTTTTCTATGAGTGTGATGATTAGGGTAGCTCCTATGAAAGCTGGGAAACATAGAAATCAAGCTATTTATAATTTTTTATTGGTAACAAGGACATTGAATTTCTCGTACAATTGTGCCGTTGACTGTGTGGCAAGTGGCACAGTCCATGACCACAATAAATTCCCTGTCATCTCGCCATAGCGAAAACCATTCAAGGTTACTGCTCGGCCGCCCTCATTTTTAAAGGCGTACACTGGCACTGCCAGCCCATAAACCGCGCCATTTAATAGATGCATCGGTTGTCAAAAATCACTAGTAGATTCTCATTTACCCAAATGCGCCCCCCGGGGAACAGGTTTTGCCCTGGCGTATTCCTCACTTGGGCACTCTGTTTTTCGGGTAAAGAGGGGAAGGGGTCCCTCGTTGGATGCGGCAAACAAAACTCTAGGACGTCGCATGACGTATGTTGTTTTAGCTTCCGAGCCCCTTACCAAGTATTTAAATGCATGGAACCCGGGTGGTTCTGCTTGCAGTTCCTGTGCTGAAACGTTCTGGCTGTGGTTAAAATCTAAAACGCAGGAAGGGAGTGTTAGTATTCTTGATGATTGTTTAGTGTTTGGAGCTCAAAAGCAGCGTTGTCAACTTTAAAATTTCAAAACGCACCAAAATGGAGAAAAACGCGCGTTTTTGCAACGAAAACGCACCGAATTTTGAATTTTTCCTTTCATTTTCAAAAACCTATTTTGTATTATAAAATTAAATTTTTATCAATTTAGTTTTTTATTCGCTATTTTTAGCTTCTACCATTTATACATATAGATAGCTGGGAAACAAAGAAAACAAGCTATTTATAATTTTTATATAAAATTTTTTATATTAAAAACACGATAATGAAACATCCTTTTAAACGACTACATATTATACAATCAAACTGGGTGTGATATTACTGCCTGGTAGCATGCGATCAAATTCGTGTTTGTCAAACTTGGCCTCTAGTACGACTCTGTTAGTTTTATTAAGATAATGTTACCTTTACAATAATTATAACGATATATTATCAAATTTATTATTAAGCAATATTATCAGCTGATACTTTTATTGCCTATACAGCTACTTACCGTCGTCAAAATTATGTTGCTGGAGCATACAACCATTACTGTCGAAAGAGTTTACGATTATCGGATCATTAAAAGTTACAGAACCGCACTACAAGTCTTGAAGGCTTCATTCAATCAATGGCAATTCTCACCAAACACATGTGTTTTCGTAAGCGGTGTCTGTAAAAAAAGCTTATTGAAATAAACGAAAACTTGCCATTATTATAATATATATAGATGATGAATATTTAATGCAAACGTTTTGCAAAAACCTTATAGTTTATTTAATAACTTGGTAATTTCTCAATTACCAAAACCGTAACAAAACCAGAGACTGCATTTATCGCAATATTTAACAAACTTGGCTTTAACGAATAATAGCAAAACAATCCCTAAAAGCAGTTAATTTTATAAAGCGAAATGTTTCTTTTTCTGTCGACAGCGTGTATAACATAACATATAAAACCAAGATTGTCTTACTTTGTGCATATAACAAGGTACGTTTTTCACGCAAAATGGCACGTAAAAATTTTGGACACTTTTTTTACATTAAAATAAAAAGCTGAGTTGAATTTGATTTAGTGCCACCGAAATTTAAAAAACGCACCGAAAATGTAAAAAAAGCGCACCCCGCACCGACTAAAGTATTTTTCGCACAAATAATTTTAAAAAGCACCAAAAACGGTGCGAAACGCACCGAGTTGACAACGCTGCTCAAAAGGGCTAATAGCGGCGGACATTTATCTAGCATTGTATTAAATATACAATTGCCGATATTAAATAAAACATTTATTAATATAAGATCCATTTCCTTTCATTTAATCAAAAATTATAAACAGTTTGATCCGGCGGACACCCTGTATATATGTTTTCCCTTAATTTATAGTAAAGAAAAAAATACCTTATTTGAAATGCGACTGCTTAGTCGATAAGCCCGTTCAGCTTTCTGTCCTCATTGCCACCGTACCAGCAAAATTTATTGGCTGGTACGAGAATTTTCACATAAGTGGTCTACAAAAATATTTTTTTTAGGTATTTTCAGCCATAAACTCAATACAAAAACATGTCTTTATAAACGTATAACGTGCTAATTCATAGTATGTCAAATTGCTGGCGATAAGCAGCGGACTTGTAAAACAGCCAAAACAATAAAAAGCAATAATAACAACTCCAGCAAAAATAACAATGACTGAAATGGCAGCAACAAAGCGAACAACAAGTGACAAGAGTTAAATCTAAAACATCGTGCATGAAGTCTGTTGGGTGTAGACAACATTATCACCATTACAATTTTCATCATCGTCACCATCACTATCGTCAACATGCTCAACATCATCATCGTGATCAGCATGACAAACTTGACAATAGTCATTGTTTTTCTATGCATTTCGATTGCAATAGCAATAGCACTGAATAGATGATTGCAAACAAATAAACAAGCAAACAAACCAATACAGGCGCAAACATTACAAGCATTCATCCGTTTCTATGTGTAACGTACTCCTATGTGGCCATGCCAGTTTGTAAAATTTTCAATACTTTTTACAATAGTGATTTGTTTGTGTGTGTGTGTGTGTGCGTGTGTGCCTGTTTGTGTTTCAGCTGTTTATTGTGATTCAGTTCATGATTGCGGTTTCGTCAGGCCTACAAGAAGACGAACGTACATTTGTTTCATGTTTTCTAGCACTTCACTTCATGCTCATTTGCGACAGCTACTCTGTGTCTGCTTTGCAACAAAATACCCTCAAGACCGCCAAACCAAAATTTCTAATGCTGGAAACATTCTATAAAATTGTGTTTCTCGACAATGAAAGTTAATGGAGTTTAAGGTTTTTCAGAGATGGTTGGCAAGAAAGCAATTAATTTCGCTTTTAATCACATTTTGTGCATGAAACAGGCCTGTTGATGAAGGTGCGTATTAAACTGTTGCATATCTACAGGCTTTCTTGCTAAAGTGAAAGTTTTGGCACATACACGCACACATAAATTAAATTTCTAAGATCAAAATATTTTTTGATTAAATTGAAACGGCAATTGGCTTTCGTTAACAGCACTATCAGTTTATTAAAAATTAAATGTAAACATTTTAATTTAACTAAAAAATTAACTTTGATTACAGTGACTGAGGCACAGTAGCGCTATAAATATTTGGTGGTACTCTGTTTAGCTGTCCACCAATAACAAGACAATGACGGAGTAGTTTATATTAATTCAATATTATTTTATTTAACAAATATTCTAAATTATTAACACTACACAAAAAAGATTTCTTTACGCTGTTGGCGTGTTGAAGGCGCGGAAGAAAAACAGAGAATGGTAGAGTTTTACAGCCAGTTCGCCGATGTCGAAAGAATAACGGCCAGTTTACCAATCTCGACAGCATGCTTGCGTTCGCAATCTCTTCTATGCGAACGATCTTTCAAAAATCAATCAAAATACATAAGAAAATGCGAACGAATAGTAGCGAGATAGACAAACCCAAATTGATTCGAATGTGAGTGACTGACTTTCTTTCGCATTCATTTTCTTTCGAAATTGGTAAACTGGCTGTAAGTTCATTCGCACTCTAGGCGAAAGGAAATTGATTTGGGTTTTTTCTAATTTTATTCTATGCGAACGATGTGTCAAAATTCAATTAAAATACATAAGTTCATGCGAACGAACAATAGTGACATAGACAAACCCAAATTGATTCGAATGTAAGTGACTAGTTTTCTTTCGCATACATTTTCATTCGATATCGTCGAACAGGCTGTTCGTGCTGTATTCATTGATCAAATACAGTTGTATTGAATACGGAGTAAACTGCAACATAACCACAGAGATGTATAAATGACGGGGCGCCACAAATATATGAATAAAATAAAACTGTGACTTTCATGGTGAATAGCTTACCTTATATATATTGCCACGAATTTAAATTTCAGTCGACAAAAATGAAAGCGACTAGAATACACGGGCTGATTAATATTGAAGTTACCTAGCGGTAGATGGCAGCACAAACACAATTTTTTTTTTTTTGTTTTAATTGTGATCTTTCAAACTGCAGCTGTTAAAATTTTACCCAACATCATCGATTAGTTTATTTGTCGTTTGAAGTAAGCTACTGTGTTACGTTTCTTGAAAAATGGCAAAAAAAGAATTTCGTGCAGCGATTAAACACAATTATTTGAGAGTCTAAACACAATGTTTGCGGTGCGGTACTATTTCCCGTTGCGGGAGTGAAAAATAAACATAATACAACGGAAGACAGCGACGCCAATACTTGTCATTTCTATTAATTTATTTGGGCATATGAGTACAATTTTATAAAAAAATCAAAAATATTTACTGTTTGTTTAACGTCCCCCCGGGAAACAGGTTTTGCCTTGGCGTATTCCTAACTTGGGCTCTCTGTTTTTCGGGGAAAAGAGGGGAAGGGGTCCTTAGTTTAGTGCGGCAAACAAAACTCTAGGAAGCCACATGACTTATGTTGTGCTGGCTTCCGAAACCCTTACCAAGGGTATAAATTGGCAGAATGGGGGTCAGCATGGCCCCCGGGAAGTTCTGCTTGCGGTTCGACCCGGGCTGATCATGGTTGAGGTGCCTACCTTGGCTGAAACGTTCTGGCTGTGGTTGAAACCTAAAACGCAGGAAGGGAGTGTTAGTATCCTTGATAATTGTTTGGTGAAGGCTTTTTTCGAGGGCTAACAATCTCCCGAGGATCTGTTGCCTATACAACAGATACGTGTACTGTAAGGAACCAGTGGTGATGATTGACGGGTGAGTTAGATTAAGGGCTGATGCTCTTAATGGGCTTCGGCCTACCAACTCATTAAGCCTTGTCCTCTATTGATTGCTGGGAAATTGCATACATGAGGGATTAGAAAGCCCGAACTCCTCAACAAGAAGTTGTTCATATGACCGCAATCATATGACAAGAATTGCTACCTGTGTGAGCCTAGCAAACCACACGGGGGCGGTGGTGAATCGTGAAAAATTCACTGCGTGGAATTGGTCCACCATCAGGTTAGGCCGTCAAGGCAGATACTGATGTAAATCATTTTCACAGTTGTTTGTTTAACGTATTTTGTAATGGCAGTAAATAAAAAATTATTGCTGTTAAAAAAATTGTTAGTTTGGTAGAAGTCACGTTTGATTTTTATGTGGAATTAGAAACTACGGCACATCCCAACAGCATATGATGGGTAAGACGCGTTAATGCACCAATTGTCGTTTTGCTTCCACTTTTTATACGTTTCCCGTAAATTTCGAAAAAAAAAATGTTTTTGCTTTCTCAGCTATAAATTAAATAAAGTCTGACAAAATAAAGAAGGTAACTGAAATAAATTCACCAAATCTAAAATCTTTGCTAATTTTGCACCAACAATCTTCTTTATACTGGAAGTTTTTGTAACTTCCCGAATTGTATAGAAAACTTTTTACTTCCATTTTTTTTTTTTTTTTTTTAATTTTTTCTTCCTTCGTTAATATATTTTTTAAATTTTTATATTTCATGAAAAATATAATAAACTTCAAAATCTTGTTTTTTGTTTCAAATAATGTTGTGAAAATCGTCAATTATTCAAAAGATATGGCAACATAGAAAAGAGAAAGGGAGTCAAAAATTGAAAGAAAATGAAAATAAAATAAATTTTAATTTTATGCCGCTCCGCACTGGGGTTTTTTACTTCAAATTCGTTACATTGTGTTCAGACTCTGAAAGGGAACACAGCGAAGGAGACAAAAGAAAAGCTCGATAAACATTGCGGTGAGTCTGTTCCGTCAGATTACATAGTAAAATATTGAATTGTTGAATTTAAATGCGGCCAAACAAGCACTGCAACAGAAAGGCCAAAAGAAGTGGTTACAGAAGAAAATCCTCGATATAGTTATGAGTGGTCGCCGAGTCAAATTACGTGAGATTGTTGATATGGTAAACATATCATAAGAACGTGTGCTTAACGATTTGCATGAACATTTGTAGGAGCTATCGGCAAGATGGGTGCCGTGTTTGCTCAGTGTCGAAGAAAAACGTGTTCGACAGACCACTTCAATCCAGTGGTGTTTGGACATAATAAAGCGTAATCCTGTTGATTTATGTCATCGACTAATAACACTTGATGAAACGTGGGTCCCCCACTACACAAAAATCAATTGAAACAATGAGTGAAAGCTGATGGAAGAGCTCCGAAATGAAATCGGCTGGCCAATGTATTTTGGAATGCACACGGAATATTGTTCATCGTTTATCTTGAAAAAGGATCCCCAATCATAGGCAAATATGATCGTGCATTATTGGATCAATTAATTGATGCAATTAAAAAAACGACCACGTTTAAAGAAGAAAACAGTGTTTTTTCAAGACAACGCAGCGGTTCACACAGCATTAGATGCGATGCTAAAATTAAGTGAAATATAGTTTAAATTAGTTGATCATCCACCTTATAGCCAAGATCTTATTGACTCTTATTGACTTTTTCCTGTTTCCAAACTTGAAAATTTTTCGCAGGAAAAAGATTCATCTCAAAGGAAGAAGTGCTTACTAATAGGCTGCAAGAATACATTCATTTGTTTGTATGCACACTGAAAATACAATATTCATTCAAATATCGAATACTTTAAAAGAGATTAACAAAGTAAAACGAGAAAAAACAGAAAAGAGAATGAATTACGTTTTATAGTTGGTCGTAATAAATAGATTCTGTCGTATACTCTTTCTAATTCAAATACATATATAGTTTCTCTTATTTGTAAGAGCAAATGCACGCAAATACAATATAACTGTTTGATAGAGTGCAAGAAATATCGAATGAATGAATGAATAAAACGATTATATTTCGAATGCACATTACATTCGTTATACTACAAAGAAAAACATTTTGTTAAGACGTAATTTGCTTTTAAGAAATGTGCGCAATAAGGTCTGAAAATTTTAAATTGGAGTTGGTAAAAGAACTTTGATGGTATGTTATTGTACACAGTTACATACATACATAATAGATACATATGTATAAATACAATCGAAAGCTACTTCGATCCATTCGAATGATGATATATTTGAAAGTTGTTCTTCTTGTTTTCGTTTTCTTTGAATGTGGTTGTATTTATTTCTTCACGAGTCGAGTTATTATTATTATTCGTTCGGCTTGTGTATTCATTTATTTATTTTTATTAAAATAGCATATGAGTCACTTCGTAGTCCGTTGTGTGTGATACGAAGCTTTACTCATTCAAAAAGCAAACGAATATGTTCAAATGCCGTTTCAGCGTAATAATGCAGACGTTTAGTAGTTACCGAAACTAATGCGTATTTTTAAAGCGAGTTCATTATTAGGTGGATGCATCGGCGAATTTCTTATCAGTTCGTCTTTACCCACTTTGTCAAATTTTATCATGATCCTCTCTTCACACCCACACGGTAAAAATAAATTACTAACAACGCACGTGTTTCTTATCAGCGACTTTTGGCAGTTGAGGTTAAAAATGCGTCATTTACACAAACAAAGCATCTGTTGTTTTTTTTTAGTGTTCTATTGTTGTACGGAAGCAGCTACCTTGTGTTTTGTATCATGTTTTTAGCCATATAGACAAACCTTTTGCTGAAGAGTTCCTACATGCAATTTTCCGGAAGTCCATTAAGAGCATCATCCCTTAACCAACTCACCCCTCCAACCATCACGCCTAGTTCCCAGCAGTACAGGTATCTATTGAAAGACAACAGCACCTCGGAAGTTGTTAACCCCTGAATACCGGCATGCACCGAAGTTCTCAGGAAAACGTATTCCCCATCCAGCGATTTTATATTTAAATCACAGCCAGAATGCTGCAGCCAAGGCAGGCACATCAACCATGATTCACAATAAGAGATCTGCAAGGCAGTAAATATCTGCCGGCGGCCTTGCCATTCTGCCAATTTTAAACCTAGGTGCGGGTTTTGGAGTTTTGGAGGGACTCCTTCCGTCTATACTTCAGAAAAGGTATAATTTGCTCTACGACAAGGAGGGAGTTACAACCATACTAGTGAAGCTAGTACAGGATGGCGCAAAAATAACCTTCCGATGTTTTTTGGCTGTAATTTAAAAAAAAAATGAAAAACTTTGATTTTTCTTTTGGATTATTTTTATTTGGTCTTTTAATTTTTTTATATCAAGTCGAGAATATGCTGTCATGTAAATGGCCGCCGCCACAGTTGATTGTCATTTGAGGCCTTTTTATAGCATTTTCCATCACATTGGCCAAAACTTTCGGCGATAGGTCCTCACATTCTTGACGGATATTGTCTTTAAGAGCTGCAAGAGTTTGAGGCTTGTTGACATAAGCCCGCGACTTCAAAACGCCCTACAAAAAGAAGTCTGCAGCAGTCAAATCAGGCAACCTTGCTGGCCAGTGCAAATCGCCAAAACGGGAGATTAGGCGCCCGGGAAATGCATCCTTTGGCATATCGGTTGTGGCACGTGCAGTGTGTGCCGTAGCACCGTCCCATTGGAACCACATGTTCTCCAATTCCAATTCATCAAGTTGCGGCAAAAAGAACTCGTTGATCATTGCTCTGTAGTGCTCACCATTTGGCCCACGACGTCTTCGAAGAAAAAAGGTCCGATGACTCCTCCAGCTAAAACAGCACACCATACAGTGACTTTGAGTGGTGTTTAATGGCTCTTCGTGGGTTACACACGGGTTTTCAGTGCCCCAGAAGCGTAAATTTTGCTTATTTACATACCCGCTAAGATGGAAATGGGCCTCATCACTCATGATTATTTTTGATGAAAAATCATCTTCCTCTTGGGGTCAAATAAATAGTCACCAATATTCCGTGTTCTGCAGCGGAGTAGCGTAACATTGTTTACTAACGTGTATTTCGCATGTGTTTACTACACAAATGTCAAAACAGAACTGACATTAGGGGCCAATCGCAAAATTTATAGCATTTTTTGATAGGAGGATTACTTTTGCGCCACCTTGTATAAGAGTGCTAATAAAGAAATGGAGTTTATCATTCACTGTTTGGCTAGTTTTTTCGCTGCCTTAACGCTGATTCATATTTATGATCAAATGTTTTTCTTATTTAAACGTTTATTTCTATTTCAATTATTTGGCTAATTTTTGTTGCTTAATTCAACTAAAATAAGCATTGTTTTTGCTAATGTTTTAAACGCTATTATTTAGTATATTTTTTTAATTCTCTACTTATTGTACAATCCTTCTAAATCCTCGTAACTCATTTAAGCTTTTGTTTTATTATTGAAAACTTAAAACAATTGCTAAATATCTTCAATAAATAAATAAATCCCGATAAATCGATTTATGCATGTTTATAAAGTTGTTTGAATTGTTTCAAGCCAATATAAAATTAATCGAACAGTTAAAAAAAAGAACGATTTTTTATTTCAATGAAGTTTTAATAAAACTATTTTTAGTATATCTTTTGTTTTTGTTTTTTTTGTTTGTTTTGGAAACAAAACGTTCAATAAATGACCCCATATTCGCTAGAACTCAGACTAAAAAGGAAAGCAGGAATAACTTAAAAAAAACAAGCAACAAATTTCAAACCATTTTTTATTTACAAAACTTTATGTTATTTTTTACAGGGTGAGCTGTTAAGCTTTCCTCTGAACTAAATCGTATAAAGTTTTTTTTGATCTTATAATTTAAATACTTAGAAAATAAGTTTTCAAATAGAAGTTTAAGAGCTTTAATTAATGTGATGTTTCCACATCACAAGCAAGCGACTTGTTAAGAAATTTTATATGAAAACCACTCAATAATTTGAGTGATTTCCATACAAATATTTCAGACAAGTCGCTTGCTTGTGTGTAGAAACATCACATAAGGAGTATCATCAGTACAATTAAGTTATACAGACAAGTTATCTTATGCTCATATGTAATTTTATAACTCGAGATTCACTGAAATGAATTGCAAGCCAATGCGTTGGGCAGGCATACTCGTATGATGTATACGAAAACTTTTACAAAATGTGAATTCATTTGAATTTTTCTTATGAGAAATACGTCGGGATAGGGCGGGATAAAATTTGTTTCCATATAAATTTAATAATTTTATATGACTTACCTTTTATGCCTAAAAAAAACATAAAAAATTGCGTATAAAGGGTAGTACCACCTTAATGTCATTTATTGCCCAACTTAATTCTGATCTTCTTCATATTTCTACCAACTATATCCAACTGAAAATGGAATACAACTCTCATATTTGAGTCGATCGGTGAAAGATAGGACGAAGAAGCTCATCGGTGATAGTCTGGGTATCCAACTCTATTGAGTTGGCGCATCGCCGCAATAAGGGGTGCGTTTCTCTGCTTTATCGTTACTGTAATGAGCTTTGCTCTGATCGAATCTTATTGATGAGGTATCTTATTTCCAAAACCCATCCATTTTTGGTCGATTGTCCAGTGAATAGCACAAGTATTACAGAGAGAAGTCGTTTTACAGTTGTACGGCTCGTCTGTGGAACCAGGTGCCTGCAGACGTATATACTGTCACATACTAATAACGTTGAAAATTTCAAGCCAACTATTCACAAACACTACTCTCTCTCTCTCTCTTTCTCCTTCCCGTAAACCAGACAACCCCAGGACTATGCGCTTGATGCTCAATTGTTTTTGTTAAAGCGCTTAGCTATAGAGCTGTGATATTTAATACACACATACTGCGCTCAGCACTAGCAATGAAAAATACGCAAACAACTTCGTCTTATATATGTTTTTGTCCTTCTTCACTGCACACACACAAGAGCAAAGCAACAACACTTTCGCATGTTTTGCTGGTAAACATTGACGACAGCGATTATCAGTGTGAATTTTGTTTTTGTAAATTGTTTTGCTTTTTACAACAAAAAAATATTAAATAAGAGTAGTTTTTCCTTAAATGTATTGATGTTTACTCTTCCATATAGAACTTTTGGGCACCACTGCCGTAACCTATTTAACCCAGCTACAGTCCAATGTACTAGTACTGATCCAAGTCAAAAATAAAATTGGTATTTACTTGGTTTAGTATTTCACAAACTCAATTATGGAGAGATATACAATTCAGCAGGGCGTTAATATCGCTAATGCGTTTTAGAAAAATGGGATCTCGAATCTGAATGGTTTTTCGCGCCCCTCATCTTCAAAGACGGGGCACACTTTCATCGCAGTAGATTTGTTAGCAAGCAGAATTTTTACATTCAAGCAAATGAAAATCCACGAATGATTGCTTTAAAGCCTCTACATCCACAAAAAGTGACTGTTTCTTGCGTTTTACGAGATAGCGACATCATCGGGCAAGGCCTTTTTGGACATTAGGTCCGCAAAGCAATTACCGTAAATGGGTTTTGCTATCGCAAGACAATATGTACCTCTTGCCACCATTGAGGGTATGTATTTAGAGGATATGTGGCTTGAAAGATCATGGTCTCCGCAGAACTGAAAAAAAAATGCTCGCCAGTAAGAAATTTCGCACGAATGAAGAGGTTATCGCTGAAACTGGGGCCTGTTTTGAGGCAAAAGATAAATCGTTCTACAAAAGTGGTATTGAAATGTTAGAGCGACGCTGGAATGATTGCGTTGCTCTTGATGGAAATTATGTTGATGAATAAAGCTAATTTTGAACCAAAAAAAAAACTGTGTTTTCTTTGTTAGGTTCAGGACTTTTCAGCCCATGTGTTATCCATGTCGAAAGTTCAAAAGTATGTTTCAAACCAAAAACTCAAGTTTAGTTTTTTTAACTAGTTTTCATGATCGTTAGATTCCTTTTGAAGTTGTTGTTCTTTAATTTCATATTCTATCGGTTGTTTCATATCTCAAGTTAGTTTATTTTATAATCTTTTTTGCTTTTCTTGTCAAATTAGAACATATTTTTGAAACTCAGACCACGTTATAGATGTATATATTCATATGATAGTGTCTATTAAAAAAGCACCGTGTAGTTATCCTTGCTTCTACTTCTGCAGCTAAAAGCGCAATACAACCACAACATCAGCCGGCTGTTCTGTAATCAGTGTAGAAGAAGTATAGAAACAAGAGTTTTTAAGTTAGTTGTGTATTAGTGCACACTGAACCAAATTTCGTCGATAATATTAACTAAGATATTTAGTAAAGCCTTCACGAGAAAAAATATTCAAATGAAGAGATTATTTTTCCAATCTGAACAAAATTTATTCAAATAACCAACTTTTTTCAGTTCAAAAATAATGAATTTTGTTAAAAATATAAATTATTATAATCTGTGTTTGCGTAAGGCAAACAACACATTCCAATATTTAAATTAACATGTATAAAGAATTAAAACAATTAAGTTTTTTATTCGCTATCTAGCCTCTAACATTTATACCAATAAAAAAAATGAATGTTTGAGAATATCTTTCAAAAATTTCCAAAGTCTACTGATGATTAGGGTAGTTCCTATAAAATGTCGACATATAGATAGCTGGGAAACATAGAAAACAACCCAGCAGTCCACAAGTTATTACAATTTACAAAGCATCCGATTGTAAGCGATTGTGTCAACAGAAAAAATCAAAATAAACATGTTAAGGACAACAAAAAACTAGCATTCGATTCAGATTATTCTCTTTCTACTCATTATGTTAAATTAAATGTACAGAAGAAACAAAGTAGAAAAGAAATGCTAATAATATAGTTTTGAACTCATCCAATCTTCGCTTACAATGTATACAGTGTTGGATGCATCTTACGGCCTAGGCCATCGCTGTGTAAATGTAAGTAGGAATTGTATACAGACTTCGGATGGGTCGCACTTACATTGTCAATGCTCTCAGATCGAAGATGTATGTGACAAAAAGTTCACTGGGAAGCTATTTATAATTTTTTATTGGTATGTATAAAGAATGTTAGATTGAATAAAACATTCGTTTATTTGACTAAATTTTGTCAACAAAAATCACCCAAATGAAGAACAAGATTATTAACGCACTAAAAAGTGTTGTTCTGAATACAAATTCGTTAAAATTTCAGTAAATAAGACTCATTTTTGAAAGATATTCTCAAACATTCAACTTTATATCCCAACTAACTAAATAAATTGTTGAAAATTCAAAATGAAAAATGCTCTAATAATAACTGTCAAAACCCAAAAAAATAAGCTTTTTCATTTATACACGTCTCTAACATACTATGAGCATCAAAAGTGAGTCAACATCAGTGATAGTTTTATATTTCGTTTTATTACATTGCATATATGTACAAAAAAAAGGACCAACAATTTTTATACCCTTCACAAAAATGTAAGGGGTATATATAAGTTTGTGATTCCGTTTGTAATTTCTACAGTTTTTTTTTTGCGACCCTATAAAGTATATATATTCTGATTCAGAATTAATGGAAAAGTCGACTAAGCGATGTCCGTCTGTCCGCTGTTGAAATACCGTTTCTGAGAAAACCATTAGACTTAGAAACTTTTTTCTTTCACCATTCTTTTACCCCATCGATTCATGGGTTTGCTATTGAAATTCAGTAATATCGGTCCACGTATAGCTGAGATATATTCAAAATTCCGAAAAAAGCCATTTTTTTTGCAATTTTGTATGAAAATTTTTGGAAACAAAAGTTGTTTGTTTTGCTTCAAACTTCACACACTTCTTAAGCATGATGACTAAAAGGCAAAAATTTTTTTTCAGATATCGGTCCATATACACCCGAGATATAGCCCAAACCGGATTTTTAATGAAAATGTTGCATAGGCGAAGCTAAACAACTTTTTTGTGCTTAAAAGTAGTTCTGTTAATAAAATAAGATTATATAAATATGGAAAATGAAAATTTCTGATATTGGTCCATATATACCCGAGGCATAGCCTAACCCGGATTTTTTTTTTGCTTAAAAGTAGTTCTGTTAATAACATTAGGTTCTACAAATATGGGAAATGAAAATTTCCGATATCGGTCCATATATACCCGAGATATAGCCTAAACCGCGGTTTTCATGAAAATGTCGCGTAAGTGAACTTAAACATCTTTTTTTGCTTAGAAGCAGTTCTGATGGTAAAACTAGGCTACTAAAATACAGGAAATGAAAATTTCCGATATCGGTCTATATACACCAGAGATATAGAATAACCGATTTTTCATGACTTTTTTCATACCCTTCACAAAAATGTAAAGGGTGTATATAATTTTTATATTAAAGCAGTTCTGTTTACAAAAGGGGGTTACTAAAATACCAAAAAGTGGACATTTTTGATATCGGTCTACACATCGCCCAAATGAAAATGACGCGTGTGAAAAAACAATCATTTTTCACGGCGCCTTAAATAAATGTACACTTCCCTAGCATATATTATGGAAATTATTAGTTCATATCAAAGATTTTAATGAACTATCATTATTACAAATTAAAACAGCATATTTAGTTCAGATTTGTAATATGTACTATACATTTACGTGACTATTGTGAAGGGTATTTTAGATTCGGCCCAGCCGAATTTACCACACTCTTCCTTGTTAATAATAACTTTTAACGAAAACTGTCAAAAATTACTCTTCATAAGTGAGTAAACAAACAGTTTCTGTCTCATTTAATTTTTTCGCTAAGACCGGTAGATTTACAGCTATTTTTATGATGAATTTTATTGAAAAACACAAAAAATAATTGTGACGCTGTGGAAGTGCTAGTAAAGTTTTATGAAAGCCATGAATAAGCACGAGAACGGAAATTTCAATAGAAACAAGCAAAATTATAATAGACTTAAGAGAAAAAGGTAAATCATTTTGAAAAATTGCTTAAATTTTAGGAAGACACCACACCTTAAAAAAAAATGGTAAAATGAAAAAACTTTAAAAAAATAGACAATTTTATGCTAGGAACACAACTGCGACGAACGACGAATTTTTGGTCGCGAATATTCGTCGCCAGAAATAAAACACATTGGTGTATATGAAAATGCACACAATCGAAATTCGTCATACTTAGCGAAAGTTGAAATAGATTTATTTCTAAGCGAATGACGAACAAAATGTATTAGGTGACCAGTGGCTGTGTTCCGTAACTTTGGCGAGAAGTTCTCGCGTCGAAAACTTCTGAAACAAATTAATCCATCGTTTCTCGAAAAGTGAGAAAAAACTGCGTCCGTAACTCATGTCGAAAACTATCCAAAGTGATTACGTCGTTAAGCTTTGTCTACATTAGACATGAAAAGCTGTTAAGACATACTGTTAAAACAAGCCTTTGACGGCCCGATTCATACATGGTGGAGTATACGTATGTATGTCTTGATTTTTCATTATTTTAACTCTGTCAACGAAAGCACATCATCACTTTTTATGCCCTTTTCTATAGTTTGTTGAAAAAAATGTATTTTTATTGCAAAATTTGCAATCTAAAATAATAATTTGAACTTTTTTTTGATAATTTCTTTTAATTTAACAATATTTTTACTTTTCTCATATTGAAATGTCATTTTCTGTTAAGACAGAGCTTTTAAAACAGACGTCTTAACAGCCGTGTCAAGACGGCAAGAAAACAGTAACATTTGCAGTCCACACCTGACAGTAACAGTATTTTGCTGTCCCTGTTAGTGTTCTGATGTCAGGTGTGGACAGCACTTTACGTTAGAAATGTCTGAAAATATAAAACAAAGCCGACATGCAATTTTAAAAATGAAAGCGCCAGCCACAATTTGTACCGCCGCCGACCAAAAATTACTAAAGCTAAGAAATTTTGTACGACGGCGTCATTCTAGAAAATGTATGGTATGGCTCGAACGCTTACATTTTATTTACAAATACATACATACTTATGCGCAAAATTTTGTGACCTTAAAAAACAATTGCAATTTGTGAATTCTGAAAAAAAACATTATAAAAGTATTACAATATACTTTGTTACGCCGGAAATTAAAATTGTAGAAACTACAAACTTATATAAGTATTCCCTTAAAACTTGTTGTGTGAAGGGTATAAAAATTAAATAAAAAGTTAAAATAAAAAAACAATCATTCTAAACTGTGTGAATATATGTATATGTGAAACTTAATTTAACTGCATAATACTTATTTTTTCAGCATTATTATTCATTTAATGATGATTATTGTTATTTGAAATACTATCTCACAGCATTTTTATTTGCGAGAAATAATGACAGTTGAAAGCGGGAAAGTTTTTCGCAAAAGTTTTACAGACACAGTTTTTCTGTAAAATGGCGAGTAATTTCCTTACGTGACAGCTATTACTCACCGAGAAAAGTTATAGCTACAGTTTAGTGAGAAAAGCAGCTGTTTGTTTCAACTTTTTTTCATTTTTCACGTTTCACTCGAAAAGTTTCTCGTGGCGAGAGTTACAGAACACAGCCACAGGTTTTTTTATATAAAAAAATATTTTTTACGAAATAATACTTTTTATATTTATATTAATCTATGTAGTAAAAAATTTATGAAGATGTTATCAAAATAGAAAGTACCTCAAAAATCCACCTTTCGGATAAGATTTATATAGGCTGACTTAATATGGTCCCCTTAATATTTATATGTAAACAATGTTATCTACACAAAAATTCATTGGTATTATGATTCACACGACGAATTTATACAACGAATATTTGCCGACGAATTCGTTGCGATGAGCGAAATTCGTTGTTCGTCGCAGTTGTATTCCTAGCATTAAGCGAAGAGAATGTCCCAAGCTATTAACTGAAAGAGGAGAAAAAAGGATTGGTGCCATAGTTCAAAATAAACCACGTTCTAGTGCGGTACAAATTGCTAAGGACATCACTACAGAGCTAGCGGCAGCACAATACAAAGCACTTTGCACAGATATGAATTTAATAACAGGCGTCCGAGAAATAAGACTGCACATAAATTTAGTTTACAAATCATTACTCACTCTTGATCATATATTATTGACCCTTTGTTGTGAAGTATAAAAAAGAAATTATAGTTAATTTCTGCAATTTTTCCTATTATAACGTTATAAATAATGTTATAATAGGAAAATAACTTTAGTTTATTAATAAAATCTGACTATAGGAATTAGTTAATTTGGCTAATCTATTATTTAGTTTAACCAAAATTGTGTTAAAAATATTACGAAAAGGTGATAGATAGTTAAGTTAAAGAAATTTCTTCTTTCTAACTATTCACTAAAATTATTTTTTTTTACAAAAAATATCCGTAGACTTAAATAAGGATTTTGTAAGTTGTGTAATAACCTACATTTTTTCAAGTTTATGCCCCATTTTACCGTATTTAGATAAATTTTTGTTTCAGTGCAAAAGAGAAAGGGAGAGTGTAGTGTACTTAACTCAGTGTTCGCTCAACAATAATAGTTTCCTTAAGCGAATTTTAAAGTATTTAAGTGCTTTTTTATGGGCGTTTTTGTTTAACTTTTTGTATTTATTTATTTTTAGATGATTTTTCTTTATTAGCAATAATAAAATTAATACAAACACATGTATTTAAAATAATTTTTGCTTTATTTAATAAGAGAATGCGGAAGTTTATAAAAACGAGCATTTATAACAAATAGTAAAATTAAAATAAAAATGGAATATAAAGGAAACAAATTGTATTAAGGTGTATAAGAGTTTTTGTTTTATGGAGGAGCTTGAAAAAAAAAGAAATATATAATATTGAGGTCAGCGGGACTACAATTTCAATAAAAATTATTTGCTACACGTGCTTAATATATTATTCATTGTACATATAATTGTTAGCAAAAGTGCTTCTGCACAATTCAAATTTGTTTTATGATTCAGATGAAAGTTTATGCTTTTAATTACTGTGAAAATGAGATTTTTTTGTAATATAATTTCAATGAAAAACTAGCACTTGTGGAATATAAAGCAACTTGCACTTTTGTTGCAGCACCGTTTGTTTCTATTATAAATTTTTATTGTTACTTCTATTTAAAAAGCTAAAGATAAGTATACTCGTATAACTCAAAACTAAACATTTAATTGGCATTGAAAAAATTAATTAATGTTGAAAAATATTTTTACTTACTGCACAATTTGTAATAAAATCCTTTCTGAAACGGTTAACATACGCCTTCCGTTTTTCGGAATCGTCGAATTTGCAAGAGTGGCTTACCGATAATAGGAAATTTCAAGCCTTTAGTCGCTTTCCATAAAGAGTATTCAGATTGGGGACTATCATCAAGACGTCTCAAAAATATTTCAAGGGAAGAATTAATTCAAGTAGATTTCTTAACTTTGTTGTGCATTCCCGCAGCCTGATTTTTAGCTGGGAAGACATGCGGAGTTAAATTGCTTATATTAGCTTCAGTGCGAAAATTTTAGTTATTTTCACTTCCAGGGAAGTGGGGAGATTTTGGCGATTTCCCAATACGATTTTGGGAGTTCCAATAAAACTTGAAACCGCTTGAGTTTAGAAACGGGGTTTCATATTCGGCAAGCGTTTCTGCCGTGGAAAAGTATCTGGATATTAATGGTCATGTGAGGAATCACAATAAAAATTGGAACAGTTTCGCTAACAGATTTGGAATTATTTTTTCATATTATATGTGGGTTGTCTCTGTGGAATATGTATCTCTACTAGTAATAGTCATTGGGTTTAGTGCGAAAATTGTAGTTTCCGTATCGCCAGAGCGGAAATAGGGGGACTTTGCTATAAATAAATTTGGAACCGCTTCGCTAACCGGTACGCAACCAGTCTTTCATATTCGGCGCACGTTTTTGCCGTGGGAAGTATCTTTAGGCCGGGAATTCTAATTGCCGTATTGCTTCCTGGGTAGCGGGGGGACTTTGGCGATTTCCGAATCCGATTTTGGGAACTCACAATAAACTTGCAACCGGTTCGCTATCCGGTTCGAAACCTGGTTTTCATATTCCGTGCACGTATTTGCCGTGAAAAGTGTCATGAGTTTTAGAATGAAAATTGTAGTTGCCATATTGCTAGAGGGGAAGTATGGGGGCATTGGCGATTCCCAAAGGCTATTTTGGGAACTCAATAAAATCTTGGAACTGGTTTTTCATATCAGATAATATAAATAACCTAAACTTTGTGTATATGATTTGGTGCATTTCATACATCATTACTCCGTGCTCTGTAAAATGAAATATAAAAATTTTGCACACTTGAATGAAATGTTGTTGAATGTATGTATAACTGATATAAAGCACAAAAAGAATTGTTGAATTCGATTCTGTGCTACCGAAAATAAAAAAACGCACCGAAATTTGGCAAAAAGCTCACCACGCACCGGCAAAGGATTTTTTCGCACAAGAAAAATTTAAAAAGCCCCAAAATCGGTGCGAAACGCGCCGAGTTGGCAACGCTGCTGAAAAGTTTCAGTTGCTTCGAAAGCGAATAATAATTCTCTGTGAAAAAATCATGAGCTTAAAATCAATTCAAGTTACAACTTTATTTAACTAAAAAGAAAAGGTAAATCCTTTTATCTGTTCCAAACAAACCAAATTTATAAAACCTGTACACACACTCATATACATTTTTATTTACATACGAGTACACACACAGTCCTTTAAAAAACCAGCTTAAATTCTTCTTTCATGGCCTATTTAATCAGTATTTTTTGCAAAATTTTTAAGATTAATGTAAATTTTATGTAAATTTGTTTTGCAAATTTTATTTGCTTTTATCTTTCAAAAGAACCAAATTTAATTCGCACAACTAAAAAAGCAAACAAATTGAAATATTCTTTTGTTTTTTTGTTATTATTAAAACATATTTTCAAACACAATTACAATGAAAGGCCTTGAGGTTTGCTGGTGACTCAGTTGACAGAGTGAAGTTAAGTATTTATAGCATTTATATTTTGCAATTCAAATGTGTATGTATATATTAATAAATTAGAAAACTCCCGTAGTTATATTGCTTCATGTTGGCGTTGAATATTTTACAATGGAATATGAGAGGTTATACTGTAAATTTTAATGAATTGCAAGTTCTGATAAAAAAATATAACATTAAAATCATTTCAATTCAAGAATCACATATAATAAATACTAACAATATTCCGGTTCCAAACAATTTTACTTTATACAACAACAATATTACGAACTCATATGGCGGTACTTCATTATTGATACACAATTCTATCCATCATAAACAGTTGCAACTAAATAATGACTTGGAAGTGATAGGTTTGGAAATACATTCCAAAATTAAATTTAATATTATATCAACTTATATTTCTCCGAATGTTCGGTTTAGTTACAATAGCATCCAAAATGTTTTAGGAAATTTTAGCGCACCTACTCTAATAACAGGAGACTTCAATAGCTGGCACCAAAATTGGGGTTCCAGTAGAAACAACAAAAGGGGGCTAATTATACAAAGGTTTATAACAAGTAATAATTTAGTATTACTTAATGATAAATCTCCAACACATTTCTCTACGCGGGATACCTTAACACATGTAGATTTGTCATTCTGTTCCCCAGAGTTATTTGTACACTGCGAATGGAACATAGAAAAAGATTTGTATGGAAGCGACCACTTTCCAATTATCATATCCTTATTCAAAAACCAGTATGAGTCAAATCGTTCTACTAAACCCCACTTCATAATAGATAAAGGTAATTGGGAATGCTTCAGCGAAAATTGCAAATATCTTGATTCTACGAGGCAAATACATACAAATACAAATAAGGAAGCTACCAATTTGAAAAAAATTATTATAGAATCAGCCAACAAGTGGATACCACAATCAAAACAATCTAATAAGTCCATATCAGTCCCTTGGTGGAACCAACATCTGGCGCACTTAAAAAAAGAAAAGAATAGGTTATGGTATATTTTTAGAAATAATATTAACAATGATAACAAAATAAGATACAAAAAGGCAAATGCAAAGTTAAAAAGAGAAATTAAAGAAGCTAAAAGAAAATCTCTGTACAGTTTTACTTCCGAAATAAATCCAAATACACCCACGAAAAAAATATGGAACAACATTAAAAGATTCTGTGGATATAAAAATTCCGTTAATATACATTGTATTGAAAGCAATAATTTCCCCCATGTTAAACTTACTGCTCCTTCGGAAATTGCAGATGAGTTAGGGCGTTTCTGGTCGTATAACTCAGTAAACGAAAGGTTCCCAAGAAAGTTTCAAGACTCTAAATCAGCTTTTACGGATATGTTACGTTACATTAATCCGAATAAGGAAGCTAATAAAATTGAACAACACATCACCAACATGGAATTTTTATCTACATTAAGTAGACTTAAAGGCAAATCGCCAGGCTTAGATAGAATTTCATACGCCATGATTAAAAAATCCCCTAATGTAGTTAAGAAACGAATTCTGAACTTATTCAACAGCATATTTGACACCTATATCCCCCAACAATACAAGACATCGCTAATTATTCCAGTTTTAAAGCCAAACAGTGACAAAACTGTTACCGAATCATACCGGCCTATTTCACTCAATTCATGTGTCGCAAAAATTTTGGACAGAATTATAGCAAACAGAATATGGTGGTTCATAACCACCAAAAATCTCTTAAATAAAAATCAATATGGCTTTATTAAAGGAAAATCGATAGCCGACCCACTAATTTTTATTGAACACATGTCTGCAAACAGTTTAAACTCGAAAAGTCACATCACACTTATTTCTCTGGACTTTGAAAAAGCGTATGATAAGGTGGGAATACACTCTGTTGTTGAGCAGTTAGTTACATGGAAGTTTGGACCCAAAATTATAAACTATGTTATTAATTTCATGCAAAATAGAAAAGTTATTGTTCGCGTAGGAAAACATTTTTCACAACCATATAATCTACACAATGGAGTTCCGCAAGGTTCACCGTTGTCTGTTGTCATTTTCCTCATTGCTTTCAACAAGCTTTGTAATATAATATCGATGCACAAAAACATAAGTTATTGTGCTTATGCGGACGATTTCCATTTAATAATTAAATCAAATAAAAGAAAAAATCCTAACATAAATTTAAATAAGCTAATTCAAGACATTCTCAAATGGGGTGAAGAATCAGGAGCTGTCTTATCAAATCATAAATGCAAATATTTACATATTTGTAGGAAACACAATTGTTCTCCCAATATTTCTGCTGGTAATATTACACTCACACAAACACACAAACTTAGAATACTAGGTGTCATTTTTAATAGAAAACTCCGCTGGGATGATCATATCAAAAAAATAATTCAAGGGATAGCAATGCGCTTGAATATAGTTAAATGTCTATCATCTTTAAAGTACAACTGCGATACTGTTATTCTTCTACAAATCATTAACTCGTTAATCATATCGAAAATCAGATACGGTTTATTTCTTTATGGTAATGCCCCTAAAAGTATTTTAAAGAAAATTAAAATCATTATCAATGCGAGCATTCGATGTGCGCTGAGTGCACTTAGAACAACTCCCATTGGCAACATCATGTTTGAAGCTAACATGCCTAATATAGAACATTTTTATGAACTTGAGCTGCATAAACTCAGCAAATCAATAATGAATAGTTATAGTAGTCCATTGGAAAAAAACATAGTAAGTTGCATTAAAAGTAAGAAAATTCCCAAAATTAAATCTGCTCTTCACAGAGCAACGAAAATAATGTTAAAGCACAATCTTCCAAATAGAATACTCAAACCATGCAAACCAACTCTTCCCACTTTGAGATTAAATCCAGTGTGCATAGATTCTTCACTGTCAATTTATATGAAAGAATATACTTCGTTGCAACAATATAATTTATTGTTTCATAAACTTAAGGAAAAGTATAACAATAGAACTTTTATATATACGGACGGGTCTAAAACAAATGAAACTGTATCTTTTGCGGTTACTTCAGAAGACAGAGTGATTTCTACCTCCGTACTTCCTAGTTACAGTTCAATATTTTCTGCAGAAATAATAGCTATTTACAAAGCTATTAATATCTGTACAAAACGAGGAGAATACGCTATTTGTACTGACTCATTATCATCAATACAAGCTATTGCCAACATCAATAACAACAACTTCTATGCAAACAGTATAAGAAATTCTCTTATTGAACATTTTCCAAAATATGTCATCATTTGGATACCCGGGCATTCTGGTATAAATGGTAATGAGTTTGCGGACTACACTGCCAAACAAGCAACTAATACTCCATTAATAGGAACCGACAACAGACATCTTTCAGACTTGAAAGAAAACGCGAAGAGAGAAACTTCCAAGCACATTCTAAATGTAATATGGAGGGAAACAAACGGCTGGTATAAGGCAATGAATATCAAAAAGAATAATATTGTCACATGGGTAACTAAAGTCAATAATATTAATCGCCGGGATATGTCAAAATTTATAAGACTCCGATTAGGCCATACTTTAATTACCCAAAAGCATATAATGGAAAAAGTAAATCCTCCTATCTGTGACTGTGACAATATTAGTCCCCTCACCATATCTCATATACTGTTACACTGCCATAAATTCCAACAATACAGAAACAACATATTTTTAAACAAGAGCCCTCTAACTCTTCTAGCAACACCATCTGATCAATCAATCAGACAAATTTTGCAATTCCTTAAAATGAGCAAACTATATAACGAAGTATAAAAAAAAAGTATATATATATGCTGCAAGTACTTACAATATTTATGTATTTATGTAATTGAATTATACATTATACGATAATATACAATGTACTTATATATCCAAATATATTTAAGTTTAAAATGAATATTCATAACTTAGTTAAGCTTAAGGCCTAGTCGCTATAGCTTTTGATATTATTTAGTATTTACATTAATGTACTTACTAAACTGTAAATAAAAAAAAAAAAAAAAAAAATTTATTATTTACTTAATAAAGCATAGTATAAACAGGTGAGTTTTTAAGCAGTATCAGACATATGATAAAAAATAAGTGAATAAATTTTACATATATTCAGCCCAATTATAAATAAAAGTTCCGTGGGAATTTTATCACTTTTCCCTATTCCTCCAATTATGAGCAAAAATTAAGCATGAGGTTTTTTATTCTTTCTTCTCTCCATTCGTTGAAAACACTAAAGGGAGATCAACTCTTACAGTCAAGTTAACAAGAATTGTGCTTTTCTCTTTAATTTGAATTGAAAAAAGTACTTTATGTGAGAAATAAATTCCGAGAGAAATAAATTCCGTGAGAATATTCATAATTGGGTTGATTAATTTATTATACTTTTTGTTGCGACACGAGTGCAGTAAAGGAAGAAAGTGTAAAAGAAGTGAAAGTGAAAAATATGTTGTAGGCCACTTTCTAAACAAGTGAACAAATCATTCATAAACGAGTAAGCGAATCATTCCTGTTATCCCCGCGAAAATCTATGTATATACAAATTTTTAATTTAAACGAATGATGTCTACTTCAGCTAAGCAGTCGCATCGTTTGTGTTATAAAAGACACATCATAAACTAGCACTACCTCAAGAAAATTTGTATAAACGAAATAGTTTAATTTGAGCAAATGATGTCTACTCCAGCGAATCGTTTGAATTATCGAAACAGCACATGGAAGCCACATTATAAATGAGCGATTCTACGAGAAAATCGATATGAAAGCAGTTTAATTTGAGCGAATGATGTATACTTCAGCTATACATATGAATTACACGTGTAATGGTAACAGCATATGAAGCCGCATCATAATCAAACGATTCTTCAAGAAAATCTGCACGAAAACAGTTTGGGCAAATTATATCGACAACAGCTATACACATGAATCGTTTCTGTTGTAGAAAAACCATATGAAGTTTTCACAAGCTGTTCATTTCACAAGCACGTTGTTGGCTCTATTTCGATAAATAAATATCTTAGCGGAAAAATAAGCAAAATTTGATATCAAAAAAATACAGAAAAAAAGTTGTTTGGCTCTTTGGAAACAAAAAAAAAAATTTTTTAAGTTTTCCCTTTATTTCGCTAAATAAGCGTCCCAGAGCAAAAGGAAGCAAATTTTGGTATCAAAAAAAGTTTTTTCAATAAAAAAGTTTTTTGCGTTTATTTCGATAAGAAAAAAAGCAAATTTTGGTATCAAAAAATTTTTTTTGCAAAAAAAAATTATTTTCCAAAAAAAACTTTTTTTGCGTTTATTTCGATAAATAAGCGTCCTAGAGGAAAAAGAAGCAAATTTTGGTATCAAAAAAATGTTTTTCAAAACAAAGTTTTTTTGCGTTTATGTCGATAAATAAGCTTCCAAGGCAAAAAGAAGCAAAGTTTGTTTTCAAAAAAAATTTTTTTTCTTCAAAATTAATAAATGAATAGAAATATTTTGTATATACACATATCCATATATAAGTACGTACATAACAAATTACAACTGCACGTTTTGTAAGCAGCATAGAAATCATAAAACACACTCAGCCACAACACAATAGGCAGATAAAAATAGTATTGTCGTTAATCATTTAGGTGTTTTTGCTTCTAGGCTTAGTTTCTTTTTGTTCATGATTTAAAGACGTTGCTTAAATTTTTTTCGTTTTTAAAGTTATGATGATTACACATTATAACCTACTTAATTAAGTGGTTTAAAAATTAAAAGAGGAAAACAGAAGAGCAATTACTTAATATGACTACAATTTTAACTTCTTTGCTGACAAAGATTTGGCATCCTGTTTCCTTTTTGTTGGTTTGGCATTGCTGTTTGACTGATCCTGCAGTTTGGAGAAAAATGCCTTTGAAGATTTTAGAGCACCCTGATCGTTGCTTGTAGTAATCTGAAAAATAAAATTGTAAAATATATATTTTTTAATAATTTTTAGATCAAAAAATTATAAATAACTTGTTTTCTATATTTCCCAGCTATCTATATGTCGACATTTCATAGAAACTACCCTAATCATCATTTTATTGGTATAAATGGCAGAAGCTAACAATAGCGAATAAAAAACTCAATTGTTTGAATTTTTAGATCATTTAATTAAAAATGTAAGTCATAAAGCATTTTGTTTAAGTCAAAGCCGAAATATCGGCCATGTCACAGAATTCACTTCCGTTCGGAAATAGAATTGAATCGGTTTTTAACTCTCCAAAAAACGAAAATTTAAAACTTTTTCGGAATGAAATCAATTCTATAAGATAATACTAGTTTCATTCTTGCAATTAGAAATGATTTCATTCCGAAAAGTCTTTCAGTTTTTCGTTTTTTGAAGAAGTAAAAAATAATTCAATTCCGTTTCCGATCGGAATTAAGCTCTGTAACATGGCTGTGTATTTAATTTTTGTACTTATATTAAAATTAGTTGAACGACGTCGTCAGTTTCTTAATTATACTACGTTTTTGGACAACTGTCTCGCTCGCTCATGGCAAATATGTCCGCTAGGCATCTCTCATCATTTTGCCGTAAAATAAAACATTTGAACTGAGTAAAATGGGTCAAGAATTGCGCCAATTTACAATCCTGATTAAATGCGCGAACTATTAATGGCCCTTGCCAAGGCACTTCAGTACATTTTTTTTAAGGAGGAACTTTCAAAGACGACAATTTTGTAAATTCACAACTTAACAGTATTAATTCCAAAAAACTTGAGGCTATTCTGTCATATTTTTTAATTAAATATTATTTCGGAATGCGGTTTTAAATTTTAATTAAGAAAAATAATAAAAATTACCCATAATAATTGAAAAATTATCATAGTTTGACCAAATTTCTAGGTTTTTCTTAAATGGCCATAATTTTCAAACTGCGTGGGATAAATTTCTTCTGATGTTTTGTTTTTTGTTTTCTTGAATTTCAATCATATTTTGAATACAATTACATAGCCAACATTTATGTTAAATTAAAAGACATACAATTTGGTGATCTAACTGAATTCAAAACGCCAATCGCAGGCGGTTTTCCGAACATATGGAAAGCTCAAAGAAATAGCATTACCAGAGTTTTAGATCTTAATGTTAAAAATTGTAAATGACTCCTCCTCCTTGTTACTATGTTAAACTTTAACATTTTGTTTTACTTACCTTTTCAACATTCCTTTGTTTTGTTAACTTTTTCATTAATTTTGCATTCTCTTCCTTCTTTGTCAGCTGAATTCCCTTCTTCTGACGTTCAATATCCCTGGCCTCTAATGCTTTGTGTATGGCTTTTTGTTTTGATTTTTTTTTTCGCAAAGCACGATTTTTATCGGTCTTAGAGCGTTCCGATTTACCAACGAGCTCATATTTGGGACCACGGAATACTTCTTCAGGTGCCAAAAGTTTAGCGTCACTAACAGCAACAGGTGCCACTTCCTCCATAGCGATTGCAGGAGTATTTGTGATAATTTTAGGTTCGGCCGCAACTGGTTTCGGTGTAAAATGAAAGTTCGAAAGAGCATCTAGTTTTATAAATAGATCTCTCATCAGTTTGCGTATTTCTTGGTGCTCTTTAGTTTCTTCAGTCTCGTTTGCATCCTTGTTGGGGTTTAGTTTTTCCATTTCCCGCTGATACTCTTTTTCGTAAATGTGCGCCAAAGATTCTTTGGATTTTTCTTGGTCCAAAACCAACTGTTTGCGATAGTCTTGAGGTGTTTTTATGGGTTTTGCAATACGTACGACATCATCCCAAGCTTTATTGCGTATGCGTTGTTTTATAATATCTTCTAAGCATCTTGTTGTTTCTTCTGTTATAATTGGATCTGGTCGTATAGTTGAATCAAATTCCAATACCTCTTCAAGTAAAGAATTTTGAGGGCGTGATGCGGCCTGTATTTCACCCTTAAGTTGCCAGGGTTTTTCGCCTAATACTTCCGACTCATAATCGCGTATACGTTGTTCTAAACGAGATTGTCTAAGTTCAAATGAAGATTTAGGTTTGTCTTCTTGCTCCGATTCTGTGTCGTCTGAGTCATTGGACAGCTGAAGTTTGTCAGTAGTTTCATTGTTTTGGTTCTTCTCATCATTTTCACTTTCCCCACCACCGTCTTCCTCAGATAAATATTCATCTTCGCCGCTACCGCCTTCACTATTTTTCTCGTCGTCGTCGTTGCCATGATCATCATCATAATTAATGTTAGCGAAATAATCCTTTTCTTTAGGTTTCTTGGCAACATTTTCCACCTCTTCTAAATCTTCGTCTACATCAAAGAAGTCTTTATAAGCTGGATTTGAGTCCTCATCTTCCGAATCATTTTCCTCCCCAAAGTCAGCGGCAAAGTAATCTATGCCATCGTCATCTTTTGCTAGAAGTTTACCTCTTTGCTTTCTTTCGTCTTTCGCATCTTCAGCTTCTAAAAATGCTTCCATTTCATCTAACTTGAAAAATTTGTCATCAACAATAGATTTTCGTTTAGATTTTTTATATTTTGGTTTTTCATTATTTAGAAGTTCTTCATTTTCACTCTCAACTTCATCTTCTTTTTCTAAATCTTCCAATTCATGATCATAACTATCATCTTCGTCTAAATTTGACTGCTCCGCTTCATCCTCTTCATCTTCCTTTAAATGCACTTCCAATTTTGTTTCTCTTAAAGCTAAAAAGGTCGCTGTTTTCGATATCAGACCATTTAAGACAAGATTATTGCGAAGCTCTAGTTGTTGCCATATTTGCTCTGCATCCATATCTTCCACTACTAGCTCGGACAACACTTCTAGGTTATCTACATTATCCCGGTCACTTTCTACGGCGACATTATACATTTCCAGCAACATTTCCTCTATGTCAGCGTCTTTTTCTGTCTGAGCTCTTAAATGGAAAAATTTTCAGTATCACTTTTATATACGAAATGGTTCTTGCAACTTACATTAAAAACTTTTCTGGCTCGGCTGTTAATTTCAATAGTGTTTGATTAACTTTAACCAACCTTTCTCCTATATTCGGTACTGCTTCAACCGGCATTTTTTTAGACTTTTTTTGCAATAAATTTTTAAAGTTTATAATTTAATTAAAACAAGCGAGAATAATTTTACAATTTGTAAACAAATACAAAGTTGACAGTATTCCACATGCTTGATTTAAGCACAATGGCTCTCAAACTATAACAGAGAAATACAAATATACGATTTTCACAAATTATATGAACCAGTATGTGGATAACGATAGTGCTCAAGGTAGCTTTAACAGGTAGTGATTTAAGTACAGCTGTTTTTTTTATTCAATTTATTTGTAATAGAAGCCAGTAGGCCCAAAATAATACATTACAGAGCACAAATAACCTGAGCTTTCAATTATATATACATAAGGATATGCTTAAAAAAATGAAAAATTCATTAGTATATACAAAAATAAACTTACAACCTAATCTATATATTATTCCATCCATTTGTTTGTTGGCTCTCCAGCCATCTTCCTTCATTTACGCGAAAGAAAAAAAAATGAAAAGATACCGTTATGTGGCAAATGCAAAGCAAATAACTGACAAATTAGTTAGGCGTTATTTACACCAAAATGTCTGTAAAGTTTAAGACGAAAAACATTACTAGAATGTGAAAAAACTCGCAAATCATGCGGCAAATAGTTCCAACAACGAGCAACCGTTACCAAAAATGATTTCTCAAACATAGAATAATTAATTCGAGGAATCTTGATTTGTGGATTTCTAGTAGAGTGTGTAAATGTAAATAATTCAGAAAGCGGTTAAGGTCGACCAGTTTTAATGCCGTTCCAGTTTTGTTACCATTCCGTAAATTTTGTAAAAATATTTTTTTTTTCGTAATTATTTCTTAAGTGCGGTCAGGATTGTTGTTTTTGCTACAAACGTACTGTTAATACCATCTTGGCCGTATGGTTTTCGCCACCCCGCTCATGCTGTGCATCCTTTACTTTGGAAATTTACTTTGCAACTCAATATGTAGTTGTATAGAAATAGAAATTCTGAAAAACACATACGGTCGTATTAATAAAAAATTTAAACAGCTATTCAAATCATTTTTGGGGAAAATTTGATAAAACTGTATTCATAAACGAGTTTTACGTTAAAATTTTTAAGTTCTTTATTAACATATAAATGCAATACATAAATCGAAAAAATATAAAAATATAATAGTTATATAATGTAATATGTATTTCAACATTTGAAAGCTTAAGAAATCAGGTAATTACAATGCAATTTTATTCACTTATATTTGTTGCACTCTAGGCTCAAATAATGAGCTGCATATTTCTGAGTAACCAAAAGAGCGGGCCGTTTGAGCATTACAGTTTTTGAAAAAAAAAAATGTGTATTAATAAAAAACGAACAATGCTACACAGCATACAAAAAATAGTGCGGTACTTCTTTTATATTTACTTGTATTCGATTCTATTGATGAAAAATATGTTTTATTAGACAATCCAATTCACATAAGTGATTTCAGTAAGACAAATGAAAATTGTGCAAATGAAAAATCCACTGGTAACATAAATTATAAAAAATACTGGAAAGGATGGGTATATGCTTCTGCAATTCAAATTTAAAAATTAACACTAAAATTTAGATGACTATTTCATTACAAGTTTTTTCCAATACTTTAATAGTATATTTGTTTAATATTTTAATATAGCCAGCAAAACGACCGCAGATAGCCACTTAAGGGCACTTCAAACTATCACACTTTGTATTAATACTTGTCAAAAATTCAAATAATACGTGCTAGTGCGATAATGTGAATGTAAAACTTTATGAAAATGAGAAATACGGTATGAGATTTGGCATCCCATAACACTTCACCATTTTTAGAAATTTGTTTAAATAATAAAAGTTTTCATTAGATCCGGGTTGCGTTTTTTACAAAATCAAATAATAAAAATATTAAAAGCAGACGCTAAGCTAATTGGCTGTTTATTTTCAAATCCTATTTTTTTATTTTACTTTAGGTGTGACGGTGTGAAATCAAAATATGATGTTACGTTATGTTACGTTAGATTTTTTGACAGTCGCAACAAATATTATTAAATTTTTGCCTCACAAAATCCAGTCAAAATTTTAAGACTTGTATGATAGCACAAAGTAGTACTCTGTGATGATAGTCTGAAACGCCCTTTACATCAGCTTATTATTACTAGTTTCTTATGAACAATGCAATTACACATTTCAGAAAAATTATTTCTAGGAGTTGATCCCCTTATTTCATTCTAAAAATAAACTTCAAAAATCTTTATTAAAAATGATAAAAAGAGAATGCACTACCTTAAATTTTTATACCATGGTTATACATATGGTATAACATATACGTAAGAATCAAGGCAGATTTAATAGGTAGTGCCAGAATTACAGTAAATTCAATACTAAAAAACATCAACATGTATTTTGTTGGTAGAATTTACGAACAGTTGCCAAAATTTTGTTTAAAAAGCAAGGAAATCTGTGTCTTTGACATATTTACGCAAAGGAAATGAAAGACAGCTGTGCTTATACCACTACCGTATTAAAGCTGCCTTGGTACGTACGAATTGTTGAATGAGCCGCCCCTTTAATGCTTTAAATAAACTATAATATGAGACACCCACTATTTTGTTATCGATAGCTGAACAGCTGGTAGTTTTGTTTATCTCTGCCCGGCCTAATAATATATACATCTATGTTTTTCTAAAAAGAAATAGAGGAAAATTATTCAATATATCAAAATGGATAAACAATCTATAAAATGGTTAATTTTAGGCGGTGCTATACGGTTCTATCTGGCCAATAGTGAGTTTGGAGAAATACTGGCAAATCGTGTAGAAGTTGCAACACCCTTAAATTCCTTTAAAAGAGGTATTCATAATGAATAAGCAAATAATAATATCCAAACATAAACATTTTTAATATCCATTTATTTAGTACAAGAAGGCATTTATTTACTTAAAGAAGGCACAAATCCATATGACGGCGATGTGGTACATGAAATTCCTATTATGCTGTGGTTTCTTTTATATGCTTCAGAGTTGTTGCAGGGTCTTTTGCCTTTACTTTATGTTGGGATCGATACTTGTACCGCTTTGATACTATACAAAACCAGTAAAATATTTGTGCGTAAAAAGTTACAACAACAGGCACGTGAACTAAAACTTTATGCCAAGGACACTGAAGAGTTGCAATATCAACGCAATGATGAAAGTAACATATCATTTTTAGTGCTTATGGCATATCTTTTCAATCCCCTAGCAATTTTCAATTGCGCCGGCTTAACTTCAACAGTATTCAGCAATTTCTTTTTATCTCTGGCCCTATACGGTTTGGTGGACTTTAGAGTGTTAATATTTTTTATCTGCATTGCTATCGAGTTTCAGCGAAACTTGTATCCAGTCGTGTTGCTAGCTCCTGTAGTTTTGATTTCGAATAAAAATAAGAACATGAAAAGAATATTTCATACCATAGCACTTTTTGTATTGCTGACGGTACCTCTATTTCTGCTGAACTACACATTATTAGGAAATGAAAGCTGGAGTTTTATAGATGGCACTTTGGGTTTCATGTAAGTATAATTCTTATTAAAACATCAACAAAATAACCATTTTTTTGTAGATTCTTCTACCGTGACTTGCAGCCGAATATTGGTTTGTTTTGGTATTTCTTTACTGAAATGTTTGACCATTTTCGCACTATGTTCCTGGTGACGTTTCAAATGAATGCTACCGTTTTATACTTAGTGCCCTTGTCGCTAAAATTACGCAAAGAACCAATATTGTTGGCTACCATATTAATTGGTTTAATGTCGATTTTTAGGGCATATCCCTGCATAGGCGATGTTGCCTTTTACTTGGCTTTATTGCCGCTTTGGAAAAGATCATGGAAGTGTAAGTTTTTTTTTCAAATTTGTATCTATTGTGCTTCTATATTTAAACAAATATCTTCCAGATATGGCTCACAACTTTATAGTGTTTTGCTTCTTTTTGGTGTCTTTATGCATGTTACCCGCCTTGTGGCATTTATGGATTTATTCCGGCTCAGCAAATGCTAATTTCTATTTTGGTGCCACTTTGGCATTTTCAACTGGCCAGGTATTTAATTTTTCCCCTATACATACATATTTGTAATAAAAAATTTATTTTATTTTACAGATTTTCTTAGTTACCGATTTATTGTTTGCCTATGTGAAACGGGAGTTTTGTTTGTTTAATGGTCAGAAAATCATAGTCGATGGCAAGGAAGCAAAAATAGTTTTGGGTTAAATGCTTTAATTTATTAAATTAAATACAATACATTCGCCATTAGATCTTTAAAATTTGTTTAAGATATCTTTTTCTAATTATAAATAAAAATTACCTTTTGTAGCTTTATTTTTAATAATAAACATAATTTGCATACATATATAGTTACTAAAAATAAAAAGGACTTCAAACGTACAGTTAGCTACGCTTTTCATCACAATTTATACACAGTTTGGCAAATGTAGGAACTGACAAAAGAGAGAAAAGCCCCCAATGTGTGTTACTCAAATGTAGTTATTCAGGGCTGTTCTGCGAATCATTTTATGTGAAAGTGATTTGAAATTACAAAAAAGGTGTTCAGCACACAAAATATTTGTTTTTTGTGATTTTAAATCGGTTAGCTAACTTGCAATCAATTTGAAATCACATCCCAATTTTTGCACGTACTTTATTATGAATTGTATAATTTATTACATTAATAAATAACTTAATGTGTTTTCTATTGATTATTTAAGCAAAATCATTTATTTTATGCGAAATAATTCACTAAATTAAGAAAAAACTATATACGCTTATTTGGTTGCAAGATTTGTTTTATTATTTTGTGATTTGGTTTAATTTATTTTAACTTCTATATTCGTTAGAAGAAATTAACCTTATTTTGCAAATAGTACCGCGAATAAAAAAATTCAACCTGAAAATAAGAATATCAATAAATTGGAGCAAAAAACAGCTTTTTTGTGTTTCAGAAGAGTAGAAATCACATGGAGTCACAAAAAATTGTGATTTGCAGAACAGGCACAATTATCGTGTCAACTTGAGATATGAAGATTATTGGATTAAGTAATATATGCAATAAACAACGCAAAATCTAATACTGTCAGAAGGCACATCTCTCGTGCGAGTGGTCGCCGGTAAGTTATACTACTTTGCTTTGCTGTACTGGTAGTTTCTGTTTATCTATAATATAAAAATCAATTAAATCTAAGTAGAACAAGTAAAAGTAATGTATTCAGCTGGGCCGAATCTAAAATACCCTTCACGTAAATATATAGTATATATTATAAATTTGAACTCAATATGCTCGTATATACATATATATGGATTGATATCGGAAATTTTCAATTTCTGTATTTTAGTCGCCTCTTTTTATTACCACAACTGCTTTTAAGCAAAAAAAAAAAAAAAAAAACTGTTCACTTACGCGACTTTTTCATGAAAAAATCGGTTTAGGCTATATCTCTGGTATATATTTTCATTTTCTGTATCTTAGTATCCTCCTTTTATAAACAAAACTGCTTTAAAGATAACAAAAAATTTCATAGAAAAACGGTTCAGACTATACCTCGGGTATATGTATGTATGTATGTATATGGACCGATACCGGAAATTTTATTTTCTATATTTGGTAACCTCCTTATATTACCAGAACTGCCTTTAAGCAAAATAAAAATTGTTTAAGTTCGCTTGGGCTACATTTTCATGAAAAACCCGGTTTAAGCCATATCTCGGCTATATATGGACCGATATCGGACATTTTCATGTTATGTATATTAGTTTTAAGCAAAAAAAAAAAGTTGTTTAAGTTCGCTTACGCGACATATTCTTGAAAAATCAGTTTTGGCTATATGTCGGGTATACCTACATACATATATGGACCGATATCGAAAATTTTCATTTTCTGTAGTTAAATAACCTTCTTTTATTACCAGGGAGGTTACTCTCTATCGCGATGTGAAATAAAAATGGTTCGTAATCGAAGAATTGGTACCCTGTATTGCGTTTTCGTATTCTCTTTTCGCATTTAATTTTTCCTTTTCGCAAATTATATTTTATCATTCTACGCTTTTGTTTATTTTGTGGCACCAGTGTTGCTTCAACTTCAAACTATTTCGCGAAAAAGTTTGGGCAAACGGCACAGAGTGCCAAATTATACTCTTACCGCATTTAATTTTCGCATCGAACTTACTTTCGCATCGCAATAGAGAGTAACCCCCCTAAAACCGATTTTAAGAAAAAAAAAATGTTTGAGTTCGCTTGTGCGACATTTTCATTAAAAAATCGTTTTAGGCTATATCTCGGATATACATACATATATAGACCGATGAGGGGAATATTTGTTGTGACTTGCAATTGACATGCTTAATAATTGTGTGAAGCATGAAGTAAAACCAACAATTTTTTTTTTTAATTTTCGTACAAAATTGCAAAAAATAATGGCTTTTTCGGAATTTTGAATATATCTCAGCTATATGTGAACCGATTTTACTAAACTTAAATAGCAAACCCATGAATCGATGGGGTAAAATAATGGTGAAAGAAAACGATTTCTAAGTCTAATGGTTTTCTCAGAAACGGTATTTCAGCTACCGATAGACGGACACCGCTTAATCGACTTTTCTACTAATTCTGATTCAGTATATACATATATACTTTATAGGGTCGCGAATGAAAATTGTAGAAATTACAAACGGAATGACAAAATTATTTTACATTTTTGTAAAGGGTTTAAAAACAATACAAATGTTAATGGTGTTAGCAAACATTGAATACCGAATGTTTCAGAAAATGTGTAAAAAAGAAATAAAAAAGTAAATGTTTTTGTTGTTGTTTCTCGTCAGATAATCAACAAAAGATTCTTTTGAGGTGGTATATTACACACAATCGTCTAGCCAAAAACGTATGTTAGCTCGGAATCATTTGCAATACTTACCATACTGAAGTTTTTTTTTTTTTTAATAACGACAAAATATCAATTAATGTTTTTATATAATTTTTTCAAACATGTTTTTATTTATTATTCGTTTAATTGATGGTTGTTTTTATACTGATACGTATGGGTTTGTGTATTACAATTGTAAATTGTTTTATTTTTATTTTAATTTTTTATAACACTTTCTTTTAGTGTTCATAATTAACTTTTTAATTTTAAATATGTTCAAGTATTATGTAATAATGTATGTTTATGAGTATAAATATTAATAAATTGCACTGATTTTTTAAAACGATAAGAGCAAAGCACCACAAGACCTGGGAATTACAATAGTAATAGACAAAATTGATATGATTGCATTAAAGTGTTACTTAAAACTTTTAAATTTTTGAAATTTTCATTTTGAGTTCCTCCGCTACAAGCAGCGGTCGGTAAATATCGGTCGCTGCCATCAAGTGTTTAAGGTAAAATGAAAAACAAAAAATTGTGATGAGTGTATGGCAACAGCGCCCGACAAAAAATGCCTGTTGGAAACTGAATGTATCGGAAAATTATTCCCCCATATTCCATAAGGCGTCATCGTCGTCACATGAAGTCGTCACAAACATTTTTCATTTATTTACTGGTTGACAAAAACATTTGAATGTTGTCGACAGCTTCTATCTATCGCTTAGATCTAGGAAACACCGAAGACCCATCAAAGAATACATAATTGCTGTCGAAGGCGAATGTGTAACCGGGTGTGTCTTGATGTGACGACGATGAAGCCTCTTGGACGGAGTAACGTAGACCTTATGCCCACGATGGTATTAAGAGTATTTGCGGCGCTGTAACTAACTGTATTGACCTATGCCTTCGCATAGGAAGTTACAGAGTGGATAACAACGAAATACCACCAAATAACTGTAAACTAATACAGTTAGTTGAGGTAGACAATTAACCAATGAGAGTGAAACGCAAAACTCTCGAAGGCCAAACAGCAACGACAAGCCTGACCGCACTTAGCAAACTTAATTGATCGAAAAAATCCTTCTTAAGAAACTTAAAAAAGGAAAAACTTGAACTAAATAAAACCCGTTGTACAAATGTACAAAAGCTAAAAATTTAATTAATCGAAATTTCACAACAGAGCTTGCGGTGTTTCGATGTCTTATCGTAAACTTAAATATGGTTTAAATGCTTTTCAATTATCTATGTATTTTCTCTTTTTTAATAAAAATAAAACAATAAATTAATGAAAAAAGTCATGTGCTACATAGCTAGCTCGATTACCTTTTAATTCGATTTTATTAAAAATTATTTCGAAATAGTTTTATACACACAAGAATCGAATTACAGAATAACCCAACTTTTTTTTTTAAATTAAAAGTTCCATAAAAAAGTATTGCGAATCACTATAAAACACCGCACTTTGCTTTCCGGCACACAGAGGATGGAGTCCCTCATTTGTTGTAGCAAATAAAACTGTGCCTGTGGAAGCACCAGCATAACTTAGGCTGTATTGGGACTTCCGAAAACCTTCACCCAGAGTTAATTAGCTTCACCTGGCACCTGTATTTGGCTAAAACGTTCAGGCTGTGTTTTGGGGGAGGGGTTACTATTCCCTGATAGTTCTGGTGCATGACCGGCTTTTGGGAAACTAGAGTGCCTGCGGTGCTGTTTTCTTGCAACAGATGACTGTACTGTAAGGAACCAGAAGTGGCAGAGTTGGTTAAAAGCTAATACTTTTTTGATGAAAATACATAAAAAGAAGTCAAATTCATCAAAAAGATCACTTACGAGTTCACTCCATCATTTGCTTGCGAGTTGAAATAGAAACATTTCTTGTGATAGCGACTTTCATCAGCACACCAATTTTGTGACTTCAAATCGTAAATTTTTTTTTTTTGGAAATGTGAGTTTCAGCACATGGCTGAATAGCAGGTTAGCTTACCGGTTTGAAATCACAAAAATCAAAAATATTTTGCCTTCAGAACACCTTTTTTGTGATATCAAATCACTTCAGCACTTTCAAGCACTATCAGCACTTTTAGTGCCTGAATAATCCGTAACTGAATCAAGTAATCCGTACTTGATTTAAGAAAATCCGTACTTTTGACACCGCTTGGGATTGCTTTAAGTACGGATGGATGAAATTTTCTTTTCAGTGTACTTGTCGTGGAAACCCTTTTGGTGTGGTAATGCCTATTTTCGGGTG